>CM029525.1:35973573-36576073 GCA_017140615.1 Eucalyptus cladocalyx
GCCTTGGATGAGGCTTAACTCATTCCTGTTCTCCACGGCTATGACGTCACCCAAAACCTACTACATACATTCTCATACTATGTTAGATTTATTCAGTACCATGTCACATGCAAGCCAGGGAAAGTCGGTCTTTCTGGCACCTAGAGACATCACCTCCGAAACACTTGGAATATGGTCACAGGCACCACATCTACCAGCCCACAAAAAATCTACGACAAGGCCATGGACAAATTGCTCAACAGTCCTTAGCTCCCGTGCTAACTGCTGAACCCATTTTGCCTCCTTTCCGTTCCTGTTTCTCTCTGTTTTACCAACAATGTCAGCAGTAATGTCTGCCTCCACGAGCTACCGGGAGTTGTTATGACCTACTAGTGGTCCTGCCCCACCAATAATTTTTCTTCACATCGAGTTCATCTTCCACCTGGACAACGAAAACGATAACAATTTTCCAAATTTGAAAATTTAAGTACACACTATGACTACAATTCAACACCAATGCCAGTAAAAAGATACATATTTCAGAACTTGGGAATTCCTGCCTTACTGTTGTTTTAAGGCATCCTCTCCTATCACGGCACCACTTGCATATCACCATCCACGCTTTGCTAGTATTTGAGCCTTTGTAGGAAGCCTCTTGTACGACATCCTGCATGCTCCATCTCCTTCTGTTTAAAAGGGAAAGCCTTTGCTGCAGCAGGCTAAAAATTTTATGTGCAAAAAGAAATTAGCATTAAAAAACAAATATATCTGCTATGAAAGGGCTTCAGGATATTCAGCAAAGGATATGGAATTCATAGGTATGACTTTCTGAAAACCCAAGTGATGTGATGTGATGTGAATATCATCTTACCATGGACCAGTTTCCAAAAGATTTTGATGCGTATAACAGCAGCAGCATGAAACACCAGTGATGCAGGGATTGTAATGCTTGACAAAACTTCTAACCATCTGCTAAGAGGATTAACAATTTAAGCTAAACTAATTTCCTTTATTCTTCTTCAGAAAATTTTAATGATGTATTATACCAGGTACAAAATAACTATAAAATATGGTTCGCATTGCCAGTTGAACTAGTTATTGTCCATTAATCTTAACACCTCCACAACAGAGTTGACAACGCAAGCAGTTGAAAATTAGACAATGCAAAGGCACTGCAAAAGTTCAATTAACGACTATATGAATTAAATTAGCAGCATATCTATACTTCAGTTGTTAAGTTGACTCATGTGCAAAATGATGTGTCTATTTGATTTGAACCAGCAGCACATCTATCCTCCAGTTGCCCTACTTGACTCACATGCGCAAAATGATGTGTATTTGACAGTAGAAGGCTATTGTATTATACACTAGTGTTGGTAAGAAAAACAGGTGTTAGAAACAACAAAGCTGGTGGTGACAAATTTAACTGTTTCAAAGTTTAGCCAGCTGGTTTGAAGAAAGTGTTTAGGGTGATACAGTACAGATATCACAGCTGATTGAGGTCAAGGCTCAGGACTTGAGTCCCCTCAACACCAAGTTAATTTTTTCTTTTTCCCCCAACGATAGCTTCTTTGCCAATATTTAGATAGGAAGAGAGGTTCCCTGATGTGCATCAGGAGGTCACTCAAGGTCAGGGGCTCAAATCCCTGCCTAGCAAGAACCTATTTGTTTTTTCAAAAGTCTAGGTTGACCTATTTGCTAGTTTACCCAGTAGAACCACGTCAACTTTGGTTGTTGATCCAGACTTTTTACGTAAAAAGACTGAACTGGACCAGCTTCCAGTACCTAGTTGAACCATGCAGGTTCTCAAAACATTGATATATGCCTTAAATAACCAACACATTGTAACTCTACTGGACACACCTCCTCTTTTGATTTGCAAGATGGGCAGGGGAGGAGCAAAATAGTAATCAAAACAAAGACCTAGTAGATTTTGGTAGCTCTAGGTCAAACAGTTGTACAGTTGCATCCTTAAATACAAATTAGTCAAAATGAAAAAGACTATTTTTTATTTGGAGGCATGCCATGATGAAAGAAGTATGAGGCAGATAAGTCACGAGATTATTTTATGACATTTCAAGTTACAAACATAAGTCAGAATGAAAGACAATAAGCACAAACTATTATGACAACCTTTTTCTGCAGCTAGGTCCCCAGAACCAGGACATTTACCAAATGGCCCTTAGACTCGGTTTTTAGACTCTCTCTGGATCAATAAAAAGAAAAAAAAAAGAAAAAGAAGAAGATAGGATTTGCTCAAAATTTTCGTAAATCAGGAAAAGGCCAAGGAAATGGATCCTACAAAAGTTTTCAGATTGAGAAGAATTTTTTTCTTTTTCTTTTTTTTTGCTTCCATACAAGCAATAAAGGGTACGGATAATATAATAGTCGTGACTTCAATCAGTACACTGAGAGGAACAAAGCATTTCCCAATAGCAATAACCTTACATTGATGATTACTTTTTTCCATCATCTGTACCCTTTAGCTTGGAAAAAAAAAGTTCACCTAGAATATCCAAAATAATAGTCCTCATCATATGCTTTTCCGAGATAATACTGTGCCAGTTAATGAAACTCATGACAAATAGATGCAAAAGCAAGATTGCCGAATGTGGAGAGACTTCAGAATTCGACTTGTTCAATGACAGAACACATTAAAGGCAGATTCAGTAAAGGAAAAAGTTAAAATTTGACCGACAGTATCCAAAGAGATTATTTTTGCTATCCCTTGACCATTTCCCAAAAAGAAGAGAAAGGGGAATGTTACCAATCATACAAGAAGAATAAATGCAGTAGAGAAGCCAATATGTGTTATCTTGTACAATTAAAAAATATAACTGAAGATAAATAACTGATATCTTCCTGCAGACACACTGTCTTTTTACTGAGTGGAAGAAAAAAAGCAGTTTAATACTGAAATGGGAACACTAGTGAAAAATAAGTTTGGCAGAAATGAAAATGCTCTAGTGGATGGGTGGATAATCGGGGCAAGTAATGATTAGAATTCATGATTAGAATTCAGTGTGCTTCTAAAGAGAGTTGGTGTGACTCCATTTGAGGATGCAGCGACAAAATACAGTATGAATGAAACTTCTTTGGGACAGTTTGGACCTGTGTAGAGGCATCCGTGAGAAGATATGCTCAAGATGTGCCATAAATTTCAAGAAAAATACTGAGTATTAAATATATAAAAGTTATAGTTCAGGTCAAACGAAATGGAGTAACTAGATCGATGTTGGAGACCCCGCTTAGAGAGATAAGGCCCAATGGTCATTGATGATGATGTGCAGATGTAAGAGAGCACATTACATGCTACCAGAAACTATAGCTGCACCGACTGCATGCAAGATATCAGGAAGAAAGATAAATAATTCATACACTTCTTGTCTGCAGTACACTAATCACTGGTAATCAAACTCCAACCAGAAGGGTCGCCAGCTGAATTAATGCTGTACTGATTCTGCAATTGGTTAGTTTCTCTTTTCCAACAGAAGAAACACCAAGCGGTTGCACCACTGTCCGCCAGGAACAGAGGCTTCACCTAAATTTCTCACAATATATACGACCAAAGAAAGAAACTCAGCCTTCCTCCGTTCCAGAATGTTTCAAACGAGCTGTGCTTCCCAAGTAACTACACAAGGTTACCGGATCAACAATCTGCCTAGTTTGAACCTGAAGATACTATTGTAAAACATATGGCTCCACAGGTTCTCCAACTAAAAGTTCAATTTACAGTTGCAATCACAAACGTGACATCATATAAACTTTCATCAAAAACGGTGATATAGTGCAAATGATAATCAAGAGTCAGGTCTTCATACCTGATAAGAAAGCCCAAAAGCTACCTCAGTCAATTCAGTCGATCATCCCTCGGTCAATTTTTTATCAACTCCTCCCACGTCCCCTCCACTATTTTCGCTGGAAGCTCATTCCTCCTCTCTCGCCAGAAACTCTCACTGCACTCTCACTTGTCTCCTGCACCACCCCAGCCGATGCCACAGTGGATAATCTGAATAATCTGCACCATTTCCACACTCCCCATAGTTACTGCATTCCTCGGTATCCTCCATAGCATTAAACATCACTCCCGCTAACAGTCCGACCGTAGCCGTCTCGAATACTTCCACAAACCTCACGATACTCAGCAACCCCCGCATTCTGATCAGGCCCCGAACGGTAAGGCTCATAACCACCACTATAATCCCGTACCATTTGGATCATTACCTCCACTGCTCGATCGGAAGCGACTAGAACACGCTGCGAGCGCATCGGTTTCTAATCGCGACCTCCGGCCAGATTCGGCGAAAGCAAGAGCGCCCGAGGCGGAAGAGCTCCCATTCAGGCTCCCTTCGCCGCTTTCTCTCCGTTATCTTCCTCGTCGCCACGCCTCCTCCTTCATCATCGGTCGCGGACGGTCAGTGCTCGTCGGAGGGACGTTGAAGAACGGCTGCCGTTTGGGCTCGAGGAAGCGAAGAGGAGAGCAGAGAGGAGCGATCGGTTTCGCCGGAGCGAACGGCGTCGGCGCAAGAGAGGAGGAGGAGGAGGAGTTAGGGTTTGGTTGGGCGTCGAGAGTGAGAGAGAGAGAGGAGAAGAGAGGAGATTCGGATCGCCATCGCCGACGAAGCGGAGGCGGTTACAGAGAGGT
Organism: Eucalyptus cladocalyx; assembly: GCA_017140615.1. Lineage (NCBI taxonomy): Eukaryota > Viridiplantae > Streptophyta > Magnoliopsida > Myrtales > Myrtaceae > Eucalyptus > Eucalyptus cladocalyx. Next base: position 35,978,198 of record CM029525.1, read on the forward strand.
TTTGAAATGGAAGGAGGACTTCCCGTGGGGGAGGGAGAACGAGGTACTTTTCTTTTGTGGGCCACGCCGACATAATAGCTGGCCCGACCCACGCCCCATTAGATATTTTCCATGCCCTCTTTTTGACCCACCTTGGACACTTGAAAAGACAGATCTACCCCCCTTTGCGTTTCTTCATCTTCGCCAAATTCTCCTGCCCAGACATGGATTTTTGTTAATTGAAATTTGAAACTTGATGTTGCCATGCCAAACAATGTCAACGCAGCAATAACAATTTTTTTCTGAGAAATTTTTGTATTTTCATTTGCTAATACGCGTTGTTATTGTGTTCTAAGATGAGCACCGTCATATAATTCTGAGTTACATTAATTATTGATGTAAAATTTTTTCTTTTAATGAAGCTCTTTTTCTTTGGATAGTTTTCAATTTTCAATTCGTATGTCCGCCGATAAAAATCTAAGCTTTTGAGAGTTAGATTCAATCATTCATGCATGCATGTTTTCATTAAGTATGAAATGAAATTATTTATTTTGGAATAAGCCACTAAGTCTCAATGTCATCCCTATGAAGAATAATTTATTTGTAATAAGCAAAACAGAAAACGACAAAATAGACAGAAGGAAAGGGACATTTACGTAATTCTGAACATTTCATATTCAGCGTCCCTCTTCAAGCTTCGTTCGTCATCTTCGGATCGGAGCTCGAAATCGTCAAGAAAAAACTTTAAACCTTTCGAAATCACCGACAGTTTTTGCAGCGATCTCCAATCACATCATATGTTCAACTGATTTCCTGGTAAGACGTCGTTTCTTTAGCTGTTGGGTGTTTCATCATCCTTAATTTTCTCTACACCGCCTCGTTTTTCGTTTTCCCCTGTTTCTTTCGTGCCGTTGTGGATAAAACCATGGGAAGTCGATGCGATGTGGATGAATTCGTCGTCTGGCCTGCGCTGTAATTTGAACGTTAAATATTTCTTCTGATGGAGAGTTTCACCTGGTGAAAGTTATTATGGGCTTACGGTTGCTCATCTCTGTAGACTGCGTAGGAGGAGTATTAAACGTGTTTGTGAATGATGAGTGATTATCCTCGCAGTCGGAACTGGCGGCATCTTGAATCGGTGAATTATGATTCTTAATGTAATGTAGAGGTGTCTTTGTTTGCAAATTCTGTTGGTGTTTCTTTATAAAGGAATTGTCGTGTCTGAAGATACAAGACGTAGACTCGGTTGCAAAATTTGAGATTTTTAGATTGCCTTACACGTTTGGTATGATATAGCGTAGCAGGGTTTCTCTCTGTTTTCATCTCTGAAATGATGAATTCGGATTCGTCAAATTCCTGGGCTGGTCATGGTAAGGGTATTATATCACAGTGTTCGGTAGTCTTTTTTCCTGGTTGAGCTTTGAAAGTACTTAGATTGTTTCAATTTACGAGTTGCAACTAAATGCTTTTTGGAGACTGCTATTGTTTTCTCTATTTATCTTATTTGTATTAATCATTTTGACTGCTGCAAAACTTCCTTGTCAAAGCTTTGCTTTTGTAGTAGTTGTTTTATTCCTTCCTAGAATGACCAAACCGATTTCAAGGTTTGTCTTAAGCTATGAGGTGGGAATTGATCACATGATTGATAAGTTCAATGATTGGTGAACTTGGTAAAAAAGAGCTAATGATTTTTTTATGATGTGTCTGCTTTTGTAGTAGTTGTTTTATTCCTTCCTAGAATGACCAAACCAATTTCAAGGTTTGTCTTGAGCTATGAGGTGAGAACTGATCACATGATTGGCAAGTTCAATGATTGGCGAACTTGGCCACAAAAAACTATATGATTGGCCAAGACTTTGCTGCAAATTTGTCTCATATGGTTTTAGGAGAACAAGTTGTGATCAGTTGATTGATATGGATTTTTCACGTATATTTCACGTCTTTTTCACTAAGCAATATATATTTCAATATTTTCAGGTCATTTCTACTTTGACTTGCATGTAGCAAGAGGTTACCTGTTCCTGATGGATGGTTTACCGGATCAATTGGTTTGGGAAATCTTGGACAGGATCACGAAAACAACAGACAGGAATGCTACTTCTCTAGCATGTAAAAGGCTTTACATGCTGGATAATGAACAGAGACATTCTCTTCGTGTCGGGTGTGGATTAGACCCTGTAAATGAAGCTCTGACTGCTCTCTGCATCAGGTTCCCAAATTTGGCAAAGGTAGAGATAAGTTATTCAGGTTGGATGTCCAAATTGGGGAAACAGTTGGACGACCAAGGCCTTCTGATTCTTTCCAACTATTGTCCCTCTTTGAGCAATCTCACCTTAAGTTACTGCACATTCATATCGGATGCGGGTCTTCGCCATTTGACTTCATGTTCCAAGCTCTCTGCTTTGAAGTTGAACTTTACACCACGAATTACTGGCTGTGGCATATTATCTGTTGTGCTGGGCTGCAAAAATCTCACTGTTCTCCATCTTATCCGATGTTTAAATGTTTCCAGTGTTGAGTGGCTACACCACATCGGAAAGCTTGAGACCCTAGAAGATCTTGCAATAAAGAATTGTAGGGCAATCGGTGAGGGTGATTTGGTTAAGCTAGGTGCTAGTTGGAGAAAAATAAGACGTTTACAGTTTGAAGTAGATGCTAATTACAGATACATGAAGGTTCATGATCGCTCAGTGGATCGATGGCAAACACAGCAGGTCCCATGTGAAAATATGCTGGAGATGAGCTTGGTCAATTGCATCATCCACCCGGGGAGAGGTCTAGCGTCCGTGCTGGGTCATTGTAAAAACCTAGAGAGTATATGCTTGGACATGTGTGTTGGGATCAGGGACTGTGATATCATCAATTTATCACAAAAGTCCAGGAAACTTCGTTCTCTGTCACTTCGAGTCCCATCAGACTACTCACTACCTCTTTTGATGAATAACCCGTTGAGATTGACAGATGAGAGTCTACAAGCTTTGGCTCAGAATTGTTCGATGCTTGAAGAAATTATGATATCCTTCTCCGATGGGGAGTTTCCTTCATTTTCTTCATTCACATTGAATGGTATTCTTAGTTTGGTCAAAATGTGCCCCATCCGCAAACTAGCTCTTGACCATGTAGACTCCTTCAATGACGATGGGATGGAGGCGCTGTGCTTTGCTCAGCATTTGGAGTTCTTGCAGTTTGTCAGATGCCAAGAGGTAAGTGACGAGGGACTGCAGCATATTATCCACTTTCCTTCTTTGCGGACCTTGCGATTGGTAAAGTGCCTAGGAGTCACCGATGATGGCCTGAAGCCACTTGTGGGATCACAAAAGTTAGAGTTGCTTGTGGTGGAAGATTGTCCTCAGATTTCAGAAAGGGGCCTTCAAGGTGCTGCAGAATCTGTTTCTTTCAGGCAAGACTTGTCATGGATGTATTGAAGCCATAGGGGCACCCATTCCGTCCTTGTGTCTATTGGAGTGAGTAGTAAAAATTTGTTTTCTTGTAGTTGTTCAATAGATTTGTATATGATTCAAAAGATCGTGCTGTTTGTGGTTAGAGTGAAAACAATTGTGCTGTCATTAGTTGCTGGACTGGTGTTGTATGTCCAAGCCAAGGCATATGCCTTGCCTTCTTTTTCGTTGCTTAAGTAAAGCCCCTGTTGATGATGTGCAGTTGAATGCTCTCTTCATTAATCCTATTCATAATTTGCTATGTTTGGAGATTGTTTTTCACTTGCAGGAGTTCACGATTGAATATTGCTTTTTGGATTATTTCAATCAGTTGTAAAACAATAGGGAACTCATAGCCTGAGGACAACTTTGACAAAGAGTCATGTCACCATAACATAAATGAGTGTTATATGGGCAACTTCCTGCTTTCAAATGTTCAGCCCAACTTCGATATCTAACTTAGCTAATGATGATTTGTAATAGACTTTTTCCTTCTCTCAGGTCTATCGGTGAATGAACTAAAATCTAATTAAGCAGAGAACATTTTTCCACACCTAAAATGCATTGATTGTCGTTGTTGGGTGAGCTAGATTACACCATATTACACACAAAGTTTTGAGACCCACAAATACTACAAAATTCAAAACGCCAGAGGAAAGCTAATGATGAAAAACCACCCTCTATCCTCAAAATGCTCTCCGAAAAGAATGAATTGGGAAGGTTGAATAAAAGACTCTTTTGTGATGAAGTCGCCAATTTATAGTGAGCCAAATAAACAAAGGACGCATTGCCCGACCTTTTATGCCGTATTGATTTCCAGAAACTAAGTAGTCGGTGACCTTTCTAATTTATGAATCTTCTATTGACAGAGCCAAAGTTAGGCTTAATCTGCTAGTAATTAATACAGATAACTCTCAAAGATGAAAGGCATTCTATTGTGTACTATAATACATCTAAGTTGTTGAGAACCACTCCTTGGTAGGCTTGCTTTCCTAGTCATAAAGCCACACCGTATAGTGGAGATATAGAACTAAAACAGGAAAAAAAAAATTGATGACGGCTTGTAAGAAAAGTGACTTCTACCCCCTTTAGAAAAATAATTATGTCCCCATCGCAAGAATCTTGAGTGTTCTACAGGTTCACAAAATCATGCAAGCGTAGCTGTATACAAGCAGGATGTGCACACACCTAACCACATTCGCACACGAGCATGCATGCCCTAAATATAGCAACAAATCAAAGCAAAGGTGTTCACACCCCACATAAAGCAACAAATCAAAGCAAGGTTTACACCGATGGCCATTATCTCTCCATAAACACATGCAGAGCATTTCACTTGCTCAGTTGTTTGTCTAACAAGAAGAGTAGCATCTGTCAAATAGCAACCTGCGAATCACATAATCTGTACAACCATCTCTAGGAACAGTAACAATGAAGAAGATCACTAATAAAGGTGCCATTCAATTCTTGGGCAACAAAGAATTCTCAAAAATTGCCGCCTTATTGTCTTGTTGGCATTACAGGTCTAAGTACATCTTCAAAAGTAACAAGAGCACCTATATTTTGATCTTCATAGTTGATAAAGCTAAAAGGTTTATAGAATAATGTAATGTGGAGCTGCAATCGATGCCCAGAGCCTGTAGTTACTTCCAGCCCCAATAGTAAGTTGCTTGAACTCAACAAATAATAGAAGACCTATCAATAACACTTCAAGTTTTCGGCTTCTTTGGTGCTCCCAAGTTACTAGGCTCAGGCTTCCGCTTTATCCCCAAGAAATGCTCAACCTAGAATACAGCCGAACATCAGAACTTATGAAGTATGCACCAAGGGCAGGTGCCATAAAAGCCAGGACAAAAAGATTCCCTGGTAAAAGAAATCAAAAGGAGAAGAGAGAAGCCCTAAAACCATTTTGACAAACCCAGCTTGATAAGAATATCACTAAAATCGTGATGCCTAAGACTTTGCTTTTCTTAAAGTCTAGTAACTTTAGTCTAAAATGCATCTGGAAGCAGAAGTACAAAAATGATCTGATGGTGGCAAATACTCAGAAATTATTCCAAGTGGTGTTAAAAAGATAGCCTGGCAGTGCCGCATACATAGAAAACTTTGCACTTGAGACGCATCTTGATACTTGGCGTAAAAAATTATGGTGCAAACAAACACAGGCCAATTTCCTTTTTGCAATAAAATAAGAGTGATACTACATCAAAACTTGGGTCGACACTGACCTTCCTATCTCCGAGCATGGGCGTTAAGCTCCCGGGATCCTTCTCAATGGTGGCAAAGCCACTTCTTGGATCACTGTTTTGACTGGAAACACCCCAGAAGGAAAAAAAAGAACAATTAAATAAACAGGCACAAAGTAACAAAAATCTAATCATTAATTTATCATTCAATTACCATGGTAAATAGACATTGCATGAAGTCCAGCTTACACTTATTAGATGGTGTCTGATAGTCTTCTCAGATATAGATTGTTTATCATCAATCAAGCAAGTCAGACCACTCAAATTTCTATTAAGGTGCCGCCTTTTTAAGCATAAAGATGGAGACATCTATAGGTTGATCTATAAAGCATGGTCATAGGCTATGATTTTTAAGTTAACAAATTCACAAGTCTTGAAACTGGAGATTCCCCTAAAACGTCTGGGGAAATATAATCTGGAAAGAGTCATCCAGGCAGTGATCTATGGAGCTGTACATAAGCAAACAGAAACATCTCCTCAGCAGAGCCCAGGCTCCGAGGATTTGGGATAAATAGAAAATCTGAAGAAGACAGTCAAGCACTTCGGTCACGGAACAAGACACTCCACATTGACATCTTATAAAGTCAGGTTAATCTAAAATGCTATGTACTTAAATGCCAATGAAAAAAGAACTAGTAACTTCATTTTTTAACACAGGAAAACATACCCAGGCTTAACATGACCACTAAGCACAAGATAAGGTGTCTTCATTTGAGCTTGAGCTTCCCTCATCCTCTCTGCAGACGAAGAAGGCGTGTCTGAATTCTTCATCTGCTTCAACTTCAATTCTTCATGGTATTGCTTCATGCGCTTCTCTTGCTTCATTTTGCCAGGCCCTTTTCCATGAAATTTATGGGAAAGCAATCGGAAAGCTTCCTTTGGGGTTAACTGTTGCAAAACATTCAAAACAAGAAGATTGGCATAAAGCATCAAAGTAATGAATTGGTGTTTCTTTGTCAGACACAAAAGAAATTATAATGGAGAATTTAGTATTACAAGGCTATTTTATGATTAATATCTTTCCTTAAAAACTTACTATTCGGCCAAATTCATCTGTCCTTTCAATGCGGATCTCTTTCTGTCCACCATCTGCAATGCCTACGAGCTTGCTTTTCTTCTTATCCATGTTTCTACCACCCCACTCAACAGTTTCTTTAAGTGTTCCCCGATCCTTGAGCAGCTTTAGGGCACCCGACAGCCCTTTCCCCACTGCAGCTTCATGAATTGTCTCATCCGGAACAACTTCCTCCTCATCCTCATTAACAGAACCTTCATCATTACCAAATTCGTTAAATTCTGTCCAGCCTCCAGGCTCATCTTTTACTTCATTATCAGATGTTACTGGTGCTTCATCTTCATCCATGAAGACATCTTCTGTGTCAGGCTTACGAGAAACTGGAACATAAAGGGTAACGGCACAATTTCAGTACCTCACTTGATAAGAAAATAACATCACATATTCTTTCAGACACCAAAGACCATATCAAGCAATTGGTGGATATAACACCGATTTGAAGAGGAAGTAATTTCAATTACATGAATGAAATCTCAAAATTGCAATGCAAGCCCAATATGCATGTCTCTCTCCCTTTCTCAGTAGAACCAACAGCATTCTTAGCCAGCATATATCCTGAAAACTAACTGTGGTTTTAAAACTAAGCAACTCCAATATGGCCAAAACAGTTGAATAAGTCCAGTGCTCTTCAAGACAGCAATCCCCTCGACCAGAGATTAGGAATTTAGTTCGGAAGTTAAAATGCATCCCAAATAAACAAGCTACTGTGACTACATGAGCCAGAGACTGCAAGTTGTATGCAAAAAGTTCGCTTGTTTGCAAGTTGTCCAGGATGTTGTTCAATGAGGCACATCAAGTGCACTGCTTATTCGCACATACACAGAAGGCAAATTCTAAAATAAGTCACTTACAATCAATCTTTCAGTATGCATACAGTGAAAGAACAAGAAATGTTGCTCATTGACCATCCAAACAAATACCAGGATTCTAAACTAAACAGCCAACTTAAACTAGTTTTGACCCAATAAGCGGCAATGCTACCCAAATCAGCAAAAGGCAGTAATCTGAAAACTCTGGAGAACAAAATAAGGGTTCCACAGTTCAGAAAGAAAATATGATCGCAACTTGTCCAGGCCAACACAGAATTAATCAAATGTATACCTTCATCAACCTCGAGGCCTGAAACAAAACCTTCTATTTCTGTCATGACAACCCTGCTTTCCTGTGATTCTCCAGTCGTGACACTCTGATTTTCTGCATTGTGTGTGCTGGGAATACTACTGGCACGAAGAGCTATCGCTTTAGGACCAGAAGCCCCCTTCTCTTCTTGCTTCTTTAGAGCCAATTTCCTAGCTCTCTCTAAAGATTTATAAAGATCTTCATCGTCGTCAGCAATGACCATGTTTTCGTCATTCTCCGTCTTAACAGGAAGAGTTTGCTCCACCCGCAGTAACCTTGATGCCTCCTCTGCTTTAGCGTAGGCCAATTGGAATGCATTCTTTCTCATCTCAGCCTCGATTTTCTCTTGTTCTTCTCTGCTAGCCTGCCTCCTCCCATCCTTACGTGATCCAAGATCTCCAACACCCAACCCTGCTGAAACTGCTTCCGCTTCAAGGGCATCTAAGTCCAACTTCTCTTTCTTCCGTAAGGATTTCTTTTTCTTGGGCTTTCTGAATCGAAGCAATTCTTCTTGAGTGTAATAATCGGACGAGGTCTTGGCAGATGAGGTGAGATCTTCATAATGACTACTTGAAGAAACACCTTGTAGCCTCCTTCTTAGCTGTATATGAAGTACATGAAACTTCTTTAGAACGACCAAGCAGACCTTGTTCCCATTCTAACTAATGCTGAACCACAATATGCAGAAAAACTAGTTACCTCTTCCAATTTCTTTTCAGCTTCATTGGTCAAACGTCCACTTGAGTCAAGAGTTACCCCCTGAAACCATCAAAAGAAGTGGGAATGCAATAGCTAGATATGACACTTGTAATCAGAGAAGAGAAAAAAAACTAACCTCATCTTGAGCCGGATCGTCATATTGTGGAAGCATTTTCTTCTCCAATGCCGGGTCATCACTGAATCTGAAAATGACAGTGCTAATAATAAGTTGAGTGTACGCATATACCAATAGGGATAAGAATATTTGGCTTACTTGTCATCATAGATTCCACTTTTCTTCTTGGCAGCTTTGTAAGCTTCATCCCTATGTTTCTGCTCACCAATTTCCACATTCTCAAGCATATCAACTTCTGCATTTACAAGCAAAACTCGATCAAACATAAAATTAAACAAGTAGTAAGGACCAAAGATAACACGATTGCCAAAGGCTTACCTTCATTGATGTCTCCATCTGCAAGTATGTTCTGATCTTTGAGTGTCAAAACAACTGCTCCACCTTCAACAACCTTATCAAGTCCGTGAAGTACTTTCACCCCTGCTAGATCATCTGTCAACAAAGTTGTTCTCTATGCATTAAGATCAATTTTACAGAAGCTTAAAGCACAATAAAAAATACATATCGATATTCCCTACAACAATAAACAAAGATAAATCAACTAGAGGTATGACCATTCTGGATGAAATAAGCAACACTTAGCAAGTGCATGAATGAAAAAGAAGGCTGAGCAAATGCAACAGCACACATGCACAATTAGGTCCTAATAATCTGATGTTCTAGTGTTCCCAACATAATTGCAAAGCAATATTGTAAGTTTGACAAGGGCATATAGTGAAATCATTACATGCTTCTCAGTTCAAGAGAAGTCATAAAGTAGAAAGCATAGAACATGTATATGATGTAATTCACAAAAGTTGAAGAAATCATACGAGCATTTCTAGGAACTTCTTGCTCATCTTCGCTCTCTCCATGACCAATATCATCCTGAGAATGAGCATAAGAGGATCAGTTACCTAGTTACCTATATTAATCACGTACTTATAATAAGGCATCTACAATCACAATCTGACCTGCTCCTCAAATACTTTAGATAGCCGCATGACTTTCTCCTTTTCTGCATTCCTTTTCTGTTCGAGCTTACGACTCCTATTAACCCATGCCAATGTCTCAGAAGCACCCTCAGACTCGGGCTGTCTTTTCAGTCTCTCTTCTTTTGCCCTAAATAGAAGACATATACTCAACTTCTTTCTTCACATCACAGAAATAGAGCAGTTCAAAAAAGAATGTGACTTTATGTGTTAATGGGTAAAAGCAAATGGTATCAGTTTTGCAATATATTCAAAGTCCAAATTCATGATATAAGGAAATATTTGCAATGTAACCCTCTATTATGTAAATGAAATTCAGCAACATATCATAATGCAAGTTGTGTTCCAGATAATAAGTTCATAACTTAAATTTAGCTACTGAACTTGCTTCATGAGACATGATATAGGTGAATTGTTTCTCCCTACAACATTTCAATAATCAAGTTTTGCACCAATATCAAATAAATTCAGAGCAACAAGCACCTAGCATCCCACAACCAGCAAGCAAAACTAATGTCCTGATGTTTTGGACAATTTCCCTTCATCTGAGCAAGTAGGAAAAACAAATGCATATCATGCAAGTCTTTCGTAAAATTCCATGGTGCAAGAAAATCCAGAATGTTTAACCCAAATTATCCTTGAGATTTGAGGATCAGAAAAACATGCATTAGTGAAGTTGCAACATGTACTTGGGAACAAAAAGGTTGAAAAACTAGCGCGATCAAGCATCAGATACAACTTGACTGAACATAGAAAACCAATTCCCTAAAACCACAATGAATGTTCACTTACTTTGAGATGCGGTCTTGTAGATTGGAGGTGGACAACCTAGTTCCATCCAAAGCACTATCGGGATTTTGCCCATGCCCAACATCTTCCTTTTCTTCAGCAATGTCAAATTCCACTCTATTATCCTTGATCCTATCATAGTCATGTGCATCCCCTTTCCTGATTACCCTTTCTTTATCTCTTGACCTGTCTCTGTCGTGATCTTCCTCCCTGTCCCTGTCCCTCTGCCTATTGCTCTTCTCCTTTGCTTCATCTGTCACCCTGTCCTTCTCCTTTTCTCTTCCTTTGTCTCTATATTTTTCTCTCTCTTTCTCCTTTGGCTTCTCCTTTTCCCTCTCTCTTTCTTTCTCCCTGCTACTCTTCTCCTTCCCCTTCTCTTTGTCATCACTCTCCTTTTCTACCTCGCGATCCTTCCGTCTATCCTTTCGATCTTTTTCCCTCTCGCGCTCTCGCTCCCGCTCCCGCTCCCTCTCCTTGTCTCTATGTTTGTCACGCTGTTCATAATCTCTCTCTTTCTCTCTACCCTTAGTAATCCTGCTCCTATCCTTCTCGTGATCCTCTCCATCTTCCTTCCTCCTATCCTTCTCACGCTCATCTCTATCATCCTTCCTCCTATCCCTGCTTGAGAGTCTATCGTCTTTTGCTTCTTTGTCTTTTTCTTTGTTGCCTTGATCCTTCTCTTCTCGGTGACCACTCTTTTTCCGATCCTTACTCCTATGCTTACTCAAATCTCTAGACTTATGCCCACCAATTTCCTCGGAATCACCATCCCCCACGTCTCGCTTCTCTCTGTTAGGAGATTCATCCAATTCCATCTCCTCACTCCTTTATGCCAAAGCTATAACCTTCAGCCAAGTGCTGTCAATGACGCCTGTGCGAGGAGGGTTATTTGTATAAGATGATTAATGTGAGGACATCAGTCAGATGGAAATAAAAAAAAAAAGTCTGGTAATGTAGTTTGATATTCCCACCAATTGATGAAATTACCCAAACTTTTCCAAGATCAAAGGCATTCATCATCTACATCAATCAAACTTTAGTATTACTATCTATTGAAACTTTACACCCGTTTGCTTGAATTAACGTGCTCACCTAATTCTCCAGTTTCAAGTTTTCTGTTCCACACACGAAACAATCGTTGCCCTCTTAAGTGAACAAGAAACACGAAAGCAGGCAATTATCTAATTCATAGCATCGACAAAGAGCAACACAAAAGCAAACTCAAGGCGGAGCTCAGCCGATTCAAACCATCGATTCGCGACAGATACAACCAAAAACTAGGGAGCTAATCAGTTTTATGACAATAAGAGATTCGACCGACCGACGGAAAAAGGGGAATCTGAAAAGCCGAAGCAAGAAGAAACCCTAACAACAAGCAAAACTCTGATTCAGGAATCAAGTCGGTACCCAAACTAATTCACGAACTCCCAAAAAATAAAACTTCAAAAGCACGGGTTGAAGCCAGTCCGAAATCGACTAAATTTCACCTGATTGAGGCGACGGAGCTCGCGATTCTAGATTCGCAAGAGATTGAACAGAGCAGCCGAGCGTAACGGGATGGTGGATGGGAGAAGACAAACCCTGTGGCTGTGCGCGACGCTTGGATTTCGCCGAGGCCACCACGCGCAAATCAACTCTCCGCAAGCCCTAGCTCGAACGGGACGCACCGTCTCTGAACGAACCAGCCGCACGACGGCAGGCAGGAATAGTCGGGCGAAGCGGGAGCCGACGCGACAGCCTCACGCACGTCGGAGGAGGTCGGTAAAGGCCGACTTCAATTTCAGGGCCGTGATTCTGCCCAGTGAAGTGCCGCTAAAACGCAACGTCGCAGTGATGACCAGAGAGACTCACGCTTCTTGTTTTTTGACATTTAGGCCAGTTATGGTCGTATCGTGCGTGGTTCACAAGAGGTTTAATTTCTTGACAATTAATTAGAAATTTCGAGAAGGAAAACATGAATTTCATATTTGTTACGGCATAAGTCTCATCAATCACCGGTGAATGAAGCGAGCAGTCTCGTTCCGCCGAAACTTTCAACAACGCATTTCTTATTTCTTTTTTATTTAGCATGAATGCATTTGAGGAATTCTTTTTTTTTCCCATCTCTTTTACTTTTTTGCTATTTTCTTTTCATTGTTGCATTTGGAATGTGCTTGAGAATCCTTACATCTTCATTAGCATATAAATGCGGACATTTTGTGATTTCGTGTTACGAAAAGAAGAATTGGAAAAATGGGTTGCAAACTTATTTTGCAACCCATATTTAGGGCGGTAACGTTTTTATTCTTGAGAACAATTTCGATTATAAATGATTATTTTTTAAGGAAAAAGCGTGGAAAACTCCGAACTTTGCCCAAAGTGACGTATTTACCCTAAACTTTTTTTTTTTGTGGCGTGAAAAAACCTTGAACTTTGTCAACCGTGACACATTTACCCCAAACTTTTTTTTGTAACACCAAAAACCTAAACTTTTGTTATGTGACACATTTACCCGAAAATTATAAGGCATTTTGGTCTTTTCATTTTTTAAAATTTTTTTCTTTTTTTTTTTTTCTCTCTTCCCTTTGTCGGATGGTCGGCGGAGGGAAGTCGGCCTCCGACGAGGGCGGCCCTCGCCGCGTCGGGCGAGGGCCGCCCGTCGTCCTTGCTTGTCGTCGGCAAGGGCGCCCTCGCTTGTGTTGGGCAAGGGTGTCCTTGCCCTTACTCGACGTCGGCGAGGGCCGCCCTCGCCCGATGCCGATGAGGGCGACCCTCGCTAGACGCCGGCTTCCCTCCGCCAGCTCCGCCATGGCCGGTGAGGGAAGAAGAAGAAAAAAAAAAAAAAAAAAAAAAAGGAAAAATAGAATAAAAAGACAAAAATGCCATTGATTAGGGTAAATGTGTCACGATTTGAAAAGTTTGGGGTTTTTCACATCATAAAAAAAAGTTTAGGGTCGGGAAAAAAGCCACGAAAAACCCTGAATTTTGCCCAAAGTGACACATTTACCAAAAACTTTTTTTTTGTGACGTGAAAAACCCCAAACTTTCCAAACCGTGGCACATTTACCCCATCAAGGACATTTTTGTCTTTTTTTTCTTTTTCCTTTTTTTTTTTTTTTTTCTTTTTCTTCTTCTTCCCTCGCCGGCCATGGCGGAGAGAAGCCCGCGTTTGGCGACCTCGGCGCGCGACGGCGAGGACGGCCCTCCCGACGCGGGCGAGGGCCCCTCCCGGCGCGAGCGGCGAGGGCCGCCCTCGCCGGCGACGCGAGGGCCGCCCTCGCCGGCGACAAGCGAGGATGGCCCTCGCCCGGTTTGGCGAGGGCGGGGACACCCTCGCTCGACGCGGCCCTCACCGGTGTCGGGTGAGGACGGCCCTTGCCGGATCTGGCGAGGCACCCTCGCCGACGCAGGCAAGGGCGGCCCTCGCCGGCGTCGGGCGGGGACGGCCCTGCCCAATCCGCGAGGGCACCCTCGCCGACGCAGCGAGGGCCGCCGATGCCCGACGCGGGCAGCGAGGGCGGCCCTCGCCGGACGCCGGCTTCCTTCGCCGGCCGGCCGGTGGAGGGAAGAGAGAAAAAAAAAAGAATTAAATTTTTTTTTAAAAAGTTAAAAAAAAAAAATTAAAAAATGAAAAGACCAAAATGCCCTTTAATTTTGGGGTAAATGTGTCACATAACGAAAGTTCAGGGTTTTTCACGTCACAAAAAAAAGTTTAGGGTAAATGTGTCACAGTTGGCAAAGTTCGGGGTTTTTCACGTCACAAAAAAAAAGTTTGGGGTAAATGTGTCACTTTGAGTAAAGTTCAGGATTTTTCGTGACTTTTTCTCTTTTTATTCTGTTCTTGGGAACAATTTTTAAGCATTTTAAGCCGTTTGGTAATTGTTCAAAATTTTAATTTACGGAATAGAATTGCATTTGATACCAGGCTCAAAATTTCTACTCCAAATAATTTTCTTTTAATTTTTAAATAATTTTATTACATTTTTCATTTTTTTCCTTTCTTTCTCTTCTTCTTCAAGTCGTCGTCACTAGCCTTGGGATGATCGACGACTGGCCAGACGAGGGTCAGCGACCTCACCGGAGCGTTGCCAAGCCTCGACAGGGCTAGGCGAGCCTCGCTAGTGGCTAGGGGAGGCCCGGGCGAGGCTCACCGGTGGCCAGGGGGTGGCGGACGACAACCGTGGCGGTGGCAGTAGATGAAAAAGAAGAAAGAGGGAAGAAGAACAAGAAAAAAGGAAAGAAAAAGAGAGAATAGGTGCTTGATTCTAAAATTGGTTCCGGGAACAACAAGCAACTTTTTTATTATTCTCGATTCTATTCCAAATTTGTTTCCAGGAATAAAAATTTTACTAAACGCATTTCTATTCCAAATCTACTCTTAGGAACAAAAGAACAGAAACAAACACTGTTTGGCAAGTTGCCAAATAGCCCCTGAACTCCGAGCTCTTGTGGAATGGGTAACTCATTTGACAACAAAGTGGAAGTTCAATGAGTTAATGAAAAAACACCCAATGAAATTGATCATTTTGAGTCACGATAAGTTGTTGAATGACCATATTTTAACTCATTTGACTTTTTAAGATTAAAATAGGTATGAAGACTTAACTCAAAGAAAAATCGATTTAGTTTATTTGAACATAAGAATTGAATGGATTGCAAAGTAAAATAAATTTGATGCCATTATTGAATTATTCATCATTCAATTTTGACAAAACCAAGTAAAGATATTATCCTAAAACATGTTTCATAAATCAAACATCATTTTCATCGTCAATAACTTATGTTTTGTGAGTTTGATTTAGAGGAAAGCAACGGGGCGACTAGATGATAACAGATGTTTTATTTTAGAATAAACGCAGGGACGTTTTGACATTTTACTTAATCATTCTTTTTTTTTTTCAAGTGTGTACAAGATATGGATGACTCCTTGGAGCTTGATTAGATCGCAAGTTCATGTGACGAGGGCTAAAGGGCATCTTGGGCCAATCAATGGATCAATGATGTATCATCCAAACCCACCAAGCACACAAAGAAGGTGACATCCCCTAATAGTAAACTTAATTAGTCGGCATTGAATTTCGTATTTGATAGGATGAAACGCAATGGAATAGAATCTGAGGATTGGAATAATATAAAAATTATCCTCATCTTGTTTGGCTGTAAAAAACAAACCCCTTCAATAGAATGAAATGGCGATTATCTTGTTTGTTTGTTTGGGAATTTATGCAAACAGTAAATCCAAATGTATTCAATTTCGGAATTACGATAGCTCGCATTAATTCACAGTTGTAATCGGTTGTAATTTGACCATCGCACACCACATTCGTCTTTGTGAGTTAATTTATATCCTCAAAATCATAATAAACTAATAAAAATCATTAGATAAAAATAACCAAAAGAAATACTCACAAGCGGGGTGGAGCAAGTCACGACAAGTCATGACTTTTTATTTCATTAATTTACTTTTTTAATTCAATATAAAATTTAATCCAAGTATCACGCTTTTGTTTTAGCCGAACAAGTATCACATCCATAAATGAATCTTCTTTGGATGGGTTGAATATGGATGTATATTATCTGTCAGTAATATGGTATTGCGTAAAAATGAATGAAATATAAGTTAATCGAGTCGATTCAAGCCGGGCTATTTTTGACCTAACTTGTCCCGGCCATGTGATGGGCCAACGAAAAAGAGGAGTTTTGACAAGTATTCGTAGACACAGGGCAAACGATTGAAAGACATTCACCAATGGAAGTGTGTCCTTACTTCTAACCTGAAGATCTGAAACAATTATTGACCAGGATATTCGCATAACTAAAAGACCCTGTATACAACGTAGAACCGGTATCACCATAACTCCAAATGGATCAACAAATCTGCTTACAGATTAGAGGACAACTAATGAAAAGGCTAAAATCAGCTAGAGCTCTCCCTTTCATATTACGAAAACTTAAAAGATGAAAAAACCGACCTCGATGTGTTAAGATCTACAAGCCATCCCCCTAACTTGCGGGATTAAAATTTACTTACATGCAAGAGTCTTCCACTGGCAAATTGAGATCGGGTACCTCAAAGAATCTTTCACAAGTTTCGACCTTGCTTGTTTTCGATGTGCTGCTGCACGGGGTGCAGGAACCAACATTCTGTGGTTGCTCATCGGGAGTCGTCTCGGCTTCCTGCTTACATTGCATGTCAAGCTGTGCAGCGATACAAAATCACTATCAGTGTTGAGATTCGAAGAATATTTCACTGATCTGAATCTGTAGCCACTCCTAACAAGTTGTCCATAATAAAGATAGTGTCATCAGCTACAAGGAACGATAGCCACTTGGCTTTTTTTGTTTCTTATATAGTTGACTCAGATACAACTAATATTAAGGAATAAAAACATGAAAGATTAAAGCTAAATAATGATTTAAGTTCATTGCCGATCAAAAGGACATGAGAAATAAATATGCGAAGCTCTTAATGTTGGAAGACCCAATTCTACAATTTGACATTGATTATTAATGTGAAAATATATCTTGATTATTGATATAGTTCCTTGATACCCGATCGATAGACTAATGGACCTT
Organism: Eucalyptus cladocalyx; assembly: GCA_017140615.1. NCBI lineage: Eukaryota > Viridiplantae > Streptophyta > Magnoliopsida > Myrtales > Myrtaceae > Eucalyptus > Eucalyptus cladocalyx. The sequence continues at coordinate 35,995,204 of CM029525.1, forward strand.
CTGAATTATTACTAAAAATAGATACAACTTCATACAGCTTAACACGAGAGAGGAAAACTAACCTTCATCTTCTTCAAGCTTTCGTTCGCTATTCTTTGCTTCTCAACAACACGACGCAAGTTTGCCAATCCCTGCTCATCAAGAAAGGCAAAAACTCATCCATCTAAGACAAAGCATCCTACTCCGATGCTAAAGGGCTGCATCTCAGTCTTCTTTCCTTCAAGAGCTTGTTCTTCCCCTCCCTCAGTCCAGCCAGTGTCTACCACACGTGCCAGAGATATATCCGCACAAATTAGAGGGAGCATGATAATGTACACTAACTTTTAAGCAAGATGAACACACAACTGAACACCTATAGTAATCTCTATGTAACACTCACGTCACCTCAAGCACTACTCTAGAAACTGTTGTGTATGTGAATATTTTCCTCTAATAACTTCACTTCTACTACAGAGACCACGAAGAAATTCTTAAGACCGAGAGTTTGTCAACTTTTTCTTTCTTGGTCTTTTGCTGGGGTGGCAGCGCTTGCGGTCGTGCTCCCATTGCTATTCTGGACGACATTTCCCACAAGTCAGTCATTTGGTCCATGATGAAGTTAAACGACATCGAAAGCAAAACTGGGAATGTCAGGCACTTGAACTAGAAAAAGCGGCATCTGATATGATAAGAAGAAGAACTCGAAATCTGGAGAGGGACAAAATAGAAAGCACATGATGGAATAACTCGGGATGGGTTTGCTGACGATCGGCGACTGGTATATGCTTTTGGTCATTGGCCATATCAGGCAACTCAAATTGGGCACCATAGCCCAATACACGGAGAAAAGCCCACGTAAGTTTCAAAAGTCAGCCTATGCAAGAAAAGAAAAGAAAATGGAAAATTTCAAATAAGGACCTGAAGTAAATATATTTTCTCAAATAAGGACCCAAAGTGAACTTTGTGTCAAATAAGGACCCGAAGTGGATCTATTATTTCAAATAAGGACCTAAAGTGAATTTTGTATCAAATAATGATCAAAAGTGATCAAGTTAATCTTTATTGAGGACTTTAGCTCGCTGGCAAACATTTTTCGAAGATTAAAATATGGGCAATTTTGTCAGAAATTTGTGATTGAAAAAAAAAGGGAAAATTCTAAATTAATTAAGTTTAGGTTATTCATTTAGATGTTTACATGTTCTTCTTTCTTCTCCCCGTTGCTCCTTAACCAAATTGCTGCGGTCATCGTCATGACTCAATTCTTGTCGCTCCTCGCCTTGCTTGACTGGTGGAGAATTTGCGTCTCCGCAAACAAAGAAAGAAGAATCTGGTTTTGTTCTTATTTTTGAATTCGTGCCTCAACCGGTAGAGAATTTGGGTCTTCGACTTTGCAAATGATGGGTACAAGGAATGGGGAGAACTTCGGTCTTTGACTTTGCAGAGGATGGGTACAAGAAATGGGGAGACCGTGTCTTTGACTTTGCAAAGGATGGGTACAAGAAATGGGGAGACCGTAGAAAACCTAGGGTTTTTTTGTTTATGTTTTAAGATTTGTTAATTTTCCCTATATTTTTTTCGGACAAAATTGCACAAACTCCGATCGTCGAAAATGTCACAGTATTTGGTTAACTAGCAAGCTTAGGTCATTACATGCTAAAGGGATCTTAGCTGTCCCACATCGCTTGGGAGCTTTGTAACTGCTGTGGTCCCCCTCACCTCTCAAGATGTCTTTTGAGGTTGAGACCCCTAGATTGGCATCACAGCCAGGTTAAGAGCCAGGTTAAGGTGGATCCGGGTGCATGCTAAAGGGATCTTAGCTGTCCCACATCTCTTGAGAGAAGCCCTCACCTCTCAAGATCTCTTTTGAGGCTGAGGCCCCAGATAATTAATTCAATCACTTCGTCTCCTTATTTGAGACAATGAGTCCACTTTAGATCTTTATCTGACATAAAGTTCATTTCGGATCCTTATTTGAAAAAATTGGTCCATTTCGGATTTTTATTTGAAATTTTCTCAAAAGAAAATGAACAGGGTTCACAAAGTGGTCCCTTCACTAGAAGAACAGCAACTCCAACGCCTCAGATTCAGAATGATAAAAATTTCCGTAGTACTTTTTTGACCTTAAAAGCAATGAGAAAAAAACCTTTCTACAACATGAACTTAGTGTATAGAAATTTCATGAGCTTAGACCCAATCCACAATATCACAAGTCCCAGCATTTTAACTTCTGACCCCGCCAAACCGTCTAAAATAAACTCACCCTTTGCCTTTGTCTTTTTCCCATTGTGCAAATCGGAGGGGGGGGGGTTGGCGGTGGTTGTTCTCATGCAATGCACTCCCCACAAAAGCGACAGTCAGTCGAGATGCAGCACCATTTGGGAATACCAGCGAGATATGGAGACCGACTATTTCATGCATTGACGAGATGAACATCAAAGCCGATCTTTCCTTGGGGGAAACCATTTTCAGGGTTGCAGTAACTACGGAAAGCTACTTTTTCTTGAAATGATCCGGCGGTACTCGCTGTCGACACACGAAGATGCTTTGCCGTGGACGCGAACAGTGGCCAAATGTTGCAACTGGCATGCGCCTACAGGGGACTGTAAGAGGCGGAACGCACCAAATAATTTAGTTCCTGTAAATCAAGGCTCAACATAAAGTGCACAACCGGTATTCAACCAAAACTGCACGCACTCCCATTCCTTTGCCACGACAACACGCCACCCCGCCCCTAACAACATGCCCATTTTACCCAACTTCCTTGTAAACACCCAGGCGAAAAAAAAATCAATTAAATAAACAGGCACAGAGTAACAAAAATATAATCATTCTATTACCATGGTAAATAGACATTGCATGAAGTCTAGCTTACACTTCTTAGATGACGTCTGATTGTCTTCTTAGATATAGATTATTTATCATCAATCAAGCAAGTCAAACCACTCAAATTTCCATTAAGGTGCTGCGTTTTTAAGTATAATGAGAGAGACATCTATAGGCTGATCTATAATGCAGGGTCATAGGCCACGATTTATAAGTTAACAAATTCACAAGTCTTGGAACTGGAGATTCCTCTCAAAACGTCTAGGGAAATATAATCTGGAAAGAGTCGACCAGGCAGTGATCTATGCAGCTGTACATAAGCAAACAGAAATGTATCCTTGACAGAGCTCAGGCTCTGAGGAATTTAGGATAAGTAGAAAATCTGAAGGAGCAAAGCAAAAAGACAGTCGAGCACTTTGGTCACGGAACAACGCACTCCACATTGATATCTTATAAAGTCAGGTTAATCTAAAATGCTATGTACTTAATTGCCAGTGAATAAAGAAATAGCCACTTGATTTTTTAACACGGGAAAACATACCCAGGCTTAACATGACCACTAAGCACAAGATAAGGTGTCTCCATTTGAGCTTGAGCTGCCCTCATCCTCTCTGCAGACAAAGAGGGCATGTCTGAATTCTTCATCTGCTTCAACTTCAATTCTTCCCGGTATTGGTTCAACGCGCTTCTCTTGCTTCCTTTTGCCAGGCCCTTTTCCATGAAATTTATGGGAGAGCAATCGGAAATCTTCTTTGGCAGTTAACTGTTGCAAAACAATCAAAACAAGAAGATTAGTATAAAAACATCAAAGTAATGAATTGGCTTTTGTTTGTCATACGCAAAGGAAATTATAATGGAGAATTTAGTATTACAAGGCTATCTTATGATATCTAATATCTTTTTTTATCAACAAACTTACTATTCGGCCAAATTTATCCCTCCTTTCAATGCGGATCTCTTTCTGTCCATCATCTGCAATGCCTATGAGCTTGCTTTTCTTCTTATCCATGTTTCTACCACCCCACTCATCAACAGTTTCTTTAAGTGTTCCCCGTTCCTTGAGCAGCTTTAAAGCACCTGACAGCCCTTTCCCCACTGCAGCTTCATGAATTGTCTCATCTGGAACAACTTCCTCCTTATCCTCATTAATAGGACCTTCATCATTACTAAATTCTTTAAATTCTGCCCAGCCTCCGGGCTCATCTTTTACTTCATTATCAGATGTTACCAGTGCTTCGTCTTCATCCATGAAGACCTCTTGAGGCTTACGAGATACTGGAACATGAGGGGTCACAGCACTTTTTCAGTAACTCTCTTGATATGAAAATAACAGCACATATTCTTTCAGACACCAAAGACCATATCAAGCAATTGAGGGATATAACACTGATTTGAAGAGAAGTAATTTCAATTACATGAATGTAATCTCAAAACTGCAATGCAAGCCCAATATGCATGTCCCTCTCCCCTTCTAAGTAGAACCAACAGCATTCTTAGCCAGCATATATCCAGAAAACTAATTGTGTGTTCAAAACAAAGCAATTCCAATATGGCCAAAACAGTTGAATAAGTCCACCACTCTTCAAGACAGCAATCCCCTTGACCAGCAATTAAGAATTTTATGGTAGCTCAAAAGTTTAAATGCATCCCAAATAAACAAGCTACTGTGACCGCATGAGCAACGGACTGCAAGTTGTATGTGAAAAGTTTACTTGCTTGCAAGTTGTCCAGGATGTTGTTCTATGAGACGCATCAAGTGCACTGCTTGTTCACACATACACAAAGGGCAATTTCTAAAAGAAGTCACTTACAACCAATCTTTTGGTATGTAAACAGTGAAAGAACAAGACACGTTGCTTATTGACCATCCAAACATTACCAGGATTTTAAACTAAACAGCCAACTTAAAATAAGCAGCGATGCTACCCAAATCAGCAAAAGGCAGTAATCTAAAAAATCTGGAGAACAACATAAGGGTTCTACAGTTCAGAAAGAAAATATGATTGCAAATTGTCCAGGCCAACACAGAATTAATCAAATGTTTACCTTCATCAACTTCGAGGCCTGAAACAAACCCTTCTATTTCTGTCAAGACAACCCTGCTTTCCTGTGATTCTCCAATCGCGACACTCTGATTTTCTGCATTGTGTGTGCTGGGAATACCAGTGGCACGAAGAGCTATCGCTTTAGGACCAGAAGCATCCTCCTCTTCTTGCTTCTTTAGAGCCAATTTCTTAGCTCTCTCTAAAGATTTATAAAGATCTTCATCATCATCAGCAATGACCATGTTTTCGTCATGCTCCATCTTAACAGGAAGAGTTTGCTCTACCCGCAGAGATCTAGATGCCTCCTCTGCTTTAGCATAGGCCAACTGGAAGGCATTCTTTCTCATCTCGGCCTCGATTTTCTCTTGTTCTTCTCTGCTAACCTGCCTCCTCCCATCCTTACGTGATCCAAGATCTCCAGCAGCCAGCCCTGCTGAAACTGCTTCCGCTTCAAGGGCATCTAAGTCCAACTTTTCTTTCCTCCATGACGATTTCTTTTTCTTGGGCTTTCTGAATCGAAGCATTTCTTCTTGAGTGTAATAATCGGATGAGGTCTTGGCAGATGAGGTGAGATCTTCATAATGACTACTTGAAGAAGCACCCTGTAGCCTCCTTCTTAGCTGTATATGCAGTACATGAAACTTCTTTAGAACGACCAAGCTGACCTAATTCCTATTCTAACTAATGCTGAATCACAATATGCAGAAAAACTCGTTACCTCTTCCAATTTCTTTTCAGCTTCATTGGTCAAACGTCCACATGAGTCAAGAGTTACCCCCTGAAACCATCAAAAGAAGTGGGAACTCAATAGCTAGAAGCCTAGATATAATAGCTAGATATAACACTTGTAATCAGATAAGAGAAAAGAACTAACCTCATCTTGAGCCGGATCGTCATATTATGGAAGTATTTTCTTCTCCGATGCAGGGTCATCACTGAATCTGAAACAACAACAGTGCCAATAATAAGTTGAGTGTATGCATATACAACTAAGGATAAGAATATTCGGCCTACTTGTCATCATAGATTCCAGTTTTCTTCTTGGCAGCTTTGTAAGCTTCATCCCTCTGTTTCTGCTCTCCAATTTCCGCATTCTCAAGCATATCAACTTCTGCATTAAAACTCCATCAAACATAAAATTAAATGGGTAATAAGGACCAAAGATAACGTGATTGCCAAAGGCTTACCTTCATTGATGTCTCCATTTGCAAGTATGTTCTGATCTTTAAGTGTCAAAACAACTGCCCCACCTTCAATAACCTTATCAAGTCCGTTAAGTACTTTCACCCCCGCTAGATCATCTGTCAACAAAGTTGTTCTTTATGCGATAAGATCAATCTTATAGAAGCTTAAAGCACAATAAAAAATACATATCGATATTCCCCACAACAATAAACAAGGATAAATCAAGTAGAGGTACGACCATTCTGGATGAAATAAGCAACACTTAGCAAGTGCATGAATGAAAAAGAAGGCTGAGCAAATACAACAGCACGTGTGCACAATTAGGTCCTAATAATCTGATGTTCTAGTGTTCCTAACACCATTGGAAAGCATTAGTGTAAGTTTGACAAGGGCATATAGTGAACTCATTACATGCTTCTTAGTTCAAGAAAAGTCATAAAGTCGAAAACATAAAACATGTACATGATGTAATTCACAAAAGTTCTCTGAAAGATTAATCTTTATCCAGGAGTTGAAGAAATCGTACTAGCATTTCTGGGAACTTCCTGCTCATCTTCACTCTCTCCATGACCAATATCATCCTGAGAATGAACATAAGAGGATCAGTTACCTAGTTAACTATATTAATCACATATTTATAATAAGGCATCTAAAATCACAATCTGACCTGCTCCTCAAATACTTTCGATAGCTGCAGGACTTTCTCCTTTTCTGCATTCCTTTTCTGTTCAAGCTTACGACTCCTATTAACCCATGCCAACATCTCAGAAGCACCCTCAGACTCGGGCTGTCTTTTCAGTCTCCCTTCTTTTGCTCTAAATAGAAGACAGATACTCAACTTCTTTCTTCACATCACAAGAGTAAAGCAGTTCAAAAAAGAATGCGACTTTACATGTTAATGGGTACAAGCAAATGGTTCCAGGTTTGCAAGATATTCAAAGTCCAAATTCGTGATATATGGAAATATTTGAGATGTAACCCGCTGGTACATAAAGGAAATTCAGCAACATATCATGATGCAAGTCGTGTTCCAGATAATAAGTTCATAACTTAAATTTAGCTACTGAACTTGCTTCATGAGACATGATATAGGCGAATTGTATCTCCCTACAACATTTCAATAATCAAGTTTTGCACCAATATCAAATAAATTCAGAGCAACAAGCACCTAGCATCCCACAACGAGCAAGCATAACTAATGTCCAGATGTTTTGGACAATGTCCCTTCATCTGAGCAAGTAGGAAAAACAAATGCATATCATACAAGTTGTAAAACTCCATGGTGCAAGGAAATCTAGAATGTTTAACTCAAATTATCCTTGCGCTTTGAGGATCAGAAGAACATGCATTAGTGAAGTTGCAACATGTCCTTGGGAACAAAAAGGTTGAAAAACTAGCGCAATCAAGCATCAGATACAACTTGACTGAACATAGAAAACCAATTCCCTAAAACCACAATGAATGTTCACTTACTTTGAGATGCGGTCTTGTAGTTTGGAGGTGGACAACCTAGTTCCATCCGAAGCACTATCGGGATCTTGCCCATGCCCAACATCTTCCTTTTCTTCAGCAATGTCAAATTCCACTCTATTATCCTTGATCCTATCATAATCTCGTGCATCCCCTTTCCTGATTACCCTTTCATTATCTCTCGACCTGTCTCTGTCGTGATCTTCCTCCCTATCCCTCTTCCTATTGCTCTTCTCCTTTGCTTCATCTGTCACCCTGTCCTTCTCCTTTTCTCTCCATTTGTCTCTATATTTTTCTCTCTCTTTCTCCTTTGGCTTCTCCTTTTCCCTTTCTCTTTCTTTGTCCCTGCTAATCTTCTCCTTCCCCTTCTCTTTGTCGTCACTCTCCTTTTCTACCTCACGATCCTTCCGTCTATCCTTTCGATCTTTTTCCCTCTCGTGTTCTCGCTCCTGCTCCCGCTCCTTCTCCTGGTCTCTACGTTTGTCACGCTGTTCATAATCTCTCTCTTTCTCTCTGCCCTTAGTAATCCTGCTCCTATCCTTCTTGTGCTCCTCTCCATCTTCCTTCCTTCTGTCCTTCTCACGCTTATCTCTATCATCCTTCCTCCTATCCCTGCTTGAGAGTCTATCGTCTTTTGCTTCTTTATCTTTTACTTTGTTGCCTTGATCCTTCTCTTCTCGGTGACCACTCTTTTTCCGATCCTTATTCCTATGCTTACTCGATTCTCTAGATTTATGCCCACCAATTTCCTTGGAATCACCGTCTCCCTCATCTCGCTTCTCTCTGGAGGGAGATTCCTCCAATTCCATCTCCTCACTCTATTTTACACGAGTGCTACAACCTTCAGCCAAGTGCTGTCAATGATGCCTGTTCAGGGAGGGTTTTTTGTATGAAATGATTAATGTGAGGACATCAGTCAGATGGAAATAAAAAAAAAAATGCCCGGCAATATAGCTTGATATTCCGATTAATTGATGAAATTGCCCTAGCTTTTCCAAGATCAAAGGCGTTCATCATCAACATAAATCAAACTTTAGTGTTACTATCCATCGAAGCAAAGTTCTTCCTCTGCACCCCACATGCATAAAGACGATCGAGATTTTTTACACCCGTTTGCTCATATCAATGTGCTCACCTAATTCTCCAGTTTCAATTTTTCATGTTCCGCACACGAAACGATCGTTGCCCTCTTAAGTGAACAAGAAACGCGAAAGCAGGCAATCGGCTATATCATAGCATCGTCAAAGAGCAACACGAAAGCAAACTCAAGGCGGAGCTCAAACGATTCAAACCATCGATTCGCAACAGAAACAAGCAGAAACTACTGGGGAATTTGAAAAGCCAAAGCAAGACGAAACCCCAACAGCAAGCAAAAATCTGATTCGGGAATCAAGTCGATACCAAAACTAATTCACGAACTCCCGAAAAATAAAACTTCGAAAGCACTAGCGGCCTAGCGGGAGCCTGTCCGATTCTAGATTCGCGAGCGATGGAACAGAGCAGCCGAGCGTAACGGGAAGGTGGACGGGAGAAGACAAACCCTGCGGCTGTGCGCGACGCTTGAATTTCGCGCGGCGTTTTTAAAAAGCCACGCCATCACCATATTCGGAAGTTTCGCCATCAACAGCTGCCCTCTTCTGCCACGTCTCAGCAGTTGCGCGTTCAGGCTTGCATTCAAATTCCAGTTGATTCGTTGCAGCAATATTAAGATTCTTAGATATTTAATATTTATTAGAGATATTTAGAATTTTTTTCTAATTTTAATATCTACTTTGATTATACATATCTGATTTGATTTTCTTTATCTAAATCTATAAATAAGCTCTTTATATACTTTTTTCAATATATCGAAATATACTAAAATCTCTTAATTCTTCCTTCCGCATTATTATTTTTATCTCTTTTTATTTCATGAATGCATTTGAGGGATTCTTTTCTTTTCTCATCTCTTTTACTTTTTTATTGTAGCATTTGAAATGTGCTCGAGAGTCCCCAAATCTTCACAAGCATAAAAATGTGGACATTTGTGATTTCGCATAACGAAAACAAGAGTTGGAAAAATGGGTAGCAAACCCATATTTAATGAGCTCCTGTAGAATGAGTAACTCATGTGGCAAAACAAAGTTGGGGGGGGGGGGGGGGGGGGCATAATGAGTGAATGAAAAACGACATCCAATAAAATTGATCTATTTTGAGTCATGATGGATTGCTTAATGACCCATATTTTAACTCTTTTGACCTTTTAAGATTAAAATAGATACGAAGACTTAAAGAAAAATTTATATTGTTTATTTGAACATGAGAATTGAATGGATTGCAAAGTAAAAAATTTTTGATGCGATTATTGGATTATTCATCATTCAATTTTGATAAACCAAATAAAGATATTATCCTAAAACACATTTCATAAATCAAACATCGTTTTCAGCGTGAATAGCTTATGTTTTGTGAGTTTGATTTAAAGAAAAGAACGGTGCAACTAAATGATAACAAGCATTTTATTCTAGCATAAACATGGCGACATTTTGGTTTTTAACTTAATCATTCTTTAAAAAAAAGAAAAAAGAAAAAAGAAGACAAGATGTGGACAACTCCTCGTTGAGCTTGATTAGACTGTAAGTTCATGCAACGAGGGCTAAAGGGAAACTCAGGCCAATTAATGGATCAATGATGTATCATCCAAACCGACCAAACACACAAACAAGGTCGACATCGCCTAATATTAATTAGTTGGCGTTGACATTTATTAACATTTCAAATTTCGTATTTGATAGGATGAAAAGCAATGGAATATAATATGAGGATTGGAATAAAATAAAAATTATCCTCATCTTGTTTGGCTGTTAAAAAACAAACCGCGGCAATATAATGGAATGGTGATTATCTTGTTTAATTGTTTGGGAATTTATTCAAATAGTAAATCCAAATGTATTCAGTTTAGGAATTATGATGGGTTGCATAAATTAACAGTTGTAATTTGACCATCGCACACTACGTTTGTTTTTGTAAGTTAATTTATATCCTCAAAATCATTTGTAATCGATAAAGAATCATTAGATAAAAAGAATCTAAAGAAGTGCTTACAAGCGGGATGGAGCGAGCCACGACAAGTGACAACTTTTTATTTCACTAATTAACTTTTTTAATCTCATATAAAATTTAATCCAAGTACCCCACTTTTGTTTTGGTCAAACAACTATTGCATATATGAAGAGCTTAAAGTGAATTAAATGGATATACATGAGTTTTTAGAGGATGGATTGAATATGGATGTATATTATTAATATAGATTAGATACGAGTCGAGGATCCATTACCAAAGTTGTATCGTGTAAAAATGAATGAAATATAAGTTAAATAAGTTAATTTGAGCTAGGTCATTTTCAACCCAACTTGTGCTGACCATTTGATGGGCCAACGAAAAGAGGAGTTTTGACAAGTATTCATAGATCCTTAGCAAACGATTGAGAGATATTCACCGATGTAAGGGTGTCCTTACTTCTAAGCTGTCCTTACTTCTAAGCTGATGATATGAAACAATTAGAGCCCATTTAGTAATACTTTCGATAACAACTAAGTTTGTTTTTTTTTTTTGGTAAGTAACAACTAAGTTTGTATTTTAGTTCTCAAGAACAAGTGCGTTTGAAAACTGCTTTTCAAGGGGCTTTGGAGGGCTAAAGGTCTTTGGGCCAAATTGAAAATGTTTGGGAATTACTTTCCAAGACGGATTGAGGCAAAGCTGGCATTTGCAAGGTTGAAAGGGTTGCCTTGGGCTTTTAGCATTCTCGGAATGCCTTGTGTCACTGTTCATGATACTATTTATTTTCCTTTTCTAGCGGTGTGGCTGATCAGAGGCGAGCTTGAGAGGCTACCGAGGTCATGATTGAGGTTGGCGAGGTCGCGTGACCATCACTAGCTAGTTGTGCGACCTCGGTGAGTCGCGGCGACCGCTCGCGAGTCCTGGCGACCACTTGCGAGTTGTGTCGCCGCGACCCAACTCTGGGTTGCATGACCCAAATCTAGGTTGTTGGAGGTCGCGTGACCTCGTGGTGATTGACGTGACCTAGATCCGGTATCCGTGAGGTCGCGCGACCTTAGGTGTGACCTAGATCTGGGTTGTTGAAGGTCGTGTGACCTTGCGGCGACCGACACGACCCAGATCTAGTCATGGTGAGGTCGCGCGACCTCTGATAACCAGATTTGGGTCACGCCAGTTGTTGCAAGGTTGCCTGACCTTAGGTGGCCCTTGCCGATCGTCTCAAGAGGTTGTTTGAGGCCGCTGGTGGCCGCTTGCCTTGCCGGCAAACTCTTTCATTTTTTTTGATAATTTTTTTCTTTTTTTTATTAATCATGAAAGTCATTTGTAAATGTAATTTTTCCAAACACTATTTTACTCAAAGGTACTTCATAATGAATTTTCAAAGTATAATTTACTAAACACAATTTGTATTTTGAAAATCCTTTTAACTCAAAAGTTTTACATTTTTCTAAAGGCTTTCCCCAAAAGCCTTCTCAACGCACCCAAAGAACATAAATCGGTGAATTTTTTGCTCCCAAGAAGAAAAATCAATTTTTTTGTTTTGTTTTCGTAAATATATTTGGAACAAATTAAGAAGTGGGAAAAAAGTTGTTTCTTATTCTCGGAACAATTCTTAGAATCGATTTTAATTTTTTTCTTCTCTTATTTTCTTCTCTTCTCTTTTCTCCTTCTTCCTTTTGGCCAATAACCTTGCCAACCTCCGACGATGTCAAGCTCGTCGGCCCGAGTCTCGTTGTGGCTAGGCAAGGCTTAGCCTCGCTTTGGTTGGGCGAGGCCGAGCCTTACCGGTGCCTCACCAAATCTAAGCGAGGTCGAGTCTTGCTGATAGCCAGGCCAACCTTGCCTCACCAGTCGCCGGCCATCGCTGTGGCTAGCGAGCGAACAATTACAAAGGAGGAGGAAGAAAGAAAGAAAAAAAGAAAAAAAAAGGAAAAAAAAATGAAAAAATTAAAAAATTAAAAAAACAAAATTTTTAAAGAATTCTATTAAATGCATTTCTATCCTAAAAATATAAATTTTGAACCAATGCAATCGTATTATTTTGCTCATAAATTATTCCCAGGATTAGAATTAAAAAAAAAAAAAACCAAACTGATAAAAAATTATTCACAGGAACAAAATCGTTATGAGACGTGCCCTTATTGACTAGGAAATTCGCATAACTAAAACACCCTGTATACAATGTAGAACCGACCAACAATCTGCTTACAGATTAGAGGACAACTAATCAGAGGACTAAAATCAGGTAGAGTTCTCCCTTTCATATTACAAAAACTCAAAGACGAAAGAACCGACCTCGATGTGTTAACATCTACAAGCCACTCGCCCCTAACTTGTGCGATTAAAATTTACTTACATGCAATTAGAAAGGTTAAGAATGGACCTAAAAGCGTGAAACCCTTGTAATAGATTTGTTACGGGATTCATCCTACAACATGATTGCATGAACTCTCAGGTATCTCAGGTGAAAGTCTCAGCCTGAATCTTCCACTGGCAAATTGAGATCAGGTAGCTCAAAGAATCTTTCGCAAGTTTCAACCTCGCGTGTTTTTGATGCGCTGCTGCACGGGGAGCAGGAACCGACATTCTGTGGTTGCTCATCGGGAGTCGTCTCGGCTTCCTGCTTACATTGCATGTCAAGCTGTGCAGCGATACAAAATCACCATCAGCGTCGAGATTCGAAGAATATCTCACTAATCCGAATCTGTAGCCATTCCTAACAAGTTGTACATAATAAAGATAGTGTCATCAGCTACAAGGTACGATAGCCACTTCGCTTTTTTTTGTTTCTTATATAGTTGACTCAAATACAACTAATTAAGGAATTAAAAACACGAAAAGATTAAAGCTAAATAATGATTTAAGTTAATTGCCAATCAAAAGGACATAAGAAATAAATATGCAAGGGACTTAAGGTTGGAAGACCCAACTCTACAATTTGGCATTGATTATTATTGTGAAAATATATCTTGATTATCGATATAGTTCCTTGATACCCAATCGATAGACTAATGGACCTTCCAAATTATTACCCCAAAAAAAAAAAAATAAAAAATTCAACTTCATACAGCTTAACACAAGAAAGGAAACCTAACCTTCATCTTCTTCAGGCTTTCGTTCGCAATTCTTTGCTTCTCAACAACACGACGCAGGTTTGCCAATCCCTGCCCATCAAGAAAGGTAAAAACTCATTCATCTAAGACAAAGCATTCTACTCTGATGCTTAAGGACGGCAACTCGCAATGCGGGAATAAGAAAACATACCCATTTTAGTCTTCTCCTTTCCTTCAGGAGCTTGTTCTCCTCCTCCTTCAGTTCAGCCAGTGTCTGCCACACGTGACAATGTACACTAACTTTTAAACAAGATGAACACACAACTGAACACCTATAGTAATCTCTATGTAACACTCACGTCACCTCGAGTAGTACTCTACTCTAGAAACTGTTGTGTCCGTGGACACTCTTCTTCTAATAACTTCACTTCTACTACAGAGGTCACGAAGAAATTCATAAGACCGAGAATTTGTTACCTTTTTCTTTCTTGGTCTCTTGCTGGGTCTGGCAGCGCTCGTGGTCGTGCTCCCATTGGTGGTCTGGGCGACATTTCCCACAAGTCAGTCATTTGGTTCATGATGAAATTAAACGACAGCAAAAGCAAAACTGGGAATGTCAAGCACTTGAACTGCAAAAAGCGGCATCTGATACGATAAGAAGAACAACCCGCATCTAGAGAGGGACAAAAAAGGAAAGCAAATGGTGGAATAACTTGGGCTGGGTTTGTTGACGATCGGCCATTAGTATATGCTTTTGGCCATATCGGGCAACTCAAATTGGGCCCGTTAGCCCAATACACGAAGAGGAGCCCACGTAAGCGTCAAAAGTCAGCCTATGCACGAAAAAAAAATGAACGAGGTTCGCATAGTGCTCCCTTTCCTAGAACAACAGCAACTTTAATGCCTCAGATTCAGAATGATAAAAAATTCCGTGGTACTTTTTTGACCTTAAAACCAATGAGGAAAAAACCCTTTATACAACACGAACTCAGTGCATAGAAATATCGTGAGCTTAGACCCAATCCACAATATATCACAAGTCCCAATCAGAAAGAGAAGGCACTAGAACTGGGCCCAATCAAGACCGTCCATCGTGCCAAAAAAGGCTCAGCATCCCAACTTCTGACCCTGCCAAACCGTCTAAAATAAAACTCACCCTTTGCCTTTTTGTCTTTTTCCCATTTGTGCAAATCGGTGACGGGGGAGTTGTCATGCGACAGTCAGTCGTTGCTATACAGTACTGCTGCTGTCACGTGAAAAGTAAGCAAAAGCAAAGAGCATTTGCAAACACCAGCAAGGAATGGAGACCAACTATTTCATGCCGTGACGAGATGAACATAAAAGCCGTTCGTTCCTTCGGGGAAAACCATTTTCAGGGTTGCAGTAAGTACGGAAAACTACTGTTCTTGAACTGATCCGGCGGTACTCGCTATCGACACGCGAAGATGCTTCCCCATGGACGCGAGCGATTGAGAAATGGCGCAACTGGCATGCGCCCACAGGGGACCGTAAAGTGAGGCGGAACGCACCGAATGATTCGGTTCCTGTAAAGCAAGGCTCAACATAAAGGGCACAACCACTACCCAACCAAAACTGCACGCACTCCCATTTCTTTGCCACGACAACACGCCACCCCGCCCCTAACAGCGTGCCCATTTTTACCCAAATGCCCTCGTACCTCGCGACGCCGTTTTGCAGGACGTGGGGTTGACCCTCGGCAAAAAATAGCGGTGGGTTAAAGAGAAAAAATAAAATAAAATAAAAAAAAGAGGTCGAAAATCTCGAGAGCTAAGGAAAGAGACGAGACACTTTCGCGCACCGTCCATATTTCTACACGGGGCAGTGACGACCCGGGGAAAAGAAAGCAATCCCGTTTTCAACGAAACGTCTCTTTCCAAGTGTGGTTCTGTTCTGCTCTCATCCAGACGGCCAAGGAAAATACCGGAGGACAAATGGGTCATTTTAGTCCACAGATGGGAAACAAAGAGACCACCCAACTGTTACTGTACTCGGACCTCGACCCAGACGCTGACACCCGTAAAGCCCAAGCCAACGCGGATCTCCGCCGTTGAATTTGGTGACGCCACGGTACGCCACGGTCAGCACAGCGGCAGGCCGTGTCTGACGGTTCGTGTCGACGCGCCGATCTCCTTGAACCGCCGGCTCAAAACCACAAGCTCTCCCTCTCACACGAGCCTCGCGAATCAGATTCGAGCCTATCGAGAAGCGACACGTGACCGCGAGGGCCGACGACGTCGAAAAGAAGAAAGTGCACGAGCACAGTGCGATTGCAGTACGCACCTTAGATCTTGCCTTTTCCGGTGACTTGACGACAGGGACGCTACACTCCTCGTCGCCTCCGCCTCCTCCGCCGCCGCCGCTGGTGGAGGTGGCGCCGCTCCAGGAGAGGGGAGTCGTCGGGCTCGCGCGAGCCGGCTCGCCCCCGCGCTTCTTCCGCTTGGCGTCCTTCGGCGCGGTCTTGGAGTTGGACGACCTCCGCTGGCGCACGGTCCAGTCGAGCTTCAGGGGGCGCGCGTCGGCCGCGTGGGGCGGCGCGTCGGCGCAGCGGATCCGGAGGAGGAGCTCCGCCACCGCGGAGTCGTCCGTCATGGCGACGGTCAGCCACTCGGCCTCGTCGTCGCAGGCCATGTTGCAAGGTCGTCTCAGAGAGAGAGAGAGAGAGAGAGGGGGGGGAAGGAGAGAGGAGAGAGAGGAGAGGGAGAAAAGTGCAAAAGGGATGGTGGTGGAGGAAAAGGAGGTGGAGGCTAAAGAAGGAAAATGGAAGCGTAGGTTGTGCTGAATGTCATGGAAAAAACAAGAATTTCAACGAAATAATAAAATGAAAAAGGCAAATAATAATAATAATGGCGTTTGATGATGGATGGTGTGTGCTCGCGTGTGCGCGCGTCCTCGTTTGTGGAGGAGTTGTGGGCTTTTGATTGATCTTCTCTCTCTCTCTCTCTCTCTCTCTGTGCTCGTGTCCTTGGGCCCCACCTGTGGAACACGTGGCATCTGTGTCTCTTTCGCGTTTCCGCTTGCTTCTTCTTCCGGGTGTGGAAATTCCCTGCGACGACTCTGCGACCGGATTGGTAAGGGTGTTTGCCGTGGAGGTTCCCGACGAAATCGACTACCTCGACACCGTTGCCATGTTCGGCACGATAACATTTAATAATACTGTCTGTAGCTAGGAAAACAGTGGAACTATGAGTAAGTGCTCCTCTCCCACTTTTCAATTCCCTTGTTTGGTTTGACCAACTTTCTTGTTTCCCACGATTCCCTGGCGCTCATGAGGAAGATAATTAACTTAAAAGAGCGTTTTTCTGAGCAAATAATTTTTTCATGAATTGGTTTTCTAGATTTCCACGCGTATACTTTGCTGAAGATGATAAGAAAATGGAAAATTATTTATTGTCAGAAAAGATATACAAATTTAAAATAGAGAAAATGAATTTTCTAAGTTCTTGGAATTTTTTTTTCCTTTATCATGAAATTTTCCCCTAAAACAAACATACCCTTGCAGCCGCCTCTTATTTTTCATTAAAGGAAAAAGTTGCCAATGCGCATTGGAAATATACAAACCGGAGTTGATTATCTTGTTATGGTAAACATACTAAATTAAAGTTGGAGCAAAGGTAAGCGCAGACTAAGAGGGCCCTCGGAGAGAGACGGGAATCTTTCAGTCAAACTGGCTCATCATTGAGCAAGACAGCTTGAAATAAGAGGTGTAGTTAAGACTAAATGGCCTCCGCTTCTCATGCAGTTGAGAAGCAGGTGTTGAAAGTAACTGGAAAAGCCCAACGCCCACCTAAACTAAATTGCAGCATCATTGGCGCTACCAAACGAGGACTTATTCCTAAGAAAGACTAAGCAGGATCCTTGTTTGCCTTTCTGCAGAGAAAAGGAGACCGTAGAGCATTTGCCGTTACCATGTGCTACTAAAGGTAGAACTGTCTGGGTGTGCTGGCGTCAGAATTTATGAAGAGCAAATTACTACCTTTGATGCGTGGTTTAAGTAGATGGCTGAGGGATCTCGTTCAGATGTCAGTTTAAGCCTAGAGATTGTGATCGAAATACCCTTTTTATTGCTGGTTTATGTGGAAGAGTATCAATGAGACGGGTTTTAACCTGGCCGAACAAACTCTCCAAGTTGCGTTCTCCCTTATTAATACTGCGTCGAAGGAGCTTGTCCACGGCTGTGAAAGCAACTGGAAGAAGCCTTCTGGGAATGTTACAAAAATAAATTGTGATGGGGTTTTCGACCGTGACACATTCCTATGCGGCAGTTGGAATAGTGGCTGGGATTCTGATGGAGAGCCTCATTGGTGGCAGAGGCTTCATGGTTGATGCGGACTCAAGTTGATATAACAGAAGCTCTTGCTATGTGGAACTCGCTGGTTTTGCACAATGAGCCAACACGGACATGGTAGAGCCTGTCCTTGCGGCCATTTTTAAGGAACTAGAGCATTTAGTTGTTTTTTCTGCTGTTCCTATGAATGCTTAAACATGTGTGTGGGTCATTGGGTAGATTCACGCTACAGAAGGAAGAAGATGGAGCCAATCAACTGGCGTCTTGAACTCTCATCTTCTCTGAAGTTGTTGCTAGTTTCTGAAGCGAGGGAAAGTCCTCTGTGAATTTGTACTTTGACTCTCTGTTTTGAATATATGGAAACCTTTCTACGGCAAGAAAGAAGAAAAAAATGTTTAGATCCATTACCGAGTAGTAATATAATTCGGATTTTACTGCAATTTGAAATGTTCATGATGGAATATGGTTAACAATGAATTAGAGTCTTGACACTGTTCAGCTTGGTGATCATATATATATATATATATTTTTTTTTTTTTGGGGTCATCTAAACTAAAAAGGAATGGATAAACACCACAATCGCTTGCAAATGTTTCTTAGCTTAATACATCTTGACATGCAAAACAAACAAATAAAAAACAGGCGCGCTGTTTACACCGAGGAGCCAAAGCAAACAGATCAGTTCTTAATTGACGGCGAGTCGGACGGGGGTGAGAACTGAAACGGAGGCAAAAAAGGAATTGGCGGTGCCGACCAGGTCGGAATATCAGGGAACAGCGGAGGCGGCCAGACGAAATCCGGCGTTTGCGGGAGTTGAAATGCCGGTGGTGTTAGTAGTGGAAGTGCCGGTGGCAGCAATGGAAAGACAGGCCGCTCGGGCGCTGGAGGGGAGAGAATGGGGACGAGCGGGATCGTCGGCGGCGGCAGCAGGAAGGCCGGTGGCGTCTCCGGTTGGGTGAAAGGAGGCGGTGAGGACAGCAGCGGAAGTGGCGGTGCCTCCGAGGCGAAGTCAGGTGGTGATAGCCATGGGAACAGAGGCGGTGCTTCCTGGACTGCTGGCGGCGGAGGAGAGGGGACCAGTGGGGGCGGGAAAATGAACTCGGAGGGTGGAGACAAGAACCACGGCGGCGGCGGAGAGGCCATTAGCAAGGGGGGCGGAGGGAGCTGTTCCGGCGGGGGCGGAGGGAGCTGTTCCGGCGGGGGCGGAGACGGGACGAGCGGGGGCGGAGGCAGGGAGGGCGGAGGCGGGAGGGCGGCGGAGGAGGGAGGCGGAGGGGATGGAGGTGGCGGGGACGGGGACGGGGACGGGGAGGGCGGCGGAGGGGGAGGGACGAGCGGGGGCGGCGACCCCGGTTCCGGTGAGGGCGGGGGCGAGGAGGGGATAGGAGGGGGTTGCGGGAAGGGCGGAGGGGACGAGACGAGCGGGGGCGGGAGGGGGGTGGGGGGGGAGAGGGGGCAAAGGGCGGGGGAAGCCGACGAGGGGACGGCCGACGGCGAGGGCGGGGACGGGAGAAGGGGTTGTCAGGGGAGGAAGGGGAGGTGGAGAAGGGCCATTGGCCGCAGCTTCCGAAGAGGAAGTGGTAAAAGGGGTCGCAGTTGGCTCTGGGTCTGGACCTTACTCCTCGGCCACCGCCGCCACGTCTTGATGATCGGCTTCTCTTGTCTTGGGTTAGTATTGATTCTTGGTGGCTTGGACTCGCTTCTCGTGCAGGGATTGATTGTGTGGTCGTCGGGGTTATGAGAAGCAGCAACGACACTAGCACTAGAGCTGCGACTTTGACGACTCTCTTGGCCCTCATTGTTGATGTCTCATGACTATCCACTCTCATCTCTCTCTCTCTCTCTCTCTGGTTTCGACTTTCGTCGTGTATTGACTTTCCATGAGGCCTGGTGGTTTATATAAGGGAGCTTGAAAATTGAGGGTACGAGAGGTGCACGTTGACCGTAGCTGAATATATTCATGACTTCGACAAAATCGTCAGTGACTGTCTTGAGATATGGACATATGGTTGTGCACATCTGGCGGAGTAAATACGCGGAGAGATTAGAACTCTGCTCTGTTTTTATTGACGAGAGTGCAGCAAACAAAGGCTCTGATTCCATCTATCCCGTGTGTCCCGTAAACAAAGGCACGTCAACTCCATGCACCGCCCATCAGATACCCCAGAGAGAGAGAGAGAGAGTTGAACCTAGTAATTAAGGCCCGAGAAACGGCGAATGGAAGAGAGGGCGGGTTGCGTCGGTTCATGTGCCGTTTTGAAGACGATGAAACCCTCCTTGAAAGAGATTCTGCGGAAGCAGGGCCTGATTCTGCCCATGTTTAATGCTGCTTGCTTCTCTCGAGGTTCTCTCGTTCGTTTGAATTTTGTCAAAAAAGGGTGATCATTCCACTCATCAAGCAAAGATCACAGGAGAAACAGAGATTCATAAATGGGTCATTGAGCACTCGTTATGAATACTTTATCTGAGATTATTTTTCCAAACACGATTGTGCATAGTGCATTGAAGACCGTAAAATGTCTTTGATTGGCCGTTTAACAGAAGTCCTTCGTAAATTAATATAAATCGGTCGAGGTCTGGAGATTAAAGGTCTGTCCTACAACAGGGCCCAAAACTACGCAAGTTGAATTATTCCTTCCTAAGTTAACCAAAGTCAGCGACGAATTGAACTAGTGACTCCTTTATGGTAGCATAACCTGTTGAGTGTCGCTGTCAAACGAGAAGGAAGAGAAAGTCTGTAAGTGAATTGCGGAGCTAGGGCCCATTGGCATGGAATGCAACCTACATTGGTCCAGTGGAACTGATGGGCTTATATACTAATGGACTAGGAGAGAGGAATCCTTTTCTTGAGGCCCCCCAATTGACAAAGTTAACCCGTGACTGACCGGTGGTAGTTGAACTTCTCAGTCTCTCTTGCCCCTTTTTAAGCGCATTGCATTGTCTCTCTCCACTTCTAGGAATTGGGTAGGATGCGAACATTTGGTTTTATCTCCGGGATTCGGATTTCGCGATGCGAAAGCGACAAAGAAAAAGTGGGGGAGAAGAAAATTAGAGGAAGACAGATTAAGAAGAAAACAGATATACAGGACATCAAAGCAAGTTGCCACTTGCACGCCCTTCTCCCGTGAATTTTACTGTCCAAAGATAACATCCGAGAGAGAGAGAGAGAATGATGAGGATGAGTGCAAGAGCAGATGGAGAAGAAGCACTCCGACCCGAAAAGCTTCGACCAGAGAAATCTGCCTCCCACTGATCCACAGTACACCATGAATAACACAGAGCTACATATTCAGGTAAAGAGCTTCATTCGTGTTGGCTGATCTTAAAAAGGAAGAGAGAATCTCCAGTATCTATTGCTCTCTCTCTCTCTCTCTCTCTCTCTTCCTTCTAGTTCTGGCTAAGCCAATTCCGTAGTGTCTATTGCCCCTCGCAAGTTACAATATTGTGTCGTTATGTGTAATTATGATTTCGATTCGTGTGGAACCGTGCACTTTTCCAGAATAGGGTGGGTAAAGACAGCATCACCAACCAATACAGGAAGGTGGTTAAGGCAAACCCAAGCCCAGTAGAAAAGGAAGCTGATTCACAACAATCACCCATAAATCCAGATTCTTCTTTAGTGTCCCCTGCACTGTGCACAGAGATCAAGATCAGCACCATCAAGAAAGAGAAGGACACCAGTGAGACTGAGGCAAGTCCTCGAGGTATGACCCTTCTCCATAACATGTCCTCCTTTCTTATCACCCCAGCTCCAGTGCATGGAAGTTGATTGCCTGATATTAATTTTGAGGGCAGACCTAGAATCTTGTTTTTTTCGATACGTAAGCTGTTAAAACATTAGAATTATCTTCTGTGAAGAGACTAGGATCTTAACGTACTGGATAGATGGTCCTATCTGAAGTTGCTATCGAAAGAAACCTACAGTCCCTGAAGCGAGTTTATATTGAGGATCCTAGCATCAGCTGCATCAAATTTCTAAAAAGAGAGCCTTATCTTGTGATCGCCCTTTGAGCTTGTTTAATTGAACTTTGATTGAGTTGAGTTGTGTTTTTATTTGTTTCTAAGACAGGGTTGTAGGAACTTTTTGCTCTTATCGTGATGAAAGATCTCTAAATAGATGCACTTGCATATCTAATTTTTAGGTGATGCCGAGAGTGGATCGGCAAAAGCTAAGTTGTATGAGTTATGTGCTGCAAACAAGTGGAAGCTCCCTTGCTTTGAGTGCTACAAAGAGGAAGGTCCAAGCCACTCGAGACAGTAAGCTTGTTTTAATAGTAGTGGGAGTCGCATAATAGATATGGGAAGGATTAAGAACCATGATCTAACTTTAATTTTTTAAGAAAGAGAGACTAACAAATTTCACTGGTGTTTGATCCTTGACATGATTACCAATTGCACATGCACTATCTACTTCCAAGGGTAATTTTCCTGTCGTGATGTGAATGCAGATTCTCATTCAAAGTAATTACAGAGGTTAAAGATGAATCCGGAGTTACATTATTAGAGTGCTTTAGCGCACCTAGGTCAAAGAAAAAAGCCTCCGCAGAGCATGCAGCTGAAGGGGCGCTCTGGTACCTGAAGCATCTAGGGTATTGTTCGAAGGAAAGGTGAAAAGAAAAGCGAGAAATTGCAATAGTTTATTCATTT
The DNA here is from genome assembly GCA_017140615.1 of Eucalyptus cladocalyx. Lineage (NCBI taxonomy): Eukaryota > Viridiplantae > Streptophyta > Magnoliopsida > Myrtales > Myrtaceae > Eucalyptus > Eucalyptus cladocalyx. Next base: position 36,017,751 of record CM029525.1, read on the forward strand.
GGTTAGTCATTGTTCATATATATATATATATATTTTTTGCTTACCACTGGAAATAGTAATTTTGACCAGGTTTGTTGTAATCATAGGTCTTGCCTTGTAAGATGGGATAGTTACACTGATTTGTTGTGTAAATTATTAGTTCACAATACTAATGGAAGTTGCGTTGTTCCTTGGTCCTACTGGCATTCATTGATGTAGCTCTAGCCCTTGGTGAACCCTGAGGTTTGTTCCAATGGCGCTATCATTTGGTAGAGATGATTGGAGTCATCGTCTTATGACTTGATAGCACAATCCAGAAGGTACTTTTTATGGAAGCATAATGGCAGTTACTTTGCCGCCTGTGCTTTTGCTTAGAATTGTACTAATTAGTCAAATAACAAGTCACATACTCATATTCCAGAAATACAAAATTCACAGAATGATGACATCTGGTTCTTCCTACCACGCTTGGACTTCTTGACATGCGAAATCCCTGCAAATATCTTACGTGCTTAATTAATCAGGTACCATGTCTATAAGGTGGGTTTGCCTTGTTGGAGGATGTTCTAGAGGTGCAGCACCACCACCAACTCAAGAAATGAGTCATCATCTCCTTCTTCTTCCTATTTTCCCTTTTGAAAGCACAAGTTCAGCTAGATGAAAAAAAAGTCTGACTAAAGACCAAGGTCACTGGTGAGGCAGAACTACTCATTTTCAAATGATATCTATATTGGTCACAAATATTCATTATTGACTGGGAATACTAAACGACAAAAGGATTTATGAAATTAAGACTGCCTTTTGGGTTTTGGGGGGGGGGGGGGGGGGGGGGTTGTGGGGTGGCGGCGCAGTGTGAGCGATGTTGCTGACAAAGCTAGCCACGACTTCTCCTTGGAGGAGCAACTGAAAGAAGCCAAAGGGTTTGTTATCGACTTTATCACAGTACTTCTCAATGGCTGACCTTTCTGGATACATTGCTGCGCTTCACATGTAAGAAAACACTACAAAATCAGTAGCTCCTGAACGCTTGGATAACTATTGATAGGTACTGTATAACTGCGGAGCAAACAAGTATACATTGATTAGAGGCAAGTATATTGGCACTCCATACTGACAGACCATTATAGTTCTCTCCATTGATCTACCCATGATTGCCTGAGGCAATTTCTTGCTGTATTATTCCCCAGTGGCTTCTAATGAAAAACAGAATAATAATAGTGCAATCAATATAGTTCCTCTTCCTATCTCTATAGTCAATGCCTATTAAAAATGCAGTCATCGGCTAAAACTTCACTAGCATCAATCAAACGGTGTAGTGCTGTTGAATTGTCTCGATGTCGAGCCCCTTAAGTTTGACCACTGATTCAACATGCCCCTTGAGGGTATGAAGCTCTCTTAACCTGGGGAAGTATAGAAACATAGGGAAAAAAGAATCAGGATTTCTGGCAAAAAAAAGTGTGAAATTTAGATGTGATCTGTTCCTTCCAGTCTGTACCTTGCAACCTCAGCACGTTTTCTAGCCTGTTCAGCAATTTCGGACAGCTCTGCATAGTTGTTTTTATCCTTAAAGACTTCAGATGTTTCAGGTGGCTGGAGGCCGTGTAACGTGCGTTGATCCCTTGCCCACTGAGCCTCTCTTTCTTCTTTTCCATAATCTTTCTTTGTTGTGAAAGCCGTCTGCATGGGAAAAATATATGCAGTGATAAGCAAGCTACAAATGACAGACTGCAAGAGAGGCATAATGTGTGAAGCTCTGTGCAAACAGTTCTTGTTTGCCAACTTCCTCCTCATAAGTGAAAAGCATGATGAATACCTACCTTATTCTGCAGTAAGTTATCCCAAGCCCTGCCGCTCAGTGCGTATCGGATGATGAACTTGAGAATATCTAGAGGGATATAAAAAATAATGCTGTACAGCCATATAACACCAGCCCATCCCCAGCCGATGCCGTGTATTCTCGCAAAACTCCAATTTGCATAGACAGCTAGGAGAGTTGCAATCTGATAAAGCATAAACCAGATCAATGAATCATCAGCCTGTTACTGTTCAGTAGTAGTATATAAGTTATCATCATCAGGTTTTCATTCCTCACCAGTTGTGCAGCAACGAAGGCTGACATAAGCAGGAGCCCTGGGCGTTCAATGTATGACCAACTGCGAGATCGAGTAACAAAGATGAGTGCCTGGCTCACAATACTCACTTGGAGGTAGACAGCTGCTGTAAGTTCATCAGGATTGTTCCTAATTGACCTCACGCCAAATTTGTCCTGTGAAGTCACGTGGTGAGTTAAGACTTCATTCATAAAGGAGAAAGACCAAGTTGCAAGTAATTTACGTATGCAGTTCAAAAGGAAGCATTCATTCCTGGGACTATTTTGATAATTATCCTTTTGATTTAACATAAAAGCTTACCGAGAAGAAGTCAGTTTTATGTGCAGCCCAGAAGAAAACAACAGTCATAACAGCTAAGTAGGTTCCAAGAACAACGCCAGTAGCAAAAATCTCCTTGAGCTTCCAGGAGTCAGGTACGGGAGATGGCTTCACCCTATCTTTAGAGATGGTCATGATGGTTCCATCATTCAATATGGCAATGATTAACACCATGAAAGGTGAGAAATCATACTTCCATATAAGAGCAAGCAACAGAAAACCCAGCACAATACGGATTGTAATTGAGACCGCATAAATGGTGTAATTTTTCATTCTCTGGAAGATCGCTCTGCTTGTTAAGACAGCACTGACAATCACACTCAACCCTGGCTCCGTGAGTACTATGTCAGATGCGCCTCGGGCAGCATCAGTTGCATCAGCAACAGCAATTCCAATGTCTGCCTTCTTCAAAGCTGGTGCATCATTCACACCATCACCAGTCATCCCGCATATGTGCTTCCTTTCTTGTAGCCTCTTCACAATCTCGTACTTGTGCTCTGTTTGTTTTGGTATAAGACATTTAGTATCTTTCATTCACTACGACAGCAAAGTTTTATCATAGGAAATAAGAACTTGCATGTAAAATCACTTGCGAGTTGAAGACTATGGCTACGCTTGCCAGTCATCATGAAACCATCATATTTTCTTTATAAGTCTATTAGGCAAAAGTAAGTTCTATATGACAAGTTCAAACCAGGAAAGACGCCAGCGAAGCCATCGGCCTTCTCAATTAGCTCATCAACAGGGAGAGCAGCAATTGATTCATCCTTGTGCTGGCCTAAGAGTGAGGAGGAGGGATACATGTTAGTGCCCATTCCTAGGCGGCGACCTGTCTCCTTGCCTATAGCTAACTGGTCCCCAGTAATCATCTTGACGTTGACTCCGAGGTTAAGTGCTCGCCTGATGGTCTCTGCACTATCATGCCTTGGGGGATCAAAAAGAGGTAACAGGCCTACAAATTGCCAGGGTTCTCCAGCACTATCCTTCGTTTTCTCTGGCACAGTCTGCGGGCAAAAAAAAATAATATCACCACAAAGTTCATTCATTGATGTCTGCAGTAATCAAGCCTAAACTCTTGGATAAACTTGTGGCTCACTTGTTTGGCAACTGCTAGGGAGCGTAGACCGCGGTCAGCAAACTTATCAATAATATCATGGACTTTTTTCTTTACATCTTGCCTAACCTTGCAGAGATCAATTATCTGGAAGACATTTGAAAACTAGTTTAAACCATGAATATGCAAAGAAAGACACTGGAAAAAAACTATGTATAGTGGGAAGAACAGAGCAATAAAAAGCCTGGATAGGAATTTGGTCCAGAACAAGAAAGAAGCCCAACTAGCGAAATGTTTACCTGCTCTGGTGCACCTTTACTGACTCGATGCCATTTACCACTGGAGTCCACGTATGTTATAGCTGTTCGCTTGTCCACAGGATTAAAAGGTAAGAAATGGACCTCCGTGATATCAGCTCTAGCCTGCGTCGAGTGCAAGAGTTCATGACCAGCAAGATGGTTATAACACGTTAAAATTAGAAAAGATACTTGGAGGCATTTCAGTAATCTGGAACAAGAAAAGTGATATTTGCTGCACGTATTTTTCAAACTGATATGAAATCCTTTCAAAGATGGGTGCTTGTGTAGCCGGTTGATTATTGCCCAAAATAGTATGTTGCTTCAATCACTCCATATAATCAGGCAGGTCGCTGAAACTTCTGTTTCCCTCACTATTTTCATAAATTACACCAATTCGTTGAAATTTTTTTTTATTCCCTTATTTCTCTTTTTGGGATTTGCAAGTACTTTCAATGAGAAAAACACATGATGCTCATGGAACAGTAGATCTAGGCCATGTGGCAGAAGATCATTGAAATGATGACAAGAAACCGACATTGTCTGGTGAGCTTTAGCAATGCAGAGGAAAGTTTGACAAATTTATATTAATAAAGTTAAATACCTCCTTCGGATCAGCTAACATTCCAACAATACAGGCATCAATTGCATCCTGATTCTCAACCCGGGAAGCTCTAGCACCGAGCAATATTACACCATCCTTGTCTACATCCTTTGCAAATACCTGACGGTTGATTTCCATAGCCATTATCAGCATGTAAAGTAACAGTACTTCGGGAATAACTTAGTATCTCAAACCTATTTTCCCATTTGTTTTTGGCTTTCTCAGATGCTCAAAGACTGCTTTTCATCTTTCTACCAAAAAAAAAAGACTGCTTTTCGTCCGTGAGGTACTAAATATCAGATTTTTGCGCACTGTTCTATTATCATAACTTCAGCGTTTCCAGCACTAACCTCAATCAGGTTCTTGTCTACTGTAAGCTTGTTAAGTGTAAGAGTCCCTGTCTTATCACTGCAAAGGACGTCCATCCCAGCCATCTCTTCGATAGCTGTCATCCTCTTGGTAATCGCACCTTGTTGAGACAGTCGGTGGGATCCAATTGCCATCGTCACTGACAGGACTGTTGGCATGGCAATAGGAATTCCTCCAATAAGGAGAACCAACAGATTGTCAATACCATCCCTGTACTTTCGGCGCTGAATTGGGTACATCACTATTATCTCTACTATCATTCCCACGGCAATTGAACATATGCAGAAGTTCCCGATGGCCGTCAGTACCTGGTTTGAATTGTTACCATTGATTATACATCAGAATTGGAAAATTTCAACAAGAATGTAGTTCCTGATTGGTCATGCCCAAAGATAATGCTGTAGTCCGGAATTTGCCTCCAGAGTGTATCATCATTGCCATCATCATCAAGATTTTGTAACACCATAAATAAGAAAGAAAATGTAGCAAAGAGCACATTACTTTCATAAGAACATGGGACATTTTGTGCAATCCCTTCACAGCAAGTGCTTTCCATCACTCATTTTGGCACGGTCATTCTACATTAATTTTTCTCATGTTTTTTATCATAGCCGCAGGCTTAAATCAAGACATAATTTTCTCTCAAACAAGTACCTTTTGGAAGTGCCCCACTTGGTTGGTGCTGTCAACAAGGTGAGCAGCCTTCCCGAAGAAGGTACGAACCCCAGTAGCAATGACAACAGCCTCTATTTCCCCTTGCTTGCAGGTTGACCCAGAGAAAACTTCATCTCCAGGGTTCTTGGTTACGGGCAGAGATTCACCAGTTAGAGCAGATTGATCAATTTTAAGAGGGTCACCCTCCAAAAGACGAGCATCTGCTGGAATAATATCTCCAAGCTTAATACTAATCACATCTCCAGGAACCAAAATTGCTGCTTCTTCCTCACTCCATTTTCCATCTCTAAGAACCTTCAAAATTTGGTAAAGCAAACAAAAACATTCAATTCCAGTATGCTTTCTGATACATTTGTGCTCACTGAAAAATGTTATGTGCAACTTATAGGTAAGCAACCTTTGTTTTGGGTGCTAAGCCTGCCATTAGTGCTGCCGCAGCATTTCCTGCATTATTTTCCTCAATAAAGCTGATAGTAGAGTTGATGATAAGCAAGGCTATGATGCCCGTAAAATCCTGCCAGTCTGGTGGTCGACCCTGCATGACACCCACTTCAGTCACACATTTGCATGAATCTCTTTTTGCTGTGCAATTTACTCATTATCTATGATTTATGTGTGCAATTTCCTCATTATCTATGATTTATGTGCACACTTGTGTCAATGGGTGTTTGCCTGTTTTGCCAGAAAAATTAAGGAGAGATAGAGGAAGACACTGATAACTACCCCTCCATTAGCCAAAGCAATAGCCATAATGGCAGCCATCTCCATGACCCAAGAGAGCGGATTCCACATAAATCCCAAGAATTTCAGGACCTTACTTTCCTGTTTCAGGTGGAAAAACAATTGATAGAGTTAGTCGTTTTCTGACAAAAGAAAGAATAAAATTTCCAGGGGGAGAAGATTTGATTCATATAAAATGCCATGCCTTCTTCTCTTCTAGCTTGTTTGGCCCAAAGAGTGGGAGCCTCCTCTGCGCTTCCTCAGTCGACAATCCATCTCTTGAGCATTTCAGTTGTTCGAAAACTTCATCAACGGGTATGCGCTCCTGGGAAGAATAATAAAAACAGTATCTATTCAGATTTATGATCCTTTGACCAACACTGTGCAACGAAAAAGATGCCGCTAGGCAGACATGTTAAGGAGCAAATCTGGTTATGAAGGTTGGTATTAAGGTCTATTCTTCTGCCGCGAAAAGTAGAGATCTAAGACAATCCAATTCAAATATCCGACAGAAACATGATACACACATTTAAACCAATCATGGCTTAACATAATGCTCAGCCGATCACATATATGAACGAGGCAAAGACGATGCTATCCAATGTAAGCATTACTCAGGAAGCGGTCGATGAAGTTCAGCGAATAAAATATATGGTCATGACTTTCACTTGCTGCACTATACACGGGGAGAAGCCAAAGAACCGAAAGAGACTTATCGTGAGATCACGCAAAAGAGGACTCATCGCGAAATCACACGACACAAAACCGCAGCAGCAGCAAAACACTGATCCAAAAACTTAAATCAAAACGCTAAACTGCACCCGCAGAGAAGGAATGCTTAATCCACGGAACGATAAATTCAAATCCAAAGCACATGCAGGCGTAAATCCGACACGGAATCATCCGGGAGACTCGGAAGCAAAGAGGCGATCGCTAACAAAGCAGGAACGGGAAGAGGCAACAACGAAGGATCGGCGAATAAAAAAAAAAACGAGAGGAGGAGGAGGAGGAGGAGGGGCGAGTCGAACGTACGAGGTCGACGTTCTCGTTCCTGATCTCTTCCAAGCTGCTCGCCGCCATCGCCGCCCGTCAAGCTGGCGCAACACTTCCGACGCCCGCCACTCCGATCACTCACCAAACGACCGCGCGCACCGACGAATACGATTCCGGTACCGGAAACCGATCGGTCCGAACACGAATTCTTTTACAGGGGAAAATCTACGCAGGAACGCGATGAACTGCTCCTCCGTTCGTGTTCTCTTTCTCAGCAGAAGAGCACAGTGGCGAGTCGTTTCACCCTTCTCTCTCTTCAAGTGTTCTCTCTCTCTGTCCCTCTTTCTCTCTCCTATAACAAACTCTGAATCTTCTTATTGTGGAGAGCTCCAATCGAGCGAACGAGCGGGACTTTTGTGAGCTGTTTAGCCCAGGTCATTCGGTTCCGAAGGCTAGAAGGTCTCTCTTTCTCTCACCCAGGGGGAGGGTAGCTTTTCCCGCGGCTGACGGCCCAACAGCGAGGCGCCACGTGTCTGGGGCCACGGGGCGCGGGGGGCGCTGCGGGTGGCGTGGAGGGCGGTGAGCGGAGGGGATCCGGTGGGGAGCTGTGAGGGGAGAAGGGGGTGTGGGAGGAGTGCGCCGAGCGATGTCGTGAATTGAGAGAAACCACATGCACGAGCGTGGTCGACGTAAAGGAGCTAATGGAGGGGATTAACCTTTGACCCGCCCGATCGGCTGACGTGGCTCCTCGCTTTCTCTCTCCTCTCTCTCCTCCTCCTGCGCGTCACAGAGAGAGAATTTTTTATTCCTTAATTTTGAAATGGAAAGGAGAGATATGGAGTTGCCAACGATTACCACCAAATCGAAGATCTCATACTGAAAATAGGATTTGGAGGATAAGCACAGGATATATTAATAGTGTTTCTTAGGAAATAAATCGGAGATTTGGTTTAATTAATTTGTTAGAGATATTTAGATGATATCGTCTCTGATTTTTCATATCCATTTTAATATGTATATCTAATTTGATTTCCTTATATTGTCGTGCTCCTTTTCTATATAGAGATAGAAGAAATTTCTCCGTTCTTATCTTCCGTATTATTCTTATCTTAACGATTATTATTTTCATGAATTTTTTTTTGCTCAGATTCTATCATTTGAAGCGATGAAATTGTTATGGATATAATTCATCACATAATAGAAAGTGTCGAAATGCCACGTTGCTAGGTAATTTTCGTGACAGTTACCTTCCCACGTCTAGGTCCCTTCATGAAGCATGTGACCCAGTCATATTTATTATTTCAGAGTGCCATGTTGCTTTGTAAGCAGGACTGCACGCTAAATTACCAAGCAAAGGGCCAACGCGACGAAGTTTTGGAATGAATATTCGACTTTGCAAAACATATTGCGTCATGTCTTACTTTCGAGTCTTTTTTGGGGTTCAATCGACAGTTTCTCGAGCTTGTTCTTAGGGTAAGTTCGGCTTTACGTTTCCAATAGAGACAAGGATTACAATCCTCAAACGCCATGGAAAGCAGCAGAGGGGCAATTGCAGAAAACTAGAAATACAACAACAAGGCCGTACATGAGCCATGACAACAAGCCCATGCTTGATTAGCACGGCAAGAAAACCACGATACTGGATAGCGACGGTGTCGTAAGCTCGTAATCACGATGATCAAAGACAACGAAGAACTAGAAGCGCACATGATGAAAGAGATGACAGAGCAACTTGGCTTTACACGAGACGGCGGCGATCGGGGAGAGAGAGAGAGAGACCTCACGTGGGGGATGGCAGGATTGGAGTTGATTTTATTTGAATGTAGCGGCTCTAATTAACAACTCTACTTCATATAATTGCTGTTCTGTTTTCGTTTCCAATCTCTTTGATGCCCGTGGGCCGTGTGAGCGGGTCAGTCCACTATGCAGACATTGCAGAGGCGACTCCAACTTGGTTTCTTGACATCGCAATTAAAATAATTTGAATTATTTCTTCTAATTGCAAATTTAACAAGTAGAGCGAGAAAGGCAAGAATTTTGAATGGGATCTGACGGCACTAGTCACTAAGGGGGTGTATGACAAATCAAAATTTTTGTTCTAAAACAAATTTTTCTATTCCAGACTTGTTTCTGGAATAGAAGTCTGTTTGATAGAATTGTTTCATTTTTCTATTTCTAAAATAGATTTTTGTTCTAGAAATAAGTTTGGAACAAAAATCAAAAAAAACATTTTTTACTTTTCTATTTCTGGAGCAGAAATGAGAAATAATTTTTTTCTTATCGTTCATTCTTGCTATGAACCGGTTGTCCATCCGTCACCATTGACCATCGTCTGCCATTTGCCGTTGCTCACCGTTGGATGCCAACCGTTGTCGGTCACCACCAAACATTGGTTGCTGCCGGTCGTCGGCCGTTGTCCGCCGGTCGCCGTTGGTTGCCACCACCCCATCCGCCGGTTGCCGCCACCCATTGCTGGTCATCGGTCACTGCTGACCACTACCAATTACGCCATCCGAAAGGAAGAAATTTTATGTCATTATCAAACGAATTTATATTTTGGGAGTATAAATTTTATATCGTTATCAAATGGGTATTTTTTTCTTAAAAACTTATTTAGAAATAGAAATAGAAAAATCTATTTCTCTTCCAAAAATCAATTTCTGGCTATAATATAGTTATCATTTGTGCCCTAATTAGTCAAATTGCTTGACATTTTCAGTAAGTCTAATCACATTCTATTCATATTCATTTCATGATAGGATGAAGTTTATTGTTCTGCACAGGCTATTAGTAGATTGATACAGTAATGATAAAAAAAAAAAAATTGTCACAAGTTTAGCCCAACATGTTAAGTTGAGTGGCTTTTGGTATGTGGAAGAGGCAGCGCATGGACAAGTTGCCAACTGCCATGTGATGGTTCTTTTGATGGAACTCAAGCTCTGAATCTTCTAGGTGAAATTTCATCGGATGCTTTTGTTCGATTAGTGATTGTACGCGCGGTCGACCAGAAAAGGAGCGCGAAAGGAGTGGATGTGGTTTTTAACCATTCGGAGTCGCCTACGAAAATAGACGTTCGAAAGATGGGATACGGCCCAAAGTTGTTGGAATCGAATGCTCGTCGAACAAGTTCATGAGTAAATGGAGCGGCTTCCTCAGGCTTTTTTCTAGCTCTCTAATTTGAGGTGTCGTAAATGATGTGAGGTATGTATGTAAGGGATTTTAAGAACTCGACCATCAATATCTACAGTACAGTTCCTGGCTTCTTAGTGAATACATGGAAGAAGTTGATCTGCATATCCAATTTGATTCTTCACTTCATGTCATGATCTAGGACATGTTAGGTTCTCTTCACTTATCTCGATTTACAATTTGTTCCGTTCACTTATTTCGATTCACCATCACCAACTAATTTACCTCACTAGTAAGTGGGAACTATGTCGGATCAACAATGTAAGATTTGTTATTGAGAACTAACAATACAATCAAGAAACACTAGATATGACAATTGACCCTTGACAAGCGCTAGATAATGGAAAATTGATCTTAAATGCTTATGTGTAGTCTAGTTCTATTAGAATTTATGAAATAACTTATCGATTTGGTAATTTCTTATTTATAGAAAGCAACTATATGTTTAATATTACCGAGAAAAAAGAGATATTTAGTATGAGATGAGACTTTTTACCATCAAAATAACTATTTTACCCACACATTTCTAAATCCAACCGGGAAGTTATACTACGAAAGATTTAATCATGTGTGTGGTAATCTACCTCGGATAATTTAGGCTTCCTAGATAAAGGAAAATTTCTCAGCGATGACCAAACTTCATCATCATGCATGAGGGATGATTATTTTCGCACTTTGGCAAAGGGGATCAGGCTACTGTGTGAAACGGCAATCAACAGGAGGTTGTTTGCTTTCAAAATAAGAACACCTCTTGCACAGTAATGTTCGCTTCGCTTATCGTTAGACTAAAGGCAATTCCATTTTGTTTGGATATATATCATCAGCTCGAGCCTAGCCTATGATCCCCAACTCATGTGCTTCTTGGCATTCCTTTGTGAGGGAACAGTTAAGTGTGGATAAGCATCGCTATGCTTAAACCAAGCCATCATGATTGGTTGAAATGGGAGGTGATTAAATGATATAAGAGATAACAATAGTCCTCTTATTTGCAGCCTATTTTCATCCTAATGTTAGTTTGGAAGAACAAAACAAGTTACTTTTTTCTTCTTGAAGAATTGTACGTTACATGCAAGAGTAAACTTGAATTGTACGGATCGAGTAGCATAATTGGCCATGCAAACTTCTGGTATGTTTGTTTTTGCTTTGTGATTGTGCTTTCGACCGTTGGTAATACAATTACGGGTGAAACAATCGTTGATCATTTGACGAAAGGTGTGATTCCGATAATAACCCAACATGGATATTGGAACCAGTATTGATTGTTTTTCATGCACCACGTTCCATAATTTGCGTAGTATATATATATTTTTAATGAATTAGCATGATTTTGGCCTAGAGAGCATGCAAATATGATAGCAAAATATATAAATGATTAAGAAAATGCTGACGTTAGTACCACATCAAAAGCCCTGTCAACAACAGGTATGGTAACACATGTCACCACATGACTAATGCCATGGCGATGCCACGGTAGATGGTGGCGTGACAATTTAGGGGATAGCACTGCCACATAAGCATGATGTGAATGAATCACATGTTCACATGTGGCAAAAAGAGTTGCGTCTATAGTTGATTGGCTCAGGCATGTAGAGCTGCATCTCATAATTGCTAAGAAAATATTAATGGTTATATATCATATATTATTTAAGAAAAATTCATTGAAATTTTTTTCCCTTACAGGGCACAGTTCCTCGTCTGGGGAGGATGTGCCCCCAATCCACCCCACATCTGGTGGGCGAAAACCAATGCTGATAATTGTACTCCATAAAAACATAGTGCTATCTTGAAACATTTCATAAAAAGCATTTAAGATTTCTAATATAATTTTTTTCATGTTTATGACATGTTCAATGAATCACAATCCGTACTAATTATGATGATCAACTTTGCTCTTAATCATCCTCCTCCTTTCACGATGTAAATAAGGCAGTAAACATTTTAGAATTATTTTGAGATTATCAAAATCAATCTCTCCACAAATTGTTACACTAATAGAACAAAGGGTGGCAATTCATAACTAGGACAAACTTGAACAAGCCATAGATGTATCGAGAAAAATCCTATACCACGACAAAGTTAATTCAAAGATGACACGAATTGACACACTATCATTGGTATTTAATTAAAATAAATTGCAATCAGCGCAAAATGACCCAAATAGTCAGCATTAGGTTGATGATATGAATTGTCAATCATTCTGATTATAATCCTAATTAGATTTGATGTCAATCTAATAAGAAAAAGTAAACCTTTTTAGTCTTGGATTTTGAGTGGAATAAGGATGTAAAGATCCCTCATGATTTGGGTTCAAACTCACTGTAAGAATGCGGAAAATGATGTATATAGAGTATCCAATGGTTAGTGGCATCAACATATCATAATCCTCTCACAAAAAGGTTTTGTTGACATTGAACTATTATTGCCAATGGTTGCCCAAGCATGTTTTTTGGGCATTCGGACTTTTTAGCTCCAGAAACCTCTTGGCCGTGACACTAGCCTATGACCCCCAACTCATGTGCTTCTTGGAGTTCCTTTGTGAGGGAACATTTGAGTGTGGATAAGGACCACTATGCTTAAACCAAGCCCTCATCATCGGTTGAAATGGGAGGTGATTGGATGATATAATAGATAACAATAGTCTCTCATTTGCACCCTATTTTCATCCAAAGTAAAAGAAAAGTAATAATTTGGAAGAACAAAATAAGTTACTTTTTTCTTTTCGAAGAAACCTACGTTTACATGCAAGAGTAAACTTGAATTGTGTGGATCGAGTAGCATAATTGGCCGTGCAAACTTCCACTGTGTGTGTGTGTTTTTTTTTTTGCTTTGTGATTGCATATTTGAACGTTGGTAATATAATTAAAAGTCATTGATTGTGAGACGAAAGGTGCGATTCCGCTAATAACCCAACATGGGTATCATAACCAGTATTGATTGTTTTTCATGAACCGCATTCCATAATTTGCATAGTATACTATTTCTTTTAATGAATTATCATGATTTTGGCCTAGAGAGAGTGCAAATGTGACAGCAAAATTTATTTAAATGATGAAGAAAATGCTCATGTTAGCGCCATATTAAAAGCCTAGTCAACAACAGGTTCAGCAACAACATGTCACCACATGGCTAACGCCGTGACGATGCCATGTCTGATGGTGGTGTGACAATTCAAGGGACAGAACCACCATGTAAGCGTGATGTGAATGAATCACATGTTGACATGTGGTAGAAAGAGCTACCCCTGTAGTTGATTGGCTCGGGTGTATACGCATATGTTGCAGCTTAGTCTCATTTTCAAGTGAATAATATAAACACATGAATATAAATGAGCAAAGTTAAGTCAACGAGATTGTGATTTTTATTAATAATTATACAATACAAATAAGTTTAAAATAGAATAACTCATAATCGCTACGAAAATATTGACGATTATATATCATGTATTATTTAAGAAAAAGTTATTGATTTTTTTTTCCCTTGCGGGGTACAATTCCTTATCTCGAGAGGATGTGCCCCTACTCCACCACACATTTGGCGGTCGAAAACCGATGCTGATAATTGTACTCCATAAGAACATAATTGTGCTATCTTGAAACATTTTGTAAAAAGCATTCAAGATTTATAATATAATTTTTCTTTTTCATGTTTATCACATGTGCAAGGGAATCGCAATCTGTACTAATTATGATGATCAACTTTTGTCTTAATCATCCTTCCTCCTTTCGCAATGTAAATAAGGCACTAAACACGTTAGAATTATTTTGAGATTATTGAATCATTCTCTCCACAAATTGTCACACTAATAGAGCAAGGGGTGGCAATTCATAACCGGGATAAACTTGAACAATCCATAGACAATCGAGAAAAATCTTACACTACACGCGACAAAGTTAATTCAAAGATGACACAAATTGACACATTGTCATTGGTATTTAATTGAAATAAATTGCAATCAACGCAAAATGACCCAAATAGTTAGTATTAGATTGATGATATGAATTGTCAATCATTATAACTATAATCCCAGTTAGATTTGATGTCAATCCAATAAGAAAAATAATTTTTTTTTTAATCTTGGATTTTGAGCGGAATAAGGACGTAAAGATCCCTTTCCACAAAGGTGTGATTTGGGTTCAAACTCACTGAAAGAACATGGAAAATGATGTTTATGGAATGTCCAATGGTTAGTGGTATCAACATATTATAATCCTCTCGCAAAAAGGTTTTGTTGACATTGAATGGTTTTTGCCAATGGTTGCCCAAGCATGTCTTTTGGGCATTCGGATTGGAAAAAAGGAGGGTGGAGATAACCGTACACGAATTTGTGCCAGAAACAAATATTAAGGGTCCTCCATAGCTTCTATAAAAGGTCTTTTCTGTAAGGCCATTTAATATATAACTCAAGCTGCTCAACCAATACATATCACTTCAATCATTCTTTCTTGCCCTCCCTTTGAGACTCGGTATCCAATTTATGCCCATAAAATGGCACATTTGCTTTTCGTTTGTGCACAGCTCCTTTATTCTTGTCTTCTTTTGGCTGGACTCCTCATGTCATGCTTCATTATCATCGTTTCTGCTATTAACAATACAGACAAGCTTGCGTTGCTTGCATTCAAGGCCAAAATAACTAGGGATCCTTTCGGATCGCTTAACTCATGGAACGACATCATCGACTTCTACCAATGGTATGGGGTTATATGCGATTGTCAACACCATAGTCACTATACTGGACCTCCATTCCCAAGGACTCTCGGGACCCATCTCCTCTCACATAGGGAACCTCAGCTTCTTGAGACTACTGTTGCTCCAAAACAATAGCTTCAACCTTGAAATCCCTCCACAAATTGGCCGGTTGCGTTGGCTCCAGTTCTTGCATTTGTCCAATAATTCACTGACGGGCGAAATTCCTAGGAATATATTAGGTTGCACAAATCTTCTAGTTTTTTACCTCTATTACAACCAGTTGGTTGGAAGAATTCCAATGGAGCTAGACTCCTTGTCAAATCTTGAAAGCATCAGCTTTTCTATGAATTGATTAACTGGCCGCATCCCTTCATCCATAGGCAACTTATCATCTCTAAAGTGGATTTATTGTTACAAAAACAGTTTAAGTGAGATTATTCCTCAATCTCTGGGTCGACTAACCAAACTACAAGGGCTCTCCTTGGGAGTCAACAGGCTTTCAGGTACCATTCCACCTTATGTCTCCAACTTGTCTTCACTAATTGGATTTGACGTAATTCTGAACCAAATCCATGGCAATCTTCCTAAAGATGTAGGATTCACTCTTCTAAATCTTCAATTTTTTAGCATTGCTTATAACCACTTTACTGGATCAATTCCCTTGTCGATATCCAATTCCACAAATCTAAGAGTGCTCCAACTTTCTAGCAATGAGCTCGCTGGGAAAGTCCCTTCATTGGCAAATCTCCGTAACCTTTGGGCTTTTTCCATATTCAACAATTATCTCGAGAGTGGAAGGTTCGAAGCATATGATCTGAGCTTCCTTTGCTCACTAACAAATGCCGCTAACTTTAGGCTTCTGTCGGCGAAAAAAAATAGATTGGGTGGGACCCTTCTTGTATGTATGGGTAATCTTTCCGCTACTTTGACAACTATGTCACTTGGCCTGGATTTGATTTCGGGTGAGATCCTGAGAGAGATTAATAAACTTGTGAACTTGTAGATATTAACATTAGGTCCCAACCTTATTTTGGGTTCGATCTCTTCTAATTTAGGAAACCTTTCGAATCTTCTACTATTGAACTTGGAACGCAACAATCTATCTGGCATAATCCCATCCTCTTTGCAAATTTGCACTGGTTAGACCAGCTTAGTCTTGCCGAAAATAACTTGAAAGGGTTGATTCCTTCATAGGTAGTCAAATATCAGAGCTTGACATACCTAGAACTTTCTAGCAACTATCTTAGTGGTCAGGTTATATTCCTCATGGCAAGAAACCTCCTCTATTTGAATTTGTCTCGAAACCATCTAAATGGAGTCCTTCCGATGAAAATTGGTAGCTTGAAACATTTGGATACATTAGATGTCTCGGGAAATATTTTGGACGGTGAAATCCCCAGTAGTCTAAGCAATTGTGATGGACTGAGAATACTAAGAATGCGAGATAACCTTTTCCACGGGTCCATTCCTCAACCACTTAGCTCATTAAAGAGAATTGAGGAATTAGATCTCTCCAACAACAGCTTCTCTGGTGAAATTTCAAAGTTCCTAGAGGCATTTCAATATTTGGAAGAGCTGAATTTATCTTACAATCGTTTGGAGGGCCCGCTACCAATAGGTGTCTTTAGGAATGTGAGCGTGACTTTTGTTGCTGGAAATGAAAAGCTCTGTGGGGGAATGCCTGAATTTGAGCTCCCCGAGTGCATCTCTCGAAACTCCAAAAACAAAGGAGGAGTCCACAAGTTGAAACTCATTGTCACCATCCTTTTTGGTCTTCTCGGGATAACTCTCGTTGTCACTTTCCTATATCTATGTTGGTTGAAGATGAAGAGAAACGAGCCAATTTCAAGCTCCTTAGATGATTCTATGTTGAATCTATCTTATGGAGCTCTTCTAAAAGCAATAGATGGTTTTTCTTTAACTAATTTGATTGGGGTTGAAAGTTTTGGATCCGTCTACAAGGGGCTGCTCCAGGAGAATGGAATTGGCATTGCAGTGAAGGTGCTTAATTTAATACAGCATGGCGCTCTCAAGAGCTTCAAAGTTGAGTGTGAGGCTTTAAAGCGTATTAAACACCGAAATCTTCTGAAAGTCTTGACCGCGTGCTCAGGCATTGATAAGGGTGATGAGTTTAAGGCTTTAGTTTACGAGTTCATGATCAATGGCAGCCTAGATGAGTGGCTGCACCCAAATCCAGCTCCAAATGATGCGGATGGGCATTCCAAGAAATCGAGTCTCCTCCAAAGGATAAACATTTCCATTGATGTTGCTTCGGCATTAGATTATCTCCATAATCATTGTGAAAGCCCAATTATTCATTGTGATCTAAAACCAAGTAATGTCCTTCTAGATGCTGACATGGTTGGACATATTGGTGACTTTGGGTTGGCAAAGATTGTCCTCCAATCCATGTTTGACACTAGAGCAAATATGAGTTTTGCTGGTTTAAGAGGAACTGTTGGTTATGGCGCTCTCGGTAAACATCTCTCCCCTGAAAGAAAGCTTAGACATTGTCTTATCAACTTGTCCTTGTAGAGACAAGTGTTTTTTTTTTTTTTTTTTGTATTCAAATTATCTTTTTTGACATTTCTTATGCCACGATATGTGTAAACTGCAGAATATGCTAGCGGAAGTCAGGTATCAAGAGAAGGTGATGTCTATAGTTACGACGTCCTCTTATTAGAGATGTTGATGGGATTAAGGCTCTGTTTGGTTCAGCATTTGGAATGCTCATTTGGGCTCTAAAGTCCCTTGGCCAAATGCAAATGTGTTTGGTTTGTTTTTTTTGCGCGACTTTGGCGAGATGCAATTATATCTCCAAGTGGCTCTAAGGACCTTTAGCCCAATGCAGCTCTTGAGGTCCTTTGGAAAGTTGCATTTTCGGAATGCAACTTCCGATATTGTTCATCTTTCCGGTGGAGAAGCCGATCGGCCGCCTAAATAAAAATAAAAATAAAAATAAATATGTTTATATAAAATATAAAATATAAAAAAATATATTTTATATAAAAATATAAACATATCTAGTTTTTATATTTTATGTTTAATAAATATATATTTATAAAAAAATATAATATATATATATATATAATATTTTTTATATAGATATAAACATATATATTTTTATATTTTTTATTTAAAAATATGTTTATATAAAAATATAATTTTTTTATTCAAGCTATTTTATATATATTTTATATAGATATAAACATATCTATTTTTTATATAAATATATTTTATGTTTAATTATATATATTTATAAATATAATAAATATAAACATATCTATTTTTTTCTCCTATTTTTTTATATAAATATATATTTATATAAGCATATCTATTTTTATATATATTTTATGTTTATATTTTTTATATTTTTATAAAAAAATATGTTTATATATTTTTATATAAACATATTTTTTATTCATGTGGTTTGGCCGCTTTGGATTCGGCGGTCCGGTGGCTGGACTTCAAAAAAAAAATATAAACATATTTTTGCTTTTTTAATTTAATAAAAGTTAATTACAAATGCAAATTTTATCAAATGATATTTTGACCTATCGTAGACTGCAAAAGTTACTTGGTATATGAAAATGACCAAAAAAAGGATAAAATAAAATAAAATATCGACAATGGATTACTATGACTCAAAAAACCACAATGAGAGGGAAGGACCATTCCTATCCTACAATTTCTGGCAAATGAATAGCACCATTTTCTTCACTGCCACTGTTTTCCTCAAAACTTCCTATTCTAAGCTAATCAGCAACTTCACTTCCTGTTAGTTGTTCCAACCCGTGGTTCGCTTTGACCTCCGATTCCTGTAATCCAATCAAAATGCATATGTAGCCATTTATAAGTAATCCCCGCAGTCAGGCACTTCTAAGTGCAACTAAAAGACCAGTCAGTGGAAATGAGGATAAAAATACCTGTGGTAAGTGCAAGAAGATATAGGTCTTTGCTGTAGCAGGATTGTGATTTTCTGCCCCCTTGCTCCAGTCCTAACAGACCTGTAAGCAAGTTGAACCACAAATTTCAGTGCTAGTCAGATCCCTAATTGTCCTCGATACAATCATAGTCCTCGTGTGTACATAAGAAAAACCAAAAGGAGAGCACTGCCTGACCATGCGTGCAAATCACATCATAACATATTCAAAATATGTAGTTGGGGTCACTGTACAAATTTTAAATCAAACAGTATACATTTGACTTGAGATAGAGAGAGAGGCTACTATGAGCAGAAGGCTGAAGGAGCCACATAGGTAGATGCTATAACTAAAGAACGACTTTAATGTTTTCTAGCAAAATCTAACCTGAACAGCAAGCAAAGAAATGTCTTTGCCTACTATCCATTATCTTGAGTCTAAGGTCAATGTGAGCAATAACCATGTCCAAGACCTGTATCAGCATACAAGTACAATGGATGTGCAAAGTATCCTATTCCAGTTCCTTCTTGGTCGACGTGTAAAGTGGTTGCCAAGGTTACATGATGTCTGGCCACACAATTAGCAGAAGATAATGCAAACAAGCATCCAATGTCTTTCTCATGCACATCAAAATCCCATACTATCAGATGGGGACCAATATTGGCCTGAATGTAGCTCAAAACACATATAAGCGGCCACTTATGGAGGATAACAATTGCAATGTCAAGTGCTATTCCACGGAAACAAACAGGTTAAATGAAAAGAGCGCATTCAATTAGATTAATAATTTAGAAGGTTATACCTGAGGATTCTGCAGATTAAAGACAATAAGATTCCTATCTGCAGTGCCACTCACTGTAAGTGCATAGCAGCGTTCTGGGAGCTGTTGAATATGTACTGGATTTGACTGCCTCGTGTCCCAGTACCTTAATCGTGTCATCGCGATATATAGAAAATATTATCAGTACTCGAAACAAGTTGCATCAAGAAATTTCTCCAAAAAATAACATCAGGGTGCAGATATCATGGATCAACAGGGAAGAAACATTGCAAGTCCTATCCTCGTGGTACATTGTTAAAATAATCATGTGCACGCATCTTCATGCAAATAATGCAAGGTCGTCATCCTCCAAAATCGATGCAACAAAGACAGAAGAGCATGACCAATGCGAGTCTCAACATGATTATAAGAGCAGAAAATTAAAAGCAACTATATAATGCAGCATCGGATCAACCATGAGATAGTGCTGCTCCATCCATGCACTGCAATTCTATGCTAGAATTACAAACATTGGAATTAGGAAAAAAATTTGATTCTAGCACCACCGCTGATACCTGTACCACCTAGTGTACATCGATTAAATTGACAATTAAAGTGCAGCAGATTGTGATGAAATACGGATAAGTACACTAATGGTGCCATAAGTTGTGTACAGCGCTCACTTGGGTGCCAAAAGTTTCCATCGTATTACTTTAAGTGCCAAAAAATTTGAAAAACGCTCACTTTGGTGCCAACGCCGATCTGATCGGCCGAAAATCCGACGTGGCCATTTTTTTATTAATTTCTTATACTGATGTGGCTCGCCGGAGAGTCCAGTCAGTGTGTAAACCACCAAATGACGTCGTTTGGTGTCTTAAACCCCAAGTCGAAGCTCTAAATCCCCAAATCGAGAGAGAGAGAGAGAGAGAGAGAGAGAGAGAGAGAGAGAGAGAGAGTCATGGCGGCTTCGTCTTCTTCCCCTAAGAACAACACCAGTAGAGAGAGAGAGAGAAGCCATGGTGGCTTCATCTTCTTCCCCGAAGAACAACACCAGCAGAGAGAGAGAGAAGCCATGGCGGTGTCGTCTTCTTCCCTGAAGAACAACACTAGTAGAGAGAGAGAAGCCACGGCGGCGGCGTCTTCTTCCCCAAAGAACAACACCAGCACCAGCCACTCTCTGAACAAAGCCCAATCCACCATTTCCATCTACGCCTTCCTTGTTTCCCTCACACTCCTCGTCTTCTCTCTCTCTCTGCACCTTCAACCCCCCTTCTTCCTCCTCCTCCTCCGCCCTCGCCTCCTATTTTCCCATCACTTCTTGGCCGAGCGATGGTGGCCGAGCACGGTGGCTGAGCATGGTGGCCAAGCGACGGTGGCCGAGCAAGCTAGGTCGGCGAGGATGAACAAAAAAAAAACCCTAATTTCAATCACAAATGAGCTATACGGCATCGTTTTTCCTAAGCCATCCACATAGGACGGCAAAACAACGTCGTTTTCTTAAGTAGGATAGAAAATGACGCCGTTTAAAGGGTTTATCGATATTTTTTTTTAAAATATAAAGCCACGTAATCATTTTGGTCTTAATTTCTTGTCGGTGGCACCAAAGTGATCGTTTTTTTTCTCCGATTTGACATCAAAGTGAGTGCCGTATATAACTTATGGTACCATTAATGTACTTATCCTATGCCATGCATACAAATGAAAAGAAAAATAACCTCGTACTTCAAGGTCTTGTCCCAGCTTCCTGTAACTAAGACATTCATCTCTGGGATCCAAGCAATCTCCTTAATGGGTGCATCGTGCATGGCAACTGTCACTGGCTGACCTCAAGACATTAAAGACCACATTTTTGCTTGTTTATCACAGCCGCCAGAAAAGACAGTCGTTCCATCATCCTTTCAAGCTGAACAAAGTACCTTTTAAAAGAAATGGAGATATTTTTTCCAGAAAGCATATATAAAAACATATTAGATCATGGAAACCAAAACTCAGACAAAATCCTTATAATACGAAACCAAAGTCAGACAATCACTGGTTGGTCATGTGATATCGACGCACGCCTTGGGCACGCTAGTTACAGAAGCCCCGTTCTTCGTAAGTTCCCAGCACCGTACCTACAAAGATTTTCAGGGGTGCAACAGGAAAAAAACAAATGGGCGTCAACTAAAAGCTGGAACGCGGCAATCGATCTTCGCCAGTGAGGTTTCACTGTTTCAGCAAAGTAAGTGGTTGGCCCTCGCGCTGAAACTCAGGCTCGAAATGGAATCGGTGGGAGGTCGAATCACCTGACATCGATAATTACCAACCGTCCCATCAGAACTAACAGAAAAAATCCACAAAACAACAATCAAATCACCAAAAGAGCAGGCGCTCAATTACCATCCCCTCCCGATCACACGCACCGCACAACGCATAATTCACCGAACGCACATCCACGAACCGCGGCTCCCTAATGGAAATCCGAAAACACCGCGAGCAATCGGAGCTAAACCGAACTTATTCAAGCATCCAAAGGAGTCGCCGGAAAGAACCACGGCGAGCACGCAGAATAACACGCTAGTCCTCTAGCTTGAAACCGATCGATCATCGCTGTCGGGTTTGATGCCCATCCGACTCCGAACGACGCAGCAGCGAAAACACTCAAACCGCCGTAGCAGCGAAGAGGGAAAAAAACGAAAAATTTCAAGCGCGGGTTTTAGAGAGCCCGCGTTTTATTTATAGGTGGTTGCGTTTTTCGGTTTGGCGTTTTTGAGCGCAGCGGTGTTGTGACGACGACGCTCGTTCGCCCGCGTCAAAGTGAAGTTTTTTTTATCGAGATTTTCAAATTTATCGTCATCCCTATCATCTAACATCGTCTATGCTCCGAAAATCCAGTTTTCTGAAAAATCGTGGTGAAAATATTTATGTTTTCATAATATAATGCGAGCTCTTTTAACATTTTTTTTTTTTTTTGATAAATTATGTGACATTTCTCAACGGAAAAGAAGATAATTCAATTACATTCTTACCGGTTGATTAATTTGAAATTTTGGAAATCCTTGTTAGACACACTTAATGATTTTTCCGAGCCATGGAATATAAGTATTTACCTCGACATTTTCACTCGATCTTTGTGAAATACATCAATTGATATAATAGTTGACCGATTAATGTGTTATGATCCAATATGTTGGCTTTATTATACAGAGACGAGTGGAAATAGATCATATATCAATATATAGTGTGCGCCCCATTGAATTCTTAGAGATGCTAAGTTTGTATTCATAAATTTTAAAATAAATTATATCTATATGGATAAATGGTTGGCATGATTGAAAATAGGAGGTTTAATTTAAACGGTTCCAAAAGTGTCAAGGGACATAATTTTAGAAATTAGAATTACTTTTAAAATATAATGTGCAACAATTGACTAATTGAGTAATTAAATCACCCGTTCATTGAAAATCTTAATAAGATTGTAAACAAGTTGAAATTAATCAGTAGACTTCAAAAGGGCCAAAAAAAAAAAAATCAGGTTATGTGGGTAAAATTATGAAAAATAATAAGTAAAAACATGCCATGTGATGGATTTTGAGATCCAAAGTGACCTCATTCGGTTCAAAGTTTCTTTTAAAGTCAAGAGACGTGTGAATTTCCATCTCCTTAATGCAGTATTGTATTATGTAATTCCATATTAATCATTTGATAATTGCGGGTTTGAGTCTTGGAATTCATAATCAATATATAGTATTTTTCGAAAAATATATTATAAGAAAAGTCGGGCTTGGGTATAAACATTAAACTGAACTGAATTTTTCCAATAATTCATATTTAAGTAAACATGATTTGATAAAAAGTTTTGAGATTAGGTTAGCTCAAACTTATCTAAACCAGTGCTCGAGCATTGACCCGGTAGCAAAGGGGCCGTGCCACTGCTAGGCACAAGGTTGTGTAGGGCCACGCAAACACGGTGAGCGGCCATTCCTGATTAAAAACATTTTTTACGCATGTAATTTATGTCCTGAAATCAAAATTTGAGATCAAATATCGATCTCCTCTATCCAAACAATCCTAGCAAGCAGGAAGGCTTTCGTTTGTGAATCTGGCCCAACAATATCCGGCCCACCACAAGAGCCCAGGTTCAAGCATTACCCCAACCCAACCCCGCGGTCGCTCAAGCAGATGACTCCGCCACCGACCGCCGCCTCCACCACCCAATGGACACCTCGAGCTCGCTTCCCTTCGATCGCCGCCGATCTCGCTGTCCGCCTCGCTCCGTGACGACGTGGTAGGTTTCAATCTCATTCATTGTTTCCGTGTAGTTCGTGGGTGACTTGGAAGTGAAGTAGCTGCTATTCATGTCTGATGCCCTCCTAGTGAATACATGGAAGAAGTTGATTTGTATATCCAATTTGATGCTTCACTTCACGTCATGATCTAAGATCCTCTTCATGGCAGAGGATATTGGGTTCTCTTCACTTTTCTTGATTTACAATTCGTTCCGTTCACTTATCTCGATTCACCATCGCCAACTAATTTGCCTTGCTAGTAAATGGGAATTATGTCAAATTGATGGATGTAAGATTGGTTGTTGAGAACTAACAATACAATCAAGAAACACTAGATATGAAAGTTGAGCCCCGACAAACACTGGGTAACGGAAAATTGATCTTCAATGCTAATTCGTAGTCTAGTTCTATTAGAATTTATGGAATAACTTATCGATTTGATAATTTCTTATTTATAGAAAGCAACTATATGTTTAATATTACTGAGAAAAAAGAGATATTTAATATGAGATGAGACTTTTTATCATTAAAATAACTATTTTAGCCAGACAATTCTAAACCCAACTAGGAAGTTAGACTAAATAAGATTTTAATCATGTGCCAGGGAATTTACCTTGGATAATTTAGGCTTCTTAGATAAAAGGAAATTTTCGCAGCGATGACCAAACGTCTTCATCATGCGTGGGGGACGATTAATTTCTCACTTTAGCAGAAAGGATCAAGCCACCGTGTGAAATGGCAATCAAGAGGAGGTTGTTTGCTTTCAAAATAAGAATACCACTTGCACAGTAATGTTTGCTTCGCTCATTGTTAGACTAAAGGCAATTCTGTTTTGTTTGGATATATATCAGGACAAGCCTAGCCTATGATCCCCAACTCATGTGCTTCTTGGAGTTTCCCTAGTATGGGTAAGCGTGGCTATGCTTAAGCCAAGCCATCGTCATCGGTTGAAATGGGAGGTGATTAAATGATATGAGAGATAACAACGGTCCTCTTATTTGCACCCTATTTTCATCCTAAGGTAAAAGAAAAGTAATAGTTTGGAAGAACAAAACAAGTTACATTTAGCATTCCACAATTTGCGCAGCATACTATTCCTTTTAATGAATTATCGTGATTTTGGCTAGAGAGAATGCAAATATGACATGAATGTGTATAAGTGATAAAGAAAATGCTGATGTTAGTGCCATGTCAAAAGCCCGATCAACAAAAGCTACGGCGACACATGTCACCACATGGCTAATGCCGTGGTGATGCCATGTCAGATGGTGGTGTGACAATTCAAGGGATACCACTGCCACATAAGCATGATGTGAATGAATTACATGTTGACATGTGGCAGCAAGAGCTGCATCTATAGTTGATTGGCTCGGGCATATAAAGCCACGCATACGGTGCAACTCAATCGCATCGTCAAGTGAATAATATAAATACATGAATATAAATAAATAGAGTTAAGCTAATGAGATTGTGATTTTTTAATAAGTATAGAATACAAATAAGTTTAAAATAGAATAACTCATAATTTCTAAAAAATATTAACGGTTATATATCATATATTATTTAAGAAAAAATTATTGAAATTTTTTTCCCTTACAGAGCACAATTCCTCGTCTCGGGAGGATGTGCCGCCACTCCACCCCACATCTGGTGGGCAGAAACCAATTCGGATAATTGTACTCCATAAAAACATAATTGTGCTATCTTGAAACATTTCATAAAAATCATTTAGTATTTCTAATATAATTTTTCTTTTTCATGTTTATCACATGTGCAAGGGAATCACAATCAGTACTGTGATCAACTTTTTTCTTAATCCTCCTCATCCTTTTGCGATGTAAATAAGGTACTAAACATGTTAGAATTATTTTGAGATTATCGAAATCAATCTCTCCACAAATTGTTACACTAATAGAACAAGGGGTGGCAATTCATAACTAGGACAAACTTGAACAAGCCATAGACGTATCGAGAAAAATCCTATACTACGCACGACAAAGTTGATTCAAAGATTACACAAATTAACACACTATCATTGGTATTTAATTAAAATAAATTGCAATCATCGCAAAATGATCCAAATAGTCAATATTAGGTTGATGATTGAATTGTCAATCATTCTACTATAATCCTAATTAGATTTGATGTCAATCCAATAAGAAAAAGTAAACTTTTTTAGTCTTGGATTTTGAGTAGAATCGGGACGTAAAGATCCGTTGTTTTTGGGGTTCAAACTCACTGTAAGAATGCGGAAAATGATGTGTATGGAGTGTCCAATGGTTAGTGGCATCTGCATATCATAATCCTCTCGCAAAAAGGTTTTGTCGACATTGAATTGTTATTGCCAATGGTTGCCCAGGCATGTTTTTTGGGCATTCGGACTGTGAAAAAGGAGGGTGGGATCGGCTGACGTGGCTCCTCGCTTTCTCTCCTCTCTCGCGCCTGTCGAGAGAGAGAATTTCTTATTCCTCAATTTTGAAATGGAAAGGAGAGATCTTGTTTTTGGATTACCATCAAATCGAAGATCCCATACTAAAAGTAGGATTTGGAGGATAAGCACAGGAAATATGGGTACTGTTACTTAGGAAATAGAATTGAAGATTTGGTTAAATTAATTTGTTAGAGATATTTATATGACATTGTTTCTGATTTTTCATATCCCTTTTAATACGCATCTTTGATTTGATTTCCTTATATTGTCATTCATGTACTCCTTTTCTATATAGACATCAAAGAAATTTCTCTATTCAAGCCGACATTCTCACTTCCACTTTGTCCACCCCTGCACTTGCGGGTGCTTCCCCCTACCGATGTATTTTACCCACACATTTCTAAACCCAACCAAGAAGTTATACTACGAAAGATTTAATCACACGTGAGGTAACTTACCTCTGATAGTTTAGGCTTTCTAGATAAAGGAAATTTTCTCAACAGTGACTGAACTATTATTTTCGCACTTTGGCCGAGGGGATCAGGCTACTGTGTGAAATGACAATCAATAGGAGGTTGTTTGCTTTCAAAATAAGAATACCTCTTGCACAGTAATGTTCGCTTCGCTTATTGTTAGACTAAAGGAAATTCCATTTTGTTTAGATATATATCATCAGCTTGAGCCTAGCCTATGATCCCCAACTCATGTGCTTCTTGGTGTTCCTTTGTAAGGGAACAATTAAGTGTGGATAAGCACTGCTATGCTTAAACCAAGCCATCATCATCGGTTGAAATGAGAGGTGACTAAATGATATAAGAGATAACAACGGTCCTCTTATTTGCACCCTATTTTCATCATAATGTAAAAGAAAAGGGGAGAAGTACATTATCAGCGCCATAAGTTGTGTATGGTGCTCACTTTGGTGCCAAAAGTTTCCGTCTGATCACTTAAGCGTCAAAATTTTTGAAAAATGATCATTTTAGTGCCAATGCCGATTTGGTTGACTGGAAATCCAACATGGCAGTTTTTTTATTCATTTTTCAAGCTGACGTGGATCGTCGGAGAGTGCAATCAGCATACAAACAACAAAACAACGCTGTTTAGCATCTTTTCCCCCAAATTATAAACCCTAAATCCCTAAATTTGACTAGAACTGAAAGTTGAAAACCCTAAATCCCCAATTCGACCAATTCGAGTGCATACTTTGATTTTCTCCCAAAGTTATCATCTTGCTCTTGCAAATGGAGGGCAAAAGCTTCAGCAGTGGCTCACATTTCTATAAAAAACAGTGAATTAGATGGTGAGTGTTACTGTTATTGTGAGTTACCAAGTTCGAGAAGAACATCTTGGACTCGGTTGAATCCCAGGAGAAGATTCCATTGGTGCGGCAGATATAGAGAAGGCTTGAAGTGCAAATATTTCAAATAGGTTGATAGGAAATTTTATGATCGAGTGATAGAGGTGATTTTGGAGTTACTTGAAGGTTGAAATCAACCTCCACCTACATTAATGGACGAGTTGGAGGATGTCGACTTAATGCAATCTCAAATGAAGGGTTTAACATCTTTGGTCGACCATTTGAAGAGGGAGGTTTCAAGGCTAAAAATTAAAAGATTTTTTTTTTTTTTGGGTAAGAAATTGAAAGAAACTTTTATCGAGCATTGATAGTGTTATTATTCTTTTGGATAGTTTATTCAAATGTGAAGTGAGTAATGATAAGAAATTTGTATGCCTACCATAGTCGAAGACATGGAATATGCACTCGTATTTGGTTATTTATAAGTAAAATATGTTTTTTTGGTTTGTTGTAATTTTTGTATGGAGCAGAAGGTTTTGTTGTAATCTATGGTAGAAATGCAAAGTTGGAGTTGGAATGCATTAGTTATGAGTACTTAAAAGTTTTATTGTTTAGTTGTGTATTATCAATGTTTGTTTTGGTTAGTTTTTACTTCAAATATAATGGTTTGCTGCAACTGCAAACAATGGCGAAATGGAATGTGCTTTTGGAATTCATTAGTTATAAGCACTTAAAAGTTTTATTATTTAGTTGTGTATTGTCAATGTTTGTTTTGGTTAGTTTTTGCTTCACATATAATAGTTTGCTGCATAAATTTGGTAATGGTTTGTTGGTTTGCTGGTTTGCTAATTTGCTAATTTGTTGGTTTGCTGCAACTACAAACTATGGCGAAATTAAGGGATGGTGGCAAATTCACAATTGACAATTTCAGTACCATAAGTTGTAATTAGTGATCCTTGAGTGCCAAGTTTTTATAAAAGTAATCATTTAAGTGTCAGTTGTGATTACAAAGTGATCACTTGTGTTGCACAAGTTTTTTTTAAAAAGAATATGTTAGTTTCAAACATCACTTGACTTGCATATTTGTTCTTGCACCAGTTGAGTTGCTGATGCATCTTCTTACACCAGCCTATACAAGTGTTGATGCAATAAGATGCACCAGTAGCCAAAATTGCCTTGTTCTTACACCAACACATACAACCAGAATCTCACAAATTCATTAGCATCCACAACTTTAACCAGCAACAATATATGCACACATCTAAAAATAATATCAACCTCATAAGAACATTGCACCACAAAAAAATAAAATATACAGCATAATTAAGGTCTATCCGCACGGCTTAAAAACCAAGCTACAATGGGTTTTATATAAATGTGGCGTTCCTCTAATTAACAATTTTGATATTTGAGGTGAATTTTCAAACATCACGTTTGAGCAAAAAACTTGTTTTCGTCCTGACCGCAAGCAATGGTTTGCATCAGACATTGATTATTGAAGCTTGAAGGGAAAAAAAGTACCAAAATAGTCCTAAACCTTTTCTATCAGTACCAATTTAGTTCTAAACTTTTTATTTGGACCAATTTAGTATATCCGCTAATTTAAGGCGGAAATTGCTGATGTGGCCGGGGGCGTCTTATGTGGCACCACATGGACAATTTTTATAATTTTTAATATTTTTTTTTTCAGATTTTTTTAAATTTTTTTAAATTTTTTTCCCTTTTTTTCTTTTTTTTTTTCTTTTCTCCTTAACCCTTGGCCGACGACGTCGCCGGCCGGCCATAGGCTGGTCGAGGCGAGGGCCGCCGCGCCCTTGCCGGCCACAAGCGAGGGCGTCGGCCCCCGCCCAGATCTAGGAGAGGGCCGAAACCCTCGCCCGTTGGTCGACAAGGGTGTAATAGCCCTCACTCATGGCGGGTGAGGGTGCAGCGGCCCTCGACCAGATCCAGGCGAGAACCACAGCAACCTCGCTTGTGGCCGACGAGGGCGTCGGGGGCCGCCGCACCCTCGCTCAGATCTAGGAGCGCAATTCGCGACTAGGCTCGACAGCCCCGTGTGACCAAAGAACCTGGACTAGGATAGATCCGTGGATCCGAGGGTGGAGCTCCAAGAGCGAGCACGGCCAGCACCTTGTCGTCGACGTGGGGACAGAGTGAGAGATCGAGCCGCGAGATGAAGGGGTGTGGCGGCCCTCGCCCGCCATAGGCGAGGGCCCGACGCCCTTATTGGCCACAGTGAGGCCACCGTGGCCCTCATCTGGATCTGGGCGAGGGCCGCTACACCCTCGCTGGCCACGAGCGAGGGCTGCCGCGCCCTCATCGGCCAATGGGCGAGGTTTCGGCCCTCACTTGTGGCCGGCGAGGGTGCGGCGGGCCTCGCCTCGACCATCTTGTGGCTGGCGATGTTGCCGACCAAGGGTTAAGGAGAAAAGAGAAAAGAGAGAGAGAGAGAGAAAAAAGGAAAAAAAATAATTATAAAAAATTATAAAATTGGTCCATGTGGCACCACATAAGACCGCTAGCGGCCACATCAGCAATTTCCAACTTAAATTAGCCGGATGGACTGAATTAGTACTAATATGAAAATGTTTAGGACTAAATTGGTCCAAATAAAAAGTTTAGGATTGAATTGGTACCGATACAAAATGTTTAAGACTATTTTAGTACTTTTCCCGAGCTTGAAGCTTTGGGTACGTTTCGCTTATATATTATTGTTGTTTTGTCTGTCCTTCGAAGTCCAGGAGCTAGTCCATTATCCAGAGGTGACCGAAACGTCACTTGCTGACATCACAATTGAAAGAATTTGAATGAAATCCTAAGAGCATCTAAAAGCCATATGCCAGCCCCGCGAACATAATCACACGATGCCAAGCTCTGATTGCGCCTGGACCCCAGATGTAATAGATGCTAAGCCAATCTCGGGAAAGTAGATTGAAAATTAGCACCCTCCGGCATGCTGCTTCGACCAATCAAAACCAAAAATCCCTATCTACCGGGTCAATAGAACAGTTTCTCATAATGATCCGGGGAAACTACAGCCAAAATAAAGCAGATGAGCTCGGGACTCATTACATTGTTTACAGCATCTGCCTTTCGAGTTAAGCCGACAGTTTCTCAAGCTTAGACTCCTTGATGACGATTCATGGGATATTGCATATTGGCAAATATTGTTAACTATGATCACGGTATAAGCAGTAGCCAAGGACATGTTATGATCGGCCCCTAGCTGAAAACAGAAGTCCAGGGATAATTATCGGTACTTCATATGTTCAGGGACGAACGCAATTCATGCAATGGTGAGCAAGTCATTCTCCAGACATCTTTTATTTCTGATGACACCTGTGAAAATATTGTTTGTGTTCCTGAGAAGTACGAAATGTATTCAATCTTCAAACATCAAAGTGATAGACATGACATGACAAAAACAATACTGAAATAAGCGCCACTCTTCCCATCCTCCATAGTGGATAGAACTTGGCCTATCAGAGACAACAAAAGTTACTGGTATATGAAAACGACAAAAATAAAAATAAAAATATATCAACAATGGATTACTATGACTCAAAAAACCTCAATGAGAGGGAAGGACCATTCCTATCTTCCAATTTCTGATAAATGAACAGCACCATTTTCTTCACTGCCACAGTTTTCCTCAAAACTTCCTATTTTAAACTAATCAGCAACTTCACTTCCTGTTAGTTGTTCCAACCCGCAGCTTCGCTTTGACCTCTGATTCCTGTAATCCAATCAAGATGCATATGTAGCCATTTACAAGTAATCCCCCATTCAGGCACTTCTAAGTACAACTAAAAGAGCAGTCAGTGGAAAGGAAGATAAAAAAAGAACCTGTGGTAAGTGCAAGAAGATATAGGTCTTTGCTGTAGCAGGATTGTGATTTTCTGCCCCCTTGCTCCAGTCGTGACAGACCTGTAAGCAAGTTGAACCACAAATTTCAGTGCTAGTCATATCCCTCATTGTCCTTGATACAATCATAGTCCTCCTGCATACATAAGAAAAACCAAAAGGAAAGCACTGCCTGGCCATGCGTGCAAATCACATCATAACATATTCAAAATATGTAGTTGGGGTCACTGTACAAATTTTAAATCAAACAGTATACATTTGACTTGAGATAGGGGGGAGTGGCTGCTATGAGCAGAAGGCTGATGGAGCCACATAGGTAGATGCTATAACTAAAGAACAACTTTAATGTTTTCTAGAAAAATCTAACCTGAACAGCCTGTAGAAGCACATAAATGTCTTTATTTTCAACTTATTCAATATTGCATAGACCTTTTTTAGGATAAACCAATAATATCACAAAGACTCGCTTCCTCCATATTATTCTCAATTTATAAGAAAAGATTTGTGTTGAAAATCAGAATCGAATTTTCTGGTTATTTTGTTTCCAGTTTTTCCAGACTTTTTCAGATCTTTTAGATTTAGATTTTCCAGATCTTCCAGATCTTTTAGATTTTCCAGATTTTATTTGTTAGTTTTTAAGAATTTGTTTACTAAAAAGGGTGCTGTAACAACTATAAAATGTTAGATGTCTCATGTAAATATTCATTCTCTTGAGAATAAAAAACTCAGAGTAATCTCTCCTAAAATTCTTCATGGTATCATAGCACGATCTGGACCATTCTCTTCTATCTTATTTCTGAGAGTTTCCACCATGACAAAATACCCTAGAGCTGCCATGGTAAGCGAGGTTGAGAGTGAAACCTCAAACCCTAGAACTCAGAACTCTCCTCACATTATCCAACCTATCAATGTATCTGAAGGTGGAACTCTTCTCATCACCGGTCATAAACTTACCGGTCACAACTTCAATCAATGGTCACATTCTGTCATGATTTTCGTTTGCGGAAAAGGTAAAGAAGATTACCTAACTGGAGCTGCCGTACAACCTGAGGAGACGAGCCCAAATTATCGAACATGGAAGGCGGAAAATAACATGGTGATGTGCTGGCTATTGAATTCAATGACAAATGAAACGGGGGAGAATTTCATGTACTACAAGACAGCAAAGGAGATTTGGGATGCTGTTCATGAAACTTATTCAAACAAGGATAACACCTCAGCCATTTTCGAGATCAAGGGCATTCTCCATGACAAGGCAAGGGGAATCTTCTGTCACTGATTATTTTAACCAACTCATACGTCATTGGCAGCAACTTGACATGCTAGAAGATGTGATGTGGAGTTGTCCTGAAGATAGCAAGCGGTACAAGCAGATTCAAGATCGAGAACGCATCTACAAATTTTTGTTAGGCTTGAATCAAGAGCTTGATGAGGTACGTGGACGAATTCTGAGCATAAAACTCCTACCTAGTGTACATGAAGTTTTTGCTGAGGTCAGGAGAGAAGAGACTCGGCGAAAGGTGATGCTTGGTTCCTCAAACAACCAGACCAATTCAACAAATTCTGCTCTAATAGCTCGAGGATCTCAACCATCCTACAGTCGAGGCAATCAATCAAACAACAACAACCAGCGAAGGGGTGGTCGTCCATGGTGTGATCATTGCAAACAACGGGTCACACAAAAGACACATGCTGAAAAATTCATGGTTGTTAAGATGATTGGAAGCCATTAGCCTCACATCCTACTCAAAATCGAGAGAGCAGAAGCAACATAGTTCAAACCGAAACAATTGCTTCGGTAGATTCAAGTCCCTTCAACAAAGAGTAGTTGGAGATGCTTAAAAAGCTGTTACAGAAATTAGTTCAGAAGGCAACCCATCCAGAAGGGGTTAGTACAGCAACGATAGCTCAACGAGGTAACTCTCTAAATGCCTTTAGTGCTAAACGGGAGAAGATCACCTCTTGGGTTGTAGAACTCAGGAGCATCCGACCACATGACTGGAGATATCACGGTGTTCAACAAGTACAATCCATGTCAAAATGGCACTAGTGTTCCAATTGCTGATGGTTCTTACTCAAAGGTGGCTGGTGTTGGATCAGTGGTTATCTCAAAAGATATAACACTGAATTCAATATTATTTATTCCCAAACTCAGCTATAATCTTCTCTCCATCAGCAAGTTAACCAAAGATTTAGGTTGCATTACTAAAATTTTCCCACACTCATGTGAATTTCAGGTTTTGGATTCGGGGATGACGATTGACAGTGCTGAAATGGACGCGGGTCTCTACCTTCTACGAGTTAATGCCTCAAAATGGAAAAACAAGAAGATGTCATGTGTAGCATCTCGTGCTAAAGAAGAGAGTGATGTAAGATTGTGGCACTATAGGGTAGGTCATCCAAATTTCTCGTACTTAAAAAGGTTGTTACCTTCTTTGTTCAATAAAGATTCAATAAAACTTCAATGTGATATTTGGGGACCTTATAAGTCTTCTCATCCATTTCATATGATTCATAGCGATATTTGGGGACCTTCTCGTGTCAATAACATTTCTGGTTTTAGGTGGTTTGTTACTTTCATTGATAATCATACAAGACTCACTTGGCTGTTCCTAATGAAAGAAAAATCATATATTGGCCAAATCTTTCAAACCTAATTCAGCACAAAAATCCAAGTTTTCAAAACTGATAATGGGAGAGAATACTTTCACTCACAACTCGGGTCATATCTAAATAGCCATGGTATCATACATATTAGCTCTTGTGTAGAGACTCCGCAACAGAATGGAGTAGCGGAGAGGAAAAATAGGCATCTTTTGGAAGTCGCTCGTTCTCTTATGTTAACCACCCATGTTCTTAAACATTTTTAGGGAGAAGCAGTGTTGACAGCCACATATCTCATCAATCGTATGCCTTCTCGTGTCCTAGATTTCCAAACACCATTTCAGAGTCTACTTCGTATTTACCCACATATTCGTTTTGTCTCACATATCCCGCTCAAAGTATTCGGTTGCACAGCTTTTGTTCATATAAATCAGCAACATCATAGCAAGCTAGATTCTGAGTCTCTCAAATGTGTGTTTCTAGGATACACTCCAAATCAAAGTGGATATAAATGTTATTGCCCACAAACAAAACGTTTTTATACCACCATGGATGTTACATTCTTTGAGCACCAGCCTTTCCATTCCAAAAATACCATTCAGGGGGAGAGTTGTGAGGAATATTATTTTTGGGACACTTTTCATTTACCCGGGTCACAACAAACAAATACCAACTCTGCTTGTCTTCCGAGTCTACCCATTCAAGATGCTACACAAGACAAAAATAAAGAGGTAATTGTCTATTCTAGGCTGAAAACTCAAAAGAAGTTGGAGGACCGTACTACATCAAAGCCAGCCCAAGAGACAGACCTGAGTTCAAGACCCACAATGGATGGAGGTAATACTCCTATAAGCTTAGAAAATTTTGTTATACTTGATGATCTTGATCAGCCCATTGCTCTTAGGAAAGGGAAGAGACAATGCACTCAACATCCCATTAACAATTTTGTGTCTTATGAAAAGTTGTCTCCTAAATATAAGGCATTTGTTTCAACGTTGAGCAACATTCAAATTCCCAAGAATATCCAGGAGGCACTTGCTCAATCCGAGTGGAAAAAGGCGGTTCTTGAGGAAATTCATGCACTTGAGAAGAATAATACTTGGGAATATACAGAATTGCCAGCTGGGAAGAAATTTGTGGGATGTAAGTGGGTCTTTACAATTAAGCACAATGTTGATGGTAGTGTTGATCGTTTCAAGGCAAGGTTGGTTGCTAAGGGATTCACGCAATCATATGGTATAGACTACGAAGAAACCTTCGCTCCGGTGGCCAAACTAAATTCCATTCGGGTATTGCTCTCCCTTGCAGCTAACTTGGATTGGCCCCTACATCAATTAGGCATAAAGAATGCCTTCTGAATAGGGAATTGGAGGAAGAAGTCTTTATGGAGGTTCCATCGGGAATTGACACTAAAGAGAGCTTCAACAAGGTATGCAAACTCAAGAAATCCCTATACGGCCTAAAGCAATCACCCTGTGCTTGGTTCGAGAGGTTAACAAGGGTTGTTAAGAAGCTGAATTTCATTCAATGTCAAACGGATCATACAATGTTTGTCAAGAAATCAGCTGAAGGTAAAAGAGCAATAATGATTGTATACGTTGATGATATAATCCTAACTGGTGACAATCTAGAGGAGATTGAAAAACTGAAGAATATCCTGGCAGAAGAATTAGAGGTTAAAGACCTAGGTCAACTCAAATACTTCCTAGGTATAGAGGTAGCTTGGTCACGGAAAGGAATTGCAATTTCCCAATGTAAATATACTCTTGATCTTTTGAAGGAAACTGGTATGCTTGGGGTGTAAACTAGCTGACACACCCATGGATTCTATAAATAAAACCGAGATGGAAGAAGAAGGACCATTAACGGACAAAGGGAGGTATCAAAGATTAGTTGGCAAACTGATCTATCTCTCGCATACTTGGCCAGACATTAGTTTCGCAGTAAGTATGGTTAGTAGATACATGAATCAACCAACAAAGAAACACATGCATGTAGTATTTCGAATCTTACAATACTTGAAGAAAAATCCTGGAAGAGGGCTCTGGAAGAGGGCTCTACTTTAAGAAAACAGAGGAGAGAAATGTAGAGATATTCACTGATGCAGATTGGGCTGGATCTCTCATGGACCGAAGGTCGACAACAGGGTATTGTACGTTCATGTGGGGTAACATGGTTATTTGGAGAAGCAAGAAGCAACCTGTTGTTGCTAGGAGCAACGCTGAAGCGGAGTTTAGAGCAATGTGTCAAGGAATATGTGAAGGCATATGGCTGAGAAGAATATTAAATGAACTAGGATTCACTAATACCAATCCTATGTCATTATTATGTGACAACAAAGCTGCTATTGAGATTTTCAAGAACCCGGTTCATCATGATAGAACAAAGCATGTGGAGATCAATCGACATTTTATCAAAGAAAAACTCGAGGAAGGAATCTTGAAGCTCTCATATGTTCCAACCAATTATCAAACAGCGGACATACTGACCAAGGTTTTATCCAGAAATAGTTTCGAGACTCTAAGGTGCAAGCTAGGTATGATAGACATTCATAACCCAGCTTGAGGGGGAGTGTTGAAAATCAGAATTGAATTTTCTGGTTATTTTGTTTCCAGTTTTTCCAGACTTTTTCAGATCTTTTAGATTTAGATTTTCTAGATCTTTTAGATTTTTAGATTTTATTTTTCTAGATTTTATTTGTTAGTTTTTAGGAATTTGTTTACTACCTTTTTAGGGTGCTGTAGCAACTATAAAATGTTAGATGTCTCATTTAAATATTCATTCTCTAGAGAATAAAAAATTCAGAGTAATCTCTCCTAAAATTCTTCAATTTGGCTATTAAGAAAGTCCAATCATAGGCAACTAAAAAAAAAAATAAAAATCAGAAACACCATGAGCCTGAGCCTGTCGTAAAAGCAAAGTGGGCATGCAATAAAAAACTGAAAGAAGGGGTGGTGGCTCAACAAGTCGCGTGTGAAATGAAGTGAATCTACACTAGACTAGTGAAGTGAATCTACCAAGAAAATAACCATGAGCCTGAGCCCCTTCTAAAAGCAAAGTAGGTATGCAATAAGAACTGAGAGGGGGTGGTGGCTAAACGAGTCATGTATGAAGTGAAGTGAATCTACACTAGACTAGTGAAGTGAATCTACCCTAGTTCTAGTCCATATTGAGATGTCGTGAGACCGAGTTGGCAAATACCAAGTATAGAACAATGACATCTCTTTCAGCACAGTCAAACGTTGGATGTATTTACACAAATGCACATGAGAACATCTCTTGATATGTTCATACGAGGAAGTGGTATGATTGCCTCCTTCAGTATGCATCTCTCTTCTGAAGATAAAATTAATTACAGAAACAAGATGGACTAGGAATCTATCTACAGAATGTGAAAAGAGACTCACCGAATATGCATATATTGTGCCGTCATTATTGAAGGTGCTACAAGGTATTGGCTGGCTGCATCTTGACGTTGCCTGAGAATAGCAACAAAGTAGTTTTGAAACAATTACCAGTCTACTCCAAACGGGAGCTTCATCAAGTACTTCTTTTATGCTTTTGAAAATTACTTAATTGGATACCTTCACCCTTGAAGTGAGACTTTCAGAGGGAAATCATGAAGAGGTTTGCAAAAGGATAATTGATTATTTAGATGAATTAAGATGATTCAACTATATTTCATTTAGACTCTACAAACATGGTCATGTCTAACATAAGCAAAGTCTCCCTAAGGCCTAAAAGGAAAGGAAATGAAGATGATCTACTCAATACATTATGGGTAGCCTGAGTAATAGCATGAGAGACAGGTGAAGAGCCCTATGACCACTCAAAAAGTACTCTCATTTTATGAAGATGCTGAAAACCTTATACTATAATATTCTAAACCGTGTTGACCTTGGACCTTACCATGATGGTACTCAGGAGGAGGGAAAAAAAGAAGAGATACATCAATACTGGCCAAACTCAACCACAGAGAGAGAGAGAGAGAGAGAGACCTTAAGTCTTTGCTTACTATCCTTGTCCCAAAAGCTAAAAGTACCATCGGATCCAGTGGTGGCAAAGGTATGATGCACCTGAAGTAAGAAAATTAAATTCTGGATGAATATTGACTGTCTGGATGAGGTTGCCAATATGGATTACTGAAGATTGACTCACTGGATGGAAATTCAAGGAGTTGACAGAATAAATGTCGTTGTTATCCCTATGACACCTAAATGTGAAGTTTTTACTGATCTGGGAATCATCCAGGTGATGAACACCAACCTTCCCCTCGATGGATCCAACCTAGAGTTTACAGAATTTTACCATTACCATAGGAGCAAAAAGTTAAAGGACTGCAATAAGAATATAGTACAAGATAAAGAATATAAAAATGTCATTGAGTGACAAAGACCAATACACTTAATCATGAAAAAAGGATGATAAACATGGTTTAATCTGAATTATATCACAATATAAGGTTTAGAAGCAATTGACCATTGTTTCATTCTCATCATGTCAACGTAACTCAACTGCCTTGTACATATTCTCATCACTATAATTCATATTTTATTGAGCAAATGAATAGCAGAAAACGATGCACATCATACACATGATAACTAGCTGCAACTGAGTACTTACCAAAAAACCTTGTTGGTCAGGGAAAGCTGCAACACATCTTGTCTGGTACTTTAGGGGTGAAGTAAATCTCTTGAACTCAGCCTGTTATCATTTCCAACAGTAAAACCTCGTTAACTTGAAAGTCATTCCAGTAGTACTGGAAAATTGAGGTGGATCAACTGTGAGCAAAGAATGAAAGACGACTTCTTTTTCTTTCGATTTCTTCTTAAAGGGAAAAAAATTGTTTTATAACTGCCATTAGCAAATTCAGACCATTAAAGAAATTAGAGAAAAGTTATGTGCAACAACAGGTGAATAGGCCATTATCACAAAATATAATCCTGGATAGAAAAAGATAACTGCCATCTTATATGCCGAGAAACATTGCGTTGCCATGTGCTAAGTGATGTAAACATACTTCAATCGAGAGCCCTATGAACATATTAAATTAATTAGTTGCTTTAGTCTCCTTGCGAAATAGGTCTAGCAAGTGAGAAAACTTCGCCTGATATCCATTATCTTGAGTTTAAGGTCAACATGAGCAATAACCATCTCCAAATCCTGCATCAGCGTACAAGTACAATGGATGTGCAAAGTATCCTATTGCTGTTCCTTTTTTAAAGTGGTTGCCAAGGTAACATGATGTCTGGGCACACAATTAGCAGAAAATAATGCAAACAAGCATCCAATGTCTCTCGTTCCCATCAAAATCGCATACCTTAAAAAGGGGACCGATATTGTCCTGAATGTAGCTTAAAACACAAATAAGTGGCCACTTATGGAGGATAACAATTGCAATGTCAAGTGATATTCCATGAGAACAAACATGTTAAACGAATGAAGAACACTCAATTAGATTGAAAATTTAGAAGGTTATACCTGAGGATTCTGCAGATTAAAGACAATAAGATTCCTATCTGCAGTGCCAACAACCATCAGGGGATATCTCACTGTCATTGCATAGCAGCGCTCTGGGAGCTGTTGAGTATGTACTGGATTTGACTGCCTCGTGTCCCAGTACCTTAATCATGTCGAAACAATATATAGAAAACATTATCAGTACTTGAAAGAAGTTGCATCAAGAAATTTCTTCAAAAAATAACATCAGGCTGCAGATATCATGGATCAACAGGGAAGAAACATTGCGAGTCCTATCCTCATGGTACATTGTTAAAATAATTATGTGCACACATCTTCATGCAATTAATGTAAGGTCATTATCCTCCAAAATTGGAAGAGCATGACCAATGCGAGTCTCAACATAATTATAACAGCAGAAAATTAAAAGATCGAAGCAACTATATAATGCAGCATCGGCTTAGTCATGAGATAGTGCTGCTCCATCCATGCACTACAATTCTATGCTAGAATTACAAACATTGGAATTATGAGAAAAATTTGATTGCAGTACCATCAGCACCTAATGTACATCATTTAAATTGACAGTTAAATGCAGCAGATTGTGATAAAATACTCCTATGCCATGCGTACAAATGACAAGCAAGATAACTCGTACTTCAGGGTCTTGTCCCAGCTTCCTGTAACTAAGACATTCATCTCTGGGATCCAAGCAACCTCCTTAATGGGTGCGTCATGCATGGCAACTGTCACTGGCTGACCTCCAGACATTAAAGACCACATTTTTGCTTGTTTATCACAGCCGCCAGAAAAGACAGTCGTTCCATCATCTTTCCAAGCTGAACAAAGTACCTTTTAAAGAAATGGAGATATTTTCCAGAGAGCATATATAAAAACATATTAGATCATGGAAACCAAAACTCAGACAAAATCCTTCTAATACGAAACCAAGGTTAGACAATCACCGGTTGGTCATGTGATATCGACGCCTTGGGCACGCTAGTTACAGAAGCCCCATTCTTCGTAAGTTCCCAGCACCGTACCTACAAAGATTTTCAAGACGGCGACAGGAAAAACAAATGGGCGTAAAAAAAAAGCTAAAACGCAGCAGTCGATCTTCGCCCGTAAGGTTTCCGCAAAGTACAAACGAGGTGTGCAAACCTGATTATCCCACGAAGTAGCAACTAAGTGGTTGGCCCTCGGGCTGAAACTCAGGCTCGAAACGGAATCGCTGGGAGGTTGAATCACCTGACATCGTCACATTCGAAAGAGCTTAGCCAAAGACATCAAGCTAACCTCTACAACCAACCGTCCCATCAGAACTAACAGAAAAAATCCACAAAACAAGAATCAAATCGCCAAACTGATCACACGCGCACAACGCATAATTCACCGAACGTAAATCTACTGATCGCGGCTTCCTAAGGAAGGCGTCTCCCTAATGGAATTCCGAAAACACCGCGAGCACGCACGACAGCACGCCAGTCCTCTAGCTTGAAACCGATCGATCATCGCCGTCGGGTTTAACGCCCATCTAACTCCGAACGACGCAGCAGCAGCGGCAAGAAAACACTCAGAACGCCGTAGCAGCGAAGAGCAGGTACCTCGGAAGACTTGTTAGGGTTATGGTTCCCGGCGGGAGCTGCTCCGAAAGCGGCCATTGCAGCGGCGGAGCGAGGAGGAGGAGGAGGAGGGCGGGCGCTGTCGCTTGCGTTTTTTGGTTTTGGCGTTTTTTTTGCGTAGCGTTGTTGTGACGACGACGCTCGTTCGCCCGCGCCAAAGTGAAGCTTTTTGATCGAGATTTTCAAATTTATCGTCATCCCTATTATCTAACATCATATATACTCCGAAAATCCAGTTTTCTAAAAAAATCATCGTGAAAATATTTATATTTTCATAACATAAGGTGCGCTCTTTTAACATTTTTTTTCTTTTCTCTGATAAACTATGTGACTCTTAAACCGATGATATTATTTCTTAACAGGAAAAGAAATTAATTCAATTTCATTATTACTGATTGCTTAATTTTAAAATCTAGAAATACTTGTTGGATACACTTAATGATTGTTCGTAAAATTCTAAATACAAGTGAACGTGTCGAACAAGTAATATAATGATAAGAGAGAGTATTGTCCCATAGAGATCGATGATTAATAAATTAATTAAACACTAAAATAGATTAATTTTAAAATTTATCAAATATATCAAAATATAATTGAAAATAAATTTAAAACAAAATTTAGAGACTAAATGCAGTAAATCAATCGGATAAATATATTAGGGCATCCAATTTCACCATAACCATTGATATGAATTTCAAATTATTACAGATACAAGAACGATATCAAACCTGTGATAATGGAATTTCCTAATCTATTTACTATCCTATCTCTAGGTATAGCAAACCTACTCAATTTATTAATCCACTATATCTCTATGTGAATTAGAATAAACATAAGTGCATTAAAAACTATGAATATTCCCTACTTACAATGAATCTTTTGGATCATCTTATCACCGAAAGTTACACAAATAACGCGGTATATTTATATTCACGTTTAATTCATGGTTATATATTATAATTAGTAATTGCATATTATCACTTTCAATCTCAAACATGCACATCGGATCATTTAAGTAGTGGCTAGTCACTCAAAATCATTATGCACAATAATATAACTCAAGCTGCTCAACCAATACATATCACTTCAATCATTCTTTCTTGCC
Source organism: Eucalyptus cladocalyx (assembly GCA_017140615.1). NCBI lineage: Eukaryota > Viridiplantae > Streptophyta > Magnoliopsida > Myrtales > Myrtaceae > Eucalyptus > Eucalyptus cladocalyx. The sequence continues at coordinate 36,060,079 of CM029525.1, forward strand.
CTCCCTTTGAGACTTGGCACTCAATTTATGCTTATAAAATGGCACATTTACATCTCATTTGTGCACAACTCCTTTGTTCTTGTCTTCTTTTGGTTGCCCTCATAATGTCGGGCTTCATTATCATCGTTTTTGCTATTAACAATATAGATAGGCTTGCATTGCTTGCATTCAAGGCCGAAATAACTAGGGATCCTTTCAGATCGCTTAACTCATGGAACAACAACATCGGCTTTTGCCAATGGTATAGGGTTATATGGGGTTGTCGACACCACAGAGTCACTATACTAAAGGAGCAACATGGGAGACTGAAGAGTTGATGAGAAAATTGTACCCCCACCTTTTTGCTTAAGTTTTGTAAGGTTTAAATTTTGAGGACGAAATTTTTATAAAAGCGGAAGAGTTGTGACATTCCAGATTTTCAACCCTATTTTCTACTGAATAAATCGGGCATTTCATTGACACGCCTATGGGGTTGTTCTCAGAGTTGATCACTATCTAGATAACTAGACTATTTATGGAACTATTAAGGAATTTTAATGCAATAAACTTGAGAATTTGACCAGTAATCGGTTTCTTGACCGTGCTTATCATTAGAAGCCATTACAGCCCAGTTAAAAATCAATTTGAGATCAGATATAGGTCTGTTCGACTAAGATGTGTAGCCGATCGTGGGTGACTCCACTAAATTGGAAAATTCTCTTCGATCGACACTAATTTGATTTCTTTGTCATTTTGGTATCTTGTGTCCGTAATTGAATCATCGAGATTTTCATGATAATCAAGAGTCACCATTGAGTTGAGTGAGTTCATAGTGGCTAAAAAAAAATCAACCAAGAGTCATTTGCACTAAAAATCTCTGAAAACTACCTGGTAGCTTAGATCACGCTAAAAACGCGCCGAATGGAAATTAACCTCAAATTCAAGTCCGATTTCATAAATTGAAGATCTTGTCATGTCACAATAAATTCTAGGATCCACAACTCAGTCTCAGAAGATTTTTCTGACAACTAAGACTTTTTGGGAAAAAGTGGGTTTAGGACCGTTTGTGTAGAAAAGGCCAAGAATTGTTTTTAGTCGCACATTTAAGATGCAAGATGGATTCTTGGGTGATGAAAATTATCAATTGAAGCATTGAAATACCAATTGAATTTATGAGGATCAATTGATGTTGATTTAAAGTGAATCAAGTGACCAATTGAAGCCAATTTTTGCAAATTTCCTAGCTCCCCCTTCCTCTAGCATTTTTGGACCATTTGAGAGGTTGTGAGAGGTGTGTTGGTGGCTCAATTGCAGCCATGGAATGCTGGCTTCATGGATAAGCAAAGGAGGAGATATTTGTGTGGAATATCAAGCCAAAGGGGCCCTCCATCTCTCCCTCATCTCTATCCTCTCCCTCTCCTCTCTCATTTCCACCGTCCAAGACTCTCTCTCTCTCCCTCTAAGCCATGTGATGCCACCAACAGCTGGAGAAGAAACCGGAGCAGCCCGTCGCTGCCTCACGCTGCCTTATCGTCACCGTTTCAAGCGCCATCGCCTACACGAGCCAGCTGCGCGCCGTCCATTTGTGACCCGCCTCCCTCACGCCATCCAGCCGCCCCTGCCGTGCACCCAATAGCTCCTTTGGCTCGTGTTGGAGCCCGTTTAGCCACCATCCGACCACCTGCAGCCACCGTGAGCCATCGGTTTGGACCCGAAACCACCCTGTTGTCCTTCCCCGAGCCTTGCCGCCCATCTTAGCTTGGTTTTCTTCTGTTTTCAGCCAAGAACAAAAGGTTTTTGAAGTGGGTTTCCAGCAAGCTTTGGAGGCCGTTTTGAGGTGTTTATGGACCCCAAACCTTAGGCCTGCTTTGGAGTAAAACATCTCCGTGACGTTCTCGACATTTCAATCCGAACGAATTGTTAAACGGGTGAATTTAGCTCACTAATCCTTACTTATTTTGCTAATGATGCTTAAGGGTTGATTATTGTTAAATAAGCATGATTAGGTGGTTAGAGTAGTTTAGAACAATTAAACTAGTGACTTAATGATGCATGTTAGGTGATTAGACTTAGTTATTAGCAAGTAGAGAGCTTTTAATATTTATTGAACGAATCTCGGGATTTTTCCCGATTTGTCTCAGCTTTCAATTAGGTATTATGGGCCTAAATTTGATTTATTGTAATTATTTATTAATTTTCGGAATTAATTAATTAATTAATTAATTTCCAAAAATTAGGCAAGGATAGTTGACAAATGAAATTTTATGCTGATTGTTGTGGTGCAGTCCGTTTATTTAATTGAGCTTTATTTTGTGTTGAAATGAATTATCTGTGAATTTGGGATTTATTCCTAAATTAAATAATTTTGGTTATTAATTGAAGAATAACTGGGCATTGATTGATAATGCCAAAATTTTTTTTTGGTGGACTATAGAAAATGGTGGGAGTTATAGAAAGGAAAATATTATATTTTAGCTAAGGCTGACTGTGTGTCCATGCATGATATTTTATCGGGTATGATAAAAGTGAGAAGAAATGCTCTGTGACGTGGCTCGGTGATCAAATAGGTTGCCTTGGTGAATAGGTCGTCTTAGAGAATGCATGTGAATTGTTGAATATATACATCACTTGAAAAAGCACATGGCTCAGTTGTTAGTACGTTACCTTGGCGAATAAGTAGCCTTAGAGAATGCACGTGGCTTGGTAATTTAGTATATCGCCTTAGAAATTGCACATGGCTTGGTAATTAGTACATTGCCTTGGTGATATGGCATCTTAGATAATGCACGGGGCTCGGTGATTAAGTACATCGCATTGGTGATATGGCACCTTAGAGAATGCACGTGACTCGATGATTAAGTACACCGCCTTGATGATATGGCACCTTAGAGAATGCACGTGGCTCGACGACTAGATATATTATACTTGAAATTGGATAGTATGGATGGAAATGACCGAAGAATGGTCCGATTGACATGTAATCGACTAGGTCGATTGATTGGGGTATCGATCTGTGATGTTATGATTGGGTGTCTATTGAACTGTACTGATTTGTAGGTGGAATTTGAGGCCAAGGTAAGTCCTCTGACCCGTGCGTGCATAGGCAACCCGAATAACGTATTGGTTCACTAATCAAGTCTTGGGGGGTAGAACTCGTTGAGACGTGGTCTTAATAGTTATTGTCTAACCATTTCAGGTCCTTAGATGACCGCACCTCCACCTCCTCGTCCTCCTATGCATTTTGGTATACCCGAGGAAGTCACTGAGATAGAGACCCACTTCCTGATACTCCCTCACCCAGAAGGACTAGAGTACGTCCTAGTTTAGTCGATCGTCAAGGTTGATGTGGGCAAGGATGTCTTGAGGCCGCATAAGTATCGATCATGGCATCGTGAATACCATGATAGGCGAAGGGAGGAAGTTGGCGTGCCCATGTTCGTTGTGGAGGAAGCATTTGGGAAGGGGATGGCTGATCATAAGGATGGGTCAGTGGTGGATGCAAATGACCTGAAGCTCAAGAGCGATCCTGAGTCACCAGTATACTCAGCAGTAGGATCCAATTGGAGCATGCCCGAAGAAGGGGAGATAGTCAAGGAAGAGGAGGGATCGGAGGAGAATCAAGAGTGGGAATGGCCAGAGGTGGGAGTGCCTAAAGAAGAAGAATAGCCTGGAGAGGAGAATTACCTACTGGAAAACCGTGAAGGGAGGAACCGGAAGAAGATGAGGAGTTGGAAGAAAATGAGCTTAGTGAAGAGGAATCTAAAGAGGATCGGGATTATGCTTCTGAGTACGACCTGGATGAGGATGGATGTGGAATTGAGATCCCATCCCTTTTGTGAACTTTATATGTATGTCGATAGGTGTGAGACTAGACCTCTGTAAATAGTATGGTAAGATATACTATGAGGTGTGCTTGTACAAAATTATGGTTGTGGATCTCAATATGAAAAATATAGCTCTACTTTTCTATCCCAAATGTTTTATTATTTGGGGATTTTTATATGCTTTCATATGCGTATTAAAATAAAAGTGTCGACAATGCGTCCTGGGACGTCGTTATTAATCAACTAGGTGAGGGATGGGCACGCGTTTGAGGATCGGAGTGTGACACAATGCTTGCAAATAACATTAGGAAACAAAATCAAGAATTCCCTGATTTGATATCCATCTTCCACTGCTTTTTTTATTTGAATTCCTGATTTTTGCCATTCTTTTTCTTATTTTCTTTATATTTCATTATTCTGCATAAATTAGGAAAATTCAAGTAATCATCAGAAGGAAATCCAAATATTTTCTCATAGATATTGCATTATTTTTTCCCTACAATAGGTAAAGTAACTCTATTTTTATAGAGTTATCAAACCTCCAAATTTAACATCTTGCTAGTCCTCGAGCAAAATCAAGACATAACACATACTCAAGCTAACAACTTCCTCCATGACATCTTTCCATAATTGCTCAAATTCACAATTCAAAGAAAAACACAAATTTCATTCAAACATCGAAATTGATTTATAAGTTAAGACCAATTCTAATTATGTGATCTAAGTGTGTGTGTGTGTGAGTCCTTATCTTTTTCGAATTATATGCAATCCAAATAAATTTACATTAACATGCAACCTCTAAAAAATTCTCAATAATTATGACCAAATCTCATAGATTTGCTTTTCATCTCTCTCTCCACTAATGTAAGCTACTTATCCAACCAAAAATCAATAGAACTTTTCTCGGTTTGTAATGTAAGGTTAGGCTAAAGGTGAGATAACAATAATTTTAAGCTTAAATCACCCATCAACACGTTGATTTCTAGGATCTAATTAGAGCCAATGTTACTCTCCAATTTCACTCATTCAAGATAATTTTTCTACCACCATATATCATCATTCCTTTTATTTTCCTCTCTCTCTCTCTTTTTTTTTTTTTTTTTGGAATTGCTTTATGGTGGAGTTTCTCCCAAAGTCCATCCTAATATAATATGAAAATTTTCAACCCATTGAGTATCCAAAAGGCTCACTTAATTGAAAGTTGGATAGGGAACCATAAAAGCAAATTTTTTTTTTTTGATACACCCCAAACAACCATAGTAATCACTTTTTTTTTTCATACTCCATCATTCCTCCCAAATTTCTATTAAGTTCAAATAATTTTTTATCCAAAAAAAAAAAAAATCACCGTGCTCATAGGGCTAGGACAACAATATAATTTGATAATGGCTAGGCTAAATATATATGGGTGCCAATGAAAAATTAGGTAATAATTAAGGCTCAACTAGGTGACTAAGAATAAATAAACAGGGTTAGCTTGAAAGGCTTAATCGATCCAAAAATTTCCTAAATAATTTTCTCAATTAGATTTATCTTAGGATTTCACCTCAAGAGAAAATCAAACAAATTCTAAGATTTGGGTTAAATTTAAGAAAATCACATACTTCACATAAATGTTCTTTAAATTTACGCACAATTCAAAAATTATGGACTTTTAGTGCTTAGTAAGTGGATCAACATAATCAAAATTAAAATTAACTCACACATCAATTAGAAGTTTAAATAAAATTTAATTTTCCTAAGAATTGCGAAAATTCACAACAAGGAATGCAATCATGATAAACAAAAAAATCATCCAAAAAAAAATTTGTCCCCCCCTCCTCAAAAACTTGAATGAAGCAGTGTCCTCAATGCGAAAAATAGAAATAAGAGGAAGAAAACTCCCATAATTGTAGAATAAGTTCATAGATGACCTTGATGATTAAACTCTTGAAATGTAATCCTTAAAAAATTAACCTGGATAAAACAGAGAAAAGTTAATTTTTTTTTTTTTTGCAAAACATAAACTTAAAAATAAAGGAAAAAAACATAATTAAAATGTTTGGGTTGCCTCCCAAGAAGCGTTTGCTTTATAGTTTTCAGTCAAACTATCTCAGATGTCGCTATTCTAGAGGATGAAATTTAATGGTGGCCTTCTGCTTGTTGTAACCATCTTCAAAGTAGGGCTTCAAACGTTGACCATTCACTTTGAATTTGCCATCAATGTCATATGCAACTTCAACTAGTCCGTAAGGGAATACCTGTGTAACTGTGAAAGGACTAGACTATCGAGACCATAACTTTCCTAAAAAAAATTTAAGACGAGAGTTATAAAGTAAGACTTTTTGACCAATTTTGAACTCTCTTTTGAATATGTGCTTGTCATGTAATCTTTTTGTACGCTCCTTGCACAACTTAGAATTTTCATAGGCCTCATTGCCGAATTCTTCCAATTCATTCAGTTGCAATAATCTTTCTTCACCTGCAGACTACATGTCAAAATTCAAAAATTTCAATGGCCAATATGCTTTATGTTCTAATTCCAGTGGTAAGTGACAAGCCTTTCCAAACACTAGCCTAAAAGGATACATCCCAATTGGAGTTTTGAACGCTGTCCTATAGGTCCAAAATGCATCATCAAGTTTTATTGACCAATTTTTCCTAAAGGCATTCACTGTTTTTTCTAAAATTTTCTTAACTTCCCTATTTGAAGTCTCTACTTGGCCATTAGTTTGAGGATGATAAAGGTTGCAACCTTATGCATGACTCCGTACTTACTCAAAAGTGCTTCAAATTGTTTGTTGTAAAAATGTATCCCCCTATCACTTATGATTGCCTTAGGAATGCCGAATCAGGTAAAAATATTTTTCTTTAAAAATTTGACCATAACCTTAGCATTATGTGTTGGCAATACTACAGCTTCTACCCACTTAAACACATATTCTACAATTACTAAAATGTATAAATTTCAATAAGAAAATGTAAAGGGTCCCATGAAATCAATACTCCAAATATCACATAATTCACACACAATAATATTGTTTAAAGGCATCTTATTTTTTCTTGAAATATTTCCAGTTCTCTAACACCTATTACATGAAGTTACATAGGAGTATGCATCTTTAAAAAGTGTCAGCCAATAAAATCCAAATTGTAAAATTTTAACTGCAGTTTTGGTGGCACCAAAATGGCCACTTGCCTCTCTATCATGACAATGATATAGAATGTTTACATTCTTTTCGTCTAAAACACATCTCCTTATGACCTGGTCTGCACATACTTTAAACAAGAAAGGTTTTTCCCAAAAATAATTTTTAACATTAGAAAATAATTTTTTCTTCTATTGATACGATAATTCGGGAGGAAGAATATTACTTACGATGTACCAGGGAATTTTTGTGGACTTGATGGAAAAAATTTTCTCATCAGGAACTCTTTCAAAATTGGTCTTACCTCTTCCTTTGAATTTGGAATTCTTGATAAGTGGTATGCAATTAGATTTTCAGTTCCCTTCTTATCTTTGATTTCCAAATCAAATTCTTGTAGCAATAGAATCCACCTGATCAATCGGGGTTTTGATTCTTTCTTTTCAAGCAAATACTTAAAAGTAGAGTGGTCAGAATAAACTATAACTTTTGAGCCAAATAAATAATAACGAAATTTATCAAAAGCAAAAACTACCGGCAAAAGTTCATTTTATGTTGTTGAATAATTCAATTGTGCACCTGATAATGTTCGATTGACATAGTATATGGTTCGAAAAACTTTATTCTTCCTTTGTCCCAAAACAGCTCCTATTGTAGAATCGCTAGCATCACACATTAGTTCAAAAGGTAAATCCCAATTTGGTGCTGCCATAATTGGTACTAACATTAAATTTTCATTTAAAGTGTTAAAAGCCTGCATGCATTCAACAGAAAAATTAAAATGAGCATCTTTTTCTAAAAGATTAAAAAGAGGTTTAGCAATTTTTGAAATTTTTTTAATAAATCGCCTGTAAAATCCTGCATGCCCAAAAAATCCTTTGACAAGTTTCATAAATGTTGGTGGTGGTAATTTTGCAATGACCTCCACTTTGGCTCGATCGACTTCTATTCTTTTTTGAGAAATTTTATATCTGAGCACTATTCCTTCCTACACCATAAAGTGACACTTCTCCCAATTCAAAACAATGTCAGTCTCCTCACATCTTTGTAAGACCAAAGTCAAATTATTTAAACAAGAATCAAATGATAAGCTAAAAACGGAAAAATCATCTCTAAAAAGTAGCTGGTGCATTACAAAGACCAAATATCATTCTTCTAAAAGCAAAAGTAGCATAGGGACAAGTGAAAGTAGTTTTCTAGTGTAATAGGAATCTAATTATATCCCAAATATCCATCAAGAAAGCAATAAAACTCATGCCCTGCAAGTCTTTTTAACATTTGATCAATAAATGGTAAAGGAAAGTGATCTTTTCTAGTGGCATCATTCAGTTTTCTGTAATCCATACACACAAACTACCCAGTAACGGTTCTGGTTGGAATCAATTCATTATTGTCGTTTTTCTGAACAGTCAGACCGCCTTTCTTTGGCACAACTTGTACAGGACTTACCTAGGAACTATCAAAGATAGGATAGATGATACCTGCATCAAGTAACTTAATTACCTCAGTTTTCACCACTTCTTGCATCTTCGGGTTCAAATGCCTCTGAGGTTGAATAATGGGTTTATATTGTTCTTCCATCAAAATTTTGTGCATGCAAATTGAAGGACTAATTCCCTTGATATAAGCTATTTTCCATCCAATTGCACCCTTATGCTCTCTTAATACTATGAACAGTTTCTCCTCCATCAAATCTGTCAAAGAATAAGATATAATTACCGATAAAGAAGAAATTCCATATAAATAAGCATATTTCAAATAAGAAAGTAAGGGTTTGAGTTCAAGAAATGAAGGCTTTTCAATTGATGGTTTAGGCTTTGTTATGTGTGGTCCCAACTTCTCAAATTTAGTTGTCTTTTGCTTTGAATATGGTGGAATTGCCTCCATGAAATTTGCGTACTCCTTTATCTTTTCATTTTGAATATTTTTCTTTCTTGGTTGAATCAGACATGTTTCAAGTGGATCTTTAAAAATATTTTTCTAAAAAAGCTTTATTCACCAACTTGTCTATTGTCTCAACTCTAAAACAAAAATTATCATCAGATAGATATTTAATTGCTTTTAAAAACATTAAATGAAACAAGATCATCTTGAACTCTAAGAATCAACTTCCCTTGTTGTACATCAATAAAAGCTCTTCATGTTGCTAGAAAAGGTCGACCGAAGATAAGTGATACCTCAAAATCTTCATCCATGTCAAGAACTATGAAATCTGCGGGAAAGATAAATTTGTCAACTTTTACCAAAACATCTTCAACAATACCTCTCGGATATTTAATTGATCGATCAGCCAGTTAGAGTGATACTGTGGTTGCTTTTAGCTTGCCCAATCCTAATTTCTTGAAAACTGAATAAGGTATCAGATTAATACTTGTACCTAAATCACATAATACTTTTTCAAAGTAAGAATCCCCAATAGTGCAAGGAATATTAGAACTCCCTGGATCTTTTCATTTCAGAGGTAATTTGTTTTATAGGATAGCCAAATATTCCTCATTTAACTTTACAATTTCATAATTCTCCAATTTCCTTTTGTTTGCCAAAATCTCATTCAAAATTTTTGCATAACTAGGCATTTGCACTAAGGCATTTGCAAAAGGAATGTTATTGTGCAATTTTTTAAAAATATATCAAGAAATTTAGAAAATTGCTTATCTATTTTGTGCTACTGAAGTCGCTGAGGGAATGGAATTGGCGGCACATATGGCTTGAGATTATCTGGAAAAAGTTTACTCTTACTTGTCTCCTTTGATTGTTTATTGATCATCTCTTCCTTATCTCTGAAAATCTCTTATTCTCCCACTTGTTTACCACTTCTCAGGGTAAATAGTCTTTATGTTTTCAATTGGATTTCTCTTTGTGTTGTTCGGCAGAGAACTCTGTTGTCTCATTGACATCATGCTTGCTAATTGACCCACTTGCATATCCAGATTTCTTATTGAAGCCTCTTGGTTTTGAAATCTCATATCCGTGTTTTTTATGAAGTCATGAGTCATGTTAGCAAGTTTGGTGACTATATTTTCCAAATTTGACTTTGTCTCTTCTGATTGTTTGAATCCCGGTGGTCTCGTCACATTCTGATTATTCTATGAAAAATTTGGATGATTGTATCATCCCGGATTGTACGTGTTGGAGTATGGATTATTTTGTGACCTGTTAAAATCCCAACAAAGTTAGAATTTTCACTAGATTGTTTAAAAGTGCTACCTACCTAACACTCTATGCTAACATGTCCTCTACCACAAAAATCACATGTCAAATTCTGAATTTTCATGGTTGAAACACTCATATTATCTAGCTTTTTGTTGAGTGCTTCAAATTGTGCAGCAATTGTAGCAAAAGTATCCACTTCGTGAACTCCACTAGCTTTTCGCATTGGTAGTCTCTTAGTAGGCCACTAGTAACTATTAGATGCCATCTACTCTAATAGATCGTAAGCTTCTTTCGGTGTTTTATTATTTAGAGTTCTCCCTACAACTGCATCAATCATAGAACGAAGATTTGTATTATAGCCATTATAAAAAGTTTGTACCTGTATCCATACGAATAGTCCGTGATGTGGGCATCTCCTAAGAAATTCTTTGAATCTTTCCCATGCTTCATATAATGATTCATTATCCATTTGCATATAATTAGTAATATCGTTACTCATCTTTGCAAACTTTGCAGATGGAAAGAACTTACCAAGAAATTTTTGAGCCATATTATTTCATGTGTAATTGATCCTGCAGGAAGAGAAGAAAGCCAACTCTTAGATTTGTCTCTAAGAGAATAAAAATAATCTCAATCTAATAGCATAATTTGTAACTCCATTATATTTAATGGTGTCACAGATTTCAAGAAAAGCATTGATTTGAGCGTTTGGATCATCGCTTGGTAACCCACTGAATTACACTGATTGTTGAAGCATCTGAATGAGTGACGGTTTGATCTCAAAGTTGTTTGCTTGAATTGCAGGTCTTCTGATACTTGATGTAGTGTCTTAAACTGTTGGTGCAACATAATCTCTTAAGAGTCTATGTGGATTTTCATTATCACCGCCTATCATCTTCTTAGCGTGATTTTTCTGTTTTCTCAGTCACCTTTTAAACGTACACTCGATTTCTAGATCAAGCTTAGCAAGTTTCCTTTGTTGGCTACGTGTCACAAACCAATGTACACCCTGAAAAATAAAACAAAACGAAAGCTAAATGAAACTTAGAATTATCTGGTATCAATATTAATTAGTATTAAACAAACAATCCCCGACAACAGAGCCAAAAACTTGTTCGTAAAATTCTAAACGCATGTGAACGTGTCGAACAAGTAATATAATGATAAAAAAAAGAGTATCGTCCCACGGAGACCGATGATGAAAAAACTAATTAAATACTAAAATAGATTAATTCTAAAATTTATCTAACATATCAAAATATAATTAAAAATAAATTAAAAACAAATTTTGGAGACTAAATGCAGTAAATCAATCAGATAAATATGTTAGAGCATCCGATTTCATCATAACCACTAGATATGAATTTCATATTGTTATGGGTACAAGAACGATATTAAACATGTGATAGTGGAATTTCCTAATCTATTTACTATCATATCTCTTGATATAGCAAACCTATTCAGTTTATTACTCCATTATATCTCTATGTGAATTAAAATAAACATAAGTGCATTAAAAACTATGAATATTCCTGGTTTACAATGAGTCTTTTGGATCACCTTATCACTGAAAGTTACACAAATAACACGGTATATTTCTATTCATGTTTAATTCATGGTTATATATTATAATGAGCAATTACAGATTATCACTTCTCAGTCTCAAACATGCACATTAGATCATTCAAGTGGTGGCTAGTTACTTAAAAGCATTATGCACAATAATATATAACTCATATGAATGAAATCAATTGTAAAACATAAAAATCATGAAATTCACATCATTATAGTTAGGCTACATCGTAGCCTTAACAAAAGAAAATTAGAACATAGCAAATGAAGAAATAAAAATAAAAATTAAACTCAGCATCTTGAATAAAAAAACAAGAATTCTATCACTACTTTTATATTCTCTTCAAAATACTTGAAAAACTCTCAGAACAATAAAAAACGATCTAACAAAAACCTAACTGCTCTCTTTGGCTCTCAATGTTCTCCTATTCATAGGATATATCTAAGATCATTGTCTCTAAGAAATTACACATAAAATTAAAGAGTAAATCAGAAGATCTTTGATTTGATATCTATCTCTCAATGCTCGCAGATAACATTAGGGGACAAAATCAAGGGTTCCCTGATTTGATGTCCATCTTCCACTGCTTTTTTATTTGAATTCCTGACTGTCACCATTCTTTTCCTTATCTTCTCTATATCTCATTATTTTGTATAAACGAGGAAAATTCAAATAATCAGAAGGAAATCCAAATATTTTCTCATAGATATTGCATTATTTGTTGCCTAAAATAAGTAAAATAACTTTATTTTTAAAGAGTTATCAATGTGCCCCCATTCCACCCCCATCCGGCGGTTGGATACCGATGTTGATAATTGTACTCCATAAGAACATACTTGTGCTATCTTAAAACATTTCGTAAAAAGCATTTTAGATTTCTAATATAATTTTTCTTTTCCATGTTTATCATATGTGTAAGGGAACCGCAATCCGTACTAATTATGATGATCAACTTTTTGTCTTAATCCTCCTCCTCCTTTTGCAATGTAAATAAAGCACTAAACATGTTAGAATTATTTTGACATTATCTAAATCATTCTCTCCACAAATTGTCACACTAATAGAACAAGGGGTGGCAATTCATAACCAAGGTAAACTTGAATAAGCCATAGACGAATTGAGAAAAATCCTACACTACACGTGAGAAAGTTAATTCAAAGATGACACAAATTGACACACGGTCATTGGTATTTAATTAAAATAAATTGCAATTAATGGAAAATGACCCAAATAGTTAGTATTAGATTGATGATATGAATTGTCAATCATTCTTACTATATTCCCAATTAGATTTGATGTCAATCCAATAAGAAAAAGTAAATTATTGTTTAGTCTTGGATTTTAAGCGGAATAAGGACGTAAAGATCCTTTCCACAGAAGTGTAATTTGGGTTCAAACTCACTATGAGAATGTGAAAAATGATGTGTATGGAGTGTCCAATGGTTAGTGGCATCAACAAATCATAATCCTCTCGCAAAAAGGTTTTGTTGACATTGAACCGTTATTGCCAATGGTTGCCCAAGCATGCCCAAGCATGTGTTTTCGGCATTTGGATTGGAAAAAAGGAGGGTGGAAATAATGGAGGGGATTGACCTTTGACCCACCTGATCGGCTGACGTGGCTCCTCACTTTCTCTCTCCTCTCTCTCTCCTACGCGCGTCAGAGAGAGAGAGAGAGAGAGAGAGAGAGAGAGAGTCGCGGATGAAAGCATTAAAGGTATCCGCCTAAACCCCACATGCCCCATTCTATCACATTTCCTCTTTGCCGATGATGCAATTTTTTTCTTAAAAGGAACGATAAGAGAAGCTCAGAACGTGGCAAACGTGCTAAACCAGTATTGCTATGTCTCGGGACAAGTCATGAATCTTAACAAATCAGGGCTTTTCACAGGGAGATATTGCCCACAAAGTCTCAAACAGAATCTAGCTGCTGAACTAAGGGTCCCTATCATTGAAAAAATAGGTAAAAATTTGGGGATACCATCGGATTGGGGACAGACTAAGAAGGAAATGTTCGTGTGGCTTCTTACCCGAGTTGACCGAAAACTAGAAGGCTGGAAAGAGAGGCTGATTTCAAAGTCAGGTAAGCAAGTCCTAATCAAAACAGTTATCCAAGCTCTCCCTCAATATGCCATGAAAATTTTCAAAATTCCACTATCTATATGCCGTGCAATAGAATAAAGAATAGCTTGCTTTTGGTGGAAACAAAATGCTGCCAGAAGAGGAATACACTGGAAAAAGTGGGAGGAATTGAAAAACAGGAAAGATCGTGGGGGCCTAGGCTTCAAAGATCTAGCGGAGTTTAACAAAGCAATGCTGGGAAAACAAGCATGGGGATTTATCCAAACACCAGAAGCACTATGGTGTAAAGTTTTGAAAAGCATTTATTTTCCAAGAGGGAAGTTTTGGATAGCAAATAAAGGCTTTCGCCCATCATGGGGTTGGCAAATTCTTTTAATGGGAAGAGAAACGATTGAACCTAAATCAAGGTGGGCGGTGGGAGATAGACAGAAAATCAGAATCAGACAAGATACATGGCTATCGACAGGGAAGCTCTTTGGCCCAGCAAATCGGGATGAACCACATGTGGTGGCTGAGTTAATTGATCATGCCTCATGTACATGGGACACCCAACGAGTACATGAACTATTCGAGGAGGAAGTTGCCAAAGAGATCATAGCCATCCCTATAAGCTAAACGCACCATCCAGATAGACTAGTGTGGATAGCAAACAAATTAGGATCATACACAGTGAAAAGCGGCTATAACACTTGCACAACATACCTGATACTCCTCTTACAAACACCCCATCCTCATCCTACCAAACCCCTAAGTCGCTTTGGAGCAAGATCTGGAACATCAAAACCTTCCCAAAAATCAAACACTTCCTATGGAGTATATGCAGCAACTCAATCCCCTCAAAAGAAAACCTACACAAAAGGAGAATACTTGATGATCCTACCTGTCAGATATGTAGGAAAGCCCCGGAATCAGCAGAACACCTCTTCATCCTCTGCGATTGGACAAAAAGCCTATGGTTAAACCCCCACTTTCAAGCTGACACAACCCCAGAGAGGATCACCCGAATCGACAAGTGGGTTTTCGAAAACCTTACCTCAAGAACGGACCAATCCTCGAAAGCCCTCTTTGTTGTAGCTTTATGGCAGATCTGGAAATGCAGGAATGCTCTGGTTTTTCAAGGCCGAAAGCCCGACCCACTTGCAGCTCAAGAAGAAGTGCACCTCACGGCTGCTTTATTCACGAAGTGGTACCTACCGGGGAACAAAATAGAGCAAGGATCAGGAGAGAAATCGTTTTCAGAGAAGAAATGGAACCCACCCAAAGCTCACGAACTGAAAGTGAATATTGACGGCTCCTGGTGTGAAGCGTCCATGACCGGTTCGATCGCTGGAATCTGCAGGAACGAATCTGGCGTCCTCCTCCATGGCTTCGCGAAGTCCATCGCAGCTCCATCCGCATGGGTCGCTGAAGCCCTAGCGTTGAGAGAGGCGGCTTAGTGGGTTCTTCACCGAAGCTCTGCACGAACGGGCGAAGTCTTCGCATAAACTGAAGCTAATCTGCACGTGATACTTTCCTCTGACAGCCAATCACTCGTTAACAGCATAACAAGTCTGGAGGAACCACCGTGGATAGCCCAGCCCATCGTAGCAGATTGTAAGGACATTCTAGGCCGACTCCCTGGAGTATCACTAATCTATGAGGCCCGAGACACGAACAAAGCCGCGGATTGGGTCGCCAAAGCCCATCGCATGAATTTACTCCCTCGTAATTGGTTAGCTAACCCCCGTCGCTCCCTATGTTTTATCTTATGTTTAGACTCTCCAAAAAATGTTACCCCTTTAGTGGGTTAGTAATGGAAGCGTTATTTTCGACCAAAAAAAAAAATGGAAAGGAGAGATCTTGTTTTTGGTTCGGTTATTAATGGAGTTGCCAACGATTACCATCAAAAAATCGAAGATCTCATACTGAAAGTAGAATTCGGAGGATAAGAACAGGAAATATGAATACTTTTTCTTAGGAAATAGAATCGACAATTTGGTTTAATTAATTTTTTATCGATATTTAGATGATATTGTCTCTAATTTTACATATCCATTTTAATATGCACGATTCGATTTCATTGTATTGTCATTCATGTACTCCTTTTTATATAGACATTGAAGAAATTTCTCTGTCCTTATCTTCTGTTAAATTACCAAGCAAAGGGCCTATGCGACCAAGCTTTGGCATGAATATTCGACTAAGCAAAACATATTGCATCATGTCTACCTTTGGAGTCTCTTTTGGGGTTCAAATGACAGTTTCTCGAGCTTGTTCTTACTGTAAGGTCGGCTTTACATTTCCAACCGAGGTCGACAAGGATTACAATCCTCAAACGTCATGGAAAGCATCTGAGGGGCAATTGCAGAAAACTAGAAATACAACAGCCGGCCAAAAGAAGAAAAATGAAAAAATGAAAAAGAAAAAAAAAAAAGGAAAAAAATAGAAAAAAATAGAAAAAAAAAATAAAATAAAAAATTATCCAAATTTACCAAACATGTTTCTGTTTATTTTTTATTCCCGGAACAAGTTTACCAAATGCGTTTTTTTGTTCAAAAATTGTTCCCCGGAACAGAAACACTTTTTTCTATTTCTATTCCCTGGAACAATTTTTAAACAAAAACGCAAACAAACGCACCCTCAGTTTCTTGAGATTGTTGCTACTCCACAACAATAGCTTCAGCCTTGAAATCCCTCCACAAATTAGCCAGCTACGTCGACTCCGATGCTTGGATTTATGCAATAATTCACTGATGGGTGAGATTCCTAGGAATATATCAGGTTACACAAATCTTCAAGTTTTTCACCTCTAGAACAACCAGTTGCTTGGAGGAATTCCAGTGGAGCTATGCTCCTTGTCAAATCTTCGAAGTATCAGCTTTACTAAGAACCAATTAATAGGCAACATCCCTTCATTCATAAGCAACTTATCATCTTTGGAGTGGATTCACTGTGCCTACAACCATTTGAGTGGGATTATCCCTCAATCTCTAGGTCAACTAACCAAATTACAATTACTCAACTTGGGAGTCAACAGGCTTTCAGGTACCATTCCACCTTCTGTCTTCAACTTGTCTTCGCTAACTAAATTTAGCGTATATATGAACCAGATCCATGGCAATCTTCCTAAAGATATAGGATTCACTTTTTCGAATCTTCAATTTTTTAGCACCGCTGAAAACCACTTCACTGGATCAATTCCCTCATCGATATCCAATTCCACAAATCTAAGAGTGCTCCTACTTGCTGGCAATGAGCACTCTGGGAAAGTCCCCTCATTGGCATATCTCCGTAATCTTGAGTTTTTTGCCATATTCAACAATTATCTCGGGAGTGGAAGGTCCGATGCAGGTGATCTAAGCTTTCTTTGCTCACTAACAAATGCCGCCAACTTAAGGATATTGGAGGTGCAACAAAATAGATTGGGCGGGGACCTTCCTATATGTATCGGTAATCTTTCTGCTACTTTGATAAGTATGTCAGTCGGCTGGAATCTAAATTCAAGTGAGATCCCAAGAGAGATTAATAAACTTGTCAACTTGCAGCTATTATATTTATTTGGCAACCTTCTTTTGGGTCCGATCCCGTCTGATTTAGGAAGCCTTTTGAATCTCCAAGACTTGGACTTGGGAGACAACAATCTATCTGGCATAATCCCATCCTCTTTGCAAAATTTGCAAAGGATTATCTATTTTACTCTTGCCAAAAATAAGTTGAAAGGGCCGATTCCTTCATATCTAGTCAAATATTAGAGCTTGATGTATCTAGATCTTTCCAGCAACTATCTTAGCGGTCCGGTTATATTTCCCGTGGTACCAAACCTCCTCCATTTGAATTTGTCTCGAAACCATCTAAATTGAGTCCTTCCGATCAAAATTGGCAACTTGAAACATTTGGACACATTAGATGTCTCGGGAAATATTCTGGACGGTGAAATCCCTAGCAGTCTAAGCAATTGTGATGGACTGACAGTACTAACAATGTGAAATAACCTCTTCAATGGGTCCATTCCTCAACCACTTAGCTCATTAAGAAGTATTGAGGAATTCGATCTTTCCAACAATAGTTTCTCTGGTGAAATTCCAAAGTTCTTGGAGGCATTTCAGTATTTGGAAGTGCTGAATTTATCTTACAATCGTTTGGAAGGCCCGCTACCAACTCAAGGTGTTTTTAGGAATGTGAGTGCAACTTTTGTTGCTGGAAATGAAAAGCTCTGCGGAGGAATGCCTGAATTTGAGCTCTCTGAGTGCGTCTCTCGAAACTCCAAAAACAAAGGACGAGTCCACAAGTTGAAACTCATCGTCACCATCCTTTTTGGTCTTCTCAGAATAACTCTCGTTGTCATTTTCTTAAATCTATGTCGGTTGAAGATGAAAAGAAACACGCCAATTTCAAGCTCCTTAGATGATTCTATGTTGAATCTATCTTATGGAGCTCTTTTAAAAGCAACTGATGATTTTTCTTCAACTAATTTGATTGGGGTCGGAAGTTTCGGATCCATCTACAAGGGCTTGTTCTAGGAGAACGGAATTGTCATTGCAGTGAAGGTGCTTAATTTAACACGACATGGTGCTCTCAAGAGCTTCAAAGCTAAGTGCGAGGCTTTAAAGTGTATAAGACATCGAAATCTTCTGAAAGTCTTGACGATGTGCTCAAGCATTGATTATAAGGGTGATGAGTTTAAGGCTTTAGTTTACGAGTTCATGGTCAATGGCAGCCTAGATGAGTGGCTGCACCCAAATCCAACTCCAAATGATGCGGATGGGCATTCCAAGAAATTGAGTCTCCTCCAAAGGATAAACATTTCCATTGACCTTGCTTCGGCATTAGATTATCTCCATAATCAATGTGAAAGCCCGATAATTCATTGTGATCTAAAGCCAAGTAATGTCCTTCTAGATGCTGACATGGTTGGACATATTGGTGACTTTGGGTTGGCGAAGATTGTCCTCCAATCCATGTTTGACACTAGAGCAAATACGAGTTCTGCTGGTTTAAGAGGAATGGTTGGTTATGCTGCTCCTGGTAAACATCTCTCCCCCAAAAGAAAGCTCAGACCTTGTCATTATCAACTTGTCCTTATAAACACAAGTGTTTTTTTTTTGTTTTGTGAATTCAAGTTCTTTTTTTTTTTTTTTTAACATTTCTTACGCCACAATATGTGTAAACTGCAGAATATGCTAGCAAAAGCCAGGTATCAAGAGAAGGTGATGTTTACAGTTACGGCATCCTCTTATTAGAGATGTTCACAGCATTAAGTCCCACTAGCGACATGTTCAGAGACAATTTGAATCTTCATAATTATGTTGCCGAGGCTCTACCCCAACGGGCTATGGAGATTATCGACCCCGTGTTGCTTCACGAAGGAGAGGGCCACAACAATTCCCAAGATTCACTTCACGAAAGAAGCAGTATATTTCAGGAATGTTTGGAAACAGTATATCGTATTGTACTCGCTTGCTCTATGGAGGAGCCTAGAAGACGCATGAGCATCGAGAAAGTTGCAACCCAGCTGCACTCCATCAGGAAGAAACTTTTTACAGCTTCTTTACTTGGATAGATGAGACACGAATAGATGATATCGAAATTAGCATGTTCTTCATTTCCTCTAATGAATCTCTCGAGTGCTATTTGCAAATGAAAAAGGAAAGGACATATATCTAACTTTCTTAATTTCCTCGTGAATCTAAGAGATTACCATCTCAATCGTTCCTACTTTAAGCCATCAATTCACACTTTTTAACAATTTTTTTTTTGTCAGAATGACACTTCCTGACAAATTAATGGGATAAAATGCCAAATTTATGAGCCAAATTGACTTCTAATTACGGATTTCTTTGGGTCGCCACCTGTTATTACGGATTGAATGTACACGAAATGGGACAAGTGCCCCTCTGATCTGCACAAGGCTCTGCTCTCTTTATGGCTCCATTGCTATTAGGGTGTCATCATGCTTTGTTGATTGAATCTGGTTTGTAGGTCTACCAAATAGCGAAGAGTTTCATTGCAACTTGTTAATGTCTATCCTCACCGCTTAAAAACTAAGTCGCAATGGGTTTTATATGAATATGGCGTCCCTCTAATTAACAATTCTGATATTTGAGGTGAATTTTCAAACATCAGGTTTGAGCAAAAAACTTGTTTTCGTCCTGACCGTAAGCGACGGTTTGCATCAGACGTTGATTATTAAAGCTTGAAGCTTTGGGATTTGATTGGTCTTGTTGCCTTGCCAACCGCTTATATATTATTGCTGTTTTGTCCGTCCTTGGACGTCCAGGGGCTAGTCCATTATCCAGAGTTGACCGAAACGTCACTTGCTGACATCACAATTGAAAGGATGCGAATTAATTTTTCTACTTGCGAGGTCAACTAGTACAGCCGGCAAGGCAATAATTTGAATGAAAATTAGCACCTGTTGGGAATAACGGATCCCCAAAAACGCGGATTTGACACCTAATTGAACCCCTAAATCAATGCGGAAGACGAAGCCCGGGAAAACAACACGCATCACCAATCCTAAAGCACACCATGGATTCGAGCGTACCTTTTAGCCACAGATTAAACACCGACGTTGATGGAGGAAGAGAAACTGAGCAATTCGATCCGATGAAGCCTTGAAGGGAGGAAGAACAAGCCGTATGCGTTACTGTTCTTTCTTTTTCCTTTTGAGAGAGAATACGCGCGGGAGAGAGAAGACGTGAATTCTGATTTCAACCAACGTCTTCTCTCTCTCCCTCCTCCCTTTTATACCCCCTTCTTTCCACGGGCCCTATTCCCATGGGTCGAGCTTTTTGGGCCCAACTTGGGCGGACGGGCCTTAAGCCCATCTAATAAAGCTTTCATCCCGAACATGATTCTCTTTACCTCTCTTCAACATTCATACTGGTGAATAATCCGTGCGACCAGCATACTTTGAGAGCTCGTTGCTATACATCTGTTAGGAATATATAGCAGCTCATAATGGGCATCACACTCCGAGTAGATTTAGTATGCAGTACCTTAGATTGATCGATCGCATTTTATATCTCTATTGATCTCTTTTAAACAATGATATATATATATATATATATATATATATATATATATTGTATTCACAATTATAATTATCACAAAGACAGTCATAATTGGTCGACCAGTGAATACAAAACCACAACGTGATTCTCCAAAATCGATATTCCTCTTTCCTTCAAACTCTCAATTTCAGTCCAGCTTGCTTTTCTAGAAATGCCCCATTAGATCGAATCATCACATGACCATTGGCAATACCCTAAGATAGCAAACACTAAATAGAAATCTTGAGAATAAGTAAGAGTCCTGAGGGGACTAAAAATTGAGGAACTCTTTTCCTCAAGAGTCTCACACGTCATAAAAGTTGAGATCAAACTTTTTGCCACTCTTATTGGTCGTCTCATGCATACGTAGTATGAAATACGTATTACGGTATTAACTCCTTTCCCATGGAGCGTATGTCTACACCTTTCAATACCGTACAGATGATAGTTCAGACATACCTAATGTCTAACTTGAGTTCACGTATCTATTCAATCACAAAATTCATCAGAACTCACATCTGGCATCTTAGACAGATAAAGTAAAACATGTGGGGTATTTTTACTTTCGGACACAGTAAGTATTATATCCTCATCTTAACACTTAGTTAAGGCGACATACGTGTTTTAAGCTTGAGCTCTCGATTATCACCTAGATAATAAGCTTTAAAACAGTCTCATCTCTATTTATCACACAGTAAATAGAGGCGATTACCCGTGTGAGTGGGCTAATCTTATATCTGTCCGACATACTTCTCAATTTAAAATAATGCACTGAACATTAAGATGCATAAAGATCATACAAAGATTCATAGGTATTAATCAATGAAAAACAAAATTTCATAAATGTGAACAACTCAGGGAAATTACAATATCCAGTACATCAGACTATACGCAATCCTAGAGATTTTACATGACCACAAAACACATCTCTAGGTATTGGCTTTGTCATAGGATCTGCTACCATTCTATGCGTAGATATGTACTTAAGTTCACATCCTTTCGTGCAACCATATCTTTTACAAAGTTATACTTGGTATCTATATGTTTGGTCTTGTCATGATACTTTGGATCTTTGGTGTACGCTATAGCTGCTTGGCTATCACAATTAACCAACAATGGATTTGCAGCTTTCTCATCAACACCTAAATGATCCAAAAATCTCTTAAGCCAAACTCCTTCTTGTACCGCTGCTGATAATGCCATGAACTTAGCTTCCATCGTGGACAAGGCTATACACGTTTGCTTCTTACTGCTCCATGATATGGCGCCATTGTTCGAAGAAAGCAAATCCAGTAGATTTTCTTTCATCTAAATCTCCTCCCTAATCAGCATCGAATAGCCTTCAAGTCGCAGATCCTTTCCTTGGTAATTCAACTTGAAATCAGCGGTTCCTTCGATACCTCGGTATTCTCTTGACGGCTTTCAATGTCTTTGGACCTGGATTGGATTGGTATCTACTCACCATTCCAACTGCAAAACATATGTCGGGTCTTGTACACATCATAGCATACATCAAGCTCCCAACAGCACTAGCATAAGGAACATGTTTCATTTGTTCCTTCTCTTGTGGAGTCCCCGAACACGTCTATGGCTCAATCCTTCACCTTTTGTAATAGGAGTGTCTATGGGTTTACGGTCTTGTATACGAAATCGTTCAAGAACCTTATTTATATAGGTTTCTTGCGAAAGAGACAACGATCTCTTCGAACGATCTCTCGAAATCTTAACTCCAAGAATGTATGCAGCCTCACCCATATCATTCATCTCAAAGTTAGAAGACAACCATCTCTTGACAGTATTAACCAACTCCATATTGCTTCCGGCAATCAGTATATCATCAACATACAATGATATGATCACAAATTGATCATTGGATCTTTTGATATATACACAATGATCCTCATCAATCATTGTAAACTCATATGCCACTATGGCATTATGAAAACGTATATACTATTGTCTTGATGACTACTTAAGACCATATATCGACCTCAAAAGTCGACATATTTTTTCTTCTTAGCCTTTCACTATGAAACCAACAGGTTGTTCCATATATATTTCTTCCTCTAATTCTCCATTGAGGAAAGCAGTCTTTACATCCATTTGATATAACTCAAGATCCAGACTAGCTACTATTGCCAGAATAATGCGAATCGAGGTAAATCTCACTACAGGAGAAAACGTATCTTCATAATCAATTCCTTCATGTTGATTATACCCCTTCGCCACAAGGCGAGCCTTATGCCTTTCAATCGAGCCATCGGCCTTTCGCTTTATTTTGAGTACCCACTTGTTCCCAATAGCTCTGCATCCTTTTGGAAGATCAACCAGTTCCCAGACTTGGTTTGATTTCATTGACTCCATTTCCTCTTCCATTGCATGAATCCACTTTTCCTTACTAGGGCAATTCAGAGCCTCATTGATATTTCTTGGCTCATCCTCATCTTGTGGAGCAACCATAAAAGTTTCCCCTTCAATGTCAAAACGTCGACGGGAATACTTTGGCGACTTGTTCGCCGTATGGGAGATTGTACACTTTGCACATCATTCCCTATTATGCTCCCACTTGGATGAACTCCACTAATATCATTGTCTTGATCCATGGTCTCAAACAGGGAGTGATCTTCCCCTATTTCGCCCTTCTTAGGAAACTCATCCTCTAAGAATGTGACATCTCGTGATTCAAATTCAGTTATACTCCCACTTTCCTGCTCACCAATGAACACATACCCTTTCGAGTGTTCCGAGTATCTTATGAAAATACTCTTCTTTCCTCTGGGACCCAATTTCCCAAACTTGTGAGAGGACTCATGTGTATAGGCAGCACAACCCCATGGCTTAAGAAAACTCAAGTCCGGTTTTCTACCTGTCCATAACTCATATGGAGTGGAAGTAACTGATTTGGAAGGCACTCGGTTAAGTATATACGCAACAGTTAACAATGTATCACTCCAAAAGGTGATAGGCAAGTTAGCATGCGCCATCATGGACCTAACCATTTCCAGTAGGGTTTTGTTTCTTCTTTCCGCAACACCATTTTGTTGAGAAGTATACGGAATAGACAACTGTCTTTCTATTCCTTTTTCATCACATAATTTTCTGAACTCATCAGATAGATATTCTCGACCTCGATCAGATCTCAATGCTTTTATTTTCTTATCTAATTGATTCTCTACCAGGTTCATAAACCTTTTGAAACAACTTATTGCTGCAGATTTATGAGAAATCAAATAGACATATTCGAATCGAGTATAATCATCTATAAATGTGATGAAATAAACAGCCCCATGCCTTCCTTTCACATTCATTGGACCACAGACATCAGAATGGATTAAATGCAGAGGAAATTCAGCTCTTTTTCCTTTTCCAAATGGTTTCCTTGTCGTTTTCCCTTCTAGGCAATGCTTACATATGGACAAATCGACTTTTTCAATACTGCCCAACAAGCCCTCTTTGGCTAGTCTATTCATACGCTATTGGCTAATGTGACCAAGTCTAGCATGCCACACATTCACATCATTATCATATTTATTAGGAGACGTGAGAAGGGAATAACAAACATTAGCATTAACATAATCAATATCTAATACAATAAAACCATCTAGAAAATAACCACAACCATAGTAATTTATATCCAAAAACAAATTCACACCTCTACTATAGAAGTTCATATTAAAACCTAATTTAACCAACACTAATACAGACACCAAATTCCGACGAATCTCCGGAGCATACAACACATCATGAAGGAACAAAGTGCGTCCACCACGCATATTCAGTTGGCATGTGCCAATTCCTTTTACTTCAGCTTTGGAGTTGTTTCCCACATAGATCCACTTAGTTCCAGTTGGTACTCATCGGAATTCCACGAAGGATCCTCTATCCTTCGCTACATGGTCCGTTGCTCCTGAATCCACAGTCCACAAAGGATTAGACTCAGTTAAGAACACAGAACTCGACACATAAGCAAAGTTTTGAAAAGTACAAGGGGTGCATACCTTCTTTGGCTCACGACAGTCGCGAGCATAGTGACCCTTCTTGTCACAGTTGTAGCATTTCACCCTTGCAAGCTTTTTCATGCGAGGACGCTTTCCTCTGTCATGTTGGTTAAACTTGGGTTTCTTCCCCGAAGGACCTGCTTCTTCCTTGCCTTTCCCCTTATCAAACCGGTTAGGGCGCTTGCGCTTGGAGCTCGAAGCTCCATTTGAGCTAGAACTAGCATGATAGAGTTTAGCATCCGAGCTTAGCGCCAACAGGCGGTCCTCTTCCAGCTCAAGATGACGCATTGCATCCTCAAAGGTTTTGATATTTTCATTATGAGTCAGTGCACCTTCATATGCTCCCAACTCTCGGGCAAGGAACGAATCACTTTGCTTGCACTTGCTGCTCATCTCGTGAGGACATGGCCAGATATCTTAGCTCGATTATCATGTTTGACATCTTTCTAAGATGTTGCTTCATGGTCTGACCATGAAGCTTCTTATAAGAGTCAAACCTGATAGTGAGCCGCCTCAGTCTAGTCACCGAAGTATGACCAAATTTAGCTGCCAATGCCTCCCACATTTCCTTGGCATTGTCAAAACGCCGAAACTCTCGCATGACGTCATTTTCCATGTTGCTCAGCAACGTGATGCGAGCTAGAGAGTTCATTATTTTCCACGCAAAAAAAGCTCATTTGTCTCTTTTGTGCTGTGCAGTGGTTCCCTCTTCAGGTTCTTCCATGGTCATGACAAGAGCCTCAAGTGCTTCTTGCTCTTCCAACACATATCTTTGGAGTTTCATTTGCCAAATTTCATAGTTGTCTCCATTGAGCTTTTCACCTTTGTTCAGCTTTCGGCAACTATGCTCTTTGTGGTGAAGCCATTGATCTGAACAAATCAGACAAATATGCACGAATTATTAATGCCTATCATTTATGCATCCCTATTTACATAGACCCATCATATCAATAAATAATTTCAAGTAAGGCTTTAGAATCAAAAGGTCACTACGTTTCCAATCATCCTCCAAAAATCCTAACTTAAAACTATCATTAATATGATTGTCATATGCAAAATCAATTCTATGAAGCTATAAAAACTTCTAAAAACTACCCACAGTTAATTACCCACAAAGAACCAGCAATAACAAAGCAACAGATAATTGACATACAATTAAAAAAAATAATGCTTTCAATTAACACAATTAGGTAGTAATCATTACATTAAGTTGTCCACAAAGCACACTTAATATATATCAGTCAATACAACTAACACCAAGTCAGCACACGAACTGGGAAAGATCCTCTTTTGTTCAATTTCTTGATCTTTTCCCTTGAAACAATACAAAGAATATTCATTTACAAAATCCATCATAATTTTCTTATAGAAAGCAGCTCCATTGACATCCCATATGCGATTCAACACATCTTGCCATTCAGGTGGAAGAGTGTTTATGAAAAATTGCACCATCTCTGACTGTGACATAGGACGACCATTCCATATGACCTGTTGAATTTTCCCATTGACTTCAAGGACATGATCAATTAAGTCACCTCTCTTCCATCGATGATCAGTCAGCTCAGCTATCAACTTAGACAGCCTATCTCTTTGTTCATCAGTAACTGCGCGAATAGGTGTGCGCATCCTTAGGTGAGGCATAGTTCCTGCAACAAATGCAGAACAAATAAGGGATCACATTATAATCCACATAGACTTAATTGAAAAAGAACACATTTTTTTTGGGTCAACGATCAAAGTCAACGGTCAACAGTCGTCGGTCAACGGTCAACGGTGGTTAACGGTCAACAGTCAACGCGGTCAACGGTCAACGTGGTCAGCGGTCATTGGAGGTTGGACCGGTCAGACCGGACGGACCGATCGAGCCGGTCGGACCGGTCGGGTCGGTCAGACCGTTCGCGCGGACCGACCACACGTGCCGTACGTGTGCGTGGGATGACATCACGCAGACGTCATCCGGCACGTGTCGGGCGCGTGCCGTCCCGTCCCGATCGGGTCGGGTCGCCGCTGGCCGTCGGGACCGCGCCGGACGAAACGTCGTCGGCGATGACGTCATCGGTGACGTCATCCGAGCGGTTATCGATCGTTGGATGACGTTAGCACGCTGCGTCGGTCCGCGGACCGGCGCGTCTTCCGCCCCCGCCGGCGGCATGCACGCGCCGGTTCGCTGTCCGGGCGCGTGCGCGCCACGCGCTTGGCGATCCAGCCGGCTCTTCTGGCCTAGCGTCGCGCCACGCGCAGCGCCTTTCCGCCGCGTGGGCGCGTGCGGCGCCGCCCGGCGATGGTCGAGGTATCGCCGGACTCGTCTCGACGTCGCCTTTCTTCCTATGCCATCACAATTTGATTTCGACTTACGAAAACTCGGAAAAATGGCTGAAAAGCGCTCGGGTGTCAAGATTTTCGCCCCGATCCGTACGGCCGAAGTTCTTTCGCAAAAAATCAATCAAAAACATCGAAATTGATCGAGAAAACGTGAAGTAGGGCTCTGATACCAATGTTGGGAATAACGGATCCCCAAAAACGCGAATTCGACACCTAATCGAACCCCTAAATCAATGCGGAAGACGAAGCCCGGGAAAACAACACGCATCACCGATCCTAAAGCACACCACGGATTCGAGCGTACCTTTTAGCCACAGATTAAACACCGACGTTGATGGAGGAAGAGAAACTGAGCAATTCGATCCGATGAAGCCTTGAAGGGAGGAAGAACAAGCCGTATGCGTTCTTTTCTTTCTTTTTCCTTTTGAGAGAGAATACGCGGGAGAGAGAAGACGTGAATTCTGATTTCAACCAACGTCTTCTCTCTCTCTCTCCTCCCTTTTATACCCCCTTCTTTCCACGGGCCCTATTCCCATGGGCCGAGCTTTTTGGGCCCAACTTGGGCGGACGGGCCTTAAGCCCATCTAATAAAGCTTTCAGCACCCTTTGGCATGCTTCTTGGACCAATCGAAACCCAAAATCCCGGTCTACGGGGACCTATCAATAGAACAGTTCCTCACGTGGTGTGGGAAAACTACAGCCAAAATAAAACGGATGAGCATCAATCTTTCGAGTTCAACAGACAGTTTCTCAAGCTTGGCTCCTTGATGACGATTCATGGGATATTGCACATTAACAAATACTGTTAACTACAATCACGGTAAAAGCAGTAGTCAAGGACATGTTATGAACGGCCCACAGCTGAAAATAGAAGTTCAGGGGTAATTATCGGTACTTAAATGTTCAGGGACAGGGACGAGCGCAATTCATGCAACGGTGAGCAAGTCATGCTCTAGACATCTTTTATTTGTGATGATACTTGTGAAAATTTTGTTTGTGTTCCTGAGAAGTCCGAAATTTATTCAATCTTCAAACATCAATGTGATAGACATGACTTGACTTAAAAATAATGAATTAAGCGCCACTCTCCCCATCCTTCACAGTGAATAGAACTTGGCCTATCCGAGACAGTAACAATTTCTGGTATATGACCCATCGGTGGGCAGTTGCGTTGGTAGAGGCGTGCGAATAGATCTCCCGAAGGTCGAAAGTTTGAATCTTCATGTTGTCATACACGTCTTAAGTGAGGCGCCCTGGTGCTGGGATCTGGGGCTAGCTCCCCTCCAAGTATAGTCGGTGGTCGACGTTGGGGCCTGCCAAGCCCGGCGGTGGCCATGAGCACCCGTAAGGTTGTGCCAGGCCGTATCCTAGATACTATATATATAGTTTCTGGTATATGAAATTGACAAAAAAAAAATCAACATATCAACAATGGATTACTATGACTAAAAAAACCACAATGAGAGGAAGGACCATTCCTATCCCACAATTTCTGACAAATGAATAGCACCATTTTCTTCACTACCACAGTTTTCCTCAAAACTTCCTATTTTAAACTAATCAGCAGCTTCACTTCCTAACGGCCATATATCATATATTATTTAAGAAAAAGTTATGTATTGCGACTGAGAAAGTATGTATTACGGGCACAATTCCTCATCTCGGAAGGATGTGCCCCCATTCCACCCCCACATCTGGCGGTCGGAAACTGATGCTGATAATTGTACTCCATAAGAACATACTTGTGCTATCTCAAAACATTTCGTAAAAAGCATTTTGGATTTCTAATATAAATTTTCCTTTTCATGTTTATCATATGTGTAAGGGAATCGCAATCTGTATTAATTATGATGATCAACTTTTGTCTTAATCCTCCTCCTCCTTTCGCAATGTAAATAAGACACTAAATATGTTAGAATTATTTTGAGATTATCAAAGTCATTCTCTTCACAAATTGTCACACTAATAGAACAAGGGGTGGCAATTCATAACCAGGATAAACTTGAATAAGCCATAGACATATCGAGAAAAATCCCACACTCCACGCGACAAAGTTAATTCAAGGATGACACAAATTGACACACTGTCATTGGAATTTAATTAAACTAAATTGCAATCAACGTAGAAGGACCCAAATAGTCAGTATTAGATTGATGATATGAATTGTCAATCATTCTGACTATAGTCCCAATTAGATTTGATGTCAATCCGATAAGAAAAAGCAAAACTTTTTTTAGTCTTGGATTTTAATTGGAATAAGGACGTAAAGATCTATTTCCACAGAAGTGTGCTTTTGGTTCAAACTCACTATGAGAATGTGAAAAATGATGTGTATGGAGTGTCCAATGGTTAGTGGCATCAACATTTCATAATCCTCTCGAAAAAGGTTTTGATGACATTGAACGGTTATTACCAATGGTTGCACAAGCATGCCCAAGCATGTCTTTTGGGCAATCGGATTGGAAAAAAAGGAGGGTGGAAATAATGGAGGGGATTGACCTTTGACCCGCCCGATCGGCAGACGTGGCTCCTCGCTTTCTCTCTCGTCTCTCTCCCGCTACGCGTGTCGAGAGAGAGAATTTTTTACTCCTCAATTTTCAAATGGAAAGGAGAGATCTTGTTTTTGGTTCGGTTATCAATGGAGTTGCCAAAGATTACCATAAAAAATAGAAGATCTCATGGAAAGTAGAATTTGGAGGATAAGAACAGGAAATATGAATAGTTTTTCTTAGGAAATGGAATCGACGATTTGGTTTAATTAATTTGTTATAGATATTTAGATGATATTGTCTCTGATTTTTCATATCCATTTTAGTATGCATGATTTGATTTCCTTATATTGTCATTCATGTACTCCTTTCTATATAGACATCTAAGAAATTTCTATGTCCTTTTCCACTAAATTACCAAGCAAAGGGCCTCCGCGATCAAAGCTTTGGCATGAATATTTGACTAAGCAAAACATATTGCATCATGTCTACCTTTTGAGTCTCTTTTGGGGTTCAAATGACAGTTTCTCGAGCTTGTTCTTACGTTAAGGTCGGCTTTACATTTCCAACCAAGGTCGACAAGGATTACTATGCCATCCCAGATTTTCAGTCATGTTTTCTATTGAATAAATCGGGCATTTCATTGATGTGCCTATAGGGCTATTCTCATAACTGATCACTCTTGAGATAACTAGACTATCTAGGAAAGCCATTAAGGAATTTTAATACAATAGACTTGAGAATTCGACCATGAATCGGCTATTTGACCGTGCTCATCTTTAGAGGTCATTACGGCATGGTTAGAAATCGATTTGAGATTAGAAATAGGTATGTTCGACTGAGATGTGTGACTAATCGTAGGTGACACCACTAAATTGGAAAATTCTCATCGGCTTGCTCTAAACCGATTCTTCTGTTGTTTTGGTACCCTGTGTCTATATTTAAATCATTGAGATTTTCACAACAACTAAGAGTCACCAATGTATCAAGTGGGCTCGTTGTGACTCGAAGAAAATCGACCACAGGTCATTTGCATTAAAAATCTCTGAAAATTATCCAGTAGCCTAGGTCACGCTAAAAACGCGTTTGAGTGGAAATTAACCATGAATTTAAGTCCAATTTCAGAAATTGAAGATTTTGTCATGTCACAATAAATTCTAGGAGTGTCAACTCAGTCTCACAATAAATTCTGGGCTCGTTGGCATTTGTTCAGAAAATGACGGGAATTGTTTTAGATCGCAAAATTGGGAAGCAAATGGATTGTGTTGGTGAGGAAAAATATCGATTTGATCGATGACTCGACAACGGGATTTGTTGAGGCCAAATTGGATTGAATTAAGTACAAACGAGTGTCCAATTGAGGGAGAAAACTTGCAAATTCGTAGCTTCCCCTTTGCCTAGCCAAAATGGACCATTTCAAGAGTCCAAGGGTGAGCCTTGGTGGCTAAAGGAGAGCCAAGGAGCAGCTAGTGGTGGTGGATGAGTCAAAGAGACCATGGAGGAGAAGAAATGGCCATTGGTAGGCCCTTTGTCCCCCATCTCTCCCTCTCTTCCCTTCAACTAGCCGAAACCCTCACTTCTCCCCCCTCATTTGTGTCGCACGAGCTCCAGCCATGCCAGAGAAGTCACCGGAGATAGCTAAGCCACCCCATCCATGCCACACGCCGCCGTCCGCCTCGCGCACCCTCAGCCGCTGGTCGCGCGTCCCCCACGCCGTGCAGCCGTGCCACCGCCTCTTTCTTGCCCTCACGTCATCCCAGCTAGGTCCCGTGACCTGTGGAGCCAAACCAGAGCCTGTCCAATCACCGTAGACCGCCGTTCTCCCGCCATTCAACCCCGCTAGAGTCCCGCCTAGCTATTGCCGGTCTTGCCTCACCAAACCAACTCCGTTTCTCCTGTTTTGCAGCAGCGGACATAGAGCAAAGAAGTGGGTATCTCAGCAGCTTCTTGGACCGTTTTGAGGTGGTTTCAAGCCTCGGTTGCTAGGCCCGCCTTGGAGAAAGTCGAGCCCCATGACGTTCCGGTCATTTTGCATCGAACCGCTCTTTAAACAAGTGAGTTTTACTCACTAATCTTTTATTAGTCGATTAATGACGTTTAGGGGTTGATTAGATTTAATTAAGTATGATTAGGTGGATAGATTAGAGTAGAGCAATTAAATTAGTGCCTTATCGATGCATGTTAGGCAAATGGTTAGTAACATTAGCAAGTAGACTCGTGTTATTAATTATTGAACGAATCTTGGAATTTTTCCGGTCCGTTTCGGTGTCCAATTAGGCATTACGGGCCTAAATTGGATTTATTGCATTTATTTAATAATTTTTGTTATTATTTAATTATATTTTTATTTTCTAGAGATTAGGTTGGGATAGCCGACAATCGAAATTTTATGTTAATTATTGTTGTGCAGTCTGTTTATTTATTTGAGCCTTAATTCGTGCGAAATTGATTTAATGGTGATTTTAGGATTTTATTCCTAAATGAATTAAATTTGGTAATTAACTGGAAAATTACCGAACGTCAGTTTATAGCGCCAAAAATATGTTATAGGCTGTTGAAACTAATGGGATGTTCAAAAAGTGAAATTATGATATTTTAGCTAAGGCCAACCATGTACCTACACACGGCTATTTTATCAAGAATGATAAAA
This sequence comes from Eucalyptus cladocalyx, assembly GCA_017140615.1. NCBI lineage: Eukaryota > Viridiplantae > Streptophyta > Magnoliopsida > Myrtales > Myrtaceae > Eucalyptus > Eucalyptus cladocalyx. Next base: position 36,092,304 of record CM029525.1, read on the forward strand.
ACATGAAGTTAATTGTATGATTGGGAAGGTATACTATATCGTCCTACGGACGATATGTCAACTTAGCAAAGAGTAGTATATTGGTATATTATATCAGTCTATGGGCGATATGGAAAATTAACAGAGAGCAGTATACCTTATGAGCTTAGATTGAGCATTGCCGATATACTATATCAGCCTATGGGCGATATGGCAGCTTAGCAGAGAGCAGTATACCTTATTAGCTTAGATTGAGCATTGTCGGTATATTATATCAGCCTACGGACGATATGGCAGCTTAACAAAGAGCAGTATACCCGATCATCTCAAAAGCAAGCTATACTATCTATCTATCAACTTAGTAGTGAGCAGTCCTGATATAAGTGAACTTTATAGATAGTATAAGATGAGCTGACTAAGAAAGGGTCGTGATGACATGTAATCAACTAGGTTGATTGATCATTGATTTGATCTGATGTTATGAATTGATGTGTTTGAGATATCTGTAATTGATATTAAATTGCAGCGTGAAACTGAAGCCAAGGTAAGTCCTCTGACCCGTGTTATGCTTAGGCAGCCCTTAAAGGTGTATTATCTTATTAATCGAGTCTTAGTGGGGTAGAACTTGTTGAGACATAATCTCACCTCGTTGTGGGACAACATTTCAAGTCCCTAGATGGCAGTACCTCCGCCTCCTCGTCCTCCCATGCATTTTGGTACACTTGAAGAGATCATCGAGATAGGATACCACTTCTCGATACACCCCCACCCGGAAGGTCTAGAGTATGTTTTGGTGAAATCCACCATCTAGGTTGACGTGGGTAGAGACGGTTTGGTGCCCCACGAGTATCAATCGTGGTATCGTTACTACCATGATGGGCGAAGAGAGGGTCCAATACCAGAAGGTGATGTGCCTTTGTACGTCTTGGAGGTAGCATTCGGAAAGGGGACTGCAAATCCCAAAGACAGATCGGTGATCGATGCCAAAGATCCTAAGCTCGAGGGTGACCTTGATACTCCAGTGTATTCAACCGATGGTGCTAACTAGAGTGAGGAAGAAGGAGAGATCGTTGAGGAGGAGGAGTACCTAGAGGAGAACCTGGAGGAGGAACTTGAAGAGGACCCTAAAGAAGAACTTGAAGAGGAGTCAAAGGAGGATCCTGAGGATGATCTGAAGTATGACCCAGATGAAGATTGAGACGCCCACTCATGTCTGATGACTTGTTGTTGTTGAACCTGTTTGTGTGGGAAACCGACTTTCTAGTGTGGCTTGTGTATGTATATATATAATTGAGTTGTTATATATGTATATAAGTGTGTTGGTTTTCAGGTTCGAGTTTTTAGTCCTACTTTTCTATCTCATTGTTTTATTGTCTATGGATTATTTTATATGCTTCCGCATGCGTATTAAAAAGAAAGGGTCGGCAATGCGTCTTGGGACGTCGCTATTTAATCGACCAATTGAGGGATGTGTGCGTGTCTGAGAATTAGGGCGTGACAATTACAATCCTTAAACGTCATGGAAACTAGCAAAGGGGCAATTGCAGAAAACTAGAAATACAACAACAAGGCTGTACATGAGCCATGACAACAATTCCATTATATATATCATCAAGTCGAGCCTAGCCTATGATGCCCAACTCATGTGCTTCTTGGAGTTCCTTTGTGAGGGAACAGTTAAGTGTGGATAAGCACCACTATGCTTAAACCAAGCCATCATCATCGGTTGAAATAGGAGGTGACTGAATGATAGAAGAGATAACAACAGTCTCTTAGGGCGCGTTTGTTTGTGTTTCTGTTTAAAAATTGTTCCGGGAACAGAAATAGAAAAAAGTATTTCTGTTCCGGGGACAATTTTTGAACAAAAAAACGCGTTTGGTAAACTTGTTCCGGGAATAAAAAATAAACAGAAACATGTTTGGTAAATTTGGATAATTTTTTTATTTCTTTTATTTTTTCTTTTTATTTCTTTTATTTTTTTCCTTTATTTCTTTTTTCTTTTTCATTTTTTTTTCTTCTTTTGGCCGGCGGCCGGCGCGAGATCGAGATCGCCCGGGGCCGGCGCGAGTCGGCCTCGCCTTGATCCGGCGAGGCCGAGCTCGCCCGGCGGGCGAGGCGCGGCCTCGCCGGGCCACCGCTAGGCGAGGCCGAGGCTCGCCGGTCGCTAAGCGAGCTCGGCCTCGCCGGATCGGCGAGATCGAGCTCGCCCGGGCCGACCCTCGCCCGGCCTACGGCGAGCCTTGGCCTCGCCGGGGGACGGCGGCGTCGGCCTCGCCGGGGCCGGCGAGCCTCGCCGTGGCTGGGCGAGGCCGCCGGCCAAAAGAAAAAAGAACAAGAAAAAGAGAAAAAAGAAAAAAAGTGTTTCTCAAAAGTGTTTCAGAAACAAGAAACACAAAATTTGTGTTTCTTGTTTCTGTTTCTTTTTTGTTCCTGGGAACCAAAGAACAAAAAAACAGAAAAAGTGTTTAAAAACAAAAAAAAAGAACACAAACAAACGCAGCCTTATTTGCACCCTATTTTCATCCCAAGGTAAAAGAAAAGAAATAGTTTGGAAAAACAAAACAAGTTCCTTTTTCCTTTTCAAAGAATTGTCCGTTACATGCAAGAGAGAGTGCGACATAAGTATCAAAACCAACATGGGTATCGAACTAGTATTGATTATTTTTCATGCACCGCATCCCATAATTTTCGCAATATACTATTTCTTTTAATGAATTATCATGATTTTGGCCTAGAGAGAGTGCAAATGTATAAGTGATGAAGAAAATGTTGACGTTAGTGCCACATCAAAAGCCCGGTCAACAACACATGGCTAACGCTGTGGCGGTGCCACGTCAGATGGTGGCATGACAATTAAGGGGATAACACTGCAACTTAAGCATGACGTGAATGAATCACATGTTGACATGTGGCAAAAGAGCCACGTCTATAGTTGACTGGCTCGGGTGTATAAAGCCACGCATACAATGTAGCTCAATCGCGTTGTCAAGTGAATAACGTAAACACATGAATATAATTAAGTAGAGTTAAGCTAATGGGATTGTAATTTTTTTTTAATAATTATAGAATACAAATAATTTTAAAAAGAATAACTCATAATTGCTAAGAAAATATTAACGATTATATATCATATATTATTTAAGAAAAAGTTATTGAATTTTTTTTCCCTTACGCGGCATAGTTCCTCGTCTCAAGAGGATGTGCCCCTACTCCACCCCACATTTGGCAGTCTGAAACCGATGTTGATAATTGTACTCCATAAGAACATAATTGTGCTATCTTGAAACATTTCGTAAAAAGTGTTTACGATTTATAATATAATTTTTCTTTTTCTTTTTTATCACATGTGCAAGGGAACCGCAGTCCATACTAATTATGATGATCAACTTTTACCTTAATCCTCCTCCTCCATTAGTAATGTAAATAAGGCACTAAACATGTTAGAATTATTTTGAGATTATTGAATTCATTCCCTCCATAAATTGTCACACTAATAGAACAAGAGGTGGCAATTCATAACCAAGATAAACTTGAACAAGGAATAGACGTATCGAGAGAAATCCTATATTACACGCGACAAAGTTAATTCAAAGATGATACAAATTGACACACTGTCATTGATATTTAATTGAAATAAATTGCAATCAGCGCAAAATGACCCGAACAGTCAGTATTGGATTGATGATATGAATTCTCAAACATTCTAACTATAATCTCAAATAGATTTGATGTCAATCCAATAAGAAAAGGTAAAACTTTTTTTAATCTTAGATTTCGAGCGGAATAAGGATGTAAAGATCCATTTCCACGGAAGTGTGATTTGAGTTCAAACTCCTTGTAAAAACATGGAAAATGATGTGTATGGAGTGTCCAATGGTTAGTGGCATCAACATATCATAATATTCTCACAAAATGGCTTTGTTGACATCGACCGATTATTGCCAATGGTTGCCCAAGCATGTCTTTTATGCAGTTGGATTGGCAAAAAAAGGAGGGTGGAGATAATGCTACACGAATTATAGCATTAGAAGACCATCTTAAGTTGCGTCATACATACTTCGAACAGATTTTGTGGTTCGAACGCGTGCCAGAGACAACTCTTTCAGGTCCTACGCAGCTTCTATAAAAGGTCTTCTCTGTGAGGCTGTTTAATATATAACTCAAGCTGCTCAACCAATATCTATCACTTCAATCGTTCTTTCTTGCCTTCCCTTTGAGACTTGGTACCCAATTTATGCTCATAAAATGGCACATTTACGTCTCATTTGTGCCAAACTCCTTTGTCTTTGACCGCTAGTATTACAATTATTGGTGAAACAGTCGTTGATTATGAGATGAAAGAAGTGATTCTTCTAATAACCCAACATGGGTATTGATTGTTTTTCATGAACTGCATTCCATAATTTGCGCAGTATACTATTTCTTTTAATGAATTATCATGATTTTGGCCTAGAGAGAGTGCAAATATCACAACAAAATGTATAAGTGATGAAGAAAATGCTGATGTTAGCACCACATCAAAAGTCCGATCAACAACAGGTATGGTGACAAATGTCACCACATGGCTAATGCCGTGGTGGTGCCACCTCAATGGTGGTGTGACAATTCAAGGGATAGCACCACCACGTAAGCGTGGTGTGAATGAATCACATGTTGACATGTGGTAGAAAGAGATGCGTCTATAGTTGATTGTCTCGGGCGTATAAAGCCACCTGTACGGTGCAGCTAAGTCGCATTCTCAAGTGTATAATATAAACACATGAATATAAATAAGTAGAGTTAAGCTAATGAGATTGTGATTTTTTTTTAATAATTATAGAATACAAATAAGTTTAAAATAGAATAACTCATAATTGCTAAGAAAATATTAACGGTTATTTATCATATATTATCTAAGAAAAAGTTATTGAAATTTTCTTTCCCTTGCAGGGCACAGTTCCTCATCTCGGGAGGATGGGCCCCTTCTCCACCCCACATTTGGCGATCGGAAACCAATGCTGATAATTGTACTCCATAAGAACATAATTGTATAATCTTAAAACATTTCATAAAAAGCGTTTGAGATTTTTAATATAATATTTATTTCATGTTTATCACATGTGCAAGGGAATCGCAATCCATACTAATTATGATGATCAACTTGTCTTAATCCTCCTCCTCCTTTCGCAATGTAAATAAGGCACTAAACATGTTAGAATTCTTTTGAGATTATCGAAATCATTCTCTTCACAAATTGTCACACTAATATAACAAGGGGCGGCAATTCATAACCGGGATAAACTTGAGCAAGCCATAGATGTATCGAGAAAAGTCTTACACTACATGGGACAAAGTTAATTTAAAGATGACACAAATTGACACACTATCGTTGGTATTTAATTGAAATAAATTGCAACCAGCGCAAAACGACCCAAATAGTCAGTATTAGATTGATGATATGAATTGTCAATCATTCTTACTATAATCCCAATTAGATTTGATGTCAATCCAATAAGAAAAAGTAAAACTTTTTTTAGTCTTGGATTTCGAGCAAAATAAGGACGTAAAGATCCCTTTCCACAAAAGTGTGATTTGGGTTTAAACTCACTATAAGAACTTGGAAAATGATGTGTATGGAGTGTTCATTGGTTAGTGGCATCCACGTATCATAATCCTCTCGCAAAAAGGTTTTGTTGACATTGAATGGTTATTGCCAATGGTTGCCCAAGCATGTATTTTGGGCATTCATATTGGAAAAAAGGAGGGTGGATGTGACATCCCAAATTTCACCGACCTTCATTAGTGTAATTAGATCATTAGGAACTTAGATTAATTAGATTGGGCCAGAAAGTGAACCCAATGGATCGTGAGAAATGTGTGGGCTTGAGGAATAAGCGGGCCAAACAAATTGGACTTGAGAAGTCTAATGAGAGATTATGGGCTTGAACTTGGTTTGAAGCAGGCCAAGGTTCAGAATTATCATATTTGTAGATTTAGTTTAGTGGGCCGGATTGTTATAGATTAAGCCTGTTTGGGTCGGAAATGAATATTTAGGCCCGAGTGATTTTAATTTATAGATTATAGTTATGATAATTTGATTAGTGATTGCAATGTTAATATCAATTTCTAACATTAGCATTTCTTGTGATGAATTCTTTATAGACTAACATTGACTAGTCGATATGTTATGTCATGACTTTGTATAATTATAAAAGGATTGAAATCAAGTAGAAACAAAAGGAAATTAATTGAAAAACATTAGAGACTAATTGATTATGAGTGACAAATTGAATTTGAGAGATCAAACTTGGAGGCAACGACATCTCTCTCTCGTTTCTCCATGCACTCGACACCCATAGTTTTTTATTCCCTAGAAACTGAAACTAGCAACTTCAAGAAACACAATCATTAACAAAAATCTCATCATTAGTCTAGCCTAGGGATTAGCCTTGTATATCTATTTTCCCCCTTAAGTTTCGTAACCCTCTCTCTCTCCATATAAAAACCGAGAAACCCATCTTCATCTTCTTCTTTCTGTTTTTCTCTCGGTCGAGCAGTGAAGAACCATAAGCAAACCAGCGATTTCTTCTTCTTGCATGCGAGATTTTGGTGTTGATCTTGAAGCATCTTTGTGTTGTTGAGTAGCTGAAGCAAGGTAAGGAAAGATACAACTCTAAATTAAAAGTTATCCATTGTTGTGTCAAGAAGGCTTGCGGATCTAACCAAACAGTGAAAGATTTGATTTGTAGTTGCCATTTTGTGGTTAATCTAAGCTTAGTAAGTGTTAGATTGAAGGTAGAAGCCATTGCATGTTTTTTTTTTAGCCTTGCATATTTCAAAAACTTGATGAGAGTTGGCTGTTTTGATTGAGCAAAGTGAAGATATGTTTGCCGAGTGAAGAAATGAGGGGAATGTGGTGATGTGTGAGTTGAAGTGTGGATATATACTTGAGCTGAGCTGCGAAATGATTCTTTGTTGAGAAAACTTGCTGAAGTTACTCATAGTTGCTGTGATTAAGTAATGAAGTGTTGTAGAAGAGACTTGTGGAAAAATAAATGGTTTGGTCGGGCTAGGAGTGAGAAAAATCGTGTATACCTATTCTGTTCTAAGTGAAAGGATTCTTTGTTTGACCTTTATTGATTATACGAATTTTCTGTATTTACCTAGTTAGAATTGGACTTTGAATCCTTAATGAAAATTGTAGAACACATCTTAAGGAATGACGTGTCAAAATTTGAGATTAAATGGATTAGAGTTGGCTAGTGAAAAAAATTTCTTTGTAGATAAAGAATCTGGACGTCGATACATGGTGCTAGTAAAGATTATGGCAACTGTTACTCTTAATAAAATGAGAATTAGACTTAAGTTTCTTCACGGGAATTTTCAGTCTATGTCTTAAATATAACATACTAAAATTTGGTATATTTTTCGACAAAAATTAATATACCTTCTGTGTCTGAAACCGAAACTGTACATTTAGCTAGTAAACCGTCTGGACCCGAGAACATATACTAGATGTTGTGTCTTTTCTATTAGACTTGTATGATACACATAGAGTCTAATAAACCTCGTAATAGATGCTAGTTGTGTAAAATTAAGTCTCACATCTTATTTGAGATATATAAGTGCACATAGTATCATGCGTGTGCAATGACTGTGGTGCATAGTGCTTAATTATGGGGTAAATATCTGTTCGGCATGGAATGGAATATGACCTAATGGGTTTTATCTTATAATTTGGACATGCACGTGTGCTAGGTTCATGAGAGTTAGATATATAGTTAGATGTTTTGGAGTCTTTTCTTTTGCATACGATAAATGCATTAATCAAAGGTGTGGTGGTGTCAAACGTGTGCATAAGTGAGTGAATGAACCCATCGGTACAGAGATACCGGTGATGCCCCCGGAAGTTTGGGATGCCCTTGTTGAGTGGTCTTGGATGCCTCGGTAGAGAGATATCGAGATGCCTCGGAGTGAGATGCCCTTGTGTGTGATCAAGGATGCCTTTATTGTGTGATATTGAGATGCCTCAGAGTGAGATGCCCCTTGCTGAGTGGTCTTGGGAGGACTTCGGTTGTGTGATATAGAGATGCCTCGGAGTGAGATGCCCATGATAGAAATATTATGGAAGTTTGGATGAGGTAACTTCCGGAATTGACTCGATCAGGCTAGTAGAGTTCCGGTTAGTGATTGATCGAGGGTGGATCATATGCTCACTAAATATAATTCTACTTGGCGAGTGAGTCCATTTACTATTGTTGCATTGTATCTTGATATGAGATTGAGCTTGAGAAAGGTAAGCATAGAAATGGATGCTCATAAGGTGATTATATACATTATGTGTTAATATTCAATTTTGTATGCTTGTGATATACTTCCTTTAATACCCTAAATTGTTTGATGATTCTCTTGTAATCTTGATGGCTGTGGATTATTTAAGTTAGAGTTTTATCATTCTTTACTGGACAAGGTTGTTTTCTCATACCTTACATTTTCAGATTGATAGCATGGATGTACCGCTAGTAGCTTGATATGGGGTGGTAGTGCGTCTTGATGTTTCTCTTCATGACGTATATGATCCCGATATTGACATGATTTTCTCCAAATATGAGGCTACTTTATGGCTGGATAACGGTAGAGCTATCTTGATACCGATGATGTTCGTTGCATGGTTTATCAACCATGAAAGAAGATATTCAGACCTTTACCCTTTGGAGCAAGAGGACCTGGAGTGGGTATGGACGACGCCTAGACGCCTTGGATCACGTAGAAGCTAACTATCCTTTGTTTTTCTTTTGTTAGATGTGGGCTGGTGTGGGAACTTGTGGAGTAGATACCCTCACCCTTTATCCCTGACTTTTGTTACGCCCGACTTTTGTTATGTATATGTTGTATAGGCGATGAACATGGAAAGAGTCCAAGTCGATAAATTTTGTAAGCCCTGATGATGATATGAAGAAATGAAGCTTCTCGTGTTCTTGTTTATGTGCATAAATGAATTGGCCAATACTTAAACTGAAGGTATAGTGTTTGCAGGATAACCTCATAATATAAACTTGAGATTTTAAATAATCCATGTTATACATGCTAACCTTCAATGGTAAACACTATAGATTATCTTAAGGAGATTACAAGTTAGGCAAAAAGATAATAATAATTATAATTCCGCTTGTGCTTAGTACGTGACACCCTGGGACGTCACAGTGGAAATAATGGTACATGAATTATAGCATTAGAAGACCATCTAAAGTTGTGTCATACTTTGAACGGATTTTGTGGGTCGAACGTGTGCCGGAAACAATTCTTTCAGAGTCCTACATAGCTTCTGTAAAAGGTCTTTTGAGTGAGGTTGTTTAATATATAACTTAAGCTGCTCAACCAATACATCTCACTTAAATCATTCTTTCTTGTCCTCCCTTTGAGACTTGGTACTCAATTTATGCTCATAAAATGGCACATTCGCATCTCATTTGTGCAAAACTCCTTTGTTCTTGTCTTCTTTTGGCTGCCCTCCTCATGTCAACTTCATTATCATTGTTTCTGCTATTAATGATACAGACAGGCTTGCATTGTTTACATTCAAGGCTGAAATAACTAGGGATCCTTTTGGATCGCTTAACTCATGGAACGACAACACTAACTTATGCTGATGATATGGGGTTATATGCGGTCATCGTGTCATGCCCCGAACCTCGAGCGCGCCAACATCCCACCATGGTCATGCAAATGCGACATTCCCAGATAGTGTCGCCAACCCCATTCATTTATTATTGCGCAAGCAAAACGTAATATAAAACCCTTGACAATAAAATATGGGATAAACAAGCAGGAAGCAAAACCACAACATAACACTTTCATAATTCAACAGAATTACATACAGAGGTCTACAGCCAAAAGTCCACAAAAGACCGGCTCTTAAAAAGGAACTGTCCTACGACCTACAAGTTGGACACGTTCTCCAATCCTTATGACTTCACATCTACAACTCCTCAAGGTCAACCAAAGCTATCTAGCCGCTCCGTCCATCAGGGACCTGAAATTGTAATCCCCAAACCAGGATGAGATGTTGTCTCATCAAGTTCAACCCCCTAAACCGCTATTAGAAAGAAAATATGCCCCGGGTGGCCTAGCCACATCACACAAAGACTTACCTCGCATTAGTCTTCATCTGCAGGTTAGCACAATTTATATAATTCAACCACGTACAATTATGATAACCAAACAACTGTGGCACAATCACATTATCAGAACAACTCAACTACTTGGATCGTCTCAACGATCAATCGACTCGCCCGATTACATGTTATTCTAGCAAATCAATCACTACTTCAAATCACGACCCTATAGGAATATTTAACAACTAGTGGCAATCACGGCCCCACTCGGCAAAATTAGATTTATTGGCATCACAACCCCACTCGGCACAACCTTTAAAAGGTGGTAGATCCCGGCTCGATGGGCACGACCTCTAAAAGGTGGTAATTCACGGCCCAATTGGGCGCAACCTTTATCAGGTGGCTAATCACGGCCTCACTGGGCACAACCTTTAATAGGTGGTCAATCACGGCCTCACCGGGCATAACCTTTAATAGGTGGTCAATCACGGTCTCACTGGGCACAACCTTTAATAGGTGGTCAATCACAGCCTCACTAGGCACAACCTCTAAGAGGTAGTCAATCACGGCCAATCTCCCATAAATTTCCACACTTAGAATTTTATAAAGAATTCATATTTATTGCAATCACACTCAATTTGCCACAACCAATCATCAATTTCACAGCAGCGATTGGCACGAAATTCTAAGCAACCGGAGTCAAAAATATTTTTCATTTTTTTAAATAAATAATAATATTTTAATAATTTCGGAATATAATATAATATTATAAATTCCAGAATTTCGAAACAATGAAATAATTCAAAAATAAAACCCTATTATGTCACATCAAGATTTATTATTAAATAAACTATCTTAGCATTTAATTAAACATGCTTTAAATTAAACACACTTCTTAATCTAAATCACAATTAAATAAACTAAACTAACCACCTAAGTTTACTTAACTTAGACTAAGTACACTTAGGGCATCATTAACCGTCTAATCAAGATTTAGTGAGCTAAACTCACCGGATTAACGAGCCAAGTGGACCAAAACGAAGAGGACGACGCGAGGAATGACTTTTCTCAAGGCGGACCGAGCATCCGGGGTCGGGAAGTCGGCCAAAATGGGCCAAAACTGAGCTGCCATACCCATTTTTCTTGGTTGCTGGTTGAGACCGACGGAGGTGGTTTAGCGGCTTGTTTAGGCGGAGGAACGGCGGAGGAGGACTGGCGGTGGCTTGGACGGGCTGGTGGGGAGGTCGACGACGGCAGAGGGAGCTCCGGCAAAGGCCCGAGCTGCTCGGACGAGCTGCTGGAACGCGGGCTGGCGCGGACGAGGGCAACGTTGAGCGGTGGCTAGGTGTGCGGGCGGTGCATGCACGGTTAAGTTGAGTGGCGGCGGCGACGGACAAACAGAGACGACGAGCGGACGGGTGACTAGTCGAGCGAAGGCTGCTGGTTCTTCACACAACAGGAACACGAGCAGCAAGAAGAAGATGGAGGAGAGAGGCGAGAGAGAGAGAGGGAGGAGAGAGAGAGAGAGAGAGAGAGAGAGAGAGGGACCATTCCCTTTTCTTTTTCTTTTTCTTTAATTCAACAAAAATGGCTCACCGTGACCTCATGGATGACATCACACTCCACTATCTCACACAACCTTATTCCAATTGTTGCAATTCCATTTTCCGCCGGGACATAAAATCTTGTACAATAATTTCTTTAATTCCACTTGATTCTCTTCCAATTGAATCAAATTGAATACCATAAAATTAATCCGATGTCACCACACTTCAATTCACATCTTCACTTGTCCATAGAACCATCTTAGATCTTAAAAGCACAACCAAAAGCGGGTCTACCAATTTTCCGAACCAAATTAACCATACCTTGATTATTTTGCCGAAAAACTCGGCTTGCATGAAAAATCTTCCAAAGATGAGTCAATACTCCTAAAATGATTTGTGACACACCATGACTTCCAATTTCTAAATTTAATCTCAATTTCACGATTAATTTCACTTTGCACGATACTAGCGTGGCCCAACCTACCGAGTAGCCTTTAGGAATTTTTATGCATTTAACATGTGGTTGATCATCTCAAGCCACAATGTACATCTTTGAAACATTGGCGACTCTCGGTTGTCGAGATAATCTCAAGGTTTCAAATACAAACACAAGGTATCCAATCAACAGAAAAGTCGGTCTAGTACCGATCGACAAGAATTGTGCAATCTGGTGGAATCACCCACACCTGATCACATGCCTCTGTCGAGTCGACCTATCTCCGATCTCTAATCGATTTTAATTGTGCCGTAATGACCCTTGCAGATTAGCTCGGTCGAAAGATCGCTTTCTAGTCAAATTCTCGAGTCTAATGCATTAAATTTCTTAACGACTTCGCCTAATAGACTAGTTTTCACATGAGTGGCCGACTCAAGGAAAAGAACTATATGTGTGCCAACGAAATGCCCGTCTCAATTTATTGAAAATAGAATTGGAAAATCAGGATGTCACACATCGACACCATAGAGTCATTATACTGGACCTCCATTCCGAAGAGCTCTCGGGACCCATCTCCTCTCACATAGGGAACCTCAGCTTCTTGAGACTACTGTTGCTCCAAAACAATAGCTTCAGCCTTGAAATCCCTCCACAAATTGGCCTACTTTGCATTTATCCAATAATTCATTGACGGGTGAGATTCCTAGGAATATATCAAGTTGCACGAATCTTCTAGATTTTCACCTCCATTACAACCAGTAGGTCGGAGGAATTCCGGTGGAGCTAGGCTCCTTGTCAAATCTTCAAAAGATCAACTTTGCCATGAACCAAGTAACCGGTAGCATCCCTTCATTCATAGGCAATTTATCATCTCTGAAGTTGATTTCTTGTTCCTTCAACGATTTGAGTGGGATTATTCCCTAATCTCTAGGTCGACTAACCAAACTACAACTGCTTGCCTTGGGAGTCAACAGGTTTTCAAGTACTATTCCGCCTTCTATCTTCAACCTGTCTTTGTTGACTGGATTTGACGTAATTATGAACTAGATCCATGGCAATCTTCCTGAAGATATAGGATTCACTCTTCAGAATCTTCAAATTTTTAGCATTGTTAATAAGCACTTCATTGGATCAATTCCCTCGTCAATATCCAATTCCACAAATCTAATGATGCTCCAACTTTCTGGCAATGAGCTCTCTAGGAAAGTCCCTTCATTGGCAAATATCTGTAACATTGAGGCTTTGTCCATATTCTTCAATTATCTCGGGAGTGGAAGGTCCGATGTAGATGATCTCAACTTCCTTTGCTCACTAACAAATGCCGCTAACTTAAGGAAATTGTTAGCTCATGAAAATAGAATAGGTGGGACCCTTCCTGTATGTATTGGTAATCTTTATGCTACTTTAATAGACATGTCACTCGGTCGGAATCTGATTTCGGGTGAAATCCCGAGAGAGATTAATAAACTTGTCAACTTACAAAGATTACTTTTATTTCACAACCTCTGGGTTCGATCCCGTTTGATTTAGGAAGCCTTTCAAATCTCCTAGTGTTGGCCTTGGAAGGCAATAGTCTATCTGGCATAATCCCATCCTCTTTGCAAAATTTGCAATGGATGAGCGATTTTGGTCTTGCCAAAAATAACTTGAAAGGGCTAATTCCTTCATATCTAGTCAAATATCAGAGCTTGGCATATCTAGAACTTTCCAGCAACTATCTTAGTGGTCCAATTATATTTCCCATGGCAGGGAACCTCCTCTATTTGAATTTGTCTCAAAACCATCTAAGTGGAGTCCTTCCGATGAAAATTGGCAACTTGAAACATTTGGTTGCATTAGATGTCTCCGGAAATATTTTGGATGGTGAAATCCCTAGCAGTCTAAGCAATTGTGATGGAATGACGATACTAATAATGCGAGATAACCTTTTTCACGGTCCATTCCTCAACCAATTAGCTCATTAAGAAGTATTGAGGAATTAGATCTTTCCAACAACAGTTTCTCTAGTGAAATTCCAAAGTTCTCGGAGGCATTTCAGTATTTGGAAGAGCTGAATTTATCTTACAATCGTTTGGAAGGCCTGCTACCAACTCAAGGTGTTTTTAGGAATGTGAGTGCGACTTTTTTTGCTGGAAATGAAAAGCTCTGTGGAGGAATGCCTGAATTTGAGCTCCCTGAGTGCGTCTCTCGAAACTCCAAAAACACAGGACAAGTCCACAAGTTGAAACTCATCGTCACCATCCTTTTTGGTCTTGTTGGAATAACTCTTGTTGTCACTTTCCTATATCTATGTCGGTTGAAGATGAAAAGAAACGAGCCAATTTCAAGCTCCTTAGATGATTCTATGTTGAATCTATCTTATGGAGCTCTTCTAAAAGCAACCAATGCTTTTCTTTAACTAATTTGATTGGGGCCAGGAGTTTTGGATCCATCTACAAGGGGTTGCTCCAGGAGAACATAATTGTCATTGCAGTGAAAGTGCTCAATTTAACACGGCATGGCACTCTCAAGAGCTTGAAAGCTAAGTGCGAGGCTTTAAAGAGTATTAAACACCGAAATCTTCTAAAAGTCTTGATGACATGCTCAGCATTGACTATAAGGGTGATGAGTTTAAGGCTTTAGTTTGCGAGTTCATGGTCAATAGCAGCCTAGATGAGTGGGTGCACCCAAATCTAGCTCCAAATGATGCGAAGGGACATTCCAAGAAATTGAGTCTCCTCTAAAGGATAAACATTTCCCTTGATGTTGCTTTGACATTAGATTATCTCCATTATCAATGTGAAAGCCCAATAATTCATTGGGATCTAAAGCCAAGTAATGTCCTTCTAGATGCTGACATGGTTGGACATATTGGTGACTTTGGGTTGGCGAAGATTGTCCTCCAATCCATGTTCGACACTAGAGCAAATATGAGTTTTGCAAGTTTAAGAGGAACGGTTGGTTATGCTGCTCCCGGTAAACATCTCCCCCAAAAGAAAGCTTTGACCTTGTCATTATGAACTTGTCCTAATAGAGACTAGTGTTTTTTTTGTTTTGTGAATTCAAATTCTTGTTTTTGACATTTCTTATGCCACAATTTGTGCAAACTACAAAATATGCTAACGGAAGCCAGGTATCAAGAAAAGGTGATGTCTACAATTATGGCATCCTCTTATTAGAGATGTTCATAGGATTAAGTCCCACTAGTGACATGTTCGGAAATAATTTGAATCTTCATAATTATGTTGCTGAGGCTCTACCCCCAACTAGTTATGGAGATAACCGATCCCGTGTTGCTTCACGAAGTAGAGAGCCACAGTAGTTCCCAAGATTCGCTTCACGAAAGAAGCGGCATATTTCAGGAATGTTCGGAAACAGTATATATCGTATTGGACTTGCTTGCCATGTGGAGGAGCCCAGAAGACGCATGAGCATCGACAAAGTTGCAACCCAGCTGCACTCGATGAGGAAGAAACTTTTTGCAGCTTCTTTATTTGGATAGATGAGACACGAATAGATGACATCGAAATTAGCATGTTCTTCATTTCCTGTAATGAATCGCTCTTGTCCTATTTGCGAACGAAAAAGGAAAGGACGAATGTCTGACTTTCCTAATTTCCTTGTGAATCTAAGAGAGTACCGTCTCAGTCATTCCTACTTTAAAACATCAATTCACACTTTTTAACTGTTTTTTTGGTCAGAATGACATTTCATGACAAATTAATGGGATAAAAAGCCAAATTTATGAGCCAAATTGACCTGTAATTACGGATTTTTTTGGGTTGTCACCTGTAATTACAGATTCTATGTACACGAAATGGGACAAGTGCCAATCTGATCTGCACAAGGCTCTGCTCTCTATATGGCTCCATTGCTATTAGGGTGTCATCATGCTTTATTGATTGAATCTGGTTTGTAGGTCTACCAAAAAAATAGCGAAAATTTTCATTGCAACTTATCAAGGTCTATCCGCACCGCTTAAAAACCAAGTTGCAATGGGTTTTATATAAATGTGGCGTCCCTCTAATTAACAATTCTGATATTTGAGGTGAATTTTCAAACATCACGTTTGAGCAAAAAACTTGTTTTCGTCCTGACCGCAAGCAACGGTTTGCATCAGACGTTGATTATTGAAGCTTGAAGCTTTGGGATTTGACTGGCCTTGTTGCCTTGCCAATCGCTTATATATTATTGCTGCTTTGTCCGCCCTTGGAAGTCCAGGGGCTAGTCCATTATCCAGAGGTGACCAAACGTCACTTGCTGACATCACAATTGAAAGAATTTGAATGAAATCCTAAGAGCATCTAAAAGCCATATGCCAGCCCCGCGAACATAATCACACGATGCCAAGCTCTGATTGCGCCTGGACCCCAGATGTAATAGATGCTAAGCCAATCTCGGGAAAGTAGATTGAAAATTAGCACCCTCCGGTATGCTGCTTCGACCAATCAAAACCCAAAATCCCTATCTACTGGGACCTATCAATAGAACAGTTTCTCATAATGATCCGGGTACAGCCAAAATAAAGCAGATGAGCTCGGGAATCATTACATTGTTTACAGCATCTACCTTTCGAGTTAAGCCGACACTTTCTCAAGCTTAGACTCCTTGATGACGATTCATGAGATATTGCACATTGGCAAATATTGTTAACTATGATCACGGTATAAGCAGTAGCCAAGGACATGTTATGATCGGCCCCTAGCTGAAAAAAGAAGTCCAGGGATAATTATCGGTACTTCATATGTTCAGGGACGAACGCAATTCATGCAATGGTGAGCAAGTCATGCTCCAGACATCTTTTATTTCTGATGATACCTGTGAAAATATTGTGTGTTCCTGAGAAGTAAGAAATGTATTCAATCTTCAAACATCAAAGTGATAGACATGACATGACAAAAACAATACTGAAATAAGCGCCACTCTTCCCATCCTCCATAGTGGATAGAACTTGGCCTATCAGAGACAACAAAAGTCACTGGTATATGAAAACGACAAAAAAAAAAAAACATATCAACAATGGATTACTATGACTCAAAAAACCACAATGAGAGGGAAGGACCAATCCTATCCTACAATTTCTGACAAATGAACAGCACCATTTTCTTCACTCCCACAGTTTTCCTCAAAACTTCCTATTTTAAACCTAATCAGCAACTTCACTTCCTCTTAGTTGTTCCAACCCGCGGCTTCGCTTTGACCTCTGATTCCTGTAATCCAATCAAGATGCATATGTAGCCATTTACAAGTAATCCCCCATTCAGGCACTTCTAAGTACAACTAAAAGAGCAGTCAGTAGAAAGGAAGATAAAAAAAAAAAAAAAAAAAAAACCTGTGGTAAGTACAAGAAGATATAGGTCTTTGCTGTAGCAGGATTGTGATTTTCTGCCCCCTTGCTCCAGTCGTGACAGACCTGTTAGCAAGTTGAACCACAAATTTCAGTGCTAGTTATATCCCTCATTGTCCTTGATACAATCATAGTCCTCCTGCATACATAAGAAAAACCAAAAGGAAAGCACTGCCTGGCCATGCGTGCAAATCACATCATAACATATTCAAAATATGTAGTTGGGGTCACTGTAGAAATTTTAAATCAAACAGTATACATTTGACTTGAGATAGAGGGAGTGGCTGCTATGAGCAGAAGGCTGATGGAGCCACATAGGTAGATGCTATAACTAAAGAACAACTTTAATGTTTTCTAGAAAAATCTAACCTGAACAGCCTGTAGAAGCACAGAAATGTCTTTATTTTCAACTTATTCAATATTGCAAAGACCTTTTTTAGGATAAACCAATAATATCACAAAGACTCGCTTCCTCCATATTATTCTCAATTTATAAGAGAAGATTTGGCTATTAAGAAAGTCCAATCATAGGCAACTAAAAAACATAACCAGAAACACCATTAGCCGAGCCTGTCGTAAAAGCAAAGTGGGCATGCAATAAAAAACTGAAAGAAGGGGTGGTGGCTCAACAAGTCGCGTGTGAAATGAAGTGAATCTACACTAGACTAGTGAAGTGAATCTACCAAGAAAATAACCAAGAGCCTGAGCCCCTTCTAAAAGCAAAGTAGGTATGCAATAAGAACTGAAAGGGGGGGTGGTGGCTAAACGAGTCATGTATGAAGTGAAGTGAATCTACACTAGTGAAGTGAATCTACCCTAGTTCTAGTCCATATTGAGATGTCGTGAGACTGAGTTGGCAAATACCAAGTATAGAACAATGACATCTCTTTCAGCACAGTCAAACGTTGGATGTATTTACACAAATGCACATGAGAACATCTCTTGATATGTTCATATGAGGAAGTGGTACGATTGCCTCCTTCAGTATGCATCTCTCTTCTGAAGATAAAATTAATTACAGAAACAAGATGGACTAGGAATCTATCTACAGAATGTGAAAAGAGACTCACTGAATATGCATATATTGTGCCGTCATTATTGAAGGTGCTACAAGGTATTGGTTGGCTGCATCTTGACGTTGCCTGAGAATAGCAACAAAGTAGTTTTGAAACAATTACCAGTCTACTCCAAACGGGAGCTTCATCAAGTACTTCTTTTATGCTTTGAAAATTACTTAATTGGATACCTTCACCCTTGAAGTGAGACTTTCAGAGGGAAATCATGAAGAGGTTTGCAAAAAGATAATTGATTATTTAGATGAATTAAGATGATTCAACTATATTTCATTTAGACTCTACAAACATGGTCATGTCTAACATAAGCAAAGTCTCCCTAAGGCCTAAAAGGAAAGGAAATGAAGATGATCTACTCAATACATTATGGGTAGCCTGAGTAATAGCATGAGAGACAGGTGAAGAGCCCTATGACCACTCAAAAAGTACTCTCATTTTATGAAGATGCTGAAAACCTTATACTATAATATTCTAAACCCTGTTAACCTTGGACCTTACCATGATGGTACTCAGGAGGAGGGAAAAAAAAAAGAGATACATCAATACTGGCCAAACTCAACCACACAGAGAGAGAGAGAGAGAGAGAGAGAGAGAGAGAGAGAGAGAGACCTTAAGTCTTTGCTTACTATCCTTGTCCCAAAAGCTAAAAGCACCATCAGATCCAGCAGTGGCAAAGGTATGATACCCCTGAAGTAAGAAAATTAAATTCTGGATGAATATTGACTGTCTGGATGAGGTTGCCAATATGGATTACTGAAGATTGACTCACTGGATGGAAATTCAAGGAGTTGACAGAATAAATGTTGTTGTTATCCCTATGACACCTAAATGTGAAGTTT
Organism: Eucalyptus cladocalyx; assembly: GCA_017140615.1. Lineage (NCBI taxonomy): Eukaryota > Viridiplantae > Streptophyta > Magnoliopsida > Myrtales > Myrtaceae > Eucalyptus > Eucalyptus cladocalyx. The sequence continues at coordinate 36,111,598 of CM029525.1, forward strand.
TTACTGATCTGGGAATCATCCAGGTGATGAACACCAACCCTCCCCTCGATGGATCCAACCTAGAGTTAACAGAATTTTACCATTACCATAGGAGCAAAAAGTTAAAGGACCGCAATAAGAATATAGTACAAGATAAAGAATATAAAAATGTCATTGAGTGACAAAGACCAATACACTTAATCATGAAAAAAGGATGATAAACATGGTTTAATCTGAATTATATCACAATATAAGGTTTTGAAGCAATTGACCATTGTTTCATTCTCATCATGTCAACGTAACTCAACTGCCTTGTACATATTCTCATCACTATAATTCATATTTTATTGAGCAAATGAATAGCAGAAAACGATGCACATCATACACATGATAACTAGCTGCAACTGAGTACTTACCAAAAAACCTTGTTGGTCAGGGAAAGCTGCAACACATCTTGTCTGGTACTTTAGCGGTGAAGTAAATCTCTTGAACTCAGCCTGTTATCATTTCCAACAGTAAAACCTCGATAACTTGAAAGTCATTCCAGTAGTACTGGAAAATTGAGGTGGATCAACTGTGAGCAAAGAATGAAAGACGACTTCTTTTTCTTTCGATTTCTTCTTAAAGGGAAAAAAAATTGTTTTATAACTGCCATTAGCAAATTCAGACCATTAAAGAAATTAGAGAAAAGTTATGTGCAACAACAGGTGAATAGGCCATTATCACAAAATATAATCCTGGATAGAAAAAGATAACTGCCATCTTATATGCCGAGAAACATTGCGTTGCCATGTGCTAAGTGATGTAAACATACTTCAATCGAGAGCCCTATGAACATATTAAATTAATTAGTTGCTTTAGTCTCCTTGCGAAATAGGTCTAGCAAGTGAGAAAACTTCTCCTAATATCCATTATCTTGAGTTTAAGGTCAACATGAGCAATAACCATCTCCAAATCCTGTATCAGCGTACAAGTACAATGGATGTGCAAAGTATCCTATTGCTGTTCCTTCTTTAAAGTGGTTGCCAAGGTAACATGATGTCTGGGCACACAATTAGCAGAAAATAATGCAAACAAGCATCCAATGTCTCTCGTTCCCATCAAAATCGCATACCTTAAAAAGGGGACCGATATTGTCCTGAATGTAGCTTAAAACACAAATAAGTGGCCACTTATGGAGGATAACAATTGCAATGTCAAGTGATATTCCATGAGAACAAACATGTTAAACGAATGAAGAACACTCAATTAGATTGAAAATTTAGAAGGTTATACCTGAGGATTCTGCAGATTAAAGACAATAAGATTCCTATCTGCAGTGCCAACAACCATCAGGGGATATCTCACTGTCATTGCATAGCAGCGCTCTGGGAGCTGTTGAGTATGTATTGGATTTGACTGCCTCGTGTCCCAGTACCTTAATCATGTCGAAACAATATATAGAAAACATTATCAGTACTTGAAAGAAGTTGATCAAGAAATTTCTTCAAAAAATAACATCAGGCTGCAAATATCATGGATCAACAGGGAAGAAACATTGGGAGTCCTATCCTCATGGTACATTGTTAAAATAATTATGTGCACACACCTTCATGCAATTAATGTAAGGTCATTATCCTCCAAAATTGATGCAACAAAGACAGAAGAGCATGACCAATGCGAGTCTCAACATAATTATAACAGCAGAAAATTAAAAGATCGAAGCAACTATATAATGCAGCATCAGCTTAGTCATGAGATAGTGCTGCTCCATCCATGCACTACAATTCTGTGCTAGAATTACGAACATTGGAATTATGAGAAAAATTCGATTGCAGCACCATCACCACCTAATGTACATCCATTAAATTGACAGTTAAATGCAGCAGATTGTGATAAAATACTCCTATGCCATGCGTACAAATGACAAGCAAGATAACTCGTACTTCAGGGTCTTGTCCCAGCTTCCTGTAACTAAGACATTCATCTCTGGGATCCAAGCAACCTCCTTAATGGGTGCGTCATGCATGGCAACTGTCACTGGCTGACCTCCAGACATTAAAGACCACATTTTTGCTTGTTTATCACAGCCGCCAGAAAAGACAGTCGTTCCATCATCTTTCCAAGCTGAACAAAGTACCTTTTAAAGAAATGGAGATATTTTCCAGAGAGCATATATAAAAACATATTAGATCATGGAAACCAAAACTCAGACAAAATCCTTCTAATACGAAACCAAGGTTAGACAATCACCGGTTGGTCATGTGATATCGACGCCTTGGGCACGCTAGTTACAGAAGCCCCATTCTTCGTAAGTTCCCAGCACCGTACCTACAAAGATTTTCAAGACGGCGACAGGAAAAAACAAATGGGCGTAAAAAAAAAGCTAAAACGCAGCAGTCGATCTTCGCCCGTAAGGTTTCCGCAAAGTACAAACGGCTGTGCAAACCTGATTATCCCACGAAGTAGCAACTAAGTGGTTGGCCCTCGGGCTGAAACTCAGGCTCGAAACGGAATCGCTGGGAGGTTGAATCACCTGACATCGTCACATTCGAAAGAGCTTAACCAAAGACATCAAGCTAACCTCTACAACCAACCGTCCCATCAGAACTAACAGAAAAAATCCACAAAACAACAATCAAATCGCCAAACTGATCACACGCACGCACAACGCATAATTCACCGAACGTAAATCTACTGATCGCGGCTTCCTAAGGAAGGCGTCTCCCTAATGGAAATCCGAAAACACCGCGAGCACGCATGACAGCACGCCAGTCCTCTAGCTTGAAACCGATCGATCATCGCCGTCGGGTTTAACGCCCATCTAACTCCGAACGACGCAGCAGCAGCGGCAAGAAAACACTCAGAACGCCGTAGCAGCGAAGAGCAGGTACCTCGGAAGACTTGTTAGGGTTATGGTTCCCGGCGGGAGCTGCTCCGAAAGCGGCCATTGCAGCGGCGGAGCGAGGAGGAGGAGGAGGAGGGGGGCGCTGTCGCTTGCGTTTTTTGGTTTTTGGCGTTTTTTTTGCGTAGCGTTGTTGTGACGACGACGCTCGTTCGCCCGCGCCAAAGTGAAGCTTTTTGATCGAGATTTTCAAATTTATCGTCATCCCTATTATCTAACATCATATATACTCCGAAAATCCAGTTTTCTAAAAAAATCATCGTCAAAATATTTATATTTTCATAACATAAGGCGCTCTCTTTTAACATTTTTTTCTTTTTTCCGATAAACTATGCAACACTTAAACTGACGATATTATTTCTTAACAGGAAAAGAAGTTAATTCAATTTCATTATTATTGATTGCTTAATTTTAAAATCTGGAAATACTTGTTGAATACACTTAGGGGTGTGCATTGGACCCGGGAACCGCCCGACCACCCGGAACCGGACCGGAACCGCCCGGAACCGGCGGTTCTTGAGGGAACCGTCCGGTTCCCGGGTCCAATTGTTGAGAACCGCTGGGAACCGGTCCGGTTCCCGGTTTCGTGGGCGGATCCGCCCGTCCGCCCACCCGGACCGGACCGATACTATTTATAATTAAAAAAAAAAAAAAAAAGACGCGAAACCCCCCGCCCCTAATTCGCGTTTCTTCTTCTTCACCTTCGATTCTCTCTGTTCCTTTCCTTCTTTTTCGTCTTCGATTCCACGATTCCACCCCGAGTATCCACGCCGCCGCCGCCGCTCCTCCTCCGCCACTATCCGCCCTCGCGCCGGTCACCACTCGCCACAACCGCCGCTCCTCCGCCTCTGCAAGAACTCTCGACCGAGCCGGCGAGCCCCTTTTCCGTCACTCAACAAGGTACGAAGCCCTAATTTGCGTCTCACTCTTGATTCTCTTCCGATTTCTTCCTCAATCTTTGATTATCTCTCTGTTTCTTCCTCAATCTCTTCTCCTCGTCTTTGATTCCTCACCAAGCATCCACACCGCCGCCGATGCTCCTCCTCCGTCACTGTCTGCCCCCTCGCGCCGGTCGCCACTCGCCACAACCGCTGCTCCTCCGCCTCTGCTATCCGCCCCCCTCGCCGACCCTCAGTCCCGACTCCCTTCATCTTTGATTCCTCCCTGAGCCTCGATGCCGGTGCCGCCGCTGTTGCTCCTCTGCCACTGCTGTCTGCCCCTTCGCATTTGTGCAGGTGATTTAATTGTCTACAGCCTTGTATAGTAATGAAAGACTTGCAATTGTAGTACCCTGTTGATTTGCTTCTCCTCCGGCGCTCTCGGCGTCGAAAGGAGCTTTGCTTCGACGAAAACACCGCTTGGTTGGAGTTCCACAGCAACATCGGGAGGAAGTTAGGCGGAGGCACACTTCACATCAAGGTCCGTTCTTTAGTTTTATCGCATCGCTTTGGCTTGGTCTCTGTTTGGTTTTGAGTTGCAACTCTGGAAGATTTTGGGGGGTTTTGAGGCCGTGGCCACTGATCACGAGAGGCTTTTTGGTCGACTATTATGTTCAGTTTGGCACGGTGGAATGGAATGGAATCGGGAAATGATGGGGAAAGGAATGGGCTAGAGTGATGATTCCAAGTCTTGGAAACCAAAATTGTTTCGCTGTTGAAAACCAGAATTTTTGGCGTCAAAATCGGTTCCATGGATCCACCCGGGAACCGGACCGGACCGGCGGTACGGTTCCCGGGTGGATCCACTCAACAAACGGGTGGATCCCGGTTCCGATTTTTCGGAACCGGTCCTTAGCGGTCGGTTCCCGGTTCTAGGTCGGGAACCGCCCGCCCGGACCATGCACACCCCTAAATACACTTAATGATTGTTCGTAAAATTCTAAACACAAGTGAACGTGACGAACAAGTAATATAATGATAAGAAAGAGTATTGTCCCATAGAGATCGATGATTAATAAACTAATTAAATACTAAAATTGATTAATTTTAAAATTGATCTAATAGATCAAAATATAATTGAGAATAAATTAAAAACAAAATTTGGAGACTAAATGCAGTAAATCAATCGGATAAATATGTCAGAGTATCCAATTTCACCATAACCATTGATATGAATTTCATATTGTTGTGGGTACAAGAACGATATCAAACATGTGATACTGGAATTTCCTAATCTATTTACTATTCTATCTCTAGGTATAGCAAATCTAGTCAATTTATTAATCAACTATTAAAATAAACATAAATGCATTAAAAACTATGAATATTCCCGACTTACAATAAGTCTTTCGAATCGCCTTATCACCGAAAGTTACACAAATAACGTGGTATATTTTTATCCACGTTTAATTCATGGTTTTATATTATAATGAGCAATTACATATTATCACTAATCAGTCTCAAACATGCACATCAGATCATTCAAGTCAGTCACTCAAAATCATTATGCACAATAATATATAATTCACATGAATGAAATCAATTATAAAACATAAAAATCATGAAATTCACATCATCATGGTTAGGCTACATCGTAGCCCTAACAAAAGAAAATTTAAACATAGCAGATGAAGAAATAAAAATATAAATCAAACCCAATATCTTGAATCAAAAAATAAGAATTATGTTACCACTTTTGTCTTCTCTTCAAAATACTTGAAAATTTATCAAAACAATGAAAAACGATCTAACAATACTTGAAAAATTATCAAAATAATGAAAAACGATCTAATAAAAACCTAACTGCTCTCTCTCCCTCTCAATGTTCTATTAGATGATCTTTTATTTGATATTTATCTCCTGATGCTTGTAGATAACATTAGGGAATAAAATCAAGGATCCCCTGATTTGATATCCATATTTCATTACTTTTTTATTTGAATTCCTGACTTTTGCCATTCTTTTCCTTATTTTCTCAATATCTCATTATTCCGTATAAATAAGGAAAATTCAAATAATTAGGAGGAAATCCAAATATTTTCTCATAGATATTGTATTATTTGTTGCTTAAAATAGGTAAAATAACTCTATTTTTATAGAGTTATCAATCATTTTTGTAGACGTGGAACAAAATATTCACTGTGATCTTTTCATTGGACCTTTATGAAATGTATCAATTGATATAATAGTCTATTAATTAACATGTAATGATCTAGTGTGTTGACTTGATAATATTTATGTTATTGATGTTGAACATTGATCTAACATAGAGATGTATGAGTGGAAATAGATCCTATATCGATAAATAGTGTGTCCATTAAAATCTTAACAAAGCTAATTCTTTATTCATAAATTTTAAAATAAATTGTATATATGTGGATAAATGCTTGGCATAATTGAAAAAATAAGGTTTAATTTAAATGGTTCCGAAAGTCTCAGGGGCATACAATTTTAGAAATTAGAAGCATTTTAAAAATTTAATGTGCAGCAATCATCTCTTCATTGAAAATCTTTAGGAAATTATAATCAAGTTGAAATTAATAATTAAATTTCAAAGGGCCGAAAAATAATCCAGTTTCGTGGGTAAAATTCTAAAAAAATAAGTGAAAACATGCCATACAATGGTTATTGAGATCCAAAGCAACCTCATCCGGTTCAAAGTTTTCTTGTAAAAATAGAGAGACGTGAATTTTTATCTCCTTAATATGATATTGTATTTTGTAATTTCATATTAATCATTTGATAATTGCGAGTTTGAGTCTTGGAATTCAAAATCATTATATATTCTAAGAAAAGTCGAGCTTGGGCACAAACTTTAAATATGCCTAAACTAAACTTTTTCAATAATTCATATTAAAATTAACTTGACCCAATAAAAAGTTTTGAAATTAGACTAGTCCAGTCCTATTCAAGTCAGTGCTCAAGCATTGACCCGGAAGCAAAGGGTTGTGCCACTGCTAGGCACGAGCCTGTGTAGGGCCAGGCAAACACGGTCCGCCGGCCGGCCACTCCCGATCAAAAACATTTTTAAGCATGTAAGTCAAGTCCTGAAATCAAAATTGAGATCAAAATTTGATCTCCTCTATTCAAACAATCGTAGCGAGTAGGTAGGAAAGGCTTTCATTTGTCGATCTGGCCCAACAATCTCCAGCCCACCACAAGAGCCTAGCTTCAAGCATTACCCCAACCCAACCCCGCGACCGCTCAACCAGACGACTCCGCCACCGCCCGCCGCCACCACCCAGTGGACACCTCGAGCTCACTTCCTTCAATCACCGCCGATCTCGCTGTCCACCTCGCTCTGCGACGACCTGGTAGGTTTCAATCTCGTTCATTGTGTCCACGCAGTTCGCTTGCGACTTGGAAGCGAAGTAGTTGCTGTTCATGTCTGATAACCTCCGAGCGTTTTCCGCTTTCGAGATTGATCGGGGACTGATGTGGCGTGGATGTGATATGGCGGTCTGTGATCTTGATTGGGAGAATTAGTGGGATTTTAGCCTCCGAAGTTGCAGTAAACATACCTAGGAAATTGGCCGCACTGCAGTGTGCTGAAAGGTTGTACCTTTTCGGCTGTTGATTCATCCAACAGGCGGGGAAAGATTCTCGACGCTGTCTTTTAGCCCTCCGATGGTTTGACAAGTTATTTAGAATGCGAATCACGGTCTTGACCATTGGAATGCTGGATGCATTCCAGTTATATTCGCCATGGCAGGAACCTCCTGTTGGGGTTTCATGAATCATGTATAAGAAAAATTAACGAAATAAACTAGGGGTGAGCGGTTCCCGGTTCCGGTTCGGTTCCGTCTAGAACCTGGAACCTACCCTCGGGTACAGGTTCCTCATTTTTTGGAACCTGGAACCTACCCGTCAGAACCAAGAACCTGGAACCTACCCTGTCACAGGTTCCAGGGTCGGTTCCAGGTTCCAACAGGTTCTTTTTTTTTTTTTTTTTTTTCATTTTCAGATTTGAACAATAACAAAGAAGGAAAGAGACAAACCAAAACTTTTATATCAGCTCAAGCCAAGATCAGAAAAAGGATGGCAACTTAGCAACTTTTGTTGTGACAAACACAAGAAAATCACTTATGCAAGCAACAAACTTCGACCAAGCATGAGTTCTCTTTGTTATTAGGCTCTAAATTCTTTTTTGGTCTCGGGACTCACTGCCCAATAAAACAAAATGATCAAATAAAACTCCGTAGAAACAATAGTCGGCTGTTGGTGTATTTCCCTAAGCATTAACTTATAAGTTATGACATACCTTTGATAGATTTGGGTATGATGACTTCTCATTATCAACTGCAAGAGTATTCACCATGCGCAATACTTTTGTACTTGTGGCAGAAAAATCACCATGACCTAGCTGCAGAAAAGTCAGACAAGTTTTTAGTCAAGTGAAGCAATAAACAAATATAAAAAAGAAAGAAGCAAAAATGAGTCCCAAAGTGAGCATTACTTTGTGTAATAGTTACGTGAAGGCTTTCATCGAGTCAAACCAGATCTTTAATAAAAAAGATGAAGCAACACATCTTTAGATTCCTCCAAGGATACAACATTTGTATTGGTGGAAGCATTAGCAATGCCTAAAGGCAAAGCTCCTTTATCGATCCAGCTGCCTCTCAACAAGTTCCTGGATGAGATTGATCCGAGAGAAGCTGCCCAAAGAGGAAGCCAGCCAAGCATAAGATTCATACAGAAACAAATAGGTACATGAATAAATTAAAGAATCTCAGAGAGAAAGAGAGCGAGAGAAAGAGGACCAAACCTGCACTGCATTGAGTGGAACATGGCCAGAGGAAACTGCAGCAATGACATTTATCCCAATGGTTGCAAAAGTAATTGTAAGCTGAAACTAGATAAATTTCTGGATATTTGCATATACAGGTCGTCCCCACCTGACAACCGCATGGTGTCCATGATAGGTTAAATTCAAGGACTTCATCTATAAAAGGAGCTCCATTAAAACTCATTTTGCGTCAACAGGGTTGTTGACAAGATAGAACTCAAAAAACACAAAAAGAGAAAAATAGATTGCACAATAAGAACCACATTATTTTGTTCCCTCCTTCCACCCTATAAATTGCTATATGCAATCCCATGCTGCATTTTGCATCTGCGTATTTAAATGCATACTGCCAAAGATAAAAAGGACTGAAACAAAAAAGAAAGAAACACATAATATAAAGACCAAAAAAGAGCAATCTTACATCTCAGCTCATGCAAATCAGCACATATCTACGTCTCATAGATCATATATTTATTCAATTATAAGAGATTAAGGAATCCAAAATATCAGTATATGGTAGAATGTTAGTTGGTAGAATAAGGATAACGTCATTTCCGTATTTGACAAAAGATCTAGGAACTATTATGCTCCTCATGAATATCACTGTTTCGGTGAGATGCAAGATCATAAGTTAATCATGGTGGCAAGTACTAACCTTCACAACAGAGGCAAAATTATCATCCAAAATAATGATATCAGAGCTCTCCTTAGCAACTTATATCCCTTGAATACCCATTGCAAGGCCAATATGTGCCTAAACACCATAAAAAATTTTCATCCCAACAGCAATATCCGAGAGTAAATATATCCAATCTGTTAATATTATACCATGAGCAGGAAATGCAAAATATGCGTAATGTACCAATTATAATATACCATAAGACATCAGGACCACATTAAGGTGTACAAACCAATTTGATAACATTTATTGCACCCAAGTTACTTTGACTGTCTACCAATCAACTAGAGAATTTAGGAGCCTATGGACAAATGAGCAACATAATGCGAATGTGGCCAATAATGCCAATCCATTGAGTGGGGGCTGTAATGCAAATGTGCTGCTAGCATAACCACATCATAAATAGATCCAAACCTTCCCATAAAGATAAAAGATAAACAACGAAATATTGGAACCTCATTTAAAGCAGGAGCATCATTTGTGCCATCTCTAGTAACACTGTAACAGCAACTACATGTCCTCGTTTCTTGAGCTTGCACAAGCGAAGCTTGTCATTTGGTGAGGATCGTCCCATCACCTAAACATGCAAGGCACGATGAGATTTCACTCTATACCGAGAAGAGGGTAAAACAATGGAACTAATCAGCCAAAACATACAAATATTCCATAAGAAGCCTGCTCTAGTTCCGTGTTTGAGAAGCTATTCACCCCATTACACTCATTCATATCAAAAGCACTCCCCACATCCATATATTCAAGAAGGCCGTTTGGAAAGACTTGTTTAAGTTCGGTGCCTTACGTAGCTTGTATGCAATGGAGAAACGTGACAACGGTGTATGTACGAAGTAGATTGGGCGAGCAATATGAAGGGCGGCGGGGTGAGCGGCGAGCATCGTTGGCTAGCAAGCAACGTCAAGGGCCAGCGGGGCCAGCGGCGAGCGTCATCGGCTAGCGAGTAGCGTCAAGGGCCGGCTGGGCGAGCGACGAGCGTCGTCGATTGGTGAGCAGTGTCAAGGGCCGACTGGGCCAGCGGTGTTGGGGGCGGCTGGCCGAGCGGCGTCGGGGGTGAGCAGCGTTGGGGTGCATGAGTGGTGAGCGGCCTCCATCGAGGGGACGAGCGGCGTCCACTGGCGGCGTCGACGGCGGCGGTACGAGCCGAGGCAAGCGAGGTGATGGCGTCAAGGGAGCGGAGGCAAGGGCGAGACGAGCGCGGGGTGACCGGCGTCCAGCGGCGTCCGCGGAGGCATCGAGGGTTAGGGCGTCCAGTAGCGGCGTCGAGGGCAAGCAGCACCGGCGACGAGCAGAGGCAAAAATCGCGCGAGACTCAGTCGTTCCTGTGAGCGTGAAAGGGCGAAGGGTAACTAATTTGGGGATTTTCTATTTAGGGCTTCTTTTGGAGCCGGTTCCGGTTCGGTTCCGGTTCCGGTTCCGGTTCCCTTCCAATGGGAACCGGAACCGAACTGGAACCGCCGGTTCCCAGAAAAAGGAACCGGGAACCGGAACCTGTCCCTTAAGAACCGGGAACCGCGCTCACCCCTAAAATAAACGCAGCGGAAACAAAGATATATTTTACACATGATTCTCCTAAGGCGTTGTTCGTGCGTTTTAATCAAAAATCTAAAAATAAAAGGGAGTTAAACGAAATACCTCTCGAAGCGCGCTTTGAAACAAGTCAGTTCAGATGTTCTACAATACGAGTCCCACAAGCGTCGGACCTCTAGTTCAGACACACCAACAACGAACGTCGAACGGAAGAGAGAAATTTCGGATATCCACCACTTCGATCGTGCTAGCAATCACGTGGAAAGAATCCGTCGTATTCTTGATGTATAATAGTCACGGCCCGAACGAGAGAATTGTTTCTCTTCCTCGTGTCTCAAAAACACAAGAACACGTGCACACTTTTTCTCAATATTCAGCAACTAGAGAACTCCAAATTTTTGTTCATGGTGAAGAGCGGATCCAGAACAAGAAGACAAAACACACGAAGTCTCTTTTTCCAATTTTTCAGCAGCTCTTTTTACTCTCGTCCCTCGATGGTTTTTATAGACAAACCGATCGGCAACGGTTGCTCATCGTCCAGCAACCGTTGCTGATCGTCCATAGTAGACAATCGTGCATGAGCAACCGCTCATGCACGATCTTGGCATGATGGTCAGCGGTTGCTGACCATCCATGCTTCGTGCATAATGGTCGCAACCGCTGACCATTACGCTCGTGCACATGCATGAAGCTTTACTTTTTTTTTAATTAGTTAATTTAGGGCATATTTCTAACAATCTCTCACTTGCACTAAAGCCAACTTGTTTGGTATGTTAACATATATCCACTTTGGGCATGCGTGTGCATCATATGCAAGTAGGCTTGTGACTATAATACAAATTAAATTAAATCTCATTTAATTTAATTTCAAATCGACTCAATTCGATTGCAGTAATTGCAAACACATTTGCAATATATTTCTCTCTTGTTCCATGTCATCCTAATTGTTTATGGTGTGTGATATCCCTAGGTTCATCACTAAGCTGGTAGTAAGACTTGTACTAACACATTAGTACTTCCAAAGAATTAATTGTCCCGATTAATCTTTTAGGTCCTACAAGCCACGATTGACATCTAGCAATATGTTATGGCTACCCAGATAGTGTGAATATTTTAAGAACATAATGAACCCGCATCAGGCTTTGGCTACTGTGTAATTCAATCCTCTGTCTTACTATGTCCCGATCAAACAAAGACCATGGAATATTTGTCAAGTCATTAATTCGATCATATCATATGCACAAATCTAATTGACATGCATTTTATTCGAGACATAAACAATTTATTCTCGGTTACAACCCCGGCCGAGGATTTCAATGCAGTGTCAAAATTAGATCGCATAGGACATCATTATCATACCTTGCATATAACAAGGAGACAGATTCCATATTGCGCACATGTGTAACTTCGTATATGAACAAACTATGACCATCAAGTATAAAGACGGATCGACGACCCGGCATTATGTGCACCCGTGAACCATAATTGTTCGATACACAAGTTAACACTGTACCTCAGGTCTAAGGATTATTTACACAAGACCAAAGCATGAACAATTAGACATTGACCACGCTAAAAGTTTCCATGTCGCTAATCGTTCCATATGCGTCACGTTCAGTGAATTTGTCTAATACAAACACCTGTGTTCTAACTCGGGCATCATAATACCCAATGACATGTGACTCATCATTCCCTTAAGTATCCAATACTTAATGGCGAAGTTAAAAACACACCGGTCTCAACAGGATTATTAATATCCACTCAATAATCCATCGACCGGGAACGATTTAAAGATTCAGTTTAACTATGAATCCGTCATATATATTCTCGACGTCTCAAGAATAGGTCTAGTTGCAACGATCTCATGGAATCATTCATCAATAAAAAATAATTGGACAAATGAATGAATACGTCATTGCCATTAATTAAATAATAATAATGAAAGTACAACTGAAATCCCTAATATGTAACTATTACATAGCAACTTTAGGGCATACATCTAACAATTTCTCACTTGCACTAAAGCCAACTTGTCTGGTACCTCAAACCCATTTTGTCAATATGTCTTTCAAAAGAAGACTGAGGTAAGGCCTTAGTGAAGGGATCTCGCCACGTTTTCTGCCGAGGCAATTTTCTGCAAGGCGATATCACCTCTCCCAACAATTTCTCGATGAGATGGAAGCGTCTCTCGATATGCTTGGACTTCGGTGAGACCTTGGTTCCTTAGCTTGAGCTATCGCCCCATTGTTGTCACAAAACAATGTGATCGGTTGCTCAATTGAAGGAACGACTCCAAGTTCAGAAATAAACTTCTTCATCCAAGCGGCTTCCTTTGCCGCTTTCGAAGCGCTACATACTCGCCTCGCCTGGTGGAATCGACAGTTATGCTTTGTTTGGAACTTTTCCAACTAACTACACCACCATTGAATGTAAAGACAAACCCAGACGTAGACTTATAATCATTAGGATCCGATTGAAAATCGGAATCAGTATAAGCTACAACTTTAATTCTCCTTCTCCATATATCAAGAATAAATCTTTAGTCCTTCGCAAGTACTTAAGAATATTCTTGACTGCTATCCAAGTGCTCTTCTCCTGGATTAGACGATATCTGCTAGTAATACTTACAGCATGCGCAATATCGGTCTAGTACATAGCATAGCATACATTATGCTTCCAATAGCGGATGCATATGGTATCTTTGCCATCCGCTCTCTTTCTTCGGAGTGTTGGGACACATCTCCTTAGAAAGATGGATCCCTTGCCTAAAAGGCAATAATCCTCTCTTGGAACATTGCATGTTAAACCGTGTTAACACTTTGTCTATGTACGTAGATTGTGAGAGGCCAATCAATCGTCTTGATCTATCTCTATAGATCTTGATACCTAAAATGTAGGTTGCCTCTCCTAAATCTTTCATGGAGAATTTATGTGACAAGAATAGTTTTATCGATGATATCATTGGTACATCATTTCCAATCAAAAGTATATCATCGACATACAAAACCAGAAATGCAATTGCACTCCCACTAATCTTCTTATATACACAAGGTTCATCCGGATTTTTTATGAAGCCAAACGATTTGACTACCTCATCAAAACGGATGTTCCAACTTCTGGAGGCTTGTTTGAGTCCATAAATGGATCTCTTAAGCTTACACACCTTCTGTTTTTCACTATTAGATTCAAAACCCTGGCTGTTCCATATAGATGTCCTCATCGAGAAAACCATTTAGAAAAGCCGTTTTGACATCCATCTCGAATATCTCATAATCAAGGTGTGCAAATAGCTAACATAATCCGAATGGATTTTAGCATGGCCACAGTGAGAAAGTTTCGTCATAATCAATTCCTTCTTTTTGACGATATCCTTTCGCCACCAGCCGTGCTTTGTAAATTCCAATTTGACCTTCAACATTCATCTTCCTCTTGAAGATCCATTTACAGCCAATTGGTACAATACCATCAGGCAGGTCAGTCAAGGTCCAAACCTCATTGGAATACATTGAATCCATTTCGGATTTCATGGCCTCTAGCCATTTACCATAATCGATGTCCAACATCGCCTCCTCATAGGTTTTAGGATCACCGGGTTGATCACTATCATTCACAATGAATAATGGTTCAATATAATCAACCGAGTGTCTGTAACGAGCAAGTGGGCGAGATGTTCTCGCACTTCTCCTAAGAGGTTGTGTATCAGAAGCTCCCACTGAATCAGAGATTGGTATCTGAACTCGGTTGTTTGGCACTTCATTATTTTCTTCTTGTAAGACTATTTTCCGCCCAACACCACTTTCTTGGACGAACTGATTCTCCAAAAAAGAAGCGTGCTTGCATACCAAAATTCTTTGGTTTGAATGAAAATAGAAATAATATCCAAGAGTTTCCTTTAGATATCCAATGAAGTGACCTTGTTCAGATCTTGCCTCCAATTTTTCCATTTTTAGCTTTTTCACGAAAGCTGGACAACCCCAAATCTTAATATGATTAAGACTAGGTTTCCTACTATGCCATATCTCATAGGGCGTAGTTGGAACAGATTTGGACGGCACTCTATTCAGTATATATACAGCAGTCTCAAGGGCATATCCCCAAAGGGATATTGGCAAATCGGTGTAACTCATCATAGATCGTACCATATCTAATAAAGTACGATTTCTTCGTTCGATACACCATTATGTTCGGAGTTCCAGGAGGTGTCCATTGTGATAAAATGCCATTCTCTTTAAGAAATTCCAGGAATTCAGTACTAAGGTATTCACCTCCTCGATCCGATCGAAGAGCCTTAATACATTTTCCGTTTGTTTCTCAACTTCAGCCTTGAATTCCTTGAACTTTTCAAAGCATTCAGATTTATACTTCATGAGGTATAAATAACCATACCGTGACTGATCATCAGTGAAGGTAATGAAGTAATTATAACCACCTCTAGCAGTTTCATTAATTAGTCCACATACATCTGTATGTATTAATTCTAATATGTCAGCAGCTCGCGCACTTTGTCCCACAAAAGGCGCTTTGGTCATTTTTCCTAGGAGACATGTCTCACAAGTCGAGTATGACTCAAAATTTGAAGGATCAATGTATCCATCATTACTCAACTTGTTAATTCTGTCTTCTCCAGTATGACCTAATCGGAGATGCCAAACATACTTTTTATTTGGACCGTCTCTAGGGCGTTTATTAGTAATGGCATTTATATCAATTCTATTTTGCTTATTGACATTGGTAATCGCATTACCGGACATTGTAATGGTATAAAGATTGTTGATTAATAAGCTAGAACCAACACATATTCTATTATGATAAATAGAACATACATCATCAGTAAAAGAAAATTCATAATTCTCTTTACCCAAACGAGATATAGAGATGATGTTCCTTACAGCACTCTTATAATGCAAACAGTTCTTTAAAACCAATACATGTCCAGAAGGCAAACATAAATGAAAAGTCCCTATAGCTAATGCAGCAACTCTTGCTCCATTGGCAAACGTCAGACAATCTCATTTCGCCTAGCATCCTGCTTATTTCAAGATTCTGCAAAGACGTACAAATATGTGAAGTTGCAGCAGAATCTAGAACCCATGAGCTGGATTCAGCACTAACCATAAGATTAGTTTCAATATGCATAGACACCATACCTTCATAAGGTCGGTTCTTGGGCTTGACCTTCAAGCTCGCGAGGTACCTCTTACAGTTCCTCCTCCAGTGCCCTTTGACACCACAATAATGACATTTCCCTTTATCAATCATGGATTTTGGTTGCACAACAGGTTTAACAGGCCTCGTCCATTTATTCTTCTTTAAAACAGTCTTACCCTTTGAAGAAGAAGCCTTAGCCATTGACACTACATTTGGCCTCGTGTTATGCATTTCCTTCTCATAAACTACCAGCATGCTATGTAACTCAGCAAGAGTTTTCTCCATCTTATGCATGTGGAAGTTTTGGACAAAACCAGAGAAGGAATCGGGTAAAGATTGGAGGATCAAATCCACAGCTAACTCATTGTCCATAACGAGATTCAGCCTAGCTAATTCTTCAATGTGCTAGATCATTTTCAAAGCATGATCATTAACATGATCCTTCAGCCATCCTCATATGGTACAATGCCTTAGATATCTCATATCTAGAGGTTCGACCATTCTCATCAAAGTATTCCTTTAAGTGCAAAATGATCGACCCAGCATCTTCCATAGATTCATACTTCTTCTGTCATTCATTGTTCATCGAAGCAAGCATATATAACCTAACTTTTAAGTCATTATCACGCCACTTATCATAAGTGACACGCTCCTCTTGGGTCCCACCCTCAGGAAAGTAGGTTGGCATCTTTTCATCAAGCACATACCCAATTTTTTCTGAATTGAGAACAATTCTCAAATTCCTCACCCAATCAGTGAAATTGGGTCCAGTCAAAAAATTCTTGTCAAGTATAGAAGCGAGTGGGTTTGTGGTCACCATTTTCAGAGTAATAATATATCTATTGCAGAAAATAAATTGTTAGCCATTGTATCTTTCAAAGTAACTATTTCATTTTGGCCTTTAAATGAAATAGATCATCCCACTAAATTTATATTCGAATCCCATACTCCTTAAGATGGGAAGTGGTAATCTTTGTTGGGTAAAGATTACTAGTGGGGATTGAGTCCCACTAGTCCAAAGTCCACCTCACCTAACAGTTATTGGTGTCCTATGAACTTAGTGAGTGAACCAGCTTGTTCAACGCATCATATGCGAGTCCCAATCATAACTTCGGCCTCTAGACCATGAAAGCCTCACCTAACAGTTATTGGCATCATGATCATAGTTAAGTCTAGCCCATCGTCTCATGCAAGTATTGAAAACACAAATGATTCCCTCACCTAACAGTTATTAGAAATCATTTGGCTCTAACCCCACAGCATCATATGCATAATGGAGTGGTCCAATATTATAAATGGTAATCAACTCCTATGTATCCATAACCGGTTAATTAACCACTATAATATTAGATCAAACCACGACGATGGAAGGCCACGAGTCCGAAACCCGTTTCAACTTAATATTATTAATAAGGAGATTTTGGTCGTTATTAATGGTCTCACTTTGCACATTAACCGGTTTAACATGCACGATATCATAAACACAATAAATAAATAGATATCACATAATATCTATCCTATGTGGTGATCATAGAATTATGGTTCAATGGGTCTCGAGCCAAAGAGACCCATTTAGCCATTTTAGTGTTTTAATAATATGGATTTGCTCTTCACTTTTTCTTCAATCTTTGAACTCTTCAAAGACCGGGCCCAAAGAGCTCACCGGTTTAATGGCTCCTCCAATGGCTCCACCTCTCTTGTAATATTTACATCAATAATTGAAATACTAAACTATACTAAAATTATATTTCATAAAAATAAATATAAAAGGAAGGACGCAGCCTCCATTTAATAATTACATCCCCAAAAAAAATACATGTAATCATCATACATTCATCCATACAATAGTCACAACATTTAGGGATTTTTCCATGATCACCACCTTTCCTTACGAGCCATAAATTCAAAATTTAAAGCTCTGGAAGGCATGCATAAAATTCTGCATATCATTTGCAAAATATAAACATCAAGTATAACAAGTTACGGATTTTTGATTCAAAATTGATTTAGTTCGAATTTTTGCTTTGTTGATTAAATTTATCACATAAATCAATCAACTTCTATAAGCCACATAAGAGCAAGAGAACCAATTCTCTTAACAAAAGTAAATTGGCCATTAGAATGCAAAAATATATTTGAACTATAAATCAATTAAACGCACGAAAACGCCTAAGGTTGGCTCTGATACCACTGTTGGGGTTTCATGAATCATGTATAAGAAAAATTAACGAAATAAACGCAGCGGAAACAAAGATATATTTTACACATGATTCTCCTAAGGCGTTGTTCGTGCGTTTTAATCAAAAATCTAAAAATAAAAGGGAGTTAAACGAAATACCTCTCGAAGCGCGCTTTGAAACAAGTCGATTCAGATGTTCTACAGTACGAGTCCCACAAGCGTCGGACCTCTAATTCAGACACACCAATAACGAACGTCGAACGGAAGAGAGAAATTTTGGATATCCACCACTTCGATCGTGCTAGCAATCACGTGGAAAGAATCCGTCGTATTCTTGATGTATAATAGTCACGGCCCGAACGAGAGAATTGTTTCTCTTCCTCGTGTCTCAAAGACACAAGAACACACGCACACTTTTTCTCAATATTCAGCAACTAGAGAACTCCAAATTTTTGTTCATGGTGAAGAGCGGATCCGGAACAAGAAGACAAAACACACGAAGTCTCTTTTTCCAATTTTTCAGCAGCTCTTTTTACTCTCGTCCCTCAATGGTTTTTATAGACAAACCGATCAGCAACGGTTGCTCATCGATGGACGATCAGCAACCGTTGTTGATCGTCCATAGTAGACGATCGTGCATGAGCGGTTGCTGACCATCCATGCTTCATGCATAATGGTCAGCAACCGCTGACCATTACGCTTCATGCACATGCATGAAGCTTTACTTTCTTTTTTTTTTAATTAGTTAATTTAGGGCATATTTCTAAAACCTCCTCTATTTGAATTTGTCTCGAAATCATCTAAGTGGAGTCCTTCCAATGAAAATTGGCAACTTGAAAAATTTGGACACATTAGATGTGATATCCGAAATTTGACCCATATTTCGAAATATATAAAATGGTTATTTCATCGATGCACTTATGGTTATTTTACTCTGAACTGATCACTCGTGAGTAACTAATCTATTGGGTGAGGCCATAAAAGTTTAAAACGCGAAAGACCAGGGAATTCAGTTAGAGATTGATCGCTTGACCATAAAATTCGATAATGGTCAATGCTATGTTGTTATACATCCATTAGCAAATGAATATAAATCAATTCAACGGAAGTACGTAGTCGGTTTATTGGTGATTTCACAAGATTACGATACTCACGTCAAACAACGATAAACTGATTTTCTATTTATATTACATCACAAGCGATGGTTGTCCATGATTCAAGAGGCACAAATGTGACTAGAAAATTATCGACTATGAGTCAACCTCTAAAAGCCATCTCGATAGTTTAGGTCGTACTAAAATCGCATTTGATCGATTTTTAACCATGAAATTTAATTTGATATCGGGTATCAAACTTTTAAGGGTTTTAAGACTAATTTATTGTACGTCACCTCATCTATTTGCAAATTATCGACAAGTTCAAAATTTTCCAAAAAGGAATTATTGGAAAAAAAAAATAATTGAAACAGGAAAGGAGTCGGACCCAATGGCAAGATTGTGATTTTTGGACAAAAAGTGAACTTTTAAGAAAATTGAAACAAAAAGGGGGAAAAGATGGGGAGGAGAGGAGTTTATGGAAGATATTTTGTAAAAAATATCAATTTTCTCTCTCTCCTTCTCTCTCTCACTTTTTCCCCTTCATGCCAACCCATCCGCCCACTGCCCGTTCTCTCTCTCCCCCACGTTTTCTTCCCCCTCTTCAGCCGAACTCACCTATTTCCTCCCCCTTCCAATTGCTTTCATTTCCCCTCAAATTCTTCATCTTTTTCCTCTTCATTTTTTTCCTTTTGCTGCCCCCTTGTCCGTTCTTGACCGCCGCTACTCACGCCACCTTTGTCCGCCGCTTGAAGCCGTGCCATTTGCCGTCTTCACCACCGAACAACCAAGCTTGGCTGCTCCTCAACTTCACCAAACCACCATCTTTGGCCGCTGGATCACCGCCGCTCATCACCACATCTGTGCCGTTGTTCGAGCCACTCGCTGCCGTCCTCATCACCTCAAGCCACCACCTTCGCCGTCGGACCACCATTGAACCCTCTCTTTGTGGTCGTGAGCCTTGAGAGGCTTTACCACCACCGTTCAAGCTCCCGTTCAAGTCGGGAACGTTGTATTCTCGACCCCGTCGCGCCACCATTGCTCTAAGCTCGCCATCGTTAGAATACCCATGAGTTAACTCCTAATCCTTGATTATAGTGTTAATTATGTTTAGGGGTAG
Organism: Eucalyptus cladocalyx; assembly: GCA_017140615.1. NCBI lineage: Eukaryota > Viridiplantae > Streptophyta > Magnoliopsida > Myrtales > Myrtaceae > Eucalyptus > Eucalyptus cladocalyx. The sequence continues at coordinate 36,131,947 of CM029525.1, forward strand.
GTTAGTAAAGGATAATGATGGTTAGTGTTAGTTAATTTTAGTTTAACCTTAATTACGATTAAGGATAGTATAGATTAAATTTAAGTGTGATTAGTTTAAGTAATTACGATTAGATTAATTAATTGAGTTTAGTTTAATTAATTGTGATTTGATTGATTAATCATAATTTTTTTAATTAGTCGTAAATTATTTAATTAATCGTAATTATTTTAATTAATGACAATTAACTTTTATTAATTATAGTTAGGCTAATTAATCGAGTTTAGTTTAATTAATCGTACTTAGCCTAATTAATCACGATTACTATAATTAATGACATATTAGCCGTTAAGTATAATTTTATGATTATTTTATTGGATGGATCTATGCATAGTTCTGATTATTTGAGCTTGTTATGCTGTGTTATTTGTTGTTTAATGTATATGCTTTACTTATTATTTTCAAAGAAGGTTTTTATGGACAAGAAAAACAGCGAATTTTGAGGTGTTGGGTTTAGACTCTTAATTTTACGCGTGAAATAAAGCATTGGGGTTTTAAAATAAAAGTGGACAAAGTTTGATGGGTTGATTTCAAATACATGACCATGTATGAATATTTTATTAGAATTTTAAGTGTGAAAATTTGCCACAGTTGATTGTTTGAATGCAAATTCTTTTATATTGGGCTAATTACTAGCAGATAAAAATTGATTTGGTCGATAGTGTACTTGAGTGGTCATTTAATCGAACCTGTCATCCAATGAGAGTTCGGGAGCAATGCCCGATTTTTATCGGATGCTCAGTGGAGATCTGAATGCATAACCGCTGTTGAGACTGGATAGATGCTCCTTATGGAATGTTGTCTACGCAGGAGTTTTAGACGATGTTGTGCCCGATGGGGCGGAATGATACCTAGTCACGTTGGAAAACTGCCAAGTGTTGGCCGTGACTCAAAAGGTCGTAACAATCAAAACACGTGTCAATGATTGTGATCAATTACACTTGATCATGGGGTAAAACTGTAAGGCATGGTATGAGACGGGCCAAAACGGGTTTTAGATTATAATCAGGACCCGTGTATATGCTTGGTGTATGAGAGTTATTTGTTCTGGTTATTGATTATGCTTGTTGTATTGATAATGGCATATGTGATCTACTAATATGCAGGAGTGTGCCAAGGCGAGGGATGATTGTATCCCGTTGTATGTTTAGGTTGCCTTCGAGATGAATTCGCGTCCTAGTTTGGGTTTAGGCTGTTAACTCGCTAAGATTTATATTTCACCCCATTGTTGTTTGTTATTTTCAGAGCCGTAATTTAGAGAACCGTCATGTTCGGTTCAGGGTCCCTGTGGCGTTGAGGAGTTGGCCTCGCCACTAGAGACGTTTAAGTTAACCTTAGACCCCTGCCGGTTTTTGAAAAAGGCTTGTAATATTATACTTCCTGGGGTTAACAAGTATATAAATAAAAGTACTATTTTTGGAAAAGTTGGTTGGTGTATTTTTACTATCCATGTTGTTTGTTGATTGACTGGGTGTTTATGTTATATACTCCCGCTTGCGTTTAATCGAAAGAGAAAAAGAATGGGTCAGTGACCGGTCCTAAGCCGTCACAAATTAATCGACCGTCGTGGAATGTTCGCACACTCGAGGTTCGGGGAGTGACATTAGATGTCTCGGGAAATATTCTAGATGATGAAATCCCTAGCAATCTAAGCAATTGTTGTGACATCCTGAATTTTCAACCTGTTTTCTACTGAATTAATTGCGCATTTCATCGATACGCCTATAGGGCTATTCTCAAAGTTAATCACTCTCGAGATAACTAAACTATCTAGAGAAGCCATTAAGGAACTTTAAGGTAATAGACTTGAGAATTCGATCAGGAATCGGCTTCTCGACCATGCTCATCTTTAAAGATCATTACGACACAGTTAAAAATTGAATTGAGGTTAGAGATAGGTTGATTCGAAAAAGATATGTGGCCGATCGTGAGTGACTCCACTAAATTGGGAAATTCTCATCGACTAGTACTAATTTGATTTTACTGTCGTTTTGGTGCCTTGTATCCATAAATGAATCCTCGAGATTTTCACAATAATTGAAAGTCGCCAATGTGTCAATTGAGTTCAATGTGGCTCGAAGAAAATCGACTACGGGTCATTTGCCCTAAAAAGTTTTGAAAACTATTCGATAGCCTAGGTCACGCTAAAAACGCGTCGGAGTGAAATTAACCATCAATTTAAGTCATGTCACAATAAATTTTAGGAGTATCGACTCAGTCTCAAAAGATTTTTTTGACAACCGACACTTTTTGGGAAAAAGTCGTCGCCGGATTGTTTTTGCGTAGAAAAAAGCCAAGGATTGTTTTTTATGGCAAAATTGGAAAGCAAGATGGATATATGGGTGAGGAAAAATGCCAAGATGATCAACAATGGATCAATTGATTTTATAGAAACCATTTGAGGTTGAATTGAAGAGAAATGAGTGACCAATTGAAGCCAATTGAAGCAAAATTCGTAGCTCCCCCATCCCCCTAGCCAAATGGACCAATTGAGAAGTCATAGGAAGTGTATTTGTGGCCTAATGAAGGCCAAGTGATGATACTTGGTCTAGATTGAAACCTGGAGACCAAGTGTGGAAAAATCAAGCCTTGGTGGAGCCCCCATCCCTCAACCATCTCTATCTCTTCTCTCTCTCACCCCAACTAGCCCAATCTCTCTCTCTCCCTCCCTTAGTCAACGCCAACAACCACCGAAGAAGGAGGAGCAGCAGCCATCCCCGCCAGCCACCCGTCGCCGTGCCGGTGCTGCCCTCGCCCCTCACGCGTGCGCGCCCGCCCAGCCACGCACCGCTGTCCCCCTTGGCCGTCTCTCTCTCACCTAGCTACTGTTTTTAGTTTTTGGAAGCTCAACCAAAGCTGCCTTCCACCATTTGTCCGCCGGTAAAGCCCTGCCAAGGTCCAGTTTGGTCTATTCTTTCATTCCCGAGCAAGTCTCGCCTAAACCGAGTGGTTTTTCTGTAATTTCCAGCCAAGGTCAGCAAGTTTCGAAGTGAGTTTCCAGCCGACTTGTGTGGTTTTTTTGGAGGTGTTCCAAGCCTCGGTTTCTAGGTCCGCTTTAGAGTTATTCATTCCCCGCGCCGTTCTTGTTGGTTTGAACCGACTCGCGCGTTATTCCGGTGAGTTTAGTTCACTAATCCTCACTTAGTAGACTAATGATACTTAAGGATTGATTAGTTTAAGTTAAGTATGATTAGGTTGTTAGATTAGACTAGATGGTGAATTGGGCTCTGCTTAGAGAGTGGCTGGTGTTAGTGTTGTTCTTCAGGGAAGAAGACAACGCCGCCATAGCTTCTCTCTCTCTCTCTCTCTACTGGTGTTGTTCTTCAAGGAGCTTCTCTCTCTCTCTCTCTCTCTCTCTCTCTCTCTCTCTCTCTATCTGCTGGTATTGTTCTTCGGGGAGCTTCTCTCTCTCTCTCTGCTAGTATTGTTCTTCGGGGAAGAAGACGACACCGCCATGTAGGGGTGAGCGGTTCCCGGTTCCGGTTCGGTTCCGTCTAGAACCTGGAACCTACCCTCGGGTACAGGTTCCTCATTTTTTGGAACCTGGAACCTACCCGTCAGAACCAAGAACCTGGAACCTACCTCACGGAGTTCCGGGGTCGGTTCCCTGTTTCCAACAGGTTCTTTTTTTTTTTTTTTTTTTTTTCATTTTCAGATTTGAACAATAACAAAGAAGGAAAGAGACAAACCAAAACTTTTATATCAGCTCAAGCCAAGATCAGAAAAAGGATGGCAACTTAGCAACTTTTGTTGTGACAAACACAAGAAAATCACTTATGCAAGCAACAAACTTCGACCAAGCATGAGTTCTCTTTGTTATTAGGCTCTAAATTCTTTTTTGGTCTCGGGACTCACTGCCCAATAAAACAAAATGATCAAATAAAACTCCGTAGAAACAATAGTCGGCTGTTGGTGTATTTCCCTAAGCATTAACTTATAAGTTATGACATACCTTTGATAGATTTGGGTATGATGACTTCTCATTATCAACTGCAAGAGTATTCACCATGCGCAATACTTTTGTACTTGTGGCAGAAAAATCACCATGACCTAGCTGCAGAAAAGTCAGACAAGTTTTTAGTCAAGTGAAGCAATAAACAAATATAAAAAAGAAAGAAGCAAAAATGAGTCCCAAAGTGAGCATTACTTGTGTAATAGTTACGTGAAGGCTTTCATCGAGTCAAACCAGATCTTTAATAAAAAAAGATGAAGCAACACATCTTTAGATTCCTCCAAGGATACAACATTTGTATTGGTGGAAGCATTAGCAATGCCTAAAGGCAAAGCTCCTTTATCGAGATCCAGCTGCCTCTCAACAAGTTCCTGGATGAGATTGATCCGGAGAAGCTGCCCAAAGAGGAAGCCAGCCAAGCATAAGATTCATACAGAAACAAATAGGTACATGAATAAATTAAAGAATCTCGAGAGAAAAGAGAGCGAGAGAAAGAGGACCAAACCTGCACTGCATTGAGTGGAACATGGCCAGAGGAAACTGCAGCAATGACATTTATCCCAATGGTTGCAAAAGTAATTGTAAGCTGAAACTAGATAAATTTCTGGATATTTGCATATACAGGTCGTCCCCACTTCGACAACCGCATGGTGTCCATGATAGGTTAAATTCAAGGACTTCATCTATAAAAGGAGCTCCATTAAAACTCATTTTGCGTCAACGGGTTGTTGACAAGATAGAACTCAAAAAACACAAAAAGAGAAAAATAGATTGCACAATAAGAACCACATTATTTTGTTCCCTCCTTCCACCCTATAAATTGCTATATGCAATCCCATGCTGCATTTTGCATCTGCGTATTTAAATGCATACCGCCAAAGATAAAAAGGACTGAAACAAAAAAGAAAGAAACACATAATATAAAGACCAAAAAAGAGCAATCTTACATCTCAGCTCATGCAAATCAGCACATATCTACGTCTCATAGATCATATATTTATTCAATTATAAGAGATTAAGGAATCCAAAATATCAGTATATGGTAGAATGTTAGTTGGTAGAATAAGGATAACGTCATTTCCGTATTTGACAAAAGATCTAGGAACTATTATGCTCCTCATGAATATCACTGTTTCGTGAGATGCAAGATCATAAGTTAATCATGGTGGCAAGTACTAACCTTCACAACGAGGCAAAATTATCATCCAAAATAATGATATCAGAGCTCTCCTTAGCAACTTATATCCCTTGAATACCCATTGCAAGGCCAATATGTGCCTAAACACCATAAAAAATTTTCATCCCAACAGCAATATCCGAGAGTAAATATATCCAATCTGTTAATATTATACCATGAGCGGAAATGCAAAATATGCGTAATGTACCAATTATAATATACCATAAGACATCGTGGACCACATTAAGGTGTACAAACCAATTTGATAACATTTATTGCACCCAAGTTACTTTGACTGTCTACCAATCAACTAGAGAATTTAGGAGCCTATGGACAAATGAGCAACATAATGCGAATGTGGCCAATAATGCCAATCCATTGAGCTGGGCTGTAATGCAAATGTGCTGCTAGCATAACCACATCATAAATAGATCCAAACCTTCCCATAAAGATAAAAGATAAACAACGAAATATTGGAACCTCATTTAAAGCAGGAGCATCATTTGTGCCATCTCTAGTAACACTGTAACAGCAACTACATGTCCTCGTTTCTTCAGAGCTTGCACAAGCAGAAGCTTGTCATTTGGTGAGGATCGTCCCATCACCTAAACATGCAAGGCACGATGAGATTTCACTCTATACCAGAAGAGGGTAAAACAATGGAACTAATCAGCCAAAACATACAAATATTCCATAAGAAGCCTGCTCTAGTTCCGTGTTTGAGAAGCTATTCACCCCATTACACTCATTCATATCAAAAGCACTCCCCACATCCATATATTCAAGAAGGCCGTTTGGAAATGCAGACTTGTTTAAGTTCGGTGCCTTACGTAGCTTGTATGCAATGGAGAAACGTGACAACGGTGTATGTACAGAAGTAGATTGGGCGAGCAATATGAAGGGCGGCTGGGTGAGCGGCGAGCATCGTTGGCTAGCAAGCAACGTCAAGGGCCAGCGGGGCCAGCGGCGAGCGTCATCGGCTAGCGAGTAGCGTCAAGGGCCGGCTGGGCGACGGCGAGCGTCGTCGGTGGTGAGCGGTGTCAAGGGCCGACTGGGCCAGCGGTGTTGGGGGCGGCTGGCCGAGCGGCGTCGGGGGTGAGCAGCGTTGGGGGTGCATGAGTGGTGAGCGGCCTCCATCGAGGGGACGAGCGGCGTCCACTGGCGGCGTCGACGGCGAGCAGCTGAGCAGCGAGGCAAGCAGGGGGTGATGGCGTCAAGGGAGCGGGAGGCAAGGGCGAGACGAGCGCGGGGTGACGCGTCCGGCGGCGTCCGGCGGAGGCATCGAGGTTAGGGCGTCCGATAGCGGCGTCGAGGGCAAGCGGCATCGGCGACGAGCGAGGCAAAATCGCGAGAGACTCGGTCGTTCTGTGAGCGTGAAAGGGCGAAGGGTAACTAATTTGGGGATTTTCTATTTAGGGCTTCTTTTGGAGCCGGTTCCGGTTCCGGTTCCGGTTCCCGGTTCCGGTTCCCTTCCAATGGGAACCGGAACCGCCGGTTCCCAGGAAAAAGGAACCGGGAACCGGAACCTGTCCCTTAAGAACCGGGAACCGCGCTCACCCCTACCGCCATGGCTTCTCTCTCTCTCTCTCTCTCTTGATTTGGGGATTTAGGGTTTCGACTTGGGGTTTAAGACGCCAAACGACGTCGTTTAGTGGTTTACATGCTGACTGTACTCTCTAGCGAGCCACATAAGCGTAAAAAATTAATAAAAAACTGCCACGTCGGATTTCCGGCCAACCAGATTGGCATTGGCACTAAAATGATCGTTTTTCAAAAATTTTGGCACTTAAGTGATCTGACGAAAACTTTTGGCACCAAAGTAAGTGTCGTACTAAGTGTCGTACACAACTTATGGCACTGATAGTGTACTTCTCCTGATTATTTTTTAAATTAAATGATTTTGGTTATTAATGGAAAAATAACCGGGTGTCGGTTGACAGCGCAAAAAATCTTTTACTGGACTACAGAAAATAGTGGTATTTATGGAAAGAAAAATTATGATATTTTGGCTAAGGCCGACCGTGTCCTCACACACGATATTTTATCAGGTATGATAAAAATGGAGAAATGGTCAGATGATTAGACCTATAATTGCGGCAGCTTCTGGTGAGTTACAGTATACTATATGAGTATAATTGTGACAGCTTTTGGTGAGTTACAGTATACTATATTAGTATAATTGCGGTAGCTTTTGGTGAACTATAGTATACTATATGATTATAATTACGGCAACTTCTGATGAGCATATATAATATACTATATCAGAAATTGATGCAGCTTCTGGTGAGCATATATATATAGTATATTATCTCAATATTTGAGGCAGCTTATGGTGAGCTAAATTACCTGTCACGCCCCAAACCCTGAGCGCACGCACATCCCACTGCGGTCAATCAAATATACGACATCCCAGCATACGTCGCCGACCCATTCATTTTATTACGCATGCGGAAGCAAAACAAATCCCTTGACAACATTTAACTTGGGATAGAAAAGCACGCAATCAATCATAATACCAAACACTCATTTACAAACACATAAGTTTAAATACAACTCTGGACTGTCTACAAAATAGACCAGCTCGACAAAAGGGGAACTATCCTAAAACCAACTAGCAGGACACGATCACCGAAACTTTAGTCTCCACCTTTCCAGACTTAGGGCTTCGGGTCCTCCACGACCGTCATCTAGGGACCTGAAATTTTAATCCCCAAACCGCGATGAGACAATGTCTCAGCAAGTTCAACCCCCTAAACCCCTATTAGAAAGAAAATACGTCCAATGGTAGCCTAGCCACATCACACAGAGAACTTACCTCGCCTCAGTTCCTTTTTGCATGTTAGCACAATTCAGATCACTCAATCACTGGTAGTAATAATAATTCAAACAATTGGAATGTCATCACTTTCATATAAATCACAGTCGCACCTAGCACGCATTCCAATTATTATTCATTGCCACACAAAAGCATAGCCTACTCGCAGTTCGGCTATCTACTGACACTAATGCCAGGCATCACCTCCCCCCATGGAGCGCGGCTTCGTCACTACGTCGACGGCATTCCCGAAGGAGCATGGGTCCAGTTGGCCTAGCCTCTACTTCGACCCGAGCTACGTCACTCTCTTGACGGCATTTCTAGAAGAACAAAGGTCCAGTTGGCCTAGCCACTACTCCGACCCGAGCCACGTTACTCTCTTGACGGCATTTCTAGAAGAACAAAGGTCCAGTTGGCCTAGCCACTACTGCAACCCGAGCCACGTCACTCTCTTGACGGCATTTCTAGCAGAATAAGCGTCTAGTTGGCCTAGCCACTACTGCGACCCGAGCCTTTCAACCAATACACGAAAATTCGATACCGATCCCTAGATACTTTACATTTCACTCACATAATCCAATTACGATATTAACCACTAAAAATCCAATTTCAATGCCAAACCCGACACTTGGGATTTTCTAAATAAAATCCATACTTTTCAAAATCCACACTCAATTTGCATATCCAATCATCAAATTCATAACCTGAATATATAACAACGATCAGCACGAAATTCTGAGAATTTAGGGTCCTAAAATAATTTTCAGAATTTATTAAATAATTAAATTTATTCCGAAAATTAATTAAATAATAATATCCATATTTTTCACAATCCACACTCAATTTATAATATCCAATCATCCATTTCAAAATTTGACTACACAACAACAGACCGACACTAAATTCTGAGAATTTAGGATCCCGACAAAATTTTTGGAATTTAATAAATAATTAAATTTATTCCGAAAATAATTAAATAATAATATTTTAATAATTTCGGAATATTTAAATAAATCAAAAGTAAATTCATTTATGTCACATCAAATCTTATATTAATATAACCACTCACTTAGCCTTAAATTAAACACAATTTAAGTTAATCAAACACCTCAATATAATCCACACTTAAATAAATTAAACTAACCACCTAATAACACTTAACCTAAACTAAGCACCCCTAAAGCATCATTAACCCTCTAATCAAGGCTTAGTGAGCTAAATTCACCCGATTAACGAACCGAGCGGACCAAAACGACGAGGACGACGAGAGGATCGACTTTCTCCAAAACGGGCCAAGCATCCGGGCTCGGGAAGATGGCCAAAACGGGCCAAACGTCTGCTGCCATACCCATTTTCTTGGCTGCTGTCCGCTGCGGTTTGAGGCCGAGAAAGGGTAGATCCGGTGCTTGGATGAGATGGGGAAGGACAGCGGAAGGTTGAGAGGTCGAACCGAACCTAGGCGAGGCCCGAACGGTGGCCAGAGGTGGCCGAACGGCTCCGGCACGGGCTGATGCAGCAGCTGCGACGCGAGCTGAGGCGGTGCAACGGCGGGCCGGTGAGTGCGCGTGGGTCTTCGCGCGCGGACGGGCGGCGACCACGACGAACGACGAGCGGCTACAGGCGTCGAGCATCTTCAGCTTCTTCAGTTGCTGGGTTTCAAAGAAGAAGATGAAGAACATGGAGGAGAGAGTTCGACGGGAGAGAGGAAGAAGAGAGGAGAAGGAGAGAGAGAGATGGGACCATTCCCTTTTCTTTTTCTTTTTCTTTAACCCAACAAAAATGGCCCACCATGACCTCATGGATGATGTCACACTTCACTATCTCCCACAACCTTTCTCCAATGGGTCCATTTTATTTTTCTGCCGGGCATGAAACTTTGTACATCAACTCCTTCAATTCCAATCAATTCTCTCTCAATTGAATCAAATTGAAGTCTATAAAATAAATCCAATGTCACCCCACTCCAATTCACCTCTCCACTTCTCCGTAGAACCAACTTAAGTCTCAAAGGAATGACCAAAGGCGGACCTACTAATTTCTTGAGCCAAATTAGCCATTCTCTGATTATTTTGCTGAAAAACTCTACTTGCATGAAAAATCTTCCGAAGATAAGTCAATGATTCTAAAATGATTTGTGACACACCTAAACTTCCAATTTCTGAATTCGATCTCAATTCCACAGTTAATTTCACTTTGGCACTATACTAGCGCAACCCAACCTACCGGGTAGCCTTTAGAAATTTCATGCATTTGACCTGTGGTTGATCATCTCAAGCCACAATGTACATCTTTGAAACATTGGCGACTTTCAGTTGTCGGGGTAATCTCAAGGTTTCAAATACGAACACAGGGTACCAAATCGACAGAAAAGTCGGTCCAGTGCCGATCAACAAGAATTGTGCAATCTGGTGGAATCACCCACACCTGATCACATGTCTCTGTCGAGTCGGCCCATCTCCGATCTCTAATCGATTTTTAATTGTGCCGTAATGACCCTTATAGATTAGCTCGGTCGAAAGATCGCTTCCTGGTCAAATTCTCAAGTCTGATGCATTAGAATTTCTTAACGGCTTCACCTGATAGACTAGTTTTCACATGAGTGGCCGACTCAAGGAAAAGAACTATATGCATGCCAACGAAATGCCCATATCAATTTATTGAAAATAGAATTGGAAAATCGGGATGTCACACTACCTATTATCAGCTTATAATAAACAGTCCTGGGTATGATCGGACTTATAGGTAGTATTAATTGAAATGGCCGGGGAATGGTTATCGTTGACATGTAATCGACTAAGTTGATTGATCTATGAATTGATTGATGGATGTGAGGTGAGATATCTATAAATAATACTGACTTGCAAGTAAGGGACTGAGGCCAAGGTAAGTCTCCTAACTCATGATTGTGCCTAGGCAGCCGTTATGACATATTGGTTTATTAATCGAGTTTTAAGGGGTAGAACTTGCTGAAATATTATCTCATTGGTTATTGAATAACCATTTCAGTCCTTAGGTGGTGTTGATGAAGGATTGGGAACCTCGGAGTCTAGAAAAGTGGAGACTAAAAATCGGCGAAAGTGTCCGACCAAGGGTCATAAAACAGTTCTCTTTTGTTAGTAAGCCAATGTTTTGTAAACAACCTAATATGGTATATAAACCTGTTTGTTTATAAAAGGCCATTTGTTTGGAAAAATTTGTAGTCCTACTTTTCTATCCCATTGTATTGTTGTCTGGAGATTTTATTTAAGCTTCCGCATGCGCATATAAATGAATGGGTCAGCGACTTTCCTAGGATGTCACAAATAAATCGACTGGGTAAGGGATGGGCACGCACTCAAGGATCGGGGCGTGACAATTGTGATGGACTGGTAATACTAAGAATGCGAGGTAACCTTTTCCACCAGTCCATTCCTCAACCAATTAGCTCATTAAGAAGTATTGAGGAATTAGATCTTTCCAACAACAATTTCTCTAGTGAAATTCCAAAGTTCTTGGAGGCATTTCAGTCTTTGGGAGAGCTAAATTTATCTTACAATTGTTTGGAAGGCCCGCTACCAACTCAACGTGTTTTTAGGAATGTGAGTGTGACTTTTGTTGCTGGAACGAAAAGCTCTGTGGAGGAATGCCTAAATTTGAGCTCCTCAAGTGCATCTCATGAAACTCCAAAAACAAAGGATGAGTCCACAAGTTGAAACTCATCGTCACCATCCTTTTCGGTCTTTTCGAAATAACTCTCGTTGTCACTTTCCTATATCTATGTCGGTTGAAGATGAAAAGAAACGAGCTAATTTCAAGCTCCTTAGATGATTCTATGTTGAATCTATCTTACGGAGCTCTTCTAAAAGCAACTGATGGTTTTTCTTCAACTAATTTTATTGGGATAGGGAGTTTTGGATCCATCCACAAGAGGTTGCTCCATGGAGAATGGAATTGTCAATCATTCTAACTATAATCTCAAATAGATTTGATGCCAATCCAATAAGAAAAGGTAGATTTCGAGTAGAATAAGGATGTAAAGATCCCTTTCCACATAAGTGTGATTTGAGTTCAAACTCACTGTAAGAACGTGGAAAATGATGCATGGAAAATGATGTGTCTGGAGTGTCCAATGGTTAGTAACATCAACATATCATAATACTCTCACAAAATGGTTTTGTTGACATTGACTGGCCATTGGCAATGGTTGCCCAAGCATGTCTTTTGGGCAGTTGGATTGGAAAAAAGGAGGGTGGAGATAATGCTACACGAATTATAGCATTAGAAGACCATCTTAAGCTGTGTCATACATACTTCGAATGGATTTTGTGGTTCGAACGTGTGCCAGAGACAACTCTTTCTGGGTCCTACACAACTTCTATAAAAGGTCTTCTCTGTGAGGCTATTTAATATATAACTCAAGCTTGTCAACCAATATATATCACTTCAATCATTCTTTCTTGCCCTCCCTTTGAGACTTGGTACCCAATTTATGCTCATAAAATGGCACATTTACATCTCATTTGTGCAAAACTCCTTTGTCTTTGACCGAGGGTAATACAATTATTGGTGAAACAGTCGTTGATTATGAGACGAAAGAAGTGATTCTTCTAATAACCCAACATGGGTATTGATTGTTTTTCATGAACCGCATTCCATAATTTGCGCAGTATACTATTTCTTTTAATGAATTATCATGATTTTGGCCTAGAGAGAGTGCAAATATGACAACAAAATGTAAAAGTGATGAAGAAAATGCTGATGTTAGCACCACATCAAAAGCCTGGTCAACAACAAGTACGGCAACACATGTCACGAAATGGCTAACGCCGTGGTGGTGCCACCTCATATGGTGGCATGACAATCCAGGGGATAACACCGCCATGTAAGTGTGATGTGAATGAATCGCATATTAACATATGGCAGAAAGAGCTGCATCTATAGTTGATTGGCTCGGGCATATAAAGCCACCCGTATGGGTGCAGCTGAGTCGCATTCTCAAGTGAATAATATAAACACATGAATATAAATAAGTAGAGTTAAGCTAATGAGATTGTGATTTTGTTTAATAATTATAGAATACATATAAGTTTAAAATAGAATAACTCATAATTTTAAAAAAAATATTAATGGTTATATATCATATATTATTTAAGAAAAAGTTATTGAAATTTTCTTTCCCTTGCAGGGCACGGTTCCTCGTCTCAGGAGGATGTGCCCCTAATCCACCCCACATTTGGCAATCAAAAACCGATGCTAATAATTGCACTCCATAAGAACATAATTGTATAATCTTGAAACATTTAGTAAAAAGCATTTATAATTTCTAATATAATATTTTTTTTTCATTTAATCGCATGTGCAAGGGAATTGCAATCCGTACTAATTATGATGATCAACTTTTGTCTTAATCCTCCTCTTCCTTTTGCAATGTAAATAAGGCACTAAACATGTTAGAATAATTTTGAGATTATCGAAATCATTCTCTCCACAAATTGTCACACTAATAGAACAAGGGGCGGCAATTCATAACTGAGATAAATTTGAGCAAGCCATAGACGTATCGAGAAAAATCCTACACTACACGTGACAAAGCTAATTTAAAGGAGATGCAGACCCCTGGAGTGCCATAACTTGACACAAAGGGACACTTAAGTGACATAACTTATGAAAGGTATAAAGTGCCAAAATCGGAGCAAAATTGATCACTTGAGTGCCAATTCGGCTAAAATCCAGCCAAAACGCTAACGTGTTAATTTTCTGGCGAAGCAAGTGCAAAACGGTGTCATTTTGATGCTTACATGGTAAAAAAATATATAAAAATTAATTAAATTAAATTTATTTCAAAATTATATTAAAAAAAGAAAATTAAAAATTAAAAATTAAAAAAATTAAAAATTATAAAATTATAAAATTATTTAAAAAAAAAAAAAAAAAGGAGGCGGTTGATGGTGCCACCACCTCCCCCACCACCACCAGCAAGGGCCGGTGACGGAGGGGGGAGGGTCGGCCCAAGGTCGCCGCCCTAGCCGAGCCCGGGCGGCAACCCCGGCCGACCGCCGGGCAAGGGCCCACAAGCCCTTGCCCTGATTTGGGGCGAGGCTCGTGGCCCTCACCCAAATCCGGCGAGGGTCAACGACCCTTGCCTTGCCGGGCCAAGGGTTGCCGCCCGTTGAGGTGACCCCTAGCGAGTGACGGCCCTTGGCCTGGCCGGCGAGGGTCGCCAACCCTCGGTGAGGGCTCGCGGCCCTCGCCCAGATCCGACGAGGGGGGAAGGAGGAGGAGGGGAGGCAGCTGGCGGTTGAGGAGGAGGAAGGAGGAGGAAAAAAAAAAAGGGTGGGGGGGAAAGAGGAGGGAGGCAGCCGATGGCGACCCTCTCCCACCTTCCGACGATAGCGGGGAAGCGGCGCGAGGGGCTCATCCCTCGGCCGCCAGCTACCTTCCTCCTCCTCCTCTTTTTTTTTTTAAATATAAATTATATTATTATTGTGTTTTAAATTTAATTTAATTAATTTAATATATTATATTAAAATTCAAATTATGTCAAAACAATGTCGTTTTAAGGGCTCTATTTTGGCCAACTATAGTAACGACATTGTTTTGGGTGAATTAAAGCTGAATCAACTCTTCGGCAAGAAATATTAATATTTAATTGCCACGTATGATTTTTGGCTGGTTTCGTTGGAAGTGGCACTCAGGTGTCCCACTTTTCTTAAAATATGACACTTAAGTATCCATTTGTGCCAAGTTATGACACTTGAAGAGATCTATTGCATAATTTAAAGATAACACAAATTGACACACTGTCTGGGTATTTAATTGAAATAAATTGCAATCAGCACAAAACGACCCAAATTGTCAATATTAGATTGATGATATGAATTGTCAATCATTCTAACTATAATCCCAATTAGATTTGATGTCAATCCAATAAGAAAAAGTAAAACTTTTTTTAGTATTGGATTTCGAGCGAAATAAGGATGTAAAGATCCCTTTCCACATAAGTGTGATTTGGGTTCAAACTCACTGTAAGAGCGTGGACAATGATGTGTATGGAGTGTCCATTGGTTAGTGGCATCCACATATCATAATCCTCTCACAAAAAGGTTTTGTTAACATTGAATGGTTATTGCCCATGGTTGCCCAAACATGTATTTAGAGCATTTGGATTGGAAAAAAGGTGGGTGGAAATAATGGTACATGATTTATAGCATTAGAAGACCATCTTAAGTTGCGTCATACTTTGAACGGATTTTGTGGGTCAAGCGTGCGCCATAAACAACTCTTTCTAAGTCCTACACAGCTTTTTATAAAAGGTCTTCTCTGTGAGGCTGTTTAATATATAACTCAAGTTGCTCAATCAATACATATCACATAAATCATTCTTGCTTGCCCTCCCTTTGAGACATGGTACTCAAATTATGCTCATAAAATGGCACATTTGTGTCTCATTTGTCCACAACTCCTTTGTTCTTGTCTTCTTTTGGCTGCCCTCCTCATGTCATGCTTCATTATCATCGTTTCTGCTTTTAATGATACAGAAAGGCTTGCATTACTTACATTCAAGGCCGAAATGACTAGGGATCCTTTTGGATCTCTTAACTCATGGAATGATAGCACCGACTTTTGCTGATGATATGGGATTATATGCGGTCGTCAACACCACAAAGTCACTATACTGGACCTCCATTCCCAAGGACTCTTGGGACCCATCTCCTCTCACATAGGAAACCTTAGCTTCTTGAGGCTGCTGCTGCTCCAAAACAATAGCTTCAAGCTTGAAATCCCTCCACAAATTGGCCTACTACGTCAGCTCCAATTCTTGGATTTATCCAATAATTCACTAATGGGCGAGATTCCATGGAATATATCAAGTTGCACGAATCTTCTAGATTTAAGCCTCCGTTACAACCAGTTGGTTGGAGGAATTCTAGTCGAGCTAGGCTCCTTGTCAAATCTTCAAAGGATCAACTTTGGTATAAACCAACTAACTGGCAACATCCCTTCATTCATAGGCAATTTATCATCTCTGAGGATTATTGCTTGTCCCTCCAACGGTTTGAGTGGGATTATTCCCCAATCTCTAGGTCGACTAACCAAACTACACGTGCTCGCCTTAGGAGTCAACAGGCTTTTAGGTACCATTCCACCTTCTGTCTTCAACTTGTCTTCACTGACTATATTTGACATAGTTTTGAACCAAATCCATGGCTCTTCCTAAAGATATAGGATTCACTCTTCCGAATATTCAAATTTTTAGCACTGCTAAAAACCACTTCACTGGATCAATTCCCTCGTTGATATCCAATTCCACAAATCTAGGAGTGCTCCAACTTGCTAGCCATGAGCTCTTTGGGAAAGTCCCCTCATTGGCAAATCTCCGTAAGCTTCGGGTTTTTGTCATATTCAACAATATCTCGGGAGTGGAAGGTCTGATGTAGGTGATCTGAGCTTTCTTTGCTCACTAACAAATGACGCTAACTTAGGGAGATTGTTGGTGCATAATAATAGATTGGGTGGAACCCTTCCTATATGTATCAATAATCTTTTTGCTACTTTAACAGATATGTCACTTGCCCTGAATTTAATTTCGGGTGAGATCCCGAGAGAGATTAATAAACTTGTGAACTTGCGAATATTAACATTAGGTCCCAACCTTCTTTCAAGTTCGATCCCATCTAATTTAGGAAACCTTTTGAATCTTCTACTATTGAACTTGGAAAGCAACAATCCATCTGGTATAATCCCATCCTCTTTGCAAAATTTGCACTAGTTAAACAAGCTTAGTCTTGCCGAAAATAACTTCAAAGGGCTTATTCCTTCATATGTAGTCAAATATCAGAGCTTGACATACCTAGATGACGACAAACATCTCAGACACAGAACAAAGTTACACTCATGCTCTAGGAAACGAGAAGCCATTGACAGTGAATCCTCCATCGACACAAATGGTCTGCCCCGTTATATAGGAGGCTGCCGGCAAGCACAAGAAGGCCACAAGTGACGACACCTCCTTCGGCTCTCCTGTGCGACCGAGCGGCGCCCTTGCTGTTGCCTCCTTATGGTACTCCTCACTACAAAGTAGCTGCGACGACGGATGGGTTAACGTTAGATCACGATGGGAAAATTGATCAAGATAAAAATTTAAAGCCTTGGGACATTAAATTTACAGGCTCGGTCAATGGAGTCAGAATAAAATAAGGTGCAACAGAGTTGCTTCTTATGTTGTCCTTAGCCCATTCGCACGCCAAATTCTTGGTCAACTGGTTCATTGCTCCTAACAATGAGTTGAGAAAGTAAGAAACATATGGAATTTGTTTAGCTCCATATTAAAAGTGTTTAAATAGTTGCTCATGCTACTATCAATTCACCTTTTGTGGCTGAATAAATTGATCCGATGCCGAGTGAAACAATACCGCAAACGGATGACAAGAACACAATGCTTCCAGTTCCCGAAGCCTTGAGAAGCGGATGCGCAAGCTGGCTCAAGTGATAAGCCGATTCGAAGTTAGTAGTCATGATGAAGGAGAAATCTTCCGCCGTGTAATCCACGGTCGGCATTCCAACAGTTGTCCCCAGAGTCCCAACGTTGTTTATCTAACACACAAACCAATCCCAAGAAAATGAAAAACGGAACAAAATCTATCGAAATAAAAGCACAAATCGTGACCTTATCAATGTTGTTATTGGATCCACGGGGTCAAAGACGACCGAGACTTACTAGGATGTTGAGCTTGCCGTCGAAGAGGGAGGACGCGGCGAGCATCAGTTTCTCTCGCTCGGATCTTGAGGAAACGTCGCAGGCCGAACCCGCCACTTGGAAGCCCTTACGCTTCCACTCTTTCAAGCATTCATTGAGTTCAGCTTCAGTCCTGGAGCAGGTGTAGACGGTAGCCCCAAGCCCCGCTAATTCCTCAACAATAGCACGCCTAAGCACGGGACGACATTATGACCATTTACCAACTTGTAATTGCAAACGAGAACAGATCAAGCCAAGCCCTTCTTCTTTGCCAATAGAAGAAGTTGACATGTGATACCTTGGAATGTGCGGAAGATTTGATTGCACAGGCAATTGAAGTCTAACAGATGATTAAAGCCTTTAAATGCACTGGATCATGACAATCGGAGAATGCAAATTCTACTAGCTAGCGGCATGTCTATGAGCTATTAACATCTAAAGACAACAAAACTTTAAATAATAAAAATGCATAAACCAGCCTATCCAGCTATGAATCCTCGAAGTAATTGATCTCTCATCATCTTCGTCATATAAAGTTTTGAGTGATCATGAAATTAGTTGTCTAGCATTTTATCTATGAAATCTGATATCAGATTCAAAAGCACCTGCTATAGTTGAAAGCCCTATCTGACATGCCTGACTTGAATTTTTCGGGCCCGGATAGTCCTAAGTTGGGCTACTATACCCATTTTGCTATAATAGATACTCCAAAATTAAAAACACACACGCACACACAAAATGGAAATTGTAAAAACAAATAATTTATTTTAAGCACCCGAATCAGTAGTCATATAAGTTTAAGTACATACTCTAAAACACAAATGCAACCTTACCTTCCTCCCAACTTCATCCACGGGTCATTACGAGATCAATTCACTAATTTTACGTGGACGGTTGAGATTTGCTCCAGGTTTGTCGTTAGTTAACAGATATAAAATTAGTTTGATTGCCATAGGCACAGTATTGACTGTTTCTTAACCTAAACCATAAGAGTTGATCGATCATCTAAATGAACAACATAAAAAAAAGGAAGTGTTCGGTGAATCACAGAGAGAGAGAGAGAGACCCAATTCCTTTACTACCGCCGGTGACGAGAGCGGTCATTCCCTGAAGCGACCACCTATTGTCGTTGTCGCCGTTGCGAGTGCTACATGTACTTGCAGTCCTCTTCCCCTCAGAAGCCATTCTCTCTCTCTCTCTCTCTTTCTCTAAAATTTGATTTTTACTCCCAGGCTAGATCTTTCTAGCAACTATTTTAGCGGTCCGGTTATATTCCCCGTGGCAGGAAACCTCCTCTATTTGAATTTGTCTCGAAACCATCTAAATGGAGTCCTTCCGATGAAAATTGGCAACTTGAAACATTTGGACACATTAGATGTCTCAGGAAATATTCTAGACAGTGAAATCCCCAGCAGTCTATAGACTGAATCCTTTCTGGCAAAAGGTCCACAAACAATAAAAATGATTTATGATCACATTTAAGTACGTGCCTTGCTTGTAGCGGCCAATTCCATCAGCTCCAGCTGTTCATCCTCCATAAGCTCCATGGATTCCTTGGCAATTCTGCGAGCAGTGGCCTTCTCCACTGCAGCTTTTCGTCTCTCTGCTTCTTTTTCTCGACGAAGCTCTTCTTTTTGTCTCTTTTTCTCCGCCTTCCAAACAAAAAACCAGAGAAGTTGGTAAAGAAAAGAGAAAAGAAGAGATGCTGCTTAACCAATCAAATAAAGCAAAAGAAACTAACTAGTTAAAATATAATATCAAGCTCAAATACTTACCTTAATAGATTATTTCTGTAAATACTTCTCCCGTCGCTCTGATTAACGCCTTTGCTCACGTAGCAATCTCTCCTCCTCTCTCTGCTGTTCACACATCAACCTTTCTTCTTCCTTCCTTCTTTCACGATCAAATCTTTCCATCTCTTTCCTCATTCGCTCCACAGACTGCAATAGAAAAATACAGGATATCAGTACATGCCAAAGTTTTCTCCACAAAGCTTACATATCCTTAACAGTCAGCACAACTCTTCAAAAAGATTGAAACCTTTGGAAGATGACTACATCAACGAGTAGCAGCAAATAACAAATTAATTGCACACAATCTCCATATGACAAGTAATGACCAACATATTAGAAGGGGTTCCTCTTTCTGTACAAAATTGCATGTGTGGCTTTTCTTTTGATACGGTAACTGACTATTACATAACATCATTACAGTAACTGACTATTACCAAATATTCTGCAGCAAAATAGCCACCTATCTATACTTCCAATACACAAAAATCTCCTTTATCTTCCCTAGCGAAATATGCTATAATACGAAGTCTTAAACTCACACCTTCCTCCAGCCCCTACATGCTGCTGAATTCTTCCAAGTGCACTACCGGGAGCTTAATTGTTTTTGAATTTTGGAATAGTGAGATGACCTTCCACCTTTGTCCTTGTAAGAATTTCTAGAAGCAATGGTCTTCCCTCCCCTATGAACAGCAGCAATTGCTCGCCGTCTCTGCTTGTTCAGGCGCTTTACCAACTCAGCATCATTCGCATTCTCTTCACTTTCATCCTGCACCAGGTGGAAAAGAAACTCTCATTACTGAAGCTAACAAGAAAGAGCAATAAACAATGATAAGTGATGACTATGGAAAAACTTCTTTAAAAAACTTAAGTCACTTTTCATTTTCAATAAACTACAGATGACTCACTGATAAACACATGTGAAAAAGCACCAAACACAACAATTAGTAAACACTATACTAGTCCATTATCCCCTCGAAAAAAACAGTTGACAGCAACACAATTACTCAAGCTAAAATCGCATGTATTTATCAGCAAAAATTTCAAGAAGCAAATTTACGAATAGCTCATTTTTGTAAGTTCAAACAAGTCCAAATTCTGAGCTGCTAAATTCAAAAGACCTCAAGCCAGAAACTTGCTTGAATTAGCCATTCCATCAGGTGCCATTAAATGGGATTTTAAAGGAGAACATAGAGAGATAAGTTCATTTCACAGATAGCTGGCATCTTTCAAAGCTTATTCATCATCGTTGTCTATGAAATTTGTCACAAGTACAGAGACTAAACACTCGAGTATAGTCAGAGGTTCTCAAACAAGGAACCCAAGCCCAAAACTATCAAAATGGGCCTGAGCATCATAGAACACAACAAAGGTAGATCGAACTTCAAGATATCTGCAAGCCAGAATGTCTTCAATGTGATTCATATTACTCAACCTTCATGCTTATGTTGATAATCAAAAGTGCTGTCACGCACTATCCAAGACTACATAGCTAGTGGGCGAAAGCCAGACCTAATGCCTAAAAAATTTCACCATATATACTTACCTCATTGAAGTATCCCTCACACCAAGGTTTGCTGAGTTGTCCTTCACATCTGTCTATTTTCTTTGATTTCCTCCTCATTTCCTTCTACAATGTGCCCTGGCTGGTCATACAAATAGCAGGAATAGGATATAATATTGAGTAAGTCAGCACATTAAACTTTAAAATATATTTTAAGGTGGATCTCAGCTAACTGCCAGAAAATTAATACTGCATCCTCCAGTTAACCATCCAGGAAACAAACCAGGAAATTCTCATAAACGAATATATAAAACATGACTTCATCTTATCCGGTGAAAAGTCACTCAAGTGCTCCAATAGTCTTAAAAGATCTGCCCAGTTTTTGAAAATAAAGCACATCGAACAACATAGCTTCCAGTAAAAAGAGGAAATCTCATGCCCTGATGTTATAGGTTTCACAAAGTTTTAGCAATGTTGATTTTCAGGCCTATCACAGCGAATGCTCTGATACTAGTACCTGATCCAGCAGATGCAAAGAGTCAACATCACTCATGATTGTTTCATCCCTTCCAGCACTATCTTCTTCATCATCATAACATATATCCTGGTCCTTTTCTTCTTCGACGGACTATATCAAAGGAATCCAATAAGAGAAGGTTAATATCGCATCATGGACAATGCACACTTACAATACTCAATCAATGACACGCTAGGGATGAACTTTCGATTAATGTGTCAACTAGTTGCACAAAATTCTCCAGGGCAACATGTAATTGGTTCCAGAAAATTTGTATATGCTGTTTTCATTTACATTTCAGAATGCGGCAGCTTCAAAAACACGTTTGGAAAGACACTGGAAATTATTTTACAACTTCGACAATGGAAAGCATGTTATGAATGAAAAAAGAGTTCAAAGCTGAAAATGACATTTTGGTGTATCCAGTATTTATTCATTCTAACAAAAGCACAGATCTTTGGAAGGAAAAAGAAAAATTTCTATTTTACAGCTTTGATGGAATACAAGCATATACTCCCATTTTTCATCCCGTTAGAGAATTTTCATTTTCATTCACACGTTTCCAAGAAAACAGAAAACAAAAATTAAAATACTACCAAAGTACTTCCACTTCCACTTCCAATCAAGGACCAAACATGCAAAGCCGGAACCACAATGCGGGCAATTGGCCGATATTATTTTGGCTTTCGATGCAAGAGAATGAAGATGATCGTGAGAAAAGGAGCTGACGAAGCCAAGAATGACAAAGAGTAAAATCCATGGAAGGAATAAGACTAAATAGGCACACTCCTAAGTGGTCCAAGCATGAACCCGAATAATCAATTATGGTCACCACTAGGTCTAACACCAAATTAAGCGGTTGGACAACACAATGTTAACGATTTGCAAATCATCGTGAATCACTATACCTTGTCCATATCATCTTGCTCTTTTCTAGTAAACCCACTAGCAACAAGTTCTTTGTCCAGAAAACCAATAGATTTGCTTATTGAATAAAAACAAGGTCTACTGCTTCCTTCTGAATCTTCCTCTGAATTCTACTGAGTGGAATCCTAATGCAAATGTGCTCCATCCTTATCCGACTATAAACCTTAACATGAATTCTACTGAGTGGAATCCAAAAGAAAAAGAAAAAAACGAACCTCCGGACGTACGGGAGTCGCCAATGGGGTGCCTACGGTGGGGCTTGGGAAGGCGACGGCGTCGGCGTCGACGGCGTCCGCGTTCAGGAGCAGGGGGCGATTCGCGGAGGAAAGAGAGAGAGAACGACCTTCGTTCGCGGAGAGGGAGGCCAAAACGCGATCGGGGTTCGTCGGCGGCGGGGTTAGCCAGCAAAGCGCTCCGCAGAGGAAAGAGGGAGAGAGCAGAGCAGAGGTCGCGAGAGGGAGGCGAAAGGGCGTCGGCGACGACGTCGGGGGCGGAGGCGGAGGTGGAGGGGCGTCGGCGACCGCGTCCGCATCGGAGTTGGGGGCGGCGGAGGCAACCCGACGGAGGGGCGTCGGCGTCGTGGGCAACCAGCGGAGGAGAGCAGACGCGCGCCGGAGGTGGAAAGGGCGTCGGCGTCGGCGTCGGCGTCGGCGTCGCGGGAAACCAGCAGAGGAGAGAGAGCAGAGGCGTCGGCGGAGGTGGAAAGGGTGTCGGCGTCGGCGTCGCAGGCAACCAGCGGAGGAGAGAGAGCAGAGGCGTCGGCGGAGGTGGAAAGGGTGTCGGCGTCGGCGTCGCAGGCAACCAGCGGAGGAGAGAGAGAGCAGGGCGTCGGGCGGAGGTGGAAAGGGCGTCGGCGTCGCGCAGCAACCAAACGGAGGAGAGAGAGAGAGCAGAGGAGGGGAAGAGCATTCGGAGAGAAGCCCTGCGATTTTGTTCTCTCGCAAAACGGAACGGAGAACGGGGAGAACGGGGAAAGAGAGAAAGAGAGAAGAGAGAGAGGACGAGTGGACATGTCGCAGAGGAGAGCAGAGGAGAGAGAGCGTCAGAGTGGTGGGCCCACGAGCGGCGCGCGCAAATTTTAAACGCCTGACATCCTCGTCTACGTGGAGCCACGCGTCGATCGCTGAGTGGTTTAACCCACCGCTTACGTGTTGGGTTAAACCCACCCAATATTTTCTCAGAAACCGAAGGGGGTGATTGATGGGGGCGGGGAGCAGGGGAGCAGGTGCTGTCGAGGGGAAGGGGGAGAGAGAGAGAGAACAGGGGAGAAATCAACGAAAGATCTGGGGGTGGCAGGTGCTGACGTGGGGGAGGAAGAGAGAGAGAGTAGGGAAGAAATCGAGGGCAAGATTTTGGGGTGGCATGCATGGGGATAGGGGAGAGAGAAACGGGGAGGGAAACGATTTTTTGGGGATGAGAGTTTAGAAAGAAACGAGGGGAAAATAATTTTGAGCGGTAAAGTTATTTTTGTTATAAAAAAATAAATGAGTTAAAAAATTATTTCAAAAAATAAATATGTTGAATGTTAAATAATAATAAATTTTGATGATTATAGAATATCATAGATTTATTTAAATAAAGTTGATTCTTTTTTTTTTGTAAGTCATTAGTCTTATCCATAATTTTATTAAAGTTAAAAATGTGTTCCCAAATATGGTTACGCATTAATTATGAATATGTTTTTCAAATTTTCTAAAAATAGATTTATCAATATTATTAGTATAAATTCATTGTAAACTCTTTATTTATTTATTTGTGAATTTGAATCAAATTAATTAAAAATAAAAATATTTATTTAATAATAACGTGCCCTAACGTGTCGAAATTCTCTATTTTTTTGGAAATGACGTGTCGGCGTGTAGTGTCGTGTTGCGTCATGTCATGTGTCCATGCTACATAGCCAATCATAAGGTCATCCAAAACCATACGAATCAAATCCTTGAAGATAATCCGACATCTAGATAAGTCGTCATTCTTCAATCTAAAAACTATCAGTAAGGGCAAACTTTGAATCTTAAGTCTAGCGGTCTGACTTTGATAGAAGAGTCTAAAGTTCTTCAGACTAGGCTTTTGGAAATATTTTGTTAACTTTAAAACAATAAAGAAGTTTACTCCAACAATCCAAAGTCCAGGAGCCAGTCCATTATCCAGAGGTGACCGAAGCATCACTTTCACAATTGAAAGTATTTGAATTCATTTTTCTACTTGCGACGCCAACTAGTACACCCGGCGAGGCAAGAATTTGAATGAAATCCCAAGAGCATCTAAAAGCCATATGCCAGCTCCGCAAACATAATCACACGATGGTAAGCTCTGATTGTGCCTGGACCCTAGATGTAATAGATGCTAAGCCAATCTCAGTAAAGTAGAACGAAAATTAGCACCCTATGGCATGCTGCTTCGAACCAATGGAAACCCAAAATCCCGTTCTACGGGGACCTATCAATAGAACAGTTTCTCATAATGGTGCGGGGAAACTAAAGCCAAAATAAAGCAGATGAGCTCAAGACTAATTGCATTGTTTACAGCACCTACCTATCGAGTTCAACTGACAGTTTCTCAAGCTTGGCTCCTTGATGACGATTCATGGGATATTGCACATTAGCAAATATTATTAACTTTGATCACGGTAAAAGCAGTAGTCAAGGACATGTTATGATCGGCCCCTAGCTAAAAACAGAAGTTCAGGGATAATTATCAATACTTCATATGTTCAGGGACAGAGACAAATGCAGTTCATGCAACGGCGAGCAATTGATGCTCTAGACATCACTGGTGAAAATTTTGCTTGTGTTCCTGAGAAGTACGAAATGTATTTAATCTTCAAACATCAATGTGATAGACATGACTTGACAAAAACAGTACTGAAATAAGCGCCACTCTTCCCATCCACCACAGTTAATAGAACTTGGCCTATCAGAGACCGCAAAAGTTACTGGTATATGAAAATGAGCAAAAAAAGGAAAAAAAAAAATATCAACAATGGATTACTATGACTCAAAAAACCACAATGAGAGGGAAGGACCATTCCTATTCTACAATTTCTGGCAAATGAATAGCACCATTTTCTTCACTGCCACTGTTTTCCTCAAAACTTCATATTCTAAACTAATCAGCAACTTCACTTCCTGTTAGTTGTTCCAACCCGTGGCTTTGCTTTGACCTCCGATTCCTGTAATCCAATCAAAATGCATATTTAGCCATTTATAAGCAATCCCCCCATCCAGGCACTTCTAAGTGCAACTAAAAGAGCAGTCAGTGGAAATGAGGATAAAAATACCTGTGGTAAGTGCAAGAAGATATAGGTCTTTGCTGTAGCAGGATTGTGATTTTCTGCCCCCTTGCTCCAGTCATAACAGACCTGTAAGCAAGTTGAACCACAAATTTCAGTGCTAGTCAGATCCCTAATTGTCCTTGATACAATCATAGTCCTCTTGTGTACAGAAGAAAAACCAAAAGGAGAGCACTGCCTGGCCATGCGTGCAAATCACATCATAACATATTCAAAATATGTAGTTGGGGTCACTGTACAGATTTAAATCAAACAGTATACATTTGACTTGAGATAGAGGGAGAGGCTACTATAAGCAGAAGGCTGATGGAGCCACATAGGTAGATGCTATAACTAAAAAACAACTTTAATGTTTTCTAGCAAGATCTAACCTGAACAGCAAGCAAAGAAATGTCTTTTTGATCAAATTATTCAATATTGCATAGACCTTTTTTAGGGTAAAGCAATAATATCACAAAGACTTGCTTCCTGCATATTTCTCTCAATTTATAAGAGAAGATTTGGCTATTGAGAAAGTCCAATCAGAGGCAACCAAAAAAAAAAAAAACCAGAAACACCATGAGCCTGAGCCTGAGCCTGAGCTTGTTCTAAAAGCAAAGTGGGCATGCAATGAGAGAAACTGAAAGAGGCGGTGGTGGCTAAACAAGTCATGTATGAAATGAAGTGAATCTACACTAGACTAGTGAAGTGAATCTACCAAGAAAATAACTAGAAACACCATGAGCCTGAGCCCCTTCTTAAAGCAAAGTGGGTATGCAATAAGAAACTGAAAGAGGGGTGGTGGCTAAATGAGTCATGCATGAAGTGAAGTGAATCTACACTGACTAGTGAAGTGAATCTACCCTAGTTTTAGTCTATATTGATATGTCGTGAGACGGAGTTGGCAAATACCAAGTATAGAACAATGACATCTCACTCAGCACAGTCAAACATTGGATGTATTTACACAAATGCACATAAGAACATCTCTTGATATGTTTATACGAGGAAGTGGCATGATTTCCTCCTTCACTATGCATCTCTCTACTGAAGATAGAATTCATTACAGAAACAAGATGGACTAGGAATCTATCTATAGAATGTGAAAAGAGACTCACCGAATATGCATATATTGTGCCGTCATTATTGAAGGTGCTACAAGGTATTGGTTGGCTGCATCTTGACATTGCCTGAGAATAGCAACAAAGTAGTTCTGAAACAATTACCAGTCTATTCATCAAGTACTTGTTCTATGCTTTTGAAAATTACTTAATTGGATACCTTCACCCTTGAAGTAAGAGACCTTCAGAGGGAAATCATGAAGAGATTTGCAAAAAGATAAATCAAGTATTTAGATGAATTAAGACGACTCAACTATATTTCATTAAAACTATACAAACATGATCATATCTAACGTGAGCAAAGTCTCCCTAAGGCCTAAAAGGAAAGAAAATGAAGATGATCTGCTCAACACATTATGGCTAGCCCAAGAGACAGATGGAGAGCCCTATGACCACTCAAAAAGTGCTCTCGGTTTATGAAGGTGCTGAAAACCTTATACTATAATATCCTAAACCATGATAACCTTGGACCTTACCATCATTTTACCAGCCAATGGTCCTCACAATGTACTCAGGAAAAAAAAAATAAAAAATGAGATACAGCAATACTCACCAAACTCAACCACAGGGAGAGAGAGAGAGAGAGAGAGAGAGAGAGAGAGCGAGAGAGAGACCTTAAGTCTCTGCTTACTATCCTTGTCCCAAAAGTTAAAAGTACCATCAGATCCAGCAGTGGCAAAGGTATGATGCACCTGAAGTAAGAAAGTCAAACTCTGGATGAATGTTGACTGTCTGGATGAGGTTGCCAATATGGATTACTGAAGATTGACTCACTGGATGGAAATTCAAGGAGTTGACAGAATAAATGTCGTTGTTATCTCTATGACACTTAAATGTGAAGTTTTTACTGATCTGGGAATCATCCAGGTGATGAACGCCAACCCTCCCCTCGATGGATCCAACCTAGAGTTAACAGAATTTTACCATTAACATAGGAGCTAAAACTTAAAGGACCGCAATAAGAATATAGTACAAGATAAAGAATATAAAAATGTCATTGAGTGACAAAGACCAATGTACTTAATCATGGGAAAAGGATGACAAGCATGATTTAATCTGAATTGTATCACAATATAGGGTTTAGAAGCAATTGACCATTGTTTCATTCTCATCACATCAACTTAATTCAACCGTGTTGTACATATTCTCATTACTATAATTCATATTGTATTGAGCAAATGAATGGCAGAAAATGGTACACATTATACACATGATAACTAGCAGCAACTGAGTACTTACCAGGAAACCTTGTTGGTCAGGGAAAGCTGCAACACATCTTGTCTGGTACTTTAGGGGTGAAGAAAATCTCTTGAACTCAGCCTGTTATCATTTCAATAGTAAAACTTAGATAACTTGAAACTCATTCCAGTAGTACTGGAAAATTGAGGTAGAATTATCAATTGTGAGCAAAGAATGAAAGACGACTTCTTTTTGTTTCTAAATCTTCTTGAAGGAAAAAAAAAAAAATTGTTTTATTACTGCCATTAGCAAGTTCAGACCATTAAAGAAATTAGAGAAAAGTTGTGTGCAACAACAGGTAAATAGTTCTTACCAAAAAGGAAAAAAAAAAACTGGTAAATAGACCGTTATCATGAAATATAATCCTGGGTAGAAAAAGATAACTGCCATCTTATATGCCGAGTAAAATTGCGTTGTAATGTGCTAAGTGATGTAAATGTACTTCAATCGAGAGCCTATGAATAGATTAAATTAATTAGGTGATTTAGTCTCCTTGAGAAATAGGTCCAGCAAGTGGAGGAAAACTTTGCCTACTATCCATTATCTTGAGTCTAAGGTCAATGTGAGCAATAACCATGTCCAAGACCGGTATCAGCATACAAGTACAATGGATGTGCAAAGTATCCTATTCCTGTTCCTTCTTAGTCGAAGTGTAAAGTGGTTGCCAAGGTTACATGATGTCTGGGCACACAATTAGCAGAAGATAATGCAAACAAGCATCCAATGTCTCTCATGCACATCAAAATCGCATACCATAAAAAGGGGACCGATATTGTCCTGAATGTAGCTTAAAACACATATAAGTGGCCACTTATGGAGGATAACAATTGCAATGTCAAGTGATATTCCATGGGAACAAACATGTTAAATGAAATGAAAACATTCAATTAGATTGAAAATTTAGAAGGTTATACCTGAGGATTCTGCAGATTAAAGACAATAAGATTCCTATCTGCAGTGCCAACAACCATCAGGGGATATCTCACTGTCATTGCATAGCAGCGCTCTGGGAGCTGTTGAGTATGTACTGGATTTGACTGCCTCGTGTCCCAGTACCTTAATCATGTCGAAATGATATATAGAAAATATCATCAGTACTTGAAACAAGTTGCATCAAGAAATTTCTCCAAAAAATAACATCAGGCTGCAGATATCATGGATCAACAGGGAAGAAACATTGCGAGTCCTATCCTCGTGGTACATTGTTAAAATAATTATGTGCACACATCTTCATGAAAATAATGTAAGGTCATTATCCTCCAAAATCGATGCAACAAAGACAGAAGAGCATGACCAATGCGAGTCTCAACATAATTATAACAGCAGAAAATTAAAAGATCAGAGCAACTATATAATGCAGCATCGGCTTAGTCATGAGATAGTGCTGCTCCATCCATGCACTACAATTCTATGCTAGAATTACAAACATTGAAATTATGAGAAAAATTTGATTGCAGCACCATCGCTGATACCTGTACCACCTAATGTACATCAATTAAATTGACGGTTAAATGGAGCAGATTGTGATAAAATACTCCTGTGCCATGCGTACAAATGACAAGAAAAATAACTCGTACTTCAGGGTCTTGTCCCAGCTTCCTGTAACTAAGACATTCATCTCTGGGATCCAAGCAATCTCCTTAATGGGTGCGTCATGCATGGCAACTGTCACTGGCTGAGCTCCAGACATTAAAGACCACATTTTTGCTTGTTTATCACAGCCGCCAGAAAAGACAGTCGTTCCATCATCCTTCCAAGCTGAACAAAGTACCTTTTAAAAGAAATGGAGATATTTTCCAGAAAGCATATATGAAAACATATTAGATCATGGAAACCAAAACTCAGACAAAATCCTTTTAATACGAAACCAAGGTTAGACAATCACCGGTTGGTCATGGGACATCGACGCCTTGGGCATGCTAGTTACAGAAGCCCCATTCTTCGTAAGTTCCCAGCACCGTACCTACAAAGATTTTCAAGACAGCAACAGGGAAAAAACAAATGGGCGTCAACAAAAAGCTAAAATGCAGCAATTGATCTTGGCACGTAAGGTTTCAGCAAAATACAAACCGAGCTGTGCAAACCTGATTATCCCACGAAGTAGCAACTAAGTGATTGGCCCTCGGGCTAAAACACAGGCTCGAAACGGAATCGCTGGGAGGTTGAATCACCTGACATCGTCACATTCGAAAGAGCTTAGCCAAAGACATCAAGCTAACATCTACAACCAACCGTCCCATCAGAACTAACAGAAAATCCACAAAACAACAATCAAATCGCCAAACTGATCACACACACGCACAACGCATAATTCACCGAACGTAAATCTACTAATCGCGGCTTCCCAAGGAAGGCGTCTCCCTAATGGAAATCCGAAAACACCGCGAGCGATCGGAGCTAAACCGAACTTATTCAAGCATCCAAAGGAGTCGCCGGGAAAAAACCAACGGCGAGCACGCACGATAGCACGCCAGTCCTCTAGCTTGAAACCGATCGATCATCGCCGTCGGGTTTAACACCCATCTAACTCCGAACGACGCGGCAGCAAGAAAACACTCACACCGCCGTAGCAGCGAAGAGCAAGTACCTCGGAAGACTTGTTAGGGTTATGGTTCCCGGCGGGAGCTGCTCCGAAAGCGGCCATTGCAGCGGCGGAGCGAGGAGGAGGAGGAGGGCGGGGGCACCGTCGCGGCTTCGAGGCGGAGAACTTCTCTCTCGGAAGAGGGAAAAAAAGGAAAGATTTTTCAAGTGCGGGTTTTTAGAGAGCCTGCGTTTTATTTATAGGGGCTTGCGTTTTTTGGTTCTGGCGTTTTTGAGCGTAGCGTTGTTGTGACGACGACCCTCGTTCGCCGCCCGCGCCAAAGTTAAGCGTTCTGATCTTGATTTTCAAATTTATCGTCATCCCTATTATTCTAACATCATATATACTCCGAAAATCCAGTTTTCCGAAAAATTCGTCATGAAAATATTTATATTTTCATAACATAAGGCACGCTCTTTTAACATTTTTTTCTTTTTTTTCCGATAAATTATGTGACGTTTAAATCGATGCTGTTATTTTCTAATAGGAAAAGAAATTATTTCGATTTTATTATTGCCGGTTGCTTAATTTGGAAATTTGGAAATTCCTATTAGATACACTTAATGATTTTTGTAGACATGGAATAAAATATTCACTTCGACTTTTATGAAATGTATCAATTGATATAATAGTTTATTAATTAACGTGTAAGGATCCAATGTGTTGACTTGATAATATTTATGTTATTGATGTTGAACATTGATCTAACATAGAGATGTATGACTGGAAATAGTTCCTATATCGTCCATTAAAATCTTAGCAAAGCTAATTTTTTATTCATACATTTTAAAATAAAAAATATATGTATGTGGATAAATGGTTGGCATAATTGAAAATAGGAGGTTTAATTTAAATGGTTCCGAAAGTCTTAGGGGCATACATTTTTAAAAAATTAGAAGCATTTTAAAAATATAATGTGCAACAATCATCTCTTCGTTGAAAATCTTTAGGAAATTATAATCAAGTCAAAATTAATAATTAAATTTCAAAGGGCCAAAAAAATCCAATTTTGTGGGTAAAATTCTAAAAAAAAAAAGAAGGTGAAAACATGCCATGCAATGGTTATTGAGATCTAAAGTGATCTCATCCGTTTCAAAGTTTTCTTGTTAAAATCGAGAGACATGTGAAGTTTCATCTCCTTAATATGAGGTTGTATTTTGTAATTTCATATCAATCATTTGATGATTATGAGTTCGAGTCTTGGAATTCATAATCATTATATATTCTAAGAAAAGTCGAGCTTGGACACAAACTTTAAATATGCCTAAACTAAAATTTTTCAATAATCCATATTAAAGTTAACTTTACCCAATAAAAAGTTTTGAAATTAGACTAGTCCAGTTCTATTCAAGTCAGTGCTCAAGTAATGACCCAGGAGCAAAGGGGTTGTGCCACTGCTACTGCTAGGCACGAGCCTGTGTAGGGCCAGGCAAACACGGTCCGCCGGCCAGCCACTCCCGATCAAAAACATTTTTAAGCATGTAAGGGGGTGCATGATAAAAATTATTTCTGTTCCATAAATGATTTTTCTGTTTGCACCAATTTCGGGAATGTAAACTTGTTTGATAACGCTTTATCAAATTTTCTATTTCTAATAGATTTCTATTCCGAAATAGAAATGGAGGGGAAATCGAAATATAAATTTTCTATTTCTGATTTTTAGAAGAAATCAATTTCTGATTTCTCCCAACCCTAATTTCACTCCTCTCCCTCTCACTCCTCTCCCTCGTACGCGTCTTCTCTGCCTCCTCCTCCTCCTCCGCCTCTTCTTTGCCTCCTCCTCCTCCTCCGCCTCTGCCTCTCCTCCGCCTCCGCCTCCGCCTCTCCTCCGCCTCTCCTCCGCCTCCGCCTCCGCTTCCGCCTCCGCCTCCGCCTCCGCCTCTCGCTCCAACTCTTCTTTGCCTCTCCTCTTGCTCATCAAACGAATTTCTATTTTCAAAATAAAATTTTATTAAGCTTATCATACACATCTTTTCCTCGTAAACTCATTCAAAATAAATTAAAAATTCATTTCTGCCCAGAACTATTTCTCGAACAGTAAACGCTTCATGCACCCCTAAGTCAAGTCCTGAAATCAAAATTGAGATCAAAATTTGATCTCCTCTATTCAAACAATCTTAGCGAGTAGGTAGGAAAGGTTTTCATTTGTGGATCTGGCCCAACAATCTCCGGCCCACCACAAGAGCCCAGCTTCGAGCATTACCCCAACCCAACCCCCGCGGCCGCTCAACCGGACGACTCCGCCACCGACCGCCGCCGCCACCACCCAGCGGACACCTCGAGCTCGCTTCCCTCCGATCGCCGCCGATCTCGCTGTCCGCCTCGCTCCGCGACGACCTGGTAGGTTTCAACCTCGTTCATTGTTTCCGCGCAGTTCGCGTGCGACTTGGAAGTGAAGTAGTTGCTGTTCGTGTCTGATAACCTCCGAGCGTTTTCCGCTTTCGAGATTGATCGGGGACTGATGTGGCGTGGATGTGATATGGCGGTCTTTGATGTTGATTGGGAGTATTAGTAGGATTTTAGCCTCCGAAGTTGCAGTAAACATCGTTAGGATATTGGCCGCACTGCAGTGTGCTGAAAGGTTGTACCTTTTCGGCTGTTGATTCATCCAACGAGCGCGGAAAGATTCTCGACGCTGTCTTTTAGCTTTCCGATGGTTTGACAAGTTATTTAGAATGCGAATCGCGGTCTTGACCATTGGAATGCTGGATGCATTCGTGTCATTCTGTTAATTCGCGCGTAGCAAGAAATGTAGCTTTCAATTTAGCATGTTGGTAGGGAGATAGTTATTGAATCTGCTGAGAACAAAATTTGCGGCCTCTTTTGTTTTTGCTGGATTGTTTCGTTTAGTTCTTACTGAATGGTATGTCTTGTTTGTGGCTTATTTGTAGAAAGTGAAATTAGATTACCGTTGGATTTTGCAGAATGTAGTTCAAAAGTGGGAGGGGGTAGCTAGTGATGTTTTGTGCCCAAAAAGCTTGGGTTCACCTCACCAGGATATACAGACTTCGACGAGCGAGATCATACAGCAGCTCCGGCGGCAAGAATGGCGATACATCCAGCACCTTCATCACCAATTCTAGCAATGGTGAGAATGCTGAATCGAGCATCGGCACTTACAAGAAGGCGTACAGGCAGCTGGAGAAGTTGGATTTCATGACTGCCGCTAGGATCCTGTTCACTGATCCCCCGAAGAAAAAGAACTTTGGGTAGGTTAGGTGTAGATGTTCCTCCTCATGATTATGGAATTTGCATTTCTTGCTTTTGTAGCTCCACCAGACATATGATGCTCTTTCTTGAAATGTTAAACCCGGGTTGTGTTCTTGTCATAATCATGGTAGCCAACATGTAATATGATTCATATGTGAGATGAAACTGGGAATGCAATCTCCGATTCTTCATAATGCTTAATCATACTTGGTCCGATCTCAAATTCTTTTAATTTTTTTTTCTCACTTAATGTCGAACTTTCTTCTTATACTGTTCTTTGTTGCATGATCAGGATTGATTTCCATCTGGTACAGCTTTTCTTTGCCTGCATGCCTTCACTGGGTATTACGAAGTCTACCAACTATCGAATTTCAGATTTACAATGTTGCCTGTTGGTTTGGTGCTCCTGTCTTAAAGCGGATGGTTTGTGTGACAGCTGTTTACTTGGTGGCTCAATATGCACGATTTGAAATGAGAAGAATGGAAGCTGTAAGCCTCGCCCTTTTACATACTTAGCCAGTGAACACTGATACTTGACATTGCAGTTCTTGTCACTCAATAATTTATTACGTGCATGGGGACTTTAGTCTGCTTCTTTCTGTTTGATTTGTTAAAAAAAAAAAAAAAAAAAAAAAAAGGATAGTTTGTGTCTTGTTGGAGTGTTGCACATGTGATGATGACTAATTAAAGGGTATAATCTCTTCTTTCATATGCTCAATTCAAATTGCCAGCAACCTGACCTTTGCTATGTGTATGATTTATCATTTTGTTGTTTTTGTCACTATCTCAGGAACTGGAGCAGAAGAAGCTGGAAGAAGAAAAGAAATTGAAAGAGATGGAAGAGGAAACTCCAGAAGAAGAAGAAGTGGATTCAGTAAAGGATCTTTCTGAGGTAAAAGTGAGACTCAACAAGCTGGAAGAGGCTGTGAAGGAAATAGTTGTCGAAGCAAAGAAACAATCAGGTGGCAGCTCTCATGCAAAGCAGGAGGATGCAATGAAGAAAGAGATTCAATCATCGGCCAAGCCCAGCACTGCAGAGCCAGAACCTGGAAAACCTGTGGTTAAAAGCAATGATGGTAAAGAAGAGGGAGGTGGTTCAGCTTTAGTTCCTGTTTCTTCCCAAAAGGATCAGACCAATTAAGACCCAAAATGGATGAGATTTCTGTGGTGCTTAATTTGAATGACGTTTTGGCCAAGAAAAATTTATTTTTTCTGGAAAGAGATGCACGAATTATGCTCTGGCATAACAGAAATCCATGTCCAAAAGTTGCTTAACAAAGGTACAGACAGGGGAACTGCATGCCTGAGAGAATTTTCTTGTTGATCTGATTGGTTGTTTAGTCTAGCATCCTGTACTTATGGTGTCATGAGTTGTTCGTGTGCCATGGGCTAAATTTGTTAATTTTTGTCCATTATCTATCCCTTGTAGTTATTTAATGAGTCTTTGAATTAGGTTGAATTGGGAAAAGGCTATATTATTTTGTGATCCGGGCCATCTTGTTTTCTTTGTAAATCAGGATGCCATTGAAGGGAACCTCGTATTTTTTGGTCATGATATATGGCATATGAAGAGCAGGTGGTGATTTATGGAGGAATGATGTTGAGCAGAGGCAATGTGAATGAAGGAACAAGTGAAGCGACCTCCTCCGTGAACGGATCCTGATTCCTTGTAATTGTATTTGTGCTTGATATCAAGTGATTAGTTCCCTAATGCTACACTCTACGATATGCACATTTACTAGGTTCTGAAGAATCATACTCATTTTGAATGAGGTAAAAGTCAAATCACTTGTTACCTTTGCAAATTATAATGACTTCCTAGTGCTTCATAGTTGCGGTAAACATGCCAACCCCTCTTAAGACAAAAAAGGCTGCTATTAAAACCTGCCGTATGTTTCTTTAAATGGAATTACTATCAATTAAAGTAAGCGCGGATGGATATGTGCTTTTAGTCCTGCAAAATGATCAGTTTGATTCTTCATGCATGCTCTGAAATGTGGAGAATTCAGAGCAGAAATAAGGAGACGCGGGAGGGAAAACCGTGCATGCAGTCCGGTCTTGCATAATCTAAGATCTCTAAGATCTCTGCGTTTGATTATCTGTGTAAAAACATATAGTGTAATGACATGGTCAATCAATTTGATTGATGGATATAGAAAAGATGATGTGTGATTATTAGCCTCTCTCAAGTAATTTAAGAAGTCATGCCCAACTTGTAGAAACTAACAATGCGTTACACGTATTAGGATGAGATTAAAAAAGTGAGGACCATTGTCTGCAGTAAAGCTTCCCACCCAATCTCAGCCAATGGTGAGTCCATTTTGAACACAGACATCTTCCTAATCGGGTGCTTTTGTGGGGTTTCTTGCTTTAACAACAAACAATTCATTTCCCATTTTTGACACAAAAAAGGACTGTCCACCTAAGAGGCCAACTTTGGTGAGCGTTCATGACTTGTAACTTTCATTATGACTTGCATCTAACTCAATCATAGTCCTCACTATTGTCGGATTACTGGGGTAATTAACTGTCGTAACGATGCGACTGTTTCTGTCACATTAACTCTTGATTGTGGAAAATCCAAGTTGCATTATGACTAATGAAAAGATGCAACCAGTGCACATCGGGGTCTGTTGTGGGCCCCTGCTTTGATGGCTAAAGTCAAGAAATCTTATTAGGTGAGAAATCAAATGAATATGCAGATTTTACCCAAAGTTTGTGTATGGAAAATGATGTGATAGCAGAGCTTGTGTGGGCCATTCTGCGCCATCTCACATGGCCATACCAAACAAAAATGGTCTATAATCAACTGTAAGTAGGTATCTGTAATGCTGTTCAGACAAATCACAGCCATCCAACTCTACTAAGTTCTTTCTTGACAAGCATTGCGCATTTTTAGTGTTTTGTGACAACAAGAGATGACAAGAACATGCTTTCAGATGACACCCCTGCCAGTGTGGACCATCATGTCCGCATGAAACTAATAATGCATGTGAGAAAAAAGCTACTGTTCTTAATTAAATAAAAACTCTGTCGCATGTCATGTTTTGGGAGACTCAGTCTGATCTTTGTCCTTCACTCTCCTTTTAAACTTCCAACTGGTGTCCTCCATTAATTTAATAGCGGCCAAATTCAAATATTAATAGGTGACTTCACATTAAGTTTACAAAAGCCCTTCGCACTGGTTGTCAAAACCAGTTTTTACGGCTAGCCGCAACCCATGGAAATCTCTTCTTCTTGTGTTTTTTTTCACTCCTACCATCTACTGTTAATAAAACTTAATTCTGGACAAAGAAACTCGGATTTCCAGATTATAGGAGACAGTAGAAGCGTCCTAGAAATTAGTCCATCCCACGGTGATTCATGTCTATACTCAGAAAAGCATGTACAAATGGTAATCCCGAAACAAAATAAACCAACTTTGCCTGAAGAAGTAAGATAATGTCATTACTTTTGCTTGGAGAGGGCGAAAAAAGGGGGGGAAAAGGAAGAGAAAAACAGCTTAGAGTTTCAGGGACAAGTCAATTTTCTGCACTTCATCTTGTTTGGTATCCAAATGGTTTACACTGCCCCACCAGGATCCTCCCATCCCTTCGGCGGCAGAAGGAATCCTCCTGACTCCGTCGAATCTGCCGATCCCGGAATTTGATGATGATCCTGTGGTGGTTATACCCACACGAAAAGAATCCTGTACCACAAGTCTTCCAACTGCAGGCTGCTGATTCAGCGATTGCCGACTCCAGCCGTCATGTCCATAAGCATGAGGCGGCTTGTGGATCATAGAATGCACTTGAATGCCGAGAGATCTGTTATAAGAGCCATGCAGAGGCAGGGAGGCCATGCTGGAATACGCAAAGCCGCCGATCCGGTGACGCTTTGCTAGTGTCCGCTCTCGCTTGTGCGCGTTCTGGTGGCCTCCGAGTGCTTGAGAGCTGTAAAATTTCCTCTGACAGTAGTTGCATGAAAACACTCTTGGCTCGGTTTCACTACCTGGAAGGGTGTCTTCAGAGTTTCGAGGTGAATCGGAGTCGAAACCTTGGATGAGATCCAGTTCTGGATTCGAACCGTGACAGGAATCTTCCCTAGATAGGCTGAGATCCAGGGTAAGAGCGGAATTCTTGCTTTCTCTCTGTCTCTGATGATCTTTCTCCAGCTTTTGCATCCCCTCCATGGCTTAAGATATGAGGTTTTCACAAGAGAGGGGACTTCAGATGATAAGCTGAGGTTGGGTTTTCTGAGTGACCTGCTCTCACTTTGGAGGGTACATGCGGAGGAAATTAGCTAAAGCGGCTTACTAGTCATGTGCCATGGAAACAACCTTTTTGCTGCGGAGAAATATATTCAAATTCAAAAGCCTATTGATGGGCCAGTAATAAATTAAAAGCTCTGAGCTATGTATGGAAGGAACTGCTCCTGTTTTGCAGTTACAAGGTCTTAATATAGAAGGACTAGGATATGAGGACCAGGACAGTTTTGGAGAGAGAGAGAGAGAGAGAGAGAGAGAGAGATGTTACAAACTCTTGATTGAAACTCTTGAGCGATATCGTGCACCTATATCCATGTACGCACTATAAACGTGTACTTTTTATTCTTCTCTTCGCCTCAAACTCCTGTCTTCTGGCCATTCTTGTGTTTGTGCTTCACGCTCCTCCTTCGTGAATGTCCGCGGCTGTGGAGTCACATATTAAATCCAAGACCGAATAAATCCGCCCTTTTGGTTTTTGGACTTATGTGAGTCTTGGAATGGACTTATCTTTAAAAAGATGTGGCTTTGTAAATTTTGGCACCCGAATGAAGGATATGCAATATCTTCACAGAAAAAGTCATGTCCTTATCTTGTGTAAGAGTTCAGTCATTGTGGGAGCAATCGCTTGTCCATACTCTGCACTGTAGATTTCTAGTGCACCCCCTGAAGTTAGTGGGTGCCTACGCAAATATGGTTCAAAACAGGTGCTGGTGTTCATGGAATAATTACCATATATGAGTTGTGGACCATACTAGTGTCGTCATTTTAAAGTCTCAGCAGTCAGCACGGTTGTGCAGATAGGCGACCTCCTGGTTCAACTAATTAATTCTAAAAAGTTCTGCTTTTCAGTCTTCTGATTAGGTGTTTTTTTATGATTGTTTCTTTATAATAATGCAGATTATAGACCCCGAGAGCAGAACAAATGATATCCTCGTTATCTCACCGGATGGTTTTTGAAAAGGTCAAATTATATTGACAATAAAAGCTCGCATCAGCTGCTGCTTGCGACTGCGAGGTGCCATCTGAGAAATCGCCCGAAGGGGTTCTCGTCCTAACCGGCCTTAGCTAAACTGATTTCCTTTAACCTTAATCTTTTGTTAAACTGACATTTCATCATTTCATGGGAAACTTCTATTTCAAGTTCGACTAAAGCAGGAAAAAACAAATGGAAATTTCACGTCGTCCTTCCTCTCTCCAAACTGTGGCACCAGAAAGTCAGTCGATCTGTTTCGCACATAGAAGTGACATATATTCGTAATGATCAGTGCACATTGTTAGGTAAGCTCCCACATTTAGAAGGTAAAGGCCCTTTTCCATGCCTAGGAATCTGCTGAAACTTTTAGTCAATATCTAATCCACTGTGACCTAGCAGAATCGATGGTTAATACAAACCTCTGCCTTTCTTTTTCATCTTTATAAGTTTCCTTGGGAATCAATTCACGGATCTCGGATGGCAAATTGAGGGTTGGAAACACGGGTTGTACAGGTAACTCCTTTTCGGTATGCGTCCTCTCTGCGGGTGTAATGAGATGGTGACGGAAAGCGGTCACTTGTGTCTGTGTTGGATTTTAAGTCGGTAGGCCAGAGCTTTGCAAGAAGACAAATACCGGTAGATGGAGTGGGAATGTCAGAATTCACATTGAAGATTTTAGCCATCAATGTGATTCTCAGTACTACCGTGGTAACTAGCTAGTGTTTGAGGGTTCTTCACATGAACCATCTCAATTTCATCCATCAAGTTGCAAGTGAGCGTCTTTACCGATGATTAATGATATGAATATCATTCATCTACAGATAGATCATGTCTATGCAGATCTTAATACTCAAGAACATGGGAAGCAGGCAGAGTGACTAGGATGCAAGAACCAGACTCCAATAAGACGGTCGTCGAAGCATTCTTAGACTAAGGTTACTCTATGCGCTCTCATACGTCTGACTCGACCTAATTACATGGCGGCTTGACAATGATTTTTCCCCCGTCTCGCCATGGGTAGTTTGCATCTGGTAAATAGGAGCAAAGACACTTAAGATTACATAAAAAGTTTGAGCATCATCTCCATTGAATTTCATGGATTTGCAAAGTGCAGAACCACTATCAAAATTGTGAAGGGCCTTACGCTTGTAATTGTAGTTTGTCTTGCAATTACTGGGTACCTCCCGTAGTATTATACGCTTTCCAGCAAATGTCGCAAATTATGACCTAAAAGCCAGGTGGAGATATAGGTATCCGTCAAGAGCGAATAGGTGTAAAAGCTTTGCCTACTTTGTGTGATTTTTCCAGACCAAAATGACCTGATTTTGACAAACACCTAAATATGACGCCTAAGACCCTAATATCACTTCAACTTGGGGGCATCCTTCTCGAAGTAAACCAGTTCTCCATTGGCCTTCATGACTTGAATCTTGATTGAAAGGAAAACTAGAAGTACAAATCCCTCTCTTTTAAACTTTTGTCTCTATTGTCAGCACTAACAGTCAACTTGGATGGGTGGTCCCCAAATCAAAAACTTCATGTGCACAAATAAAAAGTCCAATTCAATCCACATGCAAACAGAAGATTCGTTTGTCCTCTCGCAGTGGCGAAAGATTTACTTCACAAACAAGTGGCAGACAGGTTGATGGAGGAGTTGATGGAAAGGGCCCTTGACATGCTCCCGGATTGCCGTCCTACGCATGTTAATCCTCATGAATCATTATCACTCGTGCTGATTTTCCTGAAATCAAGCCCGAGATAAAAACAAGGGCCAAGACAAATTGTTTGATCAATCAGAAAAGCGTGAATGATGGGCACGCATAACAGTCTTAACCGGTTGTCAAAGCACTTGTTTTTGAACCGTTTGATCTTCTCCTGTACATGTGCTAAACATAATTTCTTTGTTAGGCTATGTTAAGCATGCCTTTTCTAACCAATTGGACCGAGCATCTGTCTAGATTTCTCTGTCCGTTCATTTTCTACACTGCAAGTTCGTCAAACATTTTTAAAGCTGCAGTAACGTCAACCTCATCCAACCCAAGCGGTGACAACTTCACTCCTCCCTGGCACCCGAAAGAAATGGAACCCCATCTCTTTAACACACACCCTCATGCTTTTAAGGTTCTGCAAAGGTACAGAGACTGAAATATTACAATTTCCGTAACCAGAATCCTACGACTAAGATTCTGTTTAGACTACTGAAATTGCAGTTCAATAATGACCCTCCGAGAAGGTCAGTCCCTCTATCTTGATTTGATTCCCCGGACTATTTAGAACAGACGTAGAGCAGAAGCGTAACAGAATGTCCCGAGATCGAGGCATTTGAATTAGGCATTCCTCTGACGATGTCCTCAAATTATTGCACTCCCTAGCCAATCATATCGAGCATATCATTTTCGCAACGTAATGAGAAGGAGAGAATCGGTGGACGTAAATGTCCCCAAGCAAGAAGGATTGTCCCTTTCAGGTTTTTAACATCAGGCACTAACCTAATGTACATGGTACTCTTTCTCTAAAGGGCGCGCT
Organism: Eucalyptus cladocalyx; assembly: GCA_017140615.1. Lineage (NCBI taxonomy): Eukaryota > Viridiplantae > Streptophyta > Magnoliopsida > Myrtales > Myrtaceae > Eucalyptus > Eucalyptus cladocalyx. The sequence continues at coordinate 36,173,550 of CM029525.1, forward strand.
CGCATTCTGGTATCGCCGCATCCCCCTCCCTTGCCTCTTCCTTGCAAGTTGAGTGGACCTTGGCCGACTTTTTGTCTTGGAGAGGTGGTCCTAAGAGTCGGTCACTTTCTGGCGTGGTCATCCAAGACGGATGCAGTTGTAATGGTATCTTCTTAGCTTCTTCGCTTTCAAATTTTCAGCCTCACTTGACAGCTGACTTGGAGAACAATTCTACTTCACTCATTTTAGGGGTGAAATATTAAGCGAAAGTTTTTCTTTCCACATGGGATCACAGGTATTCAAATGAAATAATCTTAACGAGATCGAGCGTGACATCAATGAGAGTAGGTTTGAATGCGCATCGTCAATTGATTTACCCAGTGAGAACAATCAATTTCAAAGTCATAAATGTCAACAAAATCCTCATAACTGGGAAAAATCACGGCAGTGACAACATCATCCCTACCACCAATTCATCCTCAAAATACCAAATTCAAAATCCAGATCAAACTCAGAGCATTAAAGAATAACACACACAACATGCCACACAGCTTATAGAGCGTATCATCTTGAATATCCCTCAAAACAAACATTGGATTTAATATGTGGACTCGCAACAAAAAAAGATTCCCCAAGGCAAAGGCAAATAAATGACTAAAGAGAATGTGCTGTAGGTTGACCCAGTTGATGGTCAATGTTGGGATTGCCTCAAAACCATTATGGCGTTACTTCAAGCAATGGGTAATGGAGACTGAGTTCGAAAGCTCTACAAAGATAATGGTGGACCCAAAGCCTTGAAGTGCATCTGGTATTATCTCTATAAACAGTAAAATGCAGATACAGCATCCATTTGAAGGATAGAGAAATGGTATAAAAAGACAGATGAGGCATTCTAAAGAACAACTAATTACAAAACATAGAGAGATTGGCCCATACTGACAACCCACTAGTAATGCTAAAAATGACATCGTTACTTGCTCAGCCAATATATGAAAATAAGGAATGTGCAAACAGAAGCAACAAGAGAGAGTATGATGGTATCCATTGACTTTTTCCTCTTTATTGCTGAGAGAATTTGATTAACCTGCAGCAACATATCAGAGAAAAGTACATTGGTTCACACAATGCATGTAGAAATATTACATATAAGTTAAGAAAACACAGAACCATCCATCCTTCATATTTGATCTATTATTTACATAGATTTTGCTTCCCATCATGTTTACCTCTTAATATCGCTCTCCTTCACATCTTGTTTTGGTCAAAAGATAATACCAAGAAAAAACTTATTCAAAGGCACTCGTAACTTTTTACATTATGCCATGACCATGAAATTTTGTGGCTTCATATGCAACCAAGTCCCCAAACATATTATCCCTAATACATATACTGATGTCAAAATATTTAAATATTAAACTCTGCCTTCATCTTATATCTTAAACTTTTAGAGTAATCGGTTATGGCCTATAAAACCTCACAGTATCAGCATAGGATGGTCCTGAGCTCAGATCTTTTCAGATATCTTATTTGCCTCCTCATTATATATTTTCACCCTTTAGTCTTAGGATAAAGTCCAGCTTACGTGTCAGAGAAAGTATTAGAGTGTTTGAATATAAATCACGCATTCATCTAACAATTTAAATTTTTAGAACATTTGGTTGTGTTCCATAAAATTTTATAAATGAAATGATCACTGACCGATGGAAGGCGGCTGCTGACATTGCTAAGTTTTGAATTGATGCCCCCAAAAGTGGAACGTTGCAAAACAAGGGTACCGAGTGTTGCTTGAGCTTGAGATATGACATTATCCATCTGCAGCAGAGGAACATGTTCAATAAGGTGGTCCAACGAATAACCAAGGCTTTTCGTTTTGCCAAGATATTCACACATACAAAGTACCTAAGTTTAAACCTACATTAGTGGATTAAAAAAATTGATGTTCCCATACCACACCGAACTGATCACCTAGATTGTTCAGCCAATGGCTTGCAAAGGTATAGGTCCGTGCATCCATTGATACAGTAAAAGAAGCAATGATCACAAAAGAACATCTGGACAACCATCAAGTTATTTGACATAAAAGAAGCCCAGGTGTTGAAAGAGCAGATGAAACTAAAAATTGAAACAAAAGAAACTGGGATAGCGCATATTCAGATTCTACCTTAGCAAAAGCAAAATATATAAAGAGCCATGATGCAAGCTGATACCTAATGGTGAAGGTGCCAGCAGAATATTTCAAGAGATTTCCCTAATAACCACAGGTTATGACTAAAAACAAAAAAGCAAACAGTGAAATGCCCACAAAATTAAGAGTTGCTGATAACACACACGGGATGTATATAGTAGCCATGCCAAGCTGTTCTTGTTGTAAGTTCATACCAAAATTGTCAACATGCTATAAGATGAAAAATACTACATGTGACACCTCATCAACAACAAACAATAACCCTGCTACCGGCACATTGCGTCATAATTTATCTTCAATTTCAATAGCAACAAGCAAATTGTTACGCCATTATTTTAGAAGCCAATATTGCATACCTGTCCTGTACTTCTGCCAATGGATGCATGCTCCTTAAGGAGCGCTTGCTCTGGAGAACCGTGGCCATCTTCCAAGTCCAGCCTTGTCCTATCAAACTCCCTAAAATCCTCAAGGAGTGAAGCATGCTCTTGTTTAGCTCTTAGGCTGGATCGAAGTCGATAGAACTCCTGCATTCATGTAAATTAAGGTAATTCGGCCAATTCTTAAGGCATAGAACTGGAAGTTTATGGGAGAAGTTTCCTCAAAACCCAAATGAGTCATGAGAATTTACCCCAAAAGAAAGTTAGTCATGGGAAGATAAAGTCCCTCGTCCATACCAGAAAATTTGATATATAACATTCCACATCCCCAACAAATAGGAAATTCCCATGTAAAATAAATTCCCCGGTTCTTACAGAGAGCAACCGGTATTGAGAGAGAGAGAGAGAGAGAGAGAGAGAGAGAGAGAGTATAAAAAGGAAAGTAAAAGAGGCTACTTTTATTTTCTGATCAGTGGAAGTTACAGGATCAAGAAAGGAGGTACTTTAGTTTAACTGGTAGACTTGAGAACGGCATAGTCAGGCCCTTTTAAGAAAAGATAAAGTCATGTCTTGTAATCTTCATGAACTTGAGCATCTCATCTCTAAGTACAAGTGACTTTTTCTATCTCTTCTTAATATCCAAAAACACTAGAATGCCAATAGAAATACAAAGGACAAGTCTGTTAAAATGACCTACTAAAATTATCCCGCTAGAACAGTGGAAGATACAGGATCAAAAAAGGAGGTATTTTAGCTTAACTGATAGACTTGAGAATGGCATAGTCATGCCCTTTTAAGAAAAGATAAAGTCATGTCTTGTAATCTTCATGAACTTGAGCATCTCATCTCTAACGGTGCGTTTGGTTCAACTTTCCCAAGGGGCTTTCAGTCTCCAAAGCCCCTAGGGGAAATGCTGGCCTTGAAAAAGCTGAAAGCCCAATGTTGATAAGGACTAACTTTGGGCTTTCAACATTTGACCAAATGTTGAACTACTTTTTTTTTCCAAATCTACTATCATAAATTTTTTAGTTTTTTGGTTTTATCTCTCATTGTTCCAAAACTACCCTTACCTTCACTAGAGTCAGCAAAGAGTTTAATATTTTTTAATGAAAAAAATGAAATCCAACAGCCCTGTATAAAAAATGATTTGCTAAACACTTTTACGCCAAAATAGCTTTGCGAAGAATTTCTTACCAAACGCAATTTGTATTTCCCCAAAGCCCTTTAGGCCAAAGATATTTGCATTTCCCCAAGGCCCATTTTCAAAGTTGAACCAAACGTAGCCTAAGTACAAGTGACCTTTTCTCTCTCTTCTTAAAATCCAAATACACTAGAATGCCAATAGAAATACAAAGGACAAGTCCATTAAAATGACCTACTAAAATTATCCCACTAGAATATCAAACTCTGTTCAGAATGACATATTACACAGCCATCTGACCAAAACAAGAATATTTCAGTTACAGGTGCTAGGTACCTAGCAATAAAAAATTTCCCCCTACAGCCAAGAATCACAGAAAAAATAAAGAGCAAAATGCAGTACAAATTTTTATTATACTAGCAATGCTCACACAAAGGATAATCTGAAAGTCAGGAGGGAAGTATTAAGATTCGCAGGTAGGCATGTGGAAAAAAATCATGTAGACAAGAATGGAGTTGAGACCATTGCTACAGTCAAGGTGTGATAGAAGAAACATTCTATGTTAAAACGAAACATGGTGAATCAGCAACTCATGGTAATCTGCAGGGTCTTCTAACTTGGCAAGTTTGGTGAATGTGCAAGGGAAAAGGAAAAGGAAAGACCTAAGAAGGCAGAAACATGAAGAAAATAACATAGAATATTTTGATCATAAGTGAAATTTGACACCACTCAATAACCGAAGGCTATGTTGTTACTTTTTCTCAAACGGAATAGAGTTCCAAATGCTGAGGTAGCTCCAGAATTTGTGCCACAACACGAACGATAATGATTTAATCTGCCATCCAGTATGTAACCACTTGAAGTTAGTGTGATTTATGATTATGATTAGTCACCTTCATGGAGTAGATTTGAATCAAGAAAGGAGTGGGCAGTCCATCTGCCTATTTTGATGATTTGCACTTATAAAAGATTTGCCAATAAATCAATAATTTCCTACAGAAGATTCAACTATTTTTGAAAATGCATGCATTTTTCACTGAAGTTCTTGTTCATGACCTATTTGTATGATGCACAACAATCAGTGAAATGTGATAGGATATGATAACTTCTAGTCCCTGATTGGATCATTCTACTAGGATGAGCTCGTAATATAAGAGCAATCAAGAAAATTCTTGCACAGCCCTATTCTATCTTCTCCAGTCTGATATTCTGATGTGCAACCAAAAACACAGCTGAGACTCAAAGATCACAAGTTGACTGTAAATTAACCAACACTGAGGTATCATTCGGTGCTTAGACCAAATCAAATCTCCAAACAACGACCCTATTAACCGATGTCAAACGGCCAAAAATACCTGCGTAAGATCTTGTAGAATTTCCTGATGCCGTGTCAATGTATGAGAAACCATCTCAGATCCTCCAGATGATACCCAAGCTTGCATTTGTATATTTACTTGTTCGAGCTGTTTCAGTAGTCGATCTATCCCAGTTTCAACATCTGTCTCCGTAGCATCAGCTTTAGAAGAAGCCTTTGCAGAAGCAATCCTCCTATATGAATTCATCTGCTCATCCAACTGAGCTTCGAGCTTTCTTGCCTGCACTCAAAAGGTCAAAGAGACATTAGAAGCGAAAGATACATGCAGCAGCGACATTGACAGGAATCATGATGAGACAGGAAAAATAAGATCCGTGAATTGTCATAGAGTCATTCTGACAACTCTAATGATTCTAAGGAAATTATAAACGGGGTAAGATGCTCGAGGAAAATAGTGGCTTCACCTAGCAGGGAATATTTAGACCATTTTCCACTTCAGCAACAAAAGGTCATGCTCCCCTCGTTAGCATTTGCAGTAACCGTCATTATAATTCACAAACAACTGCAAGACATCAGGATCGGGCATCCAAACACTCCTATAATCTCTGCGGCCTCACGCACATATCCAACATTGCCATAAGTACTCGGCTTAGAAAATAAAATAACTGAGCAAACAACTCTGCACTCAAGACATCTCTTGTAACGCACGATCGAGGATGTCGAGACGAAAAGCACCACTAATTCCGAATTGAGCGACCGAATCCACCTTTATCGACTTCGCATGTAAAGGATCTGGACCGTTCAATACTCGAGGGGCAGAGACTCTAACTCTCCAGAGTCGTCACGCGAAATCCTCGCCAGATCGGACAGTCGACCTTAATCAACTGACACCGACAAAATCAACTCCATCGCGCCCCCTAGACTCCTCGTGGATCAGACGCCGGACATGACAAAACGACATTCAAGTCAAACGAAATCCTAAAATCAAGCCAAAAACGAAGGCCCGACCGAGGCGATCTCCAGCAAGTCAACAAAGAATTCATCCATTCAATCACAAGAACAAAAGGAACATGAGCTCGTCAAATCGGTTCCGACGAGGACGACGATAAGGGAAGAAGAAGAAGAAGAAGAACTAAGGACCTGCTTGCGGAGGGCGTCCCATGAGCTCGGCACCTCCATGAATCGAGCAGCGGAGTTGTCAACTTATCGCCAAATCGAATCAGAGGAAGGAGCGACGATCGCAACGGAGGATTCCGCCGGTGCCGGATCGGATTCCGGGAACTCTGCTCTCCGGTTCTCGGCGGCGGATTGCGAGCCGCGGTGATCGGAAGTTGGCGCTGCGGATTTCGATTCGGGCTTCGTGGGTTTTTGTCGAGAGAGACGGGGACAGACCGCCCGATCCCCCAACGGCAATTTGGCCCAGTTCGCTTCTCCCTCAGTTCATCGCGCTCGATTTTTTTTTCGGGTTTTCTGATTTTATTTATTTATTTTTGGCCTTTTTCTAATTGCGGCAAGTTATTCTTTTTTCTAATTGCGGGAAGTTATTCTTATCCCCCGACCGCTCGCAAGTCTTTTCTTATCTCCACCAACTATTCACATAAATGAAAAAAATTATAGGCCTTAAAGTTACGCTGAACGTGCAATAAAATCCTGAAATTTCAGATGGTATAATCAAGTATTGCCATTATTTAAGTTCATATTGAGTGATGGCGAAAAAATTGATATATTATGTTTTTTTTTAAGACATTTAATTCACCACTTTCAAATGTAGTTTGCAATTTTTTATGCAAGTAAGGTATATTATCACTTTCCAAAGAGTATAATGAAGAATATTTCATATGCCCACCGTTGAACAAACAATTTATATATTTTCTTACATATCGATAATAAATTGAGATGTTCATATATGAGTTATCTTTTATTATGTCAACAGACTTAATGAGGATTCATTTCCTAAAAAGGTAAAGTTTTATCCTAAGTAATTTTTTCACCGATTAAAAATAAATTTGCTAATTAACTTTAAATGTGGTTAGTCTTAGTTTTCCACATAATCCTGTTACTTTCTCTTCATCAGAAAAGTAAATTTTTGTGCTGTTAATGATTAAAAAAATTCCCATATATCTCGTTTCTCCGCACCGAATGTATATATATATTTTTTATAATTTTATTTTTTGGGTAATATCGTAAAGAAGAGCAACCTACTAAAACCCTAATCTTCTCCTCCTCTCCCGCGAGCTCCACCATTCAGTCGTTCCTCCTCGCCTCCCTCGCGTTCTGCTCACGGTCCTTGCTCGCATCCGCTGATCAGTAGGCATCTTCTTCTTCTTAACCTAGCTTCGATTGTTCGCTGCAATGGTTATTGTTTCTCTGGCTCATCGGCGCGTTCTGGGCTTTGCGCAGGGTTCTTGCTTCGGGGGGTTTTTCTGATTTTGGGCAATTCGATGGCGGAGGAGGCGGCGGCGGCGGCGCAGCCGTTGACGTACGTGCAGGAGGCGATACTGAAGAAGAGGAAGAGCACCGAGGAGTTGGCGCTCCGGCGGAGGGCCCAGCTCCAGCTGCGCCAGAAGAGGTCGAAGCACTCCAAATCGAGCGACTTCAAAATGCCCGAGCAGTTCATCAAAGATTTCAGGGAGAAGGTAAGCTGTCGCCTTTTTTCAACTTTCTAGTTTAGTTTGGATGTCGTCGTGGCGGGTCGTGTCGTCCTAATGTAGATTGTGCGGATGCTTGTGGATTACCTGGGAATTGGGAAACGGGAACTTGTATGTGGAAGGAAGGTCGTGTGATTCGATTGCTTACTCGTGCTTTGCTATTGCATGGGTGGCCATTTTAGTTTGTCCTCTCCGTGTATATCCGTTTGGGGTCGTTTTGATTGGTGCTTCTGTGACATTCGTGTATGATGGGGGCTGCTTCGGCAGTAATGTTATCGAGAGACTCGACTTTTACTATATGTAGAGTCGGCTTTAGAGTGTCAGGAGCACATTGATTTTGGAGGTTGATGTCTGTTGTGACGCCTACGTGGTACAGCTTAACTAGTGGGATGAGAACTTTGCTGAAAGCTTCCCCATTTAGCTCTAGAAATTATCGGCTATTATGTGGACTTTTTACACTTTCAGTTTAGTTGGACTTCTTTTTCCTCTCATGTCACAGCCAGACCCCTTTCCGTTTGTTCTTTCTTTTTCTTTTGTTGACCATGCTTACTATTGAATTAACTGGTGCTACAACTACATTTTTTGCTGGAACATCCAGTGGTTTCACAACATAGATTGTGCTTGGTTTCTTGATGATGCGCATACAGTCCTCTGTTGACTCCTGAATGTGGAAAATAAATGAAACAGGACACAAAATCATCTATCTTTGCTTTTTCATGTAGGAACTTGATCTCATCCGAATGAAACATAGGGTTAAGAGACGAGCACCGCCGGTTGCACCGTTGAACGCAAAGCTGCTCTTCATTATCCGCATTCAAGGGTGCGATTTTTGCCTAGTGGAGGTTATTTCTTATGGGTGGTTTGTTGTCCTCACAATCTGAACTCTACCTTCTCCTCCCAGGAAAAATGACATGCATCCAAAAACTAAAAAGATCTTAAACAATCTGAGACTAAGAAGAGTCCTTAGTGGTGTCTTTGTGAAGGCAACTGAAGGAATCCTGGCGATGCTGCAAAAGGTGGAGCCATATGTCACATATGGGTAGGCAACTTAAATTCTGCCTTACATCCTTCTTTGATTCTGTAGTAGTAATTGTCATGTTGCTGACAGCTATAGGAGCTGGTGACATTTTTTGGGTCTGTTCCTCGACTTGTGGTTCAACTGCAGAAAACCCTCTTTAGCCAAACAGACTGAAATTTTTTAGACAGGATAGAAATATTGTCTTCTCAAGCCCTGCCTGTTTGGACCCATAGATCACATGCTGCTGATTATTAGTGGAGCTTGCCTAAGATGCGTGGTAACACCTCTTAGCTTTAAGAGCATTTGATAAGTCATAAGTACTTTTAATTATTCAAAAACATAGGCCTTGACTATTTCCATATATCCTTTGACAGTTCTTAATAAAAAATTATTGGTCATTAATAGTGTTCCGCCCTTGGAGTAAAGTTTACTACTTTTTCCTTAGTTGAATGTTTGCATCACGATTAGCATTTGAATGCCATCTTCTACATATGCTCTATGATTATTTTGAAACCTGTAATGCCTTCATGATTATCCTAACCTAACTTAGTCTTTTGTACCTGAGCATTTTATGGAGGATCTTTTTTTTTTTTTTTTCTCTTTTTGAAGGTATCCTAATCTTACAAATGTGAGGGAGCTTATTATCAAGAAGGGATTTGCAAACATTGACAAGCAGAGGGTTCCTTTGACAGACAATAACATTATTGAGCAGGTACTTCATCATGAAATCTAGTGGATGAAATTGGTTAATTAAGCATATGCTGTCTTCCCTTAGTTTTGTTGGGACTGTTCCCAGCCCTTTGTATCATCATCACATGTCGTCTTGCGTTTCGTGTGTGTGAAGAACCTTCTTTGCCAATTTTTTTTCTTTTTTTTTGGAGCAGGAAGTGGGCAAGTATGGCATCTTATGCGCAGAGGATATAGTCCATGAGATCGCTAATGTGGGTCCACATTTTAAGGAGGTCACTAGCTTCCTGTGGCCTTTTATGCTCAGCAAGCCAGAAGGAGGCCTAAGAAGAACTAAAAGAATGTACAAGGATGGGGGAGAAACTGGCAATCGAGAGGATAACATCAATGAACTAATCAGGAAACTGAACTAGCGTAGGCTGGTCTTTGCTTGTGAAGACAGACTTGGACTAGTACCGCAGTTTTGTTGGCTCTTACCTAAATTTTGAAATTAATGGTAGTGGTCTTGCTTTCTTCTGTCTGTTGCGGTAAAACTCAAGTCAGAATGCTGAGTATGTGGTGGTTGCATTCCGTCTGTGATTTCAGAATATTTCAGCAGCTAGCTATCTTAATATTCTTTCTTATTAATCGGAACCAAGAAATACATCCTCAAACAATCATGATGCGGAATGTACTCTATGCAATTATATGAGGATTTGGCCATGTCTTCAATTATGACAAATTGGTGTTTCAACTTTATAAATTTTGCTATTTAGATATTGCCACTTTATAAGTAATCATGTTCAAATTTTTTCTAAACCTCAAATTAGTATATCTGTAATGAATTTATCATAAATTAATTTTTTGACTATCAAAAAATTTCTCATGAATGAATTCAAAAGGAAAGGAAAGGAAAAGGTAAAGGCATTGTCCTATTCCTCGTGAGCTTGCAATTACATATGATATATAAGTAATCATGCCTCTCGTCGTCATTTCATTCCACTCATTCAAATCCCGGAGTCTCAGCTGGAAGTACGACGTGAACGACGATGGTCGATCGCGACGACCCATGGCTGGCGCGCGACAAGCTGTACCACGTCCTCTTCTGCCTCTCCCTCACCCTCCTCTTCTCTCGCCTCGCCTCCTCGCCCCCGCCCCTCCCTCCTCCGCCGCCGCTCCCTTCTCGCCGGATCCGTCGCCTCCTCCTCGCCGGCGCCGCCAAGGAGGCCGCCGACCACCTCGGCGTCTTCCCCTCCGACGGCGCCTCCGCCAAGGACGCCCTCGCCGACGTCCTCGGCGTCCTCCTCGCCGCCTCCGCCCTCTCCCTCTGCCGCCGCAGGTCCTCGACCCGACCCGCGCCGGAACCGGGTCAGCACGGTGTTGCCTCCATGGTTTGACTCGTTTGAGCGGGTAGCTGGGTTCGATTGCTTCGTTTTGGGGGAGAATTTGCGGCCTTCTTTTAATGTCGATCTGAATGCTACATCGGGGACGGATATTTCTGAAGCTCTGAAATGCCGGATCTTTCGGCGAGGCATTCGAAGAAAGCTTGAATTTTGAGGTGGGTGCTATTCGGGATACCAACTCTTTCTGCTTAGCTTCCTCCTGTTTTTACGGCAGTGAGTATGTTGTGTTGCTTAGAATTTTGGGACAAAGCTTCGATTTTTTCATCTTGTTCCTGTTAAGACAGCAGAGTATATAGTCTGTGCTTTAGCTAATTACAGGAGGTGTTGGCTTGTTAGTTATTTTCAAATGGAGACATGATTCGAATCGATTTAAGTTCCAGTGATGATCGCAAAAGCTGATGTTAAAACTGATGTTACTCTCTGAAGTAAGATGAAAATCAAGTAAATGCATTCTGAGGTTTAGATTTAGCTCTTTTGCTGAATGACGTGCAATACAGATGTTATTGCTTGATGCTTGGTTTTCTTTCTGCTGCCGAGTAAGTTAGCTTTGCATTTGTAACAATCGATGTTGGGGGACTATTGCCAACTACTAGCCTAATTGCGTGACCTATTGTAACAGACTAAGTTTGCTTGATTCATTTATATTTTCTTTCCAATACACGACTTCCATAAGCAAGGCAGTTGAGTACAGATGAGTACTTGATACATTTCCTAACTTAAAAAATGGTGGTAATCTTCCTCTATGCATCTAAAGTTTACTTGTAGTTTCATAGTATTGTACTGTTGTTGAGACCCTGGTAATCATATCTTAAGAATCATGTAGAGTTCCCGAGAAAGCCACATGAGATTCTACATGGATTGTGCATGGTAATCGATTCTATAAGCCTCATAAGCATAGTTTAAGACCATGCAAAGATTGCGAATTTCACCTGCAATGTTGTTGAAATCCATAATTATAAATCAATTATCACCAATCTACTCTCTGGAAGCACAAGATTTGCCTGTTTCATGACTGTGTTATGGTTGACTAATATAATTCTATTACATATATTCCTCATGATCGCAAATACATAGATCAAGAAGCCAAATGTCCAAATGTATGCATAATTTTTCTTTGCTGTAGCTACAGACCAATATTCTGTTTTGAAGCAAAAACGGAATAAAGTAAGATAGAAATGCAGAGGGCAATGTCACAAAGCTGATCAGAGAACCTGCAGCAAGTAGAAAGAGAGAAAGAAGGAAGAGAGAAGGAATAGAGAGGAGGAGGAGGAGGAGGAGGAGGAGGAGGAGGAGGAGGAGATCGTAAAAGAAACAAAGAGAGGGCTGTAGATTTCTGTGTGACAGAAACTCTACAGCCATTGTGTTTATATTAAATATAAATTGTATATGACCGTAATACTCTTATGTAAGTAAAAAAGAAATAAAACTCTGAAAATAAAAAATAACTTAATTAAGGTAACTTAACAGGCAATATAGCTACCTTCATCTATATACGTTGCCGGTGCATAATAGATATTGTTGATCTATGTCGTACTATTGGAGTTTCTGTTAAATGTGGCAATATGGTGTTATGTTTGCCTGTCGCCTCCTGAATCTACATAAAAGTCTTAAGGCTTTCCCTGGTTGTTTCCTCCATCATCTGGCAACTTAACAGCAGTGTATATTCCAGCTCCACAAAGCGCGCCGAGAATGGGGGCAGTGAGGTAAATCCAGATGGCTCTGTAGTTTCCTGCTGCTATGGCCGGTCCCAATGTCCTTGCTGGATTCATTGAAGCTCCTGTGGTTGGCCTGTGCAATGAAACAAAAGGAGATGCCCCTGTGACTCATATTGACTTCTACGTCCCATAGTTTTCAACTCAACTATATTCTCTTTTCCTTTCTCTGGTTTGTTAAGTCTATCCCTTTTAGTGGTTTTATGAATCTGTATGAGCTTGAGCTAAGGACGAAATGTAAGTTTTATCATTTTTATTCATCAGTACCCAAAGAGAGGTTTTTATTCTTATTGCTATCAATATGCTTTCATGCTCTCTTTTTTTTTTCCCTCAAGCTCCTTTGGCTTGATAGAGTAATTTTGTCTTGAAACATACAGACAGCAGTGTTTACACATCAACGTTGCCTGTTGCCTGAAATACACAGAGATGCATTGTTAAGATATTACATACCCAGCATGCAGGAAAGACCTTTTGTGTTGGTCACACGATGCTTATGGGGTGTTAATATTTTCAAGGGTCTAATAAATTTCCATACGAGAGAAGCATGGACAATACCTAATTTTGCCTGTTCGGATTGATTTTTCTCTTCTTGTTGTTTGGCTTAATCTGAAGGTGATTTACAAGCTGAGTTGGTGGTGAAAGTCTTGGAACTCATGTGCATTTTATGTGGCATGTATTGAGGACAATAAAAGTTCCCTAAACCAATTAAAGATTTAAAACAACTGAGAATTCCTAGTTACCCGGCGATAAGGATGTTGAGCATGACGGTAGCTCCCACTGCGATTCCCGCCAACTCTCCAACCTGTGTGTAAATTTTCAATCGAAAATCGATTAACCATGCCAATGGGTAGGTAAATGGAACTTTCATTCTATTTCATCTTGTTCATATGTGCATGTGTTTGTTTTACTTGCGAAGCAAGCAGCAGACAAGAGAACTTGAGATGAGGAATATTGAAAGCGCAAGTGATCATGCATGGCTGCATCTATTACTGTTCAATGACCTCGTTTGTAGAGGGAGGAAAGAGCAAGCCTTTTGTTTAGATACCTGATTTCTTTACCATGGGCACGTGAGAGCCCGAGAGGTCAATCTCTGCACTGGTTTCATTTTTAATTTCTTTGCGGTATTACCTTCCCTAAGTGGCACCTTGCATCTGACCATTGTCGGTGGATTTCAAGGAATTTAAAAATGGAAACACCGAAGATGTTTCCTTTTCCTCGGATTAAACTAAGAAGATAATTGCATCGAGGACAATGCACGTTGTATCTCTAATCACAGATCTGCACGCCTATAAGGAAATAATATCCAACCCCATAAATGATGCTATAGTCACTTTTGTGCCATGAGGGAGCTATTCGTGAATGTAAAGATCATGTGCAGTGTCAGTAAGATGGTCATCTTCACAGAATCCTTCACTTCGAACCGAAATGAGGACTGACTGGACAAAGTGATGGCGATGAGTCCAATTACTTGTTCTTTCGGAGTTGGGATGGCTTTTTTGTGAGGACTGTTTTCGGACAAAACAAAAGAGAGTAATTCAAACATGAAGAGTCCCTTACAGCTCTAGTGTCGGTAGCCACTGCAGTGACGACCAACATGAGGTTGAAGCTGATGATGAACTCCAGAGCAAAAGCTTGACCATCACTAACACCTGCCGAAGGAACAGTCACTCCTCCACCCATTACCGGGTAGAATATAACTTTCAGCGCAAACGCTGCACACAGCGAGGCCGCTGCCTGTGCTCCGATGTAAACAGGCACCTATACCCGAAGGAAATTAGAGCAAACCATCAGTAACTGCAGAACATTTTTCGTGTTAGTAAATTAGAAAATCTTGGTAACTTCCATACATGTTTCCAAGGGAAGTGCTTGAGAGCTGCAAAGGAAATGGTGAGAGCCGGGTTGAGATGGGCTCCAGAGATGTGGCCGACCGTGAGTATCACAATCATGACGGCGAGGCCGGAGGAGGCAGCAAGGCCAAGTAGCGTCTCTGATCCATTAGTCTTCTGGTTCACTATGGGTGTGGCTGTTCCAGCAAATACTAGTATGAGGGTGCCAATGAATTCTGCTCCCACCTGATTTTTTTGCAATGGCACATGATTCACAAAAGGCAATGAAAATAATGGGTCAGATTAAAAATCGAATTCTCATTGCATAACGAGTACCTTTCTTGCGAGTGAAACTGGCGGGTGTAGCAAGGAGCTGGACAGAGATCTGGGCAATCCTCCTTCCATGGACCAAGCCTCCACAGGGAAGCAACCTGAGCAGTTCCTGAGAAGTGACTTCCTTCCATGACTTCTCTCTGCCCTCTGACCACCTCCAAAGAGTGGAGCTCCTGGAGTGCCTGGAGTTACAGGAGTTGAAGGAGCTGATGGGACTTCCTCATTCTCCATTTTTCAGTTTCCAACTTCACTTCAGATCAGCTGTAAGAAGTACTCTTTCGGGAAGAATTTATGCAACAACCAGTAGGTGGGTAAGTACTGAACTTTGGGGTACTAGTTTGGAACGAAGTTTGAAAAGCAATGACTCTGGTTTGAGGTATTTAAAGACGAAGAAAGATAGTTGACTTGGGGAATCCCAAGGAAGCAAGAGAGAGAGAGAGAGAGAGAGAGAGAGAGAGAGAGAGTTGCCATGTAAATTATCTTGTTTACATCTTTCGTTATATGCTTTTTTGACTGTTCTTCATTTTCTTTTTATCTCGCTATTGGCTGCATGTGCGGGGGAGACGGATCTTGGAAAGTTTTTCCGCAATCATGTCGTGTGCATTTGTCACTTTACCTGCCACAATTATGGAAAGCCAAATTTGGATGACATCTTGATTTTTTATTTGCATTTGCTTGGTTTTTTTTTTTGAACAGACAAACGAAATATTATTACTTGGTACCGGTCTTAGCAAATACAGCATAACCATCAACACGTAATAAATCCAAAAGAGCAGACGGGGTTGGTAAACCCAATTCTTAAGAAGGCATTTGCTTGGTTGAATATGGTTTAGATTGTGCTTTTTTCGGGGCGTTAATATTCAGCCAATCACCGTTTGAGGATTAATTGAAGGTTGCATCAAATACATGAAAAATGTGGATTATTTTTTTTTTTTAACTGTAATTGATTATGTCTATCATATTAGCATAGAAAAAAAAAATTTGCTATGGGAAACTGAGGGCGCGTTTGGTAAACGATTACATTAGGGAGGCGATTCGATCGAACCGATTATTTTTGATTAATTCGAACGATTCTAGCATTTTAAGCCGTTTGTAACTATCCAAAATTTCGATTCTGGAATAAATTGCGTTTGGTACCGTATTCATTAATTCCGTTCCAAATCAATTTCTTTTAATTTTTAAATATTTTTTTTTTACTTTTTTCCTTTGTTTTCTTTTCTTCTTTTCATTTTTTCATTTTTTCATTTTTTTCTTTTCATTTTCCTTTTTTTTCTTTTCATTTTCTTTTTTTTTTCCTTTTTTCTTTTCTTTTTCTCACCTTCTCCTTCTTCTTCGGGCCGGCCGCGCCGCGACCGACGAGGGCCGGCGACCTCACCGGCGTCGCCGGCCCTCGGCGAGGCCGGCCCTCGTCGGCCGAGCCTCGCCGCAGCCCCGCGGCCGACGGCGAGGCTCGGCCGAGCCCGGTCTGGCGAGGCCGAGCCCGCCGTGGCGAGCCGACCTCGTCGGGGTTGGGCGAGGCTCCCGGACCGGCGCGGGCCGGGCGAGCCTCGCCGGCCACCCGGTGGGCCGGGCGTCGCGAGGCTCGCCCGGCCCCGTACATGAAAAATGTGGATTATTATTTTTTTTTCCGGCGAGCTGTAATTGATTATGTCTATCGGGCGGCGGTGGACGGCGGTTAGATGGCAAGGAAGAAAAAAATTATTGATTTTGATTCTCATGATTCTCGGAAAATGAGTTTTTGATTTTCTGTCCCAATCTATTCCTGACAAATTTGCAAAAATTTTACGCAATGTGGAAGTTCAATCAGTTAAGGGGAATCTTTGTTTTGTCCCTCTAGACATATGCACGCAATGTGGAAGTTCAATCAGTTAAGGGGAATCTTTGTTTTTCTAGTGTGTGAAGCGTAAATTGCACACCCAACATCTCTTGAATATAGTTAATCAAAGGACACCATGTGTGATCTGGCCACGACTGATGTCGACCATTGAAAACATTAAACAACAAAGTGCCTTATTAAACTTGATTATAATCAATAATTGAGATTTGTAAGTACTAAAGCTAACTGAATTAGATGCCAATTAACACATTTTGAATCTTAAGTACAGGAATAATTATTCCTCATCAGTCCATGCAAGAAACTGAGATCCTCATATGTGTCGACCACCGTTGATTATGATATCGGGTCTGGAAAAAGTAGGCCAAGCTTCGCAAATAATGTTCTTGTTCTCTCTCTCTCCTCTGGAAATATGTTTCTTAAGAACAAAAGTGAGCCGTTCATAATTTTCTGTTCTCTCTCATGTATTGAGCTAATTTCTTATTTTCTGCAACAAGGTTTTCATCAGATGATATTTTCATTTAGCATTCAAAAAACTAAGTGTGCCTCACTCACCATCGACAATCCATTCATCAAATGAAAAGACCATAATGCTTGAGGTAGGCATCTTAAAGTAACAAAAATGGACATGGTATTGGGAAACAATGTCCATGGAGACAGGGAAAAATGATTCATCCCCAGTTCTCTCGCTAGCCATTACGACGTAACTTATGAAACTAGAAATCCACTACCGGCAGCTTGACCATGGTCGAGTCCGTGTGGGATCTACATGGCTTGATGGCTAATAGCAGCAGTCGTGGCTCCGTGTATCTTCAGTGAAACATTCTCTAGTTGCACATCACATCCCTTGAGAATCAATAGAGAAGACCGTTTATACCTACTTCTTATCTAAGAAAAGAACTTTAAACATAGGGGGCATAAATTCTCCTCATTCAAGGATGTGTGGCCACCCCCAGATTACCTGTTTCCTTCTCCACTCATCTCCTGGACTTCAATTCAGCTTAAAATCAAAGCTCTGTGCCTTAAATTCCCTTTTCACTTGATTGCAGTCTCCGTCAAAGCTTTGACATCGTGCAAGACTGTAGGAACATCCTGTGTAGTAATAAAGGATTATTGTCAAATCAACCAGTAGCACAAAAAGAACACCAGGAGCGTTCTTGTAAGGACACTGATTTTGCTGTGCACGTTAACAATGGAGGAGGAATATGGAAATCAAGCATCGAAAATGAAAGCCATTGCTAGCCAGCCATTTTGGAACAGAAGAGGCCTTTTAAACAAATTTCTTTCTTTCATGTGGCGACATCATAGAGCCAAACATGCTCTGTAGCGGTGGGACAATTTCATTAAAGTTCCTGGATGCTATACTGAGGACCTCGACATTAACTGCATATAAAACATCGGGAGGTGCTAAGAACCACCTATTTTCAGGGAGAAAATAGGCAGCGCAAGTGAATATAGAACAGCAACAAATGCAAAGAAGGCACCGTCACACTCAATGGTAGAACAGGAAAATCATCCTATACCAACAAATACACAGAATGATTGCATTCCATTGCTCAACACAGCACTCAATCATGCTGGAACTGAGAGATTACAGCATTCGATGGAACTAGCAGAGAGGGCGCACAACAAAACCTCAAAAGAAAACGAAGTTTTAGAAAGGACAACAAGTTCACCAGAAAGAATGATAACAAGAACTTTGTTTAAAACTTCAACTTGGTCACTTTATGGAAGATATTGGTGGACTTCTGACCTGAAAGTTAAAATTACCTGCTGCAAGGATGACAACTTTTTTTTAATGTGTTTGGTCACATTAAAGTAACGTAACAATGCCTTAAATGACCAAACGGCAAATGAGTTAGCATTCCTTAATCCTGAGGACAAGTACAACAGTGATGCATATCATTTATAAACACTCTAGCTATCAGCTCAGTGAACTTCAATAAATATTCTCTAACATATCATTCAAAAGTTTTAACCTCACAAGTTACTCAATCAGATATCAAGGAAATTGCTTGATAAAACTTCTGGAGGACACACAGAGAAGCAAAAGAAGGGGACACAAATCACATATAACCCTACAACTGAATGCAAGATTAACCATTTCGGACAGCAAGATCTGCAGATAGCAAGGGTGGCTGGCCCAACATGTAGTACAAACTGTTTCATTGTTGGGTAATGTGCTTGAAATATAATGGTAATCTATATGCACATTTCTTGTTCATCATCTGCACAATTCACTAATACACAGATCGATACATGATACTTCCACAACGTCATGGAGAAGTGGAAGATGGTACATTTGTCATCAGGAGAAAGAAGAGATTTCAAAATCCAGGAGTACAGCAAATCTTGCCAGGTATTTTACTTTCAGATATTGTGTCAATATGTATTCTTGAAAATAATTTGTACACTCACAAGAGGACCTTGTTCTGAACATAATTTGCTCCTCAAACATGTCCAAGTGAAAAAGCTTCGTTGATATGTACCAAAGCCAAAAACAATTCTAATCCAGCTTATCTTATGAATTTCAAAACAACTAAAAGATAATGGTGAAAATTTTAACTATCAAAACTCCGCAGAAAATTCACAGAGAAGCATTTCCATTAGACAAAGTAGGACAAACAACTTCAAAAACAACCCTTCTACTAAATTCTAGTTAATGTTCATTGTGTACTTTGTCCATTTTCAAAACCTAGACCATACAATACACCAGCATATTTCTCCAGTGATCCTCTAAAGAAATTGTCTTTCAATTTTCTAAAAGTACAGGATGTCAACAAACTATCCCATCCAGCTTGGTGACAAATCCCCACTCTTTCCACTTCTAACAACTCCATGAGCTTGTCCAGACCTCCATGAAGACTATTGCAGAACTTCATCAGCTGCTTGATGTCATATAACATCAGGAAATACGTGTCTGTCAATTTAAAGAATGCGGATTGTGTGTTTGGCAAATCCTGACACGTCAACAGCTTGAGCAAGTACCCAAAATCATAACCGCTATGGAAAGTCACCCAATAAATGCTATTATTCAGCACGATGCCAGATGACATCAATAACTCCCAAAATCGCGCTGCATCAACGCCCT
This sequence comes from Eucalyptus cladocalyx, assembly GCA_017140615.1. Taxonomy (NCBI): domain Eukaryota; kingdom Viridiplantae; phylum Streptophyta; class Magnoliopsida; order Myrtales; family Myrtaceae; genus Eucalyptus; species Eucalyptus cladocalyx. Next base: position 36,193,078 of record CM029525.1, read on the forward strand.
TCTCATTGTTCTTCCTGAAATTTATGCCGCACTGCTTGAGAAGCTCGATGGAATCGCTTGCGAAGACATCCTACATCCTTAGTCAATTGAATTCCCGAAAGCTGAATTGCCATATGCAGTACTTATCCGTCCTGCAAGTTGGCAAGTTCTCTTTCTCATCGAAGAGCGTGGGACCCAACCGAATCAGCTTCAGCAGATTGACATTGTCCTTCAATGTTTGGTAGTGGTAGTCATTTGGGCTCTGGAAACTGCCCACAGGGCGAAGAACAACACCAGGGAACTCGGTATCCATGGCGATGTACAAATAGTTGTTGACAATTGCCCGGATTAGCTCAAATTCTTGCTCAAGGTTATCGTTACAAACCTTGCGGATATGAATCGAGTCACTCTTGGGCAACAGCGACGTCCCTTTAAGGCATAAATGAAGCTGAAATGGACGAAATTTCTAGAACAAAAATTGATTTAAAATTTTAATAGAAATTTGTTTCAGAAATTGAAATTGAAAATTTTAAACTTCCGATTTTTTCTTCAAATCTATTTCTACAATAGAAATTTGTTTTAGAAATAGAAAAATTAAATTACGTTATTAAATGGATTTATTCTAAACGCGTTTCGGAAAATAAAAAAACAGAGAAACAGAAAAATAATGAAATAGAGAAGTAGAAATTTTATCATGCATGCCAAAGACTTACGTGATCAAACCCGACAAAGAAAAATTCAGGCTTATCCGAAAGCCTATTAGGTCGAACCGGATCTGCAAAAGGTCACGTAAAGTTTTATACTTTATATACGACCAACGAAATTGATGGACACCCAACATGCTCCGTAAAGTAAAAAAGCCAAATCCAACGCAAGAACATGGACAGCATGTCGAACAACAAAGTTGGAACATGCCCGGTTATTGAAAGCGACCTTCCAAAGGGATCGATAAAGGGGTCGACGCAGCGAACTCGAGCTGGAAAAAGATAGGCGTTACCTGAGAGGAAGAACAGAGAGAGGAACGGAGATAGGAAACGAATGGCCTCCCCCTCCCTCCCTCTCTCTCTCTCTCTCAAGAGGTTGGACTCAAACATCAGTGCGTGTTCATTTGAAGGCGTTTATGAGACGCGGAGAACCAAATTTTAAGACAGCTTTTGTGTTCTGTTTGAATAATCAAATTTTTTATGTTGCTGTCATGTTTCATCAGTCCCCGGGTTTTTCTTCTGTCTTGGGCTATGCCCATTGCCCACCCCTATTTTGGCTCTGTACACACCCTAAGAAATCACAATGACAGAAGTACCCACAGTGCGGGTTTCTCAATAAGTCCTAGCTAGGATTGAGCATATCGGACCGCCCTGATTGAGAATTGCTCGAACTTAACTGAATCAGCCGGTTTGGTCCAATCCCCAAGAGTGTCGATCTGGTTCCTAATTCTAGGGGAAAACCGCACCAAGTCGAACTGATTCTATATATTTTTATTTTTTTAAGTGATAATAAATCATAAAATTGTAATAACTCTATTTTTTTTTAAATTAATTTTTTTTGTAAATAGCCAATTCTATTGGATTTGATCAAACCAGTTGGTCCGGTTTGAATTCTAATCCTAAGATTGTCTATTCTAGTTCTCGGTCCCAAAAAATGGGAACCGATCCTCCCGGTCTAGTTTTTGATTTTTAAGGGGAATTGGATCAGATTGAAAACCGATCATTTCTACTCCCAGTAAGTCCATGCAAGCGGAGTTTGTAGGGCGCAAGTCCGTGCAAACGGAAGTGTGTAGGGTGCAATGAAATGGGGCAAGCTTGATCCATGATGGTCTGCTCGGCGAGAGCCTCCGACAACGAGCAGAGTGAGGCATAGGGAGAATGCCTGTGCCACGGCCTCCAGGGGGATCGCGGGATCCATAATGTGGGTATATTTGTCATTTTCAACTTCTTAAGGTCTATATAGAGCCAAAGTTGGGGTGAATTAGCGTTCACCTTTTTTTTTTTAAAAAAAAATTATTAATACTACTAATCACTCTAAATTATTTTTGTTGTGATGCTAATATCCCAAACTCTTTTTATGCCACATAAAGTCACCATAATAGTCATATTCCGAGTTTTTTCCACAAAAAATATTATACTATTCCTATTGCAATATCACTACCTTGAACTTCTTATTCACACTAAAAAAAATCTAAACTTGTATTAATGTGACCAATGTAACCTTATTCATAGTGTTTCTTCCCAAACAAACATTAAAAATCTTACGAAACCACTTGCATGGACAATGATAATAAAAAGAAGTGGACATGAAATTGGAAATCAAATTGACATTGTTACTTGAGTTACTAGAGGGAAACGATGTCATTTTATAGCCACATCATATTTTGGTTTTACTAAAACTATGTCGAAGTATGACCAAATACTAAACAAATTGTAGGTGATTAAATATCGGACCACATAATATGATTATGGCACCTATCTTGTTATATAAAGATTCTAAAAGATAAAGTTAAATACCACGTGATGGGCATAGAGTTGAACATTTTTATGATCAGCACAAAATCCTGGGGTAAAAACCAAGAAGGAAATGAAATGGCAAGGAATTATGTCCTCCAAAATTCCAAAGTCCCTAAGATTTGACATATACCTTGGAAAGCTCTTATTTTTATTATGTGGTCACTCGAAAGAAGCAAACGTGAAAGCGCCAATGAAGAGCACAGTGCCACAGTCGGAGGAGGAGCCGGCCGAGGAACCAAAAATGGGAGCGGATTCGAAGCCCAAGAATTCAGACCAAATTCATAGTATTGGCGGAATCCGAATTCGGGTGTTCCTCAATTCCGTTCTTGGTTGCATCAGCCTGCATGGTCTGCACTTCCCCTCGAATCCCCAATCGCTGCCTTCCCACTCTTGCTCTCGAGTTGCCCAGTTTTGATTTTCGCCTTCAGAACACACCATGAGTTTCGGATTGCTCTACCCGCGAAGCCCGCAAGAGAACATCGCCGATCTTTGTGTTTCTTTGAGCGTGAGAGTGCGTGCGTGCGTGAGTGACCGCTGCAGGTGAGGAGAGAGAGACAGAGAAATGGCGTCCTCTTCTTCCTCGTTCGAGAGGAGCTTGGAAGCCAAGCTCAGATGGGTTGGCAATGGCCTCCTCAATGCCCCTTCTTCTGGCGATGAGCTGCTCGCTCTCCTCGAAGTATGGTTGCCCAATTTGCCCATTCATGCATTCGCATATGATGATCTGGTGTGCAGTGTTTCTTGGCCTCACTTGCATTGGGTTTTCTTGTGTGTGCTGTGCTCGTTGGGATATAGCTTGACGGTGTTTGAATAGCTGTTTGGTGCTGCTTGGTAGTTGCCCCGAATTACTCGTCGGCATTCTTTGCCTTTGGAACTGATTGCCATTTCTCTTCTGAATTTGTTCCATCATTCTTTTGTATCACATGTAATGATTCTTCACATGGTTTAGTAGATTGTGTCCTTCTCCTTCCAAGATTGCAGCTTTAGGCTCATTTGATCGCCTTTTGGCTACGTATGATGTCTCTTGTCATCTGACGTTATGTATTCAGTCCCCATTGCGGCGATTCATATGGTGCATTTTTGGGTGAAATATACTAATTTTGTACTTCTACATTGGTTAATTATCATGTGTCAAATGCCCCCTTGCTGGGTCTTCTCTTGCTAAACGCTGGCAGGTGGGACATGTCAAGAATCATCAGGAAATAATTGTAGCAGATACGCTAAGTTATCTGGTAGATAAACTTTTACTTGGAGGTCTAGTTCATTTAATATCTATGTTCTACCTTAAGGTCGTATAATGGCTATCAAGCTCTGTTCCGGACCATAAAATATCAGATATGGTGTTTTATCTTTTATTTATATTTTTCTTTGCAGTGGAGGCATGAATGCTTTACTTACATTGCTCGTTGTGCTTAATGTTTCTTTAACATTTGCTTCTTTGCACGATTAATGATGTTTGTGCCCCCATGAGTTTTAAAACTCCATTGCTTATTTGATTTTTCATCCCCCTCGTACGCTTGATGATTTTTTTATTTGTTCATTGACATCACTTATCCACTGCTTTACTATTTTCAATGAGTGTGCCTTTTCTTCTTGTGATTTTGGAAGGATTTCTCTTATCAGCTAATGTTATTACCATGACTTACATGTTCGACTGCATTTCAGGATGCTGAGTATCTGTTAGCTAACATGGAGCAAGGACCGTCAGACCCTCTCCAAGATTCCCTTCTTCCACTTATGAAGGCACTAATTGCTGATTCTCTTTTGAAACATTCTGTTGAGGGTGTTAGGGTTTCTGTAACATATTGCTTTAGTGAGGTTCTGAGGATAAGTGCGCCTCAAGAACCGTACGATGATGACCAGATGAAGGTGTAATATCTGATCTCCTACTTTGAAATGGCTATTTTGATGCAGCCAACACTTTTCATGTTACTTAAAATTGGCGTGTTAGTATTGAATGGTTTTCGTATCAATTCATTTCATTGACATGCAGGTGATTTTTGAGTTAATTGTGGAGGCATTTTCTAAGTTATCTCAGCCATCCACGCAATATTATGAAAAGGTCCTGTCCATTCTTGAGACTGTTGCAAGGGTCAGAGCATGCCTTCTTATGCTTGACCTTCAATGCAATGTGCTGGTTGTCCAGATGTTCCAAAATCTCTGGGCCATCATTAGGTAAAAGGCTTACTGGATACATTTGTTAACTAACTTATTTTCTCACTTTTGTATAATGATCGGACTTATTTTGAGAGACTGGAAGCTCTTTTATTGATGAGAATATAAGGGAGTCTTTTGGACTGACTGATATTCTAGAAGATAACATTGCTCTTCTGAGTCCTTTGAGTTGACTGAAGAAATTTGGCTTGTCTTTTTATCCATTAACCTTACTTTTGACTCAAATATGTTGAGCATGATGCTATGATATTTGCTGATTACATTCATCAAGGCTAATCTATGAGGTAGGTTCCTTTTGTGGTTGGACAAAAATCTGGTTAATGAGGTCACATGGTTTTCCTTGGTACTTATGACTTTCTGTTTGGTAATATAGGCACGGATTTTCCTGCTAAACTCAATTAAGTGGGGTCTGCACTAAAGATTTGGTCTTAAGCTGATTGTGGCTGGGTTATCCTAAAGTTCAAAAATTGAAGTGCAAGAAATAGTAGTAAAAAGTCTCTCTTCTTCTTTTGATTTTGGGATGGGGGTTTTGGGGGTGGGTTGGAAGGTGGCAAGAACAAATCCTACCTCTTTGGAGAAGGTGGATTCTAGGATCTATCTGCCAGTGCCTACATTATTTTGTTATTCTGTCTTCCTGTTTCTCTGTCATATATTAGCTCTTCTTTTTTGGTGTGCTTTTTTTGATGCTAACAATTGAAATATTAAGTTCACCTTTCACTCTTTGTCGTCTTTGGCAAGAATAGTACATGCTTTAACTAGTAAGATGTTTTGAGCATGAAGAAAATACAAGTGGAATGTTTATGAAAAGGAAGCAGTCCTCAAGTAAAGATTTTGTAGTATATTGTGTATCAAGTAGTGATCCTATTCATGTTAGGGAAAAAAGGTGACTTTCTAGTGTAAATATCAACACTTCTTTGATAGGACACTCTGTCAATGTTCTCATTTGATGGCTTACTTGAATAACATTATAGTTCTCGACATATTTCTACTGTTTGTCCTTTTTCTTTTCTCTGTAGTGTTCACCTTTGATACGCTGTCATTTTTTGATGATCTCTTCTTGGTCAAGGTCGGATCCCACTGAAGATGTACTGTGGGCCGTGGAGCAAATCATGACGGACATTCTTGGTGAAAGTGAGGAGATCTCCTTGGGGCTTCTCAGTCCTCTTCTTGCTAGTGTTCTAAAAGAAAATAAGGTAATTGTCTTGGTCCTTTCTGCCATTAGTGTGTTTTCTGTGTGCTTTAGTTTCTGATAGGGTGTATACCGTCATTTAGAACGTTGCACCTTTGTGTTGGAAGCTTGGAGAGAGGGTCATCGCCAGGTGTGCAGCTAAGCTTGGACCTGTTCTTCATGGAGTAGTGCAATCCAATGGCACCACTGTGGATGATTACTCTCCTGTTGTGGCTTCCATATGTGAAAAGAAGCCTACAACGATGGAGAATAATTATGCTAATGGTTCTTCACAACCTGTGGTGCGTCTCTTGATTTTTATAGGACCCCATCCTTTCTCTTGATGCTGAATATAATCGTATTGCTTCTGATTTGCCATCCTCCCATGAAATAAGGTTCTAGATAAAATGGAACTTAGGTGCTGACTGTTTATTGTCTTTTCCGATAAAGATTTTCCATTGCCTATGATAAGCTGCCAAAATTTTGAAATGTTTTACTTTGGCTCCTTCATCTCATTATTGTTCTCTTGGATGGTGTATATACAATGCTTTGCTTTGCTGTACAAAAGCTGATTTACGGGGCTTGATTTCTTGGAATTGTCCTCATGTCTAGCTTTGTGCATCTTTCTGTCGTTCATGCATGTTGAGGTGCTTCATGCCATATTAAGCGGCTGTATGAGCCAGAAAAGACTTTAGACAAAATACAAAAGTAGGTAAAAGACTCAAGACAAAGTACAAAAGGTCAATAGAGAAGTATGACGATATGTACTCATTTCCACCATTTGTCTAATGAGCCCTCTAGGGTTGGCTGTTAATGTTCAAGTCCCTCATTTAGACTTCGTTTGTTTTATGGAAAATATGACATTTCTTGAAAATGTTCTCCGAAAAGTTATTTTTCAGGAAAATGACAAAAAATTTTGGTGTGTTGGCTAAAATGTAAAAAACACACAAGAAAATATTTTTTTTCGTCGTTTGGTTTGGAAAATTGGATTTGATTTTCCTAAATAGACGGACATCATTCGGGCGCTAGTAACTTGTGCATAGGCAGCCAGGGACCCAGGTATGAGCACTATAGTCCTTGGTTTGGCCGCGATAGACCCTGACCTAGGTGCTGGTGATCGGGGCAGGGGCACTTGGGTCTTGGGCCCTGCCTTGATTGACCAAAGCACGGACACCGCGGTCTTGAGCCCAATCTCTATGGACTTGGGCATGACCTTTGTAGACCCAAGCCCAAGTGTTGGGATCTGAGTTTGGGTACTGGGATCTCGTGCTCGGCCTTTGTGGACTTGGGCCTAGGTGGCAGGTATGAAACACGGGCTTTGGGGCTTTGGGCCCGGCCTCGATGGACCCGGGGCGGGTCCCCCCCCCTTTGCCTTGATGCATTCGAGCGAGGGCGCCAGGGATCCATACTCAGGCACTGGGGTTATGGGCTCAGCTATGATGGACTCAAGCCCAGATGCTGGAGACTTGGTCTTGGACGCCAGGGACTGGGAATTAGCATTGGGGTGTCCATGCCCAAGCTTAGGTTTTCGGGCCCAAGTGTTGATATCTAGTCTTATTTTGGAAAGTTATTTCTGATTTTTTAAAGAGGAAATTGTTTTCTTGAATTTAAGCATAGTTTTCCATTGACATGTTTCCCAAAGCGAACCAAATGCTAGAAAACGAGGAAAATGTTTCCCTGGAAAATATTTTTCGCAAAACAAATAGTGCCAATTTTCTTCATTTCAGTAGGCTTTCTCTCTATCTGGTAGCCCTTTCCCTTGTTTTTGTTTCCCCTTGGCTGAACTGAACCTTGTAAATGGCTGAAGAAAATCATTATTGTCTCATTCGACTTTTTTCCATCAGGCAGCTCATGGGCTTGTGTTTTCCCCTGGAGAAGTTGTTCCTGATCTGGATAGTGCTCCTGGATCGAGTATGAGTGATGCTGCTGCCCTTCTTTTCCCCGACATTGTTCCTGTTGCTAAAACATCTACAGACGACGCTGATTCTGCAGATTCCAAGGGTTCAACTGAGCTAGAAATTGACTTTGAGGCGATTCCGAAGAAAAGGGAACGGAAGCCAAACAAGTTGATGAACCCTGATGAAGGCTACAAACTCTCTTGGCTACGCGTAAATAGGCAAAAATCTCGTCGTCGGAGAGTCCTTTCGAATGGACATAATCTTTCAGCTGCCCCTAAAATTTCTTCGAGAAAGAGAAGAACCCTGCAAAAGGTGAATGTTGAACCAGATGCAGGTGAGACCACCGTTGCTCGTGATGGGGAAGCTCTGGTTGCTAGGGATCTTGCAGGGCAAAAATCAAAGCTCTCGATAGTAGGGGGAAGGATGAGCAATTTTAACAAGGCCGTGTCAGAGGTATATTTGTAATTTTGGTTTGATGCTGTACTTTTATTATCTTTTCTTAATTGTGAAGTTTTCCCTTTTTTGGATCAACATAGCAAAGTATATCAAAAAAGTTTTGTTGAACTTTTTTATATGGTCATCAAAAAGTCTGGAACTGCTTCTCTCTCTCTCTCTCTCTATAGCTGCGCAGCATATTCTTTTCCCCTCAGTTTGATTTTCACAAATTCAAAATTCCTTTATTGACTTTATTCAGGGGTCTGGGGTGCCTGGCAGACGATTAGTGGGTCGGAAAATAAAGGTTTGGTGGCCATTGGACGAGATGTGAGTACTTGAGGACCTTCACTTTGGGATATTACATCATCATTTGGGTTTTGCATGTTTGTTTCTTTCTCAATCTTCTTAATCTTGCACTTGCTACTGCTGTTGCTTTATTCTGATGGTCACTAGCACTAAGGGTAGTTATCAATTACTTCCTATTGCTTGTTTTACAGGTTTTATCATGGTGTTGTTCAATCTTATGACCCGTTTAGGAAGAGGCACAAGGTGAGATGATTTTCATATGTTGAAACTTCTTCAACTGTCATTTACCATCTGTTCTTCTCAGTTCAGTCAGCTTCTTGTATCCATCTGGATGGTGCAGATCAATATTTTCTGTGGTTATCCTCAATAACAGTCAGAAGGGTTTCTTTGAAAATAGACATTTTCTGAACTCATCTATCTTGTCCCTTGTGCTGCTAGTCACTGCCTCCTAACTTTGCTCCTATCCCTTGCAATCTGGCAATCATACATTCTTTCATATTGAAGTATATGTCACCTGATTGTGGACTGTAGGTCTTGTATGATGACGGGGACCTAGAAACATTAAACCTTCACAAGGAACGGTGGGAGTTTGTTGAGGATGATTTGCCAGATGAAGTAAGTGTTCACTTAAAGTTGTGCTCTGTATGTTTACTCACAAGTTTGAAACTTAAAACTAATTGCCATGTAATGTGCTCTTTTGGGTGTTTTCTAGCACCGATGGGAGGCTGATCTCCCAAAACCCGAATCTTCACCTGTCAAATCTTCACCCATCAAGTGAGTTTTGCCTTTCACTCAATATCTTTGCCTGCATTCACTTCTTGGGTTGCATGGTGATATCACCTATTTTGTTTGGTTTCTGATTTCTGTCAGGCGGGAATACAAAAAGGGCAGCAGCAAGAAGTCACACTTACCAAGGAAATTAATGATCAAGCAGAACATTGAAAGGTCTGATTTGGATACTGTACATCTTCTGCTGTTTGCTTCGCTTGAGTAGAGGCTCATCTCTGGTGCTTTCATTCCAGGGCTGAAGCTTCCTCCAGAGTCCCAGAAGTTATAGTTCCACAGTTTGGGAATCAAAATGTGGGTAGAGATGAGTCCAGTGACGATGAGAGCACTGAAGATAACTTATATGAGCTCAGGGTCCGGTCCAACGATGTCCAGCAAAAATATCCTAGCTCAAGTTCGTCAGATGATTCAACTCCTGAAGCTAGCCCTCCTAGACCTTGGTGGCAGAAGTGAAGCTTCGTCATCATCGGCTTGGAAAATTTTGAGGCTGCTTAGGAAGTAGAATAGCTTTTTGTAGTGGTAGGATTACTAGAAGTAATGTGCAAGATCTTACGAGTTTGGCTCCTTATGCAAAGTATAGAGGTCTAGGTGCAAGAGCTTGTAGTCTTTTGGCCCTCGTATAGGCATCGGTGATCTGTCATTGCTCCTGGAAACGTCTGCAATGACGGAAATGCAAGTATTTGTGAGGCTTGGAAGAGAAATGGCTTATGTTCATTTCGTATGGCCTAGAAATGGAATTTGTATTTATTCATTCTTTGGGAAGCAAGAAGTGTGGATCAGTTCCTTACTTAGTCATGTTACTCGCTCTCTTTCTCCCTGCATGGTTGGGGAGGCCTCCGTTATGATATATCCCCAGTTCTCTTGATCCCTGGCAATAATAATACACTCGAAACCAATGGTGGTTGATTTTGAAAACAATAAGGGAAAATTCTATTAAGCTCTTAAAGCGCGGCTGTTTGGACGGTGATGGCGTCCTAGATTCAGCAAGGGGCTTAGGTGAATGCCCTGCCCACATCGCCCCTTCGAGTACGGCGGCTCTGGTCATTGATATTGCTGGAATTCCGAGCCTTACTTGTTTTTACTCTGGGAATGGTATTGAGTTTTGAGCACATTCATCTTTACTTTGTTAGAGGACGGTTGGAATTCTACTCCCTTTTCAGCGTCTACTAATGCGGTTGTGTCTGAGATTGTGTGTGGATGAGGAGCGAGAAGGGAATCACGCTGTTCGTATTGGGCAATTTCTCATAGAGCGGGGCTCTAATGGGCTTGCTTCAACAAGTGAGTGGGGGATGGATGCATCTAAAGGAACTGACAACCAATGAACTGGTCTTAGTTTCCTATAAATAAAACCGGTTCTTGATATTTCAATTGGTATTTCCTTCTCACTTTGGGATTGTATCGTGTGTGCTCCTATGGATTATAGATCTGATTCGGAGCTCCGACAATGTCTGGTCAGTTTTAAGGTTGTCTTCCCCTTTTGGATGGCATCCCCTTCAGCCGGCCCTCCGCCTCGCTTGCTCTCTCTCTCCATCTCTCACTATATTCTAGGCTTCATCATTTTGTTTTATTATTATTTTAGTTTTTCCGTGCAGTTTTATTTATTCATTTCCGGACAAAATTGCCCCTAATTATTTACTTATCAGGTACATGGGGTTATTTGCGATAAACTCAAGTTGAGGGACCAATTTGAGAAACGGACCGCACTTAGGGGAGCTAATTGCATTTTACGAAATAACAATGGGGTCATTGCTACAAAATAATGGGTAACTTTTTCTCTCTCAAGAAAACCAAATCTCCTGAAAATATTCAACAAAGTCTCTCCCTGCACTCCTCTGTCTCTGCTGCTCTTGCATGGACTTGTGGAGTCTCTCGGAAAAGAGGAAGACGATGGCCAAAAAAGCAAGAAAAAAGAAGAAGATAAAAAGATGAAGAGAAAAAGATGAAGATGAAGATGGTCTCTCGGTCGACTGCCTTGCTCCTCTCTCCCTCTGTTCTTAGGTTCGTAATCTTCTAATGATGCTTGTCAATCCTTTTCCTTTTTTTGCTCTATTTGTCGATTGGCATTGCCAGCTTTGTTTCATCAGTGTCGGGTGCCTTGGTGTTTTCTTAGCTCCTTTTTTCCTAGGATATGAAAGAACAACGAATTCATCTCGTCATGGTTCAAATCGAAAGATGCCTCTGTTCTGTTAAAAATTGTTGATTTTTCTGCCATTTGCAGATAAATTCGGGTTTTTACTAATTATTGACGAAGCCCATCTGCAAAGTTTTCTAATCGAGTATGCTTCCATATGTACCAGTGCAAGCTTAAGTTGATTTTGTCTTTTTCCTATTGAGTTCCATGAAATTTTCTTCTTTTTGTGTTCGCGTCTGCACAACTCGTCAATTGCAGACGATCAGCATTTGTTTTTGTTTTTTTTTTTTTTTCCTATAAGCAAAAGAACTAAACCCGTATAGGATTATCATGATATGAGTAATCATCATTGGATATATCTCCTTTATGGGTTGATGTTTTGCTTCTCAAAGTTACGAGTCAGTCCCTTCTTCTGTGGGCTATATTGTATATGATTTTTCCCTGAGAATTATGAAATCCCTTCTCACAATAATATGGATCATGGTTTTTCTCAAATGGTTTGAGGAAAAAGCTGATATGAATCTGCAATAGTATCTTACATCGACCTATAGCGGACAAACCTTTGGGGTGAAGTGGAGTCCTGAAGAGGTCTCTCCAAACTTTCTAATGAACTGAAATCTATTACATTTTCAAATTTGAATCTCAACAAAAACCTGAAGAATCAGGTGTTTGACAATATTAACATGTATATTAATGATTAACGGAGTTAATAGTAACCATTGCCATGAAACTTAACCCGGAGAGCAACAGTCATGCACACCTTTAGCTTGAAACTTTTGTGACTAAGATACCTCTACTTATGGTTACAGTTGCACTTGCTTTTTCCCTCCCATGAGCATGGCATTTTTTCAGAAATGGTGTTCATCTATTTAACTGTCTGAAGATCTCTATTTTTGGTCACAATTTAGGAGAAGCCATAAAAATTGGAATTCTAGTGAGCTTTAATCGGGGTTAATCGTCCGTGCAGAATATCTGCAAGTTGTTTGCTGCACCAGCTTACCTCTATCACCATTATATAGGTAGTCATGTCTTTTTGAGTTTTGGATATATTGTTGTGTCTGATCATTTCACTCAGATTACATCATTCTTAAATTTTCTTTTCCAACGACTCTTTTTTTCTTTTTTTTTTTATCAGATTTTCAAATATTCATGCTCTTTTTTGGATGTCTTCTAGCTATAATGGGAAAAATAATTTCGTGGTCTTAATTAACATTTTTTTCTATGTAAGAGCCTTGCATATATCCTTTAACTTCTTCTGAACCTTGAATTTTGCAAGCCAATCTAAACCCAAAAGCCAAACTCTTTAAAGAGCCAAGACCAGATAAATAGGAAGAAAGCTGCTCTTCTTATTTTAGCCTCATGTTTTGGCATCTACATATCACAGATTCTATAAATGGTCAACCTTTGTAAAAGATTAAATTATCACAAACTTTTTATATCATTTGCAGTTTTACATTGTTTGAGGAAATTTCATACGGAAAAAAGTTTTGGGAGTTAGAACATCTGGTACCTAAATAGATCTCTTATATATTTGGGTTAGGATGTCATATGGGGATAAGAGCAACAATATTGTCACACGTCATAAAAGATACTCATACAGAGTACAAAGGAGGATAGGTATGAATATGTGGAATAAGAAAATAGTAGTGAATGAAAAAAATAAAAAAGATAGTACGTATACTACTGCCTGGCTAACTGTAATTCTTCCTTCCCACTACTGGCACCACTGGTCTGTGCTAGTATTGCACCAAGATGTGTCCACTAGAATTGCCAAGTCCTCCATTTTGTGGCTTTCCCTCTGTACCACTGCATCGCCACTCCTATGCACTGGTATTCTCTAAAATAATGGTTTTGACATGATAAACCCCTTACTTTTTAGTTTTGAGGTCATGGGGTTTAAACCTTTGACCTTGTGTGGCCATAGCAACGTCCCTGCTATTCGGCCAAGTGCCTAGCACATGGATTTGGAACAACTATACTTATTATTAATTTGTTCACAAGATAGCGTATGTTTTGTTTTTCAATACTCGGAGTTCCAACTATACATAATTCATTTTTGCATGTTGTATTCAGTGTGTGGAATTTCAATTTAGAAGATGTGGAATTATAATTGAATAAGGACCACATGAAAGGTCACAGTTTTTTGTGTTGGGTTTGCGGAGGTCATATTAGATATATATTATCATATGGAGATAGAGAGAGTTAATCTGATTGTGAAATGAGTAACTTTGTTGTCCAGGTCAATGTGAAATGGATAAGTAGCAATTCGAGCTTTTTCCAGTTGTAGATATTATTAAATACCTTCTTGATATACTTGTGTGGTTTTGTCAATTTTGTTTTGATAATAATGAGGTTGCATTTTGAAATGAGCTGTACATACAAACTGGTCTTCTTCATATTATATCACCATATCATGAGAAGGGAGAAACATTCAGATTTGATAACAAAATGAGAAGGTATTATTCCTTTTCAGACCTACCAGATAGGGTAAGTTAGAAATCAACCATTAATGAATCTTCCAAGAGTAGATGATGGATAATTTTTCTTTGATGCAGCTTTCAAATTTGTCAGAACCAATGAGATTTTATTCTTAATCGATAGTATATCCACGATGATTTCCTCCTAATACCCTTCTTGCCAACAAAATGTAGGATTGCCAAAATCTTGCACCTGTGTGAGACTTTATCACCTTTCAATACTTGCTGGCATCCTTATAATTTCAACGAAAAACTAGAGGAATTTTTATCATGAAAATGTTTATATAATATGTATAATAAAGAAGTTTATCCTCTTCAACAAGTTCAGGCTGTGAGGGAAGTAAAAAATCTTCAGCATGTAAAATAAGGTGAATCATCTAAATTTCACTGAAAATCAAAATGTATTATAAGGCTTAAAATGTTTGGACAAGCATTGAATAAAATCATGAAGGTGCTGAAACTAATCTTTCATATTATTGAATAAAATCATCATGAATGTTCGGTATCATCTAGGCATACAAAGATTAGTCCTGATACCAAAATTTGCCGATGAAATCCACTAACAGGAGGGAGTCTTTTTTTAAGAGGTTGCTACTTTTGTAATTCACAATCATCTTGGGTTATGATCTTCAGAGTTTCTCCAACCACTCCCTAGAATATGCATTCTTCTCAACTTTCGAAACCCATCCTCATTCCTGTTCTTTTTTTTTTTTTTTCCTTGATGCAACTGATATAAATTTTGTTATAAATATTTGTTGCGGAAAAAAAGAAGACGTATTAGTTGTTAAAATAATAGCTTTTCACAGTATTGCTAATTGAACTTCAAACAAGCTGGTTTCGCTGTTTGGCTCTTACTTTGCCATGTTAGTGTTTGATGCTGGTTTTGCTGGTTTTACCACTTTTGGCAGTCTTTTCATCTTGGCACCCTTCCACTCGCTATGACTCCTTGTCATTCTGCATGTAAGTTTTTGGTGCCGTGATCTCTTCTTGTATAGTTTGGTCTAAGCTCAATATATTTATTACTTTTACCAAAGAAAAAAAAACTTCAAACAAGCTAAATAAAATATGATTTATAAATGCAGTCACGTGACATGCCACAATCACAGCAGTACTTATTGACACGAGCATGTCACGTGCGGCGTTAACCTACTAACAATTTTAACCTAGTTTTATCTTGAGAAATCTCATTGGAGGTGGCGGCGCACTATGGCATTTCATCCCTTATAAATACCCGTGTGTCCTCATTGTGTCACCTCACAAATAGCACCTTCGATAATCTACTAGACTAATCTAGCTTTTATTCTTCTCCTAGGTTTTGTGTTTGTTTTGTTTGAATTGAATAATTTTGCTGAAGGGCTTTGTTGATCGAAAATCCTTCAGATAAAGGAGTACTACAGTTTATTGTCCAAAAGCAAGCAAGAAAGAGTTTGCAGTTATTCGGTCGGAGAAAAACTTGAAGGTGAATGTCTTTGTTATTAGACAATACGCATATCTATTGTCATTCTCATTTGTTGAAATGTTACTGTGCTGATCAAACTATTTTTTCAATTTCTCTCTGTTTTAAATGTCCTTGCAGGAATTCTCCTTGTGTTACAAAGATAAGAAGAAACTCTCTATGAGCAGGTATCTACTATTATTCAATTTTTCAATTTGGAAAAGGAACAGAGAGCTTTTGTTTATTAACAGTGCACCACGCATATAAATTGCTATTGCTTCCAGTGCACATTGAGATCGCTTTCAGATCTAATTGTTTTCAGAAACTTAATATGATGTAAGAACCAAATCTAACAGCTGAGACCGCAGTTATGATTTTTCAGGATTTGTGAATCATGTACACACGTTCTAAGTTCAAATGGAAAAGTGGAACTGGAGGTCATGTGCATCTCCTGGCAAGAAAAGAATCTGAGTGATTGAGACTATTACTGTCCATAACTCAGTAACAAAGTGGAGTCGATGCAATGCGCTGCTTGAGCTTAAAAACTTGGACAAGTAATGTTTAATTTCTCATTTACGTGCTCTATGTGATGATTTAGGTTGAGTTGAGATGGACCTGGATCCAAAATATCTTTAATTTTGATGAAGTTTGAGCCAAGTTTGAGAGGGATGCGATCTGAATTGAAATGCAGTTGCTTTGTCATGTTTATTAGCAATTTGCGTCATATCCTTTGGCTTTATTTAGAGCACAAATATTGCACATGGTGATAATGATTTTGTTTGGATGAGGAAAGTCAAAATCGAATTAAATCATTTCAATCGTGAGTCATTGTGCTTGTGTCATGTTAAAATTATATTTGTGTCTGTGGTCATTGCTGTACTTTTCTCCAATTTGGTTGTACCGTTGTATGTTTAGAACTGTCAGCTTGATGCCAATATTCTGTAAAAAGAAAACATAATCCTATTCGATATGATTTCAACCTTATAAGTCAGTCATCACATACACTAAATTGTAATACTTGCACCTATTCATGTTTGGCATAAAATGGTGGTGCCTGCCAATACTCAAATATTGTACATGGATATAGGTATATCACTGTTATTTTTAATAAATGTTTCTTAAAAAAATAACCAAAAGATGTAATGAAAAAATTTGATTTGCACTTGCATAACAATCTTTTAAAACATGAATTTATTGGTTGCATGTCTAAGTCTTTATTTCATTGATATTATACACCTTGTTCTTTTTTGACAAGCTCGCATCATATCTTATGGATTTTATGATTCTGTCTCGGTTGTTAATATATAGATCCCATTTTCTTTTTTGGTCAGTCTATAGAAACCAATATTGAGCAGGTTAATAATTAGGAAAGCCAGAAAAATCAAATTCTGGAGCAATTTAAGAGTGATTAGGTACAGAATCCAGTGCACAAGCCAATGGAATGGCAAGTAATTGATCCTCCTAAGTTCCCAAGATATGAAATACCATTTGAAGCTATCATGTCCATTTTTGTCACGATAGCAAAGAGGACACAGTCAGACCCCAACCAAGAAACCAAAATTGATAGCTAAATCAGAAACCAAGGAATAAGACCAGGTTCATAGAATAGGTGGAAACTTACTGTGTTTCCATTTCTTCGTCTGAATTGCCAAGTTTTGTTTTCCCTATAAATTGTAGATGAGTTTCTGATTACTGTCTGTGCAAATCTGCAAGAGAATACTAGTACTCTCTGTGTTTGTTTGAGCTGTATAGCGTGTGTGGCCACCCAAAGTAAAAAGAGAAAAAAATGGCGTCATCTTCTTCTTCTTCATTTGAGAGGACTTTGGCAGCGCAGCTTAGATTGGTTGGCAATGGCCTCCTCAATGCCCCTTCTTCTGTTGATGAACTCCTCACGCTTCTTGATGTATGCTGCCTCGATTTACCAACTCGTGCATATAATGATTTGCTGAGCCGTAAAGCTTTACTTGCATGGGGATTTCTTATTTGTGTTCAATTGGGATAAATTTGAATGCTTGAAGATGGTTGGTGTTTGTTTGGGGAATGATCGATCTCCTGTCTTTGGGCTTCTCATCAATTTGCTCATCAGGCATCTTTGTTGTTTTGGTTGGTCGATATATGCTAATTCGTTTGGTGGTTATGCTTGTGGCAAAGGCATCTAGTTCATTTGGAACAGGAGAGTGAGTTCATATAATGGCTTTCAAACTCCTTTCTAAACTATAGAACTTTGGTTTCAGAATATTACTATGAGCGAGTTAAATGGATATCGTTTAAGCACTGCTCCTTGTACTTGGTGTTCTCTGCTGTCCAATTCTCCATCCACTGGATGATTTTCTTGTGCTACAATGAGCTTCAAAGTCAAATCTCTAGTTTTATCTTTTCCCACCCCTTTGTTTGACCTCTTAAAGGACATACATCACCAATTATTGGAGCATCTGAAAGTGGTGTTTTGTTTATACATTTCCAGAAACATTTCTGTACTCTTTAATGTTGATTATTTAGATATAGACACTGACTTTTGCTTTCATCTACACATCCCCCCTACATAGAATGCTGAGGATGTCTTGGTGAATATGGAGCAAGAACCATCGGACTTCCTCCAAGATGCCCTTCTTCCAGTCATGAAGGGTCTCATAGCTGAAGCTGTGTTCAAACATTGTAATGAGGATGTTAGAGTTGCAGTGGCATCTTGCCTCAGTGAGATTCTGAGGATAGCATCGCCAGTACAACCATATAATGACAATCAAATGAAGGTATATAAAACAAAACTCTGGAGATTTTCTAACACGATGAACTCACTCCTCTCTAGATAAAATTTTGTTCTTTCACAGTTTCTCAAGTATCCATTCATGGGCAGGAAATTTTTCAACTGATCGTGGAGGCTCTTTCTAAGCTATCCCAACCATCAACATGGTGTTATGAAAAGGCCCTCTCTATACTTGAAACTATTGCAAGGGTCAAGGCATGCCTGCTAATGGTTGACCTTGAATGTGAGGCGCAAATTCTTCATATGTGCCAACATTTCTGGGTATTCACTAGGTAATACTATCATCAGTAACGTTTAATGCCCCTTTTTTAATTTCTTTTCGCATAATAGTTTACCAGATATCATAAGAAAAGGATGGCTTTCTTAACCTTTGACCAATAACAGTAGTTAATGGAATTTGCTCTTCTGAGTTCCATTTTAGTTTTCTGGAATATCACAATTTGCCTTGTCTTGCTGTCTAGTAACCTTTCTTATGACTCAAAAAGATGATAGTTGTTGTTAGTTAATTGCGGATGAGTTTCCATGTACATCAGTGTTCATTTATAAGTTAGTTTGCTTTTCATGATTTGATGAATCTTTTGACTACTTTATGTGGTTTTGGTTTGGTACTCTAAACATTTCAATTTTATTGAAGAATCTCCTGCTAAACTCAATATTCTGCGTGGTGTAGCAAGGACTTTTATAATAAGGTGTTACACTACTATCTTTACAAGAGAGAGTGAGATTTAGCGATATCTATGCAAGCTCTTGAACTCAAATCTGGGAAAGTGAAAGAATAAGGGCACCTTAATGGCTTTGTGGTAGTTTGATTAAAACTTGGCTTAACAGTTTTGTTAAGACAGACTACAACAACACTCTTTTTACTTTACTAAATGATAGTTCTCAACATCTTTTTATTTTTGACATATTAGCATTTACCTTTTGATACTCTCTTATTTTTTGATTTTTTTTTTGTTAATTAAGGTCAAACCCATCTGCTGATGAATACTGGGCCGTGGAACAAATAATGGCTGACATCCTTGCTGAAAGTGAAGACATCAGCCCAGATCTACTGATCCGTCTCCTGGCTAGTGTGCTTAAGGAGAATGAGGTTACTGTCGTTTTTTATGTTTCTACTGTTTTAGCTTGGTTTTATTTTTGTTCGTTCTCTCATAGGGAATATATCATCTTGCAGAAAGTGCCACCTTCCAGTTGGAAATTGGGAGAGAAACTGATCTTGGATTGTGCAGCAAAGCTGAGGCCACTTAAGGGAGCACTTCAATCAATGGGCACCACTTTGGATGATTATTCACCTGTAGTGGCTTTACTCTACCGAAATGAATCTACTACAGTGAATAATGATACTAGTGGTTCTCCTAAACAAGGCATTGCTGATTTCCTAGACTCAAAGGGTTCAATGCTTCCAAGGAAAAGGGAATCGAAACCCAATTCCTTTATGAGACCTGAGGAAGGTTATGATCTTTCTTGGCCGTATAGAGAGGGTCAAACTACTAGAGAGCCCCATAAAAGAAGGATCTCCATAAGCAGAACTGATCTTTCAGCTATGCCTAATGTTTCTACAATAAAAAGAAGAACTACAATGAATTCAAATGCAGAGACTGTGCGAGGCAAGGCAGCTCTGCTCCCGATCGATCTTAGAGAAAAAAAAATTAAGCTGCCAATGAAAGGAGGAAACAACACTAGTAAAGGCACCTCAAGGGTATGTTTTAACTGTTGCAGTATACTTTTCATACACTGATTGGATCTATATTATATATCTATCACATTCTTTGTTGTTATATTATCAAATATGCTTTCTTCGATTTTTATTATTATCATTATCATTGTTATAAAACTGAAGTTTGTTCCCAAGCACTGCTGAATTTTGTGGTTATGGTTATTAAAGAGGGTTGTCACTCAGTTTATTTCTTACTTTATCCTAATTGCTAACAGGCATAGTCTTTGCACCTTTTTTTCCTGCATAAAGTCATATTTTCTCAAACAATTTTCAGGAGTCTAGGGTGCTTGCTGATGGATTAGTTGGTCGTAGAATAAAGGTCTGGTGGCCATTGGATGAGATGTGAGCACTCTGGAACCCCCACTTGGGATACTTTGTTTCTGTCATGGTTGAGCATGTTAATTTTCAATTCTCATCTCCTTCTCACACTTGCTACTGCTGTTCCTTCGGTGATGGCCAGCTGCTGCTGTTGCTTCAATGATGATCTACAGCACTGAGGGTTGTTTATGTCATTTTCTTCCATTTTCTAATTGGTTGTTTTACAGGTTCTATGATGGCCGAATTGAATCTTACGACCCTATAATGAAAAAGCACAGGGTGAGCTGACTATCATAGTCTTCAGAAGCTTCTGTAACTGTGACCTGCCATTTGTTTTGATCAGCTCAGTTAGCCTCTTGGATGTATCCGCATTATGCAGATCAGTCCTTTTTTATCCTCAAGTCCCCGTCTGAGAGTTAACTTTTCAAAATTTTGTAATTGTTTGAATAGGCGTCTCTCGCTCTATGCATTGCTACCTCTTTTCTTTGACTCTGAGACCTTGCAACTGCATGTTCTTTGATATCGTGTTAAATATATATGGCTTGATTGGGACTATAGGTCTTGTATGATGACGGGGACAGAGAAACCTTAAACCTCGAGAAGGAATGGTGGGAGTTCATTGAGGATGATTTGCCAGATGAAGTAAGTGTTCACTTTAATTGTTTTCTTTCCGTGTTCCATATCGTTAAGTCTAAGTCATAACTCCCTGCTTATGTGCTTCTTGGATATCATGTAGCATCGACAAGTGGCTGATAATCCCCCACCCATTACTTCGCCGGTCATGTAAGTTTTGCCCCCTTTTTTTTTTTTTGTGCCTGCATTTTTCTTTTTTGCCCTAATGAAATTACCTGTCTTAATTGGTCCTGATTGTTGTATCAGACTAAAAAAGCAGATTGGGAATGAAGGTGGTTCTCCGTTGATATTGAACTACAAAAAATATGTTAAGAGGTTAGATTTTGATATGCATGATCTTATTATCTTTACTGTTCGCTTGGCTGCAAGCTTAAGTCTCGTGTTTCTTTCCAGGGCTGGAGCAGCCACCGGATTGCAAGAAGTTGAACAAGCTCCCAATTCGGGCAACCAAAATATAGGACGAGATGAGTCCAAAGATGATGAAAGCTCTGAAGATAATGTCTTCGAGTTCAGGGCACGAGCAAAGGATGTCCGTTTAGAAATTCCTAGTAAGAGCACATCCAATAATTCGACTCAAGAAGCTAGCCCGCCAAGAGCAATCAGGGTTGGATCAAAGGATTTGCAACTCGAAAATCCGGTACAAGCACATCTGATGATTCGACTCCGGAAGCCAGCCCGCCTAGATATATTAGAGCAAAATCAAAGGATGTCCGGCTACAAAGCACATCCAGTGATTCAACTCCGGAAGCCAGCCCGCCTAGATATATCAGGGCAAAATCAAAGGATGTCCGACTACGGAGCACATCCGATGATTCAACTCCAGAAGGTAGCCCACCTAGACCTTGGGGACTGGCGCGGAGTTGGCGACCCTAATATGAAATATATCTTAAAAAGGTATCAATATGCAAGAAGTTACAATTTAGGCCCCTGGACAAAGATACAGAGGTTGAAGAAGTTCCGGACGTCCAGGAGCTTTTAGTTATCAGCCCTTGTATGGACTTGGATTCTTTTCTTGCTTTTGTAAATGTGAGTCGATTATAGTTCTTAGCAACAAAGAAACGCAAGAATTTAATGAGCTATGGCTCATATTAAATTTTGTCCACGATGGAATCTATATTCTTTTATTGGTCATTTTTCTCATCTTTTCCCCTCCGTAGTCGTGGTTGTGGATCAACAGATGATCCATGATCCCCGGCCCAGGGGCTTTGAGAATGCTTCCCTGAAATATAGTAATATAAATATTAGAGATGAGCATAGTCTGAATTGGGTTGATCCACCCCTAATCCTAAGATTAACCAGCACGGTATTAGTCCTTAATTTTTGGCATCGATGACCAATCATATTAGGTCTGGGACTGAGGACCGGATCTAATGGGTTCGGTCTAATTCCAATGTCAATTTGAGATCAACTGATAATTTTTTTATTTTACATTTTTGTACTCCCTGAAAGGGCAAACCTATTATTTCAAATTATATATCAATCGATAATGTGGTATTGAGTAACCAAACTATAAATAACATTACATATTCAACAAATTTAAGATAAGACAACAAAAGAAATTTCACACTTGTCAAAAGCAAGAAATCATAAAAACGATTAAGATCACTCGTATATATATTATATTGGACAAAATGGGAAGTTCCTATAATCATCTATCAATAATACTTATAATGTAAGGGGATGTACTCCAAGTAAGAATCCCTAACGAGGCCTTTGGGATTCGAACTTCTCCCTTTCGTGAGAGGGAGAGAGCCCGAACCAACTGTGCCGCTAAGGGCGGTGGTGCATATATTATAATATATTATGTATAACATAATAATGGTTGGTTCGGATTGAATCGACCCTAAATTCTCATGACCGAGAATCAACTCGGACAATGCTAGTCCAAAACTCTCAGGATGAAAGATCGATCTAGTCCCCTTAGGAACCGGACCGGAATCGATGGGGTTGGGCCAATTCAAGGTTGGTCTAGGGTTGACCCTAAAACAATGCTTACCCCTAATAAATATGTACAAACTAACTTATTTATGCATTGATAATGTAAATTCAGCATTCCACGCATGCTAATAAGGATTGACCTTCCAACATTAAAAATTAGTAGCTATTGTATTTAGTAATTTCTTCACATGGCAAGATATGAATGTTCAATAAAAAAAAAGATATGAAATTGAAAAATAAGCAAGAATTCCGCAAAATTAAGTTTTTCATGGTGATTATTTGTTATTAATAGTTTGTAAATATTTGTATGTGATGGGTAATTTTGAAACAGGAAAAATTTCATTTAATTGTCTATAATCAATAATAAATAAATCACAATAATGATAGCGACTTCTCATATGATAGAAAAAATAGTTTGACCGTTCGGTAGAAATAGTGAAGCTTATTTATACCCCAAAATAAAAAATTCAACACACGCTCTCTCTATCCCCGGCTCTTGCATGAACCTGTGGAGTCACTGAAAAGAGGAACATGATGGCAGAAAGAGACAAAAAAAAGAAAGGTACATGTCCTAAAACTTACAACGAAAGTGCAATTGGGTCCTAAAACTTACAAAAATAGCAATCAAGTCCTGAAACTTGTCAAATTAGTTCAATTGAGTCCTAAATGTAACACTGTCAGACTTACTAACGGAAATTGCTGACGTGGCATTTCAAATAAATTTTTGTTTTTCACGTGGCTTTTAACATTATTTTTATTCTTGCTTAATTAGATTTAAAAACTAAGAAGGAAAAACTAAATTTATTTAAAAAAACAAAAGTGTTCAAAGAAAAAAAAAAAGGCACCGGTGGAGCTTCCGCCACCGCCTATCGCCGCGGGGGACGGCGACGGTCTTCGGCCCCGGGTGGGTTGACGGCCCTTGTTGGCCCCAAGTGAGGGTCGGCCACCTCCGCCCGGGTCGGGCGAGGTCGCTGCCCGCATTTGGGCATGCTAGCCCTCGTGGGGGGGTCGGTGACCATCGCCCTCCTTGCGGGAGGTCTCGTCGGCCCTCATAGGGGGTTGGCATGCCAAGATTTGGGTGGGTGTCCACACTCAACCCGGGGTGGGGGTGGCCCCTCACCCGGGCCGACGAGGCCTCACCCGAGCAAGGGCCAGCCACCCCGCCCAAGACCGGCAATCGTTGTCGGCCGCTCCGCGATGGGTGGTGGTCAGTAGTGGAAATGCTTGCCGGCGCCATTTTCTTTTCTTTTTTTTTTTTTCAATAGTTTTGTCTTTTAAATAAATTATAGTTTTTCCTTTTTGGTTTTTAAATCTATTTTTAAAGATTTTGAATAAAAAATAATTTTAAAAAGCTATATGAAAAATATGAATTCATTTAAAATATGACGTCGGTGCTTACGTCGCAATTTCCGTTAATAAATCTGACGGTGTTAAATTTAGGACTCAATTGAATCAATTTGACAAATTTTAGGACTTGATTGTACTTTTTGTAAGTTTTATGACTCAATTGTACTTTTCCTGTAAGTTTTAGGACTTCTGTTGCACATACCCCAAAAAGAAAAGAATAAGAAGGAAGATAGTCATGGTTGTCGGCCAAGGTGGTTCCTCCGGCATTAAAAAAAAAGAAAAAGAAGAAGGAAGATGGTCATGTGTCAACTACTTGGTTCCACTCCGAATCCCACGCTCTTTACTCTTTGGTGATTATTATTTTCTTTTCCTGATTGATTACTCTCTTCGATTATGGGAGATTTGAGAGAGAGAGAGAGAGAGCAAAAATCAAAAATTGCCACCTGATTCAGTCATCTTTATAATTTAATTTTAATCTCATATTGATCATTTAGTCATAGTGTCGAATAGTTTTTTATATATTGACAGAACATTACAACTTTATTTCATCAGATTATCCAACGATCCGATATAATTGACGTATTGCGTATTGCCTAACAGATAATAAGTCGGTCCATCCTTTGTAAGCTATTGCATATTATTGATCTCTAACAACATTTTCTCTCATTGCCTCGTATGCAGCACCCTCAAGTTCTTGTGAATTGTGGATTTTCCAGCTCACCCAAACCTACAAGCCAAACTTGGCGTAAGGCCAACACCAGAAAAAATAGGGAGAAAGTAGCTCCTCTTATTTAAGCCTTGTGCTATGACTTCTCGGTAGCACAAATACATGAAAATGAAAATGGCTTCGCTTGAGTAGAGGCTGATCTCCATTGCTTTCATTCCAGTGCTGAAGCTTCCTCCAGAGTCCCAGAAGTTATAGTTCCACAGTTTGGGAATCAAAATGTGGGTAGAGATGAGTCCAGTGACGATGAGAGCACTGAAGATAATTTATATGAGATCAGGGTCCGGTCCAACAATGTCCAGCGAAAATATCCTAGCTCAAGCTCGTCAGATGAGTCAACTCCTGAAGCTAGCCCTCCTAGACCTTGATGGCAGAAGTGAAGCTTCGTCATCATCGGCTTGGAAAATTTTGAGGCTGCTTAGGAAGTAGAATAGCTTTTTGTAGTGGTAGGATTACTAGAAGTAATGTGCAAGATCTTACGAGTTTGGCTCCTTATGCAAAGTATAGAGGTCTAGGTGCAAGAGCTTGTAGTCTTTTGGCCCTCGTGTAGGCATCGGTGATCTGTCATTGCTCCTGGAAATGTCTGCAATGACGGAAATGCAAGTATTTGTGAGGCTTGGAAGAGCAATGGCTTATGTTCATTTCATATGGCCTAGAAATGGAATTTGTATTTATTCATTCTTTGGGAAGCAAGAAGTGTGGATCAGTTCCTTACTTAGTCATGTTACTCGCTCTCTTTCTCCCTGCATGGTTGGGGAGGCCTCCGTTATGATATATCCCCAGTTCTCTTGATCCCTGGTAATAATAATACACTCGAAACCAATGGTGGTTGATTTTGAAAACAATAAGGGAAAATTCTATTAAGCTCTTAAAGCACGGCTGTTTGGACGGTGATGGCGTCCTAGATTCAGCAAGGGGCTTAGGCGAATGCCCTGCCCACTTCGCCCCTTCGAGTACGGCGGCTCTGGTCATTGATATTGCTAAAATTCCGAGCCTTACTTGTTCTTTCTCTGGGAATGGTATTGAGTTTTGAGCACATTCATCTTTACTTTGTTAGAGGACGGTTGGAATTCTACTCCCTTTTCAGCGTCTACTAATGCGGTTGTGTCTGAGATTGTGTGTGGATGAGGAGCGAGAAGGGAATCACGCTGTTCGTATTGGGCAATTTCTCATAGAGTGGGGCTCTAATGGGCTTGGTTCAACAACTGAGTGGGGGATGGATGCACCTAAAGGAAATGACAACCAATGAACTGGTCTTAGTTTCCTATAAATAAAACCGGTTATTGATATTTCTATTGGTGTTTCCTTCTCACTTTGGGATTGTATCGTGTATGCTCCTATGGATTATAGATTTGATTCAGAGCTCCGACAATGTCTGGTCAGTTTTAAGGATGTCTTCCCCTTTTGGATGGCATCCCCGCCAGCCGGCCCTGCGCCTCGCTTGCTCTCTCTCTCCATCTCTCTCTATATTCTAGGCTTCATCATTTTGTTTTACTATTATTTTAGTTTTTCCGTGCAGTTTTATTTATTCATTTCTGGACAAAATTGCCCCTAATTATTTACATATCAGGTACATGGGGCTATTTGCGATAAACTCAAGTTGAGGGACCAATTTGAGAGACGGACCGCACTTAGGGGAGCTAACTGCATTTTACGGAATGACAGTGGGGTCATTGCTACAAAATAACGGGTAACTTTTTTCTCTCTCTAGAAAACAAAATCTCCTGAAAATATTCAAGAGAGTGTCTCCCTGCACTCCTCTGTCTCTGCTGCTCTTGCATGGACTTGTGGAGTCTCTCGGAAAAGAGGAAGACGATGGCCAGAAAAGCAAGAAAAAAGAAGAAGAGAAAAAGATGAAGATGAAGATGGTCTCGGTCGACTGCCTCGTTCCTCTCTCCATATTCCCAGGTTCGTATTCTTCTAATGATGGTTGTCAATGCTTTTCCCTTTTTCCCCTATTTTGTCGATTGGCATTGCAGCTTGGTGTTTTCTTCGCTCCCTTTTTTTTTTTTTTTTTGTAGGAAATAAAAGGACAATGAATTCATATCTTCATGGTTCAAATCGAAAACATGCCTCTGTTCTGTTAAAAATTGTTGATTTTCTGCCATTTGCAGATAAATTCAGGTTTTTACTAATTATTGACAAAGCCCATCTGCAAAATCGACTATGCTTCAACATGTACGTGTGCAAGCTTAAGTTGATTTTATCATTTTCCTTTTGAGTTCGATGAAGTCTTCTTCTTTTTTGTTTTCGCGTCTGCATAGCTCGTCGATGTAAGCTTCGTTCGATTACAGACCATTGACATTTGGTCTTTTTTTTTTTTTTTTTCCCTCTAAGCAAAAGAACTACACCCATATAGGACTACCATGATATGCGTAACCATAATGGCATATGTCTCCTTTCTGGGTTGATGTTTTGCTTCTCAAAGTTAAAAGTCAGTCCCTTCCTCTGTGGGCGATATTGCGTATGATTTTTTACTGAGAATTATGAAAGCCCTTCTCACAATAATATGGATTATGGTTTTCCTCAAATGGTTTGAGGAAAAAGCTGATATGAGCCTGCAGCTTGGCTAATTTGATAGTATCTTACACCGACCTATAACAGACAAACTTTTGGGTTGAGGTTCCTGAAAAGGTCTCTCCAAACTTTCTAGTGAACTGAAATCTATTACATTTTCAAATTTGAATCTCAACAAAAACCTGAAGAATCAGGTGTTTAACAATATTAACATGTAAACCACTGATATAACGGAGTTAGTAGTAATCATTGCTGTGGGACTTAACCCGAAGAGCAATAGTTATGCACACCTTTAGCTTGAAACTTTTGCGACTAAGATACCTCTACTTATAGTTCCAGTTGCACTTGCTTTTTCCCTCCCACAAGCATGGCATTTTTTCAGAAATGGTGTTCATCTATTTAACTGTCTGAAGATCTCTTTTTGGTCACAATTTAGCAGAAGCCATAAAAACTGGAATTCTAGTGAGCTTTAATAGGGATTAATCGTCCATGCACAATATTTGCAAGTTATTTGCTGCACCAGCTTACCTCTATCACCATTATATAGGTAGTCATATCTTTTTGAGTTTTGGATATATTGTCGTGTCCGATCACTTCACTCAGATTACATCATTCTTAAATTTTCTTTTCCAACTACTCTTTATTTATTTATTTTTATCAGATTTTCAAATATTCATGCTCTTTTTTGGATGTCTTCTAGCTATAATGGGAAAAATAATTTCTTGGTCTTAATTAACAATTTTTTCTATGTAAGAGCCTTGCATATATCCCTTCGACTTCTTCTGAACTTTGAATTTTGCAAGCCAATCTAAACCCAAAAGCCAAACTCTTTAAAGAGCCAAGACTAGATAAATAGGAAGAAAGCTGCTCTTCTTATTTTAGCCTCATGTTTTGGCATCTACATAGCACAGATTCTATAAATGGTCAACCTTTGTAGAACATTAGATTATCACAACTTTTTTATATCATCTGCAGTTTTACATTATTTGAGGAAATCTCATACAGAAAAAAAGTTTTGGGAGTTAGAACATCTGGTGCCTAAGTAGATCTCTTATATATTTGGGTTATGATGTCATATGGAGATAAGAGCAGCAATATTGTCACACGTCATAAAAGATACTCATACAGAGTACAAAGGAGGATAGGTATGAATATGTGGAATAAGAAAATAGTGGTGAATGAAATAAGTAAACAAGATAGTACATATACTACTGCCTGGCTAACTGTTCCTTCCCACCACTGGCACCACTGGTCTGTGTTAGTATTGCACCAAGATGTGTCCACTAGAATTGCCAAGTCCTCCATTTTGTGGCTTTCCCTCTGTACCACTGCGTCGCCACTCCTATGCACCAATATTCTCCAAAATAATGGTTTTGACATGATAAACCCCTTAATTTTTAGTTTTGAGGTCATGGGGTTTAAACCTTTGACCTTGTGTGGCAATAGCAATGTCCCTGCTATTTGGCCAAGTGCCTAGCACATGGATTTGGAACAACTATACTTATTATTAATTTGTTCACAAGATAGCATATGTTTCATTTTTCAATACTCGGAGTTCCAACTATACATCATTCATTTTTGCATGTTGTATTCAGTGTATGGAATTTCAATTTAGAAGATGTGGAATTATAATTGAATAAGGACCACATGAAAGGTCACAGTTTTTGTGTTGGGTTTGCATGAGGAGGTCATTTTAGATATATATTATCAAACGGAAATATAGAGAGTTAATCTGACTGTGAAATGAGTAACTTTGCTGTCCAGGCCAAAGTGAAATATATAAGTACTAATTCGAGCTTTTTCCAGTTGTAGATATTATTAAATACCTTCTTGATATACTTGCGTGGTTTTGTCAATTTTCTTTTGATAATAATGAGGTTTCATTTCAAAATGAGCTGTACATCCAAACTGGTCTTCTTCATATTATATCACCATTTCACGAGAAGGGAGAAACATTCAGATTTGATAACATAATGAGAAGGTATTATTCCTTTTCAGACCTACCAGATAGGGTAGGTTAGAAATCAACCATTAACGAATCTTCCAAGAGTAGATGATGGATAATTTTCCTTTGACGTGGCTTTCAAATTTGTCATAAACAATGAGATTTTCTTCTTAATTGATAGTATATCCACAATGATTTCCTCCTAATACCCTTCTTGCCAACAAAATGTAGGATTGCCAAAATCTTGCACCTGTGTGAGACTTCATCACCTTTCAATGCTTGCTGGCATCCTTCATAATTTCAACAAAAAACTAGAGGAACTTTTATCATGAAAATGTTTATACAATATGTATAATAAAGAAATTTATCCTCTTCAACAAGTTCAGGCTGTGAGGGAAGTCAGAAATCTTCAGCACGTAAAATAAGGCGAATCATCTAAATTTCACTGAAAATCAACATGTATTATATGGCTTAAAATATTGGGACAAGCATTGAATAAAATCATGAAGGTGCTGAAACTGAGCTTTCATATCATTGAATAAAGTCATCATCAATGTTCGGTGTTATCTAGGCATAGAAAGATTAGTCCTGTTACCAAAATTTGCCAATGAAATCCACTAATAGGAGGGAGTCCTTTTGTAAGAGATGGCTACTTTTGTAATTCACAATCATCTTGGGTTATGATCTTCAGAGTTTCTCCAACCACTCCCTATAATATGCTGTCTCCTCAACTTTTGAAACCCATCCTCATTCCTGCTGTTCTTTTTTTTTTCTCTTGATGCTACTGATATAAATTTTGTTGTAAATATTTGTTGCGGGGAAAAAAAAGATGAAGACTTTGTATTAGTTGTTAAAATAGTAGCTTTTTCATGGTATTGCTAATTGAACTTCAAAGAAGCTAAATAAAATATGATTTATAAATGTGGTCACGTGACAAGCCACAATCGCAGCAGTACTTATTGACACGAGCATGTCACGTGTGGCGTTAACCTACGAACAATTTTAACCTAGTTTTATCTTGAGTAATCTCATTGGAGGTGGCGGCGCACTGTGGCATTTCATCCCTTATAAATACCCCTATGTCCTCATTGTGTCACCTCACACATAGCACCTTCGACAATCTACTAGACTGATCTAGCTTTTATTCTTCATCCTAGGTATTGTATTTGCTTTTTTTTTTTTTTTTTTTTTGTGAATTGAATTGAATAATTATGCTGAAGGCCTTTGTGGATCAGAAATCCTTTAGATATAGGAAGAGTAGTGCAGTTTATTGTCCGAAAGCAAGCAAGAAAGAGTCTGCGGATATTCGGGTCAGAGAAAAACTTGAAGGTGAATGTCCTTGTTATTATCTATTGTCATTCTCATCTGTTGAAATGTTACTGTGCTGATCACACTATTTTTTCAATTTCTCTCTGTTTTAAATGCCCTTGCAGCAATTCTCCTTGTGTTACAAAGATAAGAAGAAATTCTCTATGAGCAGGTATCTACCATTTTTCGATTTTTCAATTTGGAAAAGGAACAGAGAGCTTTTGTTTATTAACAGTGCACCATGCATATAAATTGCTATTGCTTCCAATGTACGTTCAGATCACTTTCAGATCTAATTGTTTTCAGAAACTTAATATGGTGTAAGAACCAAATCTAACAACTGAGACCCAGTTATGATTTTTCAGGATTTGTGAATCATTTACACATGTTCTAAGTTTGAATGGAAATTTGGAACGAGGTCATGTGCATCTCTTGGCAAGAAAAGAATCTGATTGATTGAGACTAGTACTGTCCATAATTCAGTAACAAAGTGGAGTCGATGCAATTCGCTGCTTGAGCTTAAAAACCTGGACAAATAATGTTTAATTTCTCATTTACGCACTCTATATGACGATTTAATTTGAGTTGAGATGGACTGGGGTCCAAACTATCTTTAATTTTGATGAAGTTTGAGCCAAGTTTGAGATGGATGCGATCTGAATTGAAATCCGGTTGCTTTGTCATGTTTATTAGCAATTTGTGTCATATCCTCTGGCTTTATCTAGAACACAAATATTGCACATGGTGATAATGATTTTGTAAGAAAGAAGAAAATCAAAATCGAATCAAATCATTTCAATCGCGAGTCATTGTGCTTGTGTCATGTCAAAATTATATGTGTCTGTGGTCATTGCTGACTTATCTCCAATTTGGTTGTACCATTGTATGTTTAGAACCATCAGCTTGATATCAATATTCTGTAAAAAGAAAACATAATCCTATTCAATATGATTTCAACCTTATAAGTCGGTCATCACGTACACCAAATTGTAATACTTGAACCTATTCATGTTTGGCATAAATTGTGAAGCTAAAATGGCAATGCCTGCCAATACTCAAATATTGTACATGGGTATAGGTATATCACTGTGATTTTTTAATAAATGTTTCTTAAAAAAATAACCAAAGGATGTAATAAAAAAATTTGATTTGCACTTGCATAACAATCTTTCAAAACATGAATTTATTGTTTGCATGTCTAAGTCTTTATTTTGTTGGTATTATATACCTTGCTCTTTTTTGACAAGCTCGTATTGTTTTATCATCATATCTTATGGATTTTATGATTATGTCTTGGTCTTTGATATATAGATCCCATTTTCCTTTTTGGTCAGTCTATAGAAACCAATATTGAGCAGGTTAATAATTAGGAAAGCCAGAAAAATCAAGTTCTGGAGCAATTTAAGAGTGATTAGGTACAGAATCCAGTGCATGAGCCAATGGAATGGCAAGTAATTGATCCTCCCAAGTTCCCAAGATATGAAATACCATTTGAAGCTATCATGTTCATTTTTTGTCACAATAGCAAAGAGCACACAGTCAGACCCCAACCAAGAAACCAAAATTGACAGCTAAATCAGAACCCAAGGGATAAGACCAGGTTCATAGCATTGTTGGAAGCTTACTGTGTTTCCATTTCTTCCTCTGAATTGCCAATTTTTGTTTTCCCTATAAATTGTAGATGAATTTCTGATTATTCTCTGTGCAAATCTGCAAGAGAATACTAGTACTTTCTGTGTTTGTTTGAGCTGTATAGTGTGTGTTTCCACCTAAAGTAAAAAGCGAAAAAATGGCGTCATCTTCTTCTTCATTCGAGGGTACTTTGGCAGCGCAGCTTAGATTGGTTGGCAATGGCCTTCTCAATGCCCCTTCTTCTGTTGACGAACTCCTCACTCTTCTTGATGTATGTGCCTCGATTTACCAATTCATGCATATAATGATTTACTGTGCTGTGAAGCTTTACTTGCATTGGGACTTCTTATTTGTTTTTCATTGGGATAAATTTGAATGCTTGAGGATGGTTGATGTTTGTTTGGGGGATGATTGATCTCCTGTCTTTGGGCTTCTCATCAATTTGCTCATCAGGCATCTTTGTTTTATTAGTCGGTTGATATATGCTAATCCATTTGGTGGTTATGCTTGTGGGCAAAGGCATCTAGTTCATATGGACAGGAGAGTGAGTTCATATAATGGCTTTCAAACTCCTTTCTAAACCATAGAACTTTGGTTTCAGCGTACATAAAGCGAGTTAGGCAGATTTCGTTTAAGCATTACTCCTTGTACTTGGTGTTCTTTGCTGTCCAGTTCTCCATCTGCTGGATGGTATTCTTGTGCTACCATGAGCTTCAAAGTCAAATCTCTTGTTTTGTCTCCCCCCCCCTTTGTTTGACCTCTTAAAGGACAGACATCACCAATTATTGGAGCATCTGAGATGGCTGTTCTCTTTCTACATTTCCAGAAAAATTTCTGTATTCTTTAACGTTGTTTATTTAGATATGGAAAATGACTTTTGCTTTCATATACATGTCCCCCCTACATAGAATGCTGAGGATGTCTTGGTGAATATGGAGCAAGAACCATCGGACTTCCTCCAAGATGCCCTTCTTCCCATCATGAAGGGTCTCATAGCTGAAGCTCTGTTCAAACATTGTAATGAGGATGTGAGAGTTACGGTGGCATCTTGCCTTAGTGAGATTCTGAGGATAGCATCGCCGGTACAGCCATATAATGACGATCAGATGAAGGTATATAAAACAAAACTCTGGAGATTTTCTGATACAATGAACTCACTCCTTTCTAAACCATAGATAAAATTTTGTTCTTTCTCAGTTTCTTAAGTATCCATTCATTGGCAGGAAATTTTTCAACTGATCGTGGAGGCTTTTTCGAAGCTATCTGAACCATCGACACGGTGTTATGAAAAGGCCCTTTCTATACTTGAAACCATTGCAAGGGTCAAGGCATGTCTGCTGATGCTTGACCTTGAATGCGAGGCACAAATTCTTCATATGTGCCAACATTTCTGGATATTTACTAGGTAATATTATCATCAGCAAATTTTACGCCTTCTTTTTCTTCTTTTTGCATAATAGTTTACCAGAACCATAAGAAAGATAGCTTTCTTAATCTTTGACCATTACTAGTAGTTAATGGCAATTGCTCTTTTGAGTTCCATTTTAGTTTTCTGGAATATCACAATTTGGCTTGTCTTTCTGTCTAGTAACCTTTCTTATGACTCAAAAAGATGATAGTTGTAGTTAGTTAATCGCGGATGAGTTTCCTTGTACATTAGTGTTCATTTATAAGTTAGTTTGGCTTGCATGATTGGATGAATCTTTCCACTATTTCATGTGGTTTTGTTTTGGTACCTCAAAGCTTTCAATTTCGTTGAAGAATCTCCTTCTAAACTCAATGTTTCGCTTGGTGTAGCAAGGACTTTTTATATAAGGAGTTACACTGCAGTCTTTACAAGAGAGATTGAGATTTAGTGATATCTGTGCGAGCTCTTGACCTTAATTCTAGTGTAATGAAAAATAATGGCACCAAAATGGCTCTGTGGTAGTTGGATTATAACTTGGCTCAACGGTTTTGTTATGACAGACTGCAACAACACTCTTATGATGTTACTAAATGATAGTTGTCAATGTCTTTTTTACTTTGAAATTTTAGCATTTACCTTTTGATACTCTTATTTTTTGATGGTTTCCTTTTTAATTAAGATCCAATCCATCTGCTGATGAATGCTGGGCTGTGGAACAAATCATGGCTGACATCCTCGCTGGAAGTGAAGATATCAGCCCAGATCTTCTGAACCATCTCCTAGCTAGTGTGCTAAAGGAGAATGAGGTTACTGTCATTTTTTATGTATCTGGTGTTTTAACTTTGTTTTGATTTGTTCAGTTTCTAATAGGGAATATACCATCTTGCAGAAAGCAGCACCTTCCGGTTGGAAATTGGGAGAGAAACTTATCTCAGATTTTGCAGCAAAGCTGAGACCTAATGGTTCTCCTAAACATGGCATTGCTAATATCCTAGACTCCAAGGGTTCAATACTTCCCAGGAAAAGGGAATCGAAACCCAATTCGCTCATGAGACCCGAGGAAGGTTATGATCTTTCTTGGCTGCACAGAGAGGGTCAACAGCGCCATAAAAGAAGAATGCCCACGGGCAGAACTGATCTTTCAGCAATGCCCTTGGTTTCTACAACAAATGTGGAGACTCTGCAAGGTGAGGCAGCTCTGCTCCCCATTGTTCTTAGAGATCAAGAAATGAAGCTGCCAACCGAAGGAGGAAACGACATGAGTAAAGGCACCTCAAGGGTATGATTATAACTGTTGCAGTACACTTTTCATACACTGATTGGATCTGATATTATATATCCATTACATTCTTTGTTGTTATATTATTTAAGTATGCCTTCTTCAATTTTTATTATTATCATTGTCATTATTATAAAACTTCCCAAGCTCCACTGAATTTTGTGTGCACGGTTATTAAAGAGGGTTGGCACTCAGTTTATTTCTTACCTTTTCCTAATTGCTATGTTGCATAGTTTTTGTGCCTTTTTTCAAGTTTTCATACAGTCATGTATTTTCTTAAACAACTTTCAGGAGTCTGGGGTGCTTGCTGATGAATTAATCGGTCGGAGAATAAAGGTCTGGTGGCCATTGGATGAGATGTGAGCACTCTAGGACCCTCACTCCGAATACTTTGTTTCTTTCTCAGTTGAGCATGATATTTTTTCAATTCTCATCTCCTTCTTGCACTTGCTACTGCTGTTCCTTAAGTGATGGCTAGCTGCTGCTGTCGCTTCAATGATGGTCTAGAGCACTAGGGTTGTTTTTATCATTTTCTTCCTATTTCTTATTGATTGTTTTACAGGTTCTATGATGGCCGAATTCAGTCTTATGACCACCTAATGAAAAAGCACAAGGTGAGATAACTATCAGTCTTCAGAAGCTTCTGTAACTGTGACCTTCTTTTGCTTTGATCAGTTCAGTTAGCTTCCTGGATGTGTCTGCATTATGCAGATCATTTCTTTTTATATTTTCAAGTCCCATCTGATAGATAACTTTTTGCAAATTATGTAATTGTTTGAGCTGGCGTCTCTTGCTTTATGTGCTGCTACCTCTTTTCTTTAACTCTGAGATCTTGCAGCTGCATGTCCTTTAATATTTTGTTAAATATATATGCCGTGATTGGGGACTGTAGGTTTTGTACGACGATGGGGATGAAGAAACCTTAAACCTTGTAGAGGAACGGTGGGAGCTTGTTGAGGATGATTTGCCTGACAAAGTAAGTGTATGTTTTAATTTGTTTTTTCTTGCCAGGTTTCATTTCATTTAGTCAGAAGTAACTCCCTGCTTTTGTGCTTTTCGGATATAACATTGACAGGAGGCTGATAATCCCGAACCCATCACTTCAGCCATCATGTAAGTTTTGCATTTAATTTGATATTTGTGTCTGCAAACGTTTCTTTTTGTACTAAAGAGATTATTTGTTTTATTTGGTCCTGATTGTCACATCAGACTGACAAAGCAGAGTGATAGTGGCAAAAGTTCAGAGTCAATGAAGATATTAAACTACGAAGACTATGTTAAGAGGTTAGATTTCGATAAGCTTTATTGTACAATTTTTATTGTTCGCTTGGCTACGAACTTATGTCTCATGATCAGCACAAAAAAAAACTTATGTCTCATGTTTGTTGGTCGTTTTGTTGCTTTTCCGCGGCCTCCTTCCACTCTTAATGAGCGTGTTCATTTTGAGTGTAAGTTTTTGGAGCTGTGTTGGTTGTACAGTTTGACCCCTATTAATATATTGCTTACTCTTACCAAAAAAACAAAACTTATGTCTCATGTTCCTTCCCAGGGCTGGAGCAGCCACTAGATTACCAGAAGTTGAAGCTCCCAACATTGGCAACCAAAATATTGGTGGAGACGAGTCCTATGATGATGAAAGCAATGATGATAATGTCTTCGAGTTTAGGGCACGATCAAAGGATGTCCGACTAGAAAATCCTAGTACGAGCACATCCAATGAATCAACTCCGGAAGGCAGCCCACTTAGACAGATCAGGGCGAAATCAAATGATGTCCAACTACCGAGCACATCCAATGATGATAATGTCTTTGAGTTTAGGGCAAGATCAAAGGATGTCCGACTAGAAAACCCTAGTACGAGCACATCTGATGATTCGACTCCGGAAGCTAGCCCACTGAGAGCAATCAGGGTTCGATCAAAGGATGCACAGCCCAAAAATCATAGTACAAGCACATCCAATGAATCGACTCCAGAAGGCAGCCATCTACCAAGCACGTCTGATGATTCAACTCCGGAAGGTAGCCCACCTAGACCTTGGGGACTGGTGCGAAGCCGGCGTCGCTAATATGAAAGTCATGGTTGCAGAGCATGGGAAACAACTATAATTTTGGTATAATCATAGAAGCAATAAATGCAAGACCTTACAATTTAGGCCCCTGTACAAAGATACAGAGGTTGAAGAAGTTCCTGATGTCCAGGAGCTTCTAGTTATCAGTCCTTGTATGGACTTAGATTCTTTTCTTGCTTTTGTAAATGTGAGTTGATTATAGTTCTTAGCAACAAAGACACGCAAGAATGTAATGAGCTATGGCTCATATTAAATTTTGTCCACGATGGAATATATATTCTTTTATTGGTCATTATTCTCATCTTTTCCCCTCCGTAGTTGTGGTTGTGGATCAACATATGATCCCTGGTAATATAGCCAGGGGCTTTGAGAATACTTCCCTGAAAAACAGTAATATAAATATGTACAATCTAACTTATTTTTGGATCAATAATGTTAATTTAGCGTTTGTCGCTTTCTATTATGTATTATTTAATTAGAAGGAAAACTTTGAACATTGGAACTTAGTAGCTTTTGTATTTAATAATTTCTCCACATGGCAAGGTATGAAAATGTTTGATAAAAAAAGGTTAGAAAATGAAAAATATGCAAGAATTCCGCAAATTAAGATTTTCATTTGTGATTATTAATTAACATTTTTATAATAAGAAATTTGTTATTAATAATCTGTAAATATTTGTATGTGATTGGTAATTTTGAAATAGGAAAAAAATTTCATTTAATCGTGTATAATCAATAATAAATCAATCATAATAATGATAGCAATTTCCCACATAAAACAAAAAATAGTTTGATCGGTTCAATGTAAACAGTGAAACTTATTTATATCCTAAAAGAAAAAATTCAACTCTCTCTCTCTCTCCCCGGTCACAAGAAAGAGGAGAATGATGGCCAAAAAGAGAAGGAGGAAAAAGAACGAGAAGGAAGATGGTTATCGGTCGACTACTTGGTTTTAGTCCGAATTCTCAGGTTCTTATTCTTTGGCGATGGTTGTTTATTGTTTTTTTTTTTTTTTAACTGAATTTTAATTGTAGCTCTCTTCAATTATGGGAGATAAGTGAAGATCAAGAATTGCCACCTGAACTAGTCATCTTTGAAATCTAATCTTGATCTCACATTGATCATCCGGTCATAGTGTCGAATAGTTTTTGATTAGTGGATAGAACATTACAACTTTGTTTCGTCGAACCATTCAATGTTACAATATGATTGACATTTTGCATAGCATGTTACAAATCGGTTCATCTTCCATAGGCTGTTGCATGTGATTGGTCTCCAATGACATTTTCTGCAAATGCCTCGTACGCAACACCCTTGAGTTCTTGTGAATTGTGGATTTTCCAGCTCACCCAAAACCTACAAGCCAAACTTGGTGTAAGGCAAACACCAGAAAAAAATAGGGAGAAAGCAGCTCCTCTTATTTAAGTCTTGTGCTCTGACGTCTTGGTATGAAAATGGTCAATCATCATTCATCACCCATCTTATGCAAGATATACACAAAAGGGGGTATTTTCAAGAAAACTGGATTTCTTTCTCCGGGCCGAAGACAAAACCACCCTTTTATTATTATTGCAGGATTTCCTATGGGCTGTGTGGCCATCCAAATTGGCCCGTCTTCTACTAAAAGATTCAAGAGAGTGTCTGCCTCCACTCCTCCGTCTCTGCTGCTCTTGCATGGACTTGTGGAGTCTCTCGGAAAAGAGGAAGACGATGGCCAAAAAAGCAAGAAAAAAGAAGAAGAGAAACGATGGAGATGAAGATGGTCTCGGTCGACTGCCTTGCTCCTCTCTCCCTCTGTTCTTAGGTTCGTAATCTTCTAATGATGGTTGTCAATCCTTTTCCTTTTTTTGCTCTATTTGTTGATTGGCATTGCAGCTTGGTTTCATCAGTGTCGGGTACCTTGGGTTTTTTATTAGATCCTTTTTTCTAGGAAATAAAAGAACAACGCATTCATCTCTTCATGGTTCAAACCGAAAAGATACCTCCGTTCTGTTAGAAATTGTTGGTTTTCTGCCATTTGCACATAAAATCAGTGTTTTGCTACTTATTATTGACATGGCCCATCTGCAAAGTTTTCTAATCGAGTATGCTTCCACACGTACCAGTGCAAGCTTGAGTTGATTTTGTCATTTTCCTATTGAGTTCCAAGAAATTTTCTTCTTTTTGTGTTCGCGTCTGCACAACTCGTCAATTGAAGCTTCGTCGATTGCAGACGACCAGCATTTGCTTCTTTTTTTTTTTTTTTTCACCCTAAGCAAAAGAACTAAACCCATATAGGACTATCATGATATGAGTAATCATCATTGGATATATCTCCTTTATGGGTTGATGTTTTGCTTCTCAAAGTTACAAGTCAGTCCCTTCCTCTGTGGGCTGTATTGCATATGATTTTTCCCTGAGAATTATGAAATCCCTTCTCACAATAATATGGATCATGGTTTTTCCCAAATGGTTTGAGGAAAAAGCTGATATGAATCTGCAGCTTGGCTAATTTAATAGTATCTTACACAGACCTATAGCGGACAAACTTTTGGGTTGAAGTGGAGTCCTGAAAAGGTCTCTCCAAACTTTCTAGTGAACTGAAATCTATTACATTTTCAAATTTGAATCTCAACAAAAACCTGAAGAATCAGGTGTTTGACAATATTAACATGTAAACCAATGATATAACGGAGTTAGTAGTAATCATTGCCATGGAACTTAACCTGAAGAGCAACAGTCATGCACACCTTTAGCTTGAAACTTTTGCGACTAAGATACCTCTACTTATGGTTACAGTTGCACTTGCTTTTTCCCTCCCATGAGCATGGCATTTTTTCAGAAATGGTGTTCATCTATTTAACTGTCTGAAGATCTCTATTTTTGGTCACAATTTAGAGAAGCCATAAAAATTGGAATTATGACTTTAATCGATGTCCATGTATCTGTTGTTTGCATGTCCTCTATCACCATTATATAGGTAGTCATGTCCTTTTGTGTTTTGGATATATTGTCGTGTCCAATCATTTCACTCAAATTACATCATTCTTCAAATTTCTTTTCCAACTACTACTCTTTATTTATTTTTTTTATAGACTTTCGAAATATTCATGCTCTCTTTTGGATGTGTTCTAGCTATAATGGGGAAAAGAAGTTTCTTGGTCTTAATTAACATTCTTTTCTATGTAAGAGCCTTGTGTATATCCCTTTAACTTCTTCTGAGCTTTGAAATTTGCAAGCCAATCCAAACCCAAAAGCCAAACTCTTTAAAGAACCAAGACCAGATAAATAGGAAGAAAGCTGCTCTTCTTATTTTAGCCTCATGTTTTGGCATCTACATAGCACAAATTTCTATAAATGGTCAACCTTTGTAGAACATTAGATTATCACAAACCTTATATATCATCTGCAGTTTTACATTATTTGGGGAAATTTCACACGGAAAAAAGTTTTGGGAGTTAGAACATCTGGTGCCTAAATTGATCTCTTACATATTTGGGTTACAATGTTATATGGGGATAAGAGGAGCAATATTGTCACATGTCATAAAAAAGAGTACAAAGGAGGATAGGTATGAATACGTGGAATAAGAAAATAAAGGTGAATGAAAAAAGTAAAAAAGATAGTACGTGTACGAGTGCCTGGCTAAATGTAATTCTTCCTCCCCACCACTTGCACCACTGGTCTGTGCTAGATGTGTCCACTAGAATTGCCAAGTCCTCCATTTTATGGCTTTCCCTCTGTACCGCTGCATCGCCACCCCTATGCACCAATATTCTCCAAAATAATGGTTTTGACATGATAAACCCCTTAATTTTTAACTTTTGAGGCCATGGGTTTGAACCTTTGACCTTGAAGAGACCAGCAATATGCAATCTCCTCGGGTAATCCCTGCTTTTTTTGTTATTTGTCCAAGATGCCTTTTATTGATGACATGGATTTGGAACAACTATACTTATTATTAATTTGTTCACAACAGACCTTGTGTGGCCATAGTATGTTTGGAGCCACTATACTTACTATTTATTTGTTTTGTATGTTTCATTTTTCAATACTCGGAGTTCCAACTATACATAATTCATTTTTGCATGTTGTAGTCAGTGTATGGAATTTCAATTTAGAAGATGTGGAATTATAATTGAATAAGGACCACATGAAAGGTCACAGTTTTTTGTGTTGGGTTTGCATGAGGAGATCATATTAATATTTACATATATATTATCATACAGGAATATAGAGTTAATCTGACTGTGAAATGAGTAACTTTGTTGTCCAGGCCAATGTGAAATGGATAAGTAGTAATTCGAGCTTTTTCCAGTTGTAGATATTATTAAATACCTTCTTGATATACTTGTGTGGTTTTGTCAATTTTGTTTTGATAATAATGAGGTTGCATTTTGAAATGAGCTGTACATACAAACTGGTCTTCTTCATATTATATCACCATATCACGAGAAGGGAGAAACATTCAGATTTGATAACAAAATGAGAAGGTATTATTCCTTTTCAGACCTACCAGATAGGTAAGTTAAAATCAACCATTAATGAATCGAGTAGATGATGGATAATTTTTCTTTGATGCAGCTTTCAAATTTGTCATAAACAACGAGATTTTATTCTTAATCGATAGTATATCCACGATGATTTCCTCCTAATACCCTTCTTGCCAACAAAATGTAGGATTGCCAAAATCTTGCACCTGTGTGAGACTTTGTCACCTTTCAATACTTGCTGGATCCTTCATAATTTCAACAAAAAACTAGAGGAATTTTATTCATGAAAATGTATAATATATGTATAACAAAGAAGTTTATCGTCTTCAACAAGTTCAGGCTGTGAGGGAAGTAAAAAATCTTCAGCATGTAAAATAAGGCGAATCATCTAAATTTCACTGAAAATCAACATGTATTATAAGCCTTAAAATGTTTGGACAACCATTGAATAAAATCATGAAGGTGCTGAAACTAATCTTTCATATTATTGAATAAAATCATCATCAATGTTCGGGGTCATCTAGGCATACAAAGATTAGTCCTGTTACCAAAATTTGCCGATGAAATCCACTAACAGGAGGGAGTCTTTTTTTACAAGTTGCTACTTTTGTAATTCACAATCATCTTGGGTTATGATCTTCAGAGTTTCTCCAACCACTCCCTATAATATGCGTTCTTCTCAACTTTCAAAACCCATCCTCATTCCTGCTGTTCTTTTCTTTTTTTTCCTAGACGCAACTGATATAAATTTTGTTATAAATATTTGTTGCAGAAAAAAAAAAAAAAAAAAATAAGGAATTGCTAATGCGGGCTAGTGTCACTCTGTATTAGTTGTTAAAATAAAATCTTTTCATTGTCTTGTTAATTCAACTTCAAACAAGCTAAATAAAATATGATTTATAAATGCAGTGTGTCACGTGACATGCCACAATCACAGCAGTACTTATTGACACGAGCATATCACGTGCGGCGTTAACCTACTAACAATTTTAACCTAGTTTTATCTCGAGAAATCTCATTGGAGGTGGCGGCGCACTGTGGCATTTCATCGCTTATAAATACCCGTATGTCCTCATTGTGTCACCTCACAAATAGCACCTTAGATAATCTACTAGACTGATCTAGCTTTTATTCTTCTCCTAGGTTTTGTATTTGTTTTGTTTGAATTGAATAATTTTGCTGAAGGGCTTTGTTGATCGAAAATCCTTCAGATATAGGAGGAGTACTACAGTTTATTGTCCAAAAGCAAGCAAGAAAGAGTTTGCAGTTATTTGTTCGGAGAAAAACTTGAAGGTGAATGTCTTTGTTATTAGACAATACGCATATATTGTCATTCTCATTTGTTGAAATGTTACTGTGCTGATCAACGCTATTTTTTAATTTCTCTCTGTTTTAAATGTCCTTTGCAGCAATTCTCCTTGTGTCACAAAGATAAGAAGAAACTCTCTATGAGCAGGTATCTACTATTTTTCCATTTTTCAATTTGGAAAAGGAACAGAGAGCTTTTGTTTATTAACAGTGCGGCATGCATATAAATTGCTATTGCTTCCATTGTACATTGAGATCACGTTCAGATCTAATTGTTTTCAGAAACTTAAACATGATGTAAGAACCAAATCTAACAGCTGAGACCACAGTTATGATTTTTCAGGATTTGTGAAATCATTTACACATGTTTTTAAGTTCAAATGGAAATTTGGAACTGGAGGTCATGTGCATCTCTTGGCAAGAAAAGAATCTGAGTGATTGAGACTATTACTGTCCATAACTCAGTAACAAAGTGGAGTCGATGCAATGCGCTGCTTGAGCTTAAAAACCTGGACAAGTAATGTTTAATTTCTCATTTACGTGCTCTATGTGATGATTTAAGTTGAGTTGAGATGGACCTGGATCCAAACTATCTTTAATTTTGATGAAGTTTGAACCAAGTTTGAGAGGGATGCGATCTGAATTGAAATGCGGTTGCTTTGTCATGTTTATTAGCAATTTGCGTCATATCCTTTGGCTTTATTTAGAGCACAAATATTGCACATGGTGATAATGATTTTTTTTGGATGAGGAAAGTCAAAATCGAATCGAATCATTTCAATCGTGAGTCATTGTGCTAGTGTCATGTTAAAATTATATTTGTGTCTGTGGTCATTGCTGTACTTTTCTCCAATTTGGTTGTACCATTGTATGTTTTGAACTGTCAGCTTGATGCCAATATTCTGTAAAAAGAAAACATAATCCTATTCGATATGATTTCAACCTTATAAGTCAGTCATCACATACACTAAATTGTAATACTTGCACCTATTCATGTTTGGCATAAAATGGTGGTGCCTGCCAATACTCAAATATTTTGTACATGGATATAGGTATATCACTGTTATATTTAATAAATGTTTCTTAAAAAAATAACCAAAAGATGCAATGAAAAAATTTGATTTGCACTTGCATAACAATCTTTTAAAACATGAATTTATTGGTTGCATGTCTTAAGTCTTTATTTCATTGATATTACACACCTTGTTCTTTTTTGACAAGCTCGCATCATATCTTATGGATTTTATGATTCTGTCTCGGTTGTTAATATATAGATCCCATTTTCTTTTTTGGTCAGTCTATAGAAACCAATATTGAGCAGGTTAATAATTAGGAAAGCCAGAAAAATCAAATTCTGGAGCAATTTAAGAGTGATTAGGTACAGAATCCAGTGCACAAGCCAATGGAATGGCAAGTAATTGATCCTCCTAAGTTCCCAAGATATGAAATACCATTTGAAGCTATCATGTCCATTTTTGTCACGATAACAAAGAGCACACAGTCAGACCCCAACCAAGAAACCAAAATTGATGGCTAAATCAGAAACCAAGGAATAAGACCAGGTTCATAGAATAGGTGGAAACTTACTTTGTTTCCATTTCTTCGTCTGAATTGCCAAGTTTTGTTTTCCCTATAAATTGTAGATGAGTTTCTGATTACTGTCTGTGCAAATCTGCAAGAGAATACTAGTACTCTCTGTGTTTGTTTGAGCTGTATAGCGTGTGTGGCCACCCAAAGTAAAAAGAGAAAAAAATGGCGTCATCTTCTTCTTCTTTGTAAATGATAATTGTATTCTGATTAATTAAAAGAAAGATAAGGGTTACAAATATATATATATGTGTGCTTAACCCTACTCATAACTAAGTTACTATTTTACCCTTATTACTCATAATATTTCTCAACACTCCCCCTCAAGTTAGGATATAAATATCAAATAATCCCAACTTGTTACATAAGACGCTCACTCTATTCCCCCGTAGAGATTTCGTAAAAATGTCTGCGAGTTGATCCTCCGACTTTGTATGTTGAAGAATAACGTCACATTTCTGAACTTTTTCTCGCACAAAATGACAATCAACCTCAATGTGCTTAGTTCGCTCGTGGAAGACTGGATTTGAAGCAATATGAATAGCGGATTGATTATCACAATACAACACTGATGGATTTGATGGTGACATTCCAATCTCTGATAGTAACATTCTCAACCATAGTAATTCACTTGTCACATGTGCCATAGCACGA
Source organism: Eucalyptus cladocalyx (assembly GCA_017140615.1). Classification (NCBI taxonomy): domain Eukaryota; kingdom Viridiplantae; phylum Streptophyta; class Magnoliopsida; order Myrtales; family Myrtaceae; genus Eucalyptus; species Eucalyptus cladocalyx. The sequence goes on from CM029525.1 coordinate 36,237,986, forward strand.
TATTCAGCTTCAGCGCTTGATCGGGAAACTACATGTTGTTTCTTGCTTTTCCATGCAACTAAATTACCCCCAAGAAACACACAATAGCCTGAAGTAGATCTTCTATCCACGGGACATCCAGCCCAAGTTGGCATCGAAAAACCTGCGGTGTTTAAATGGCCATAATTCTTGAACTCGTAGTCCTTTACTCGGCGCTCCCTTCAAATATTTGACGATCCGAAGTACGGCATCCCAATGAGTGGTACGAGGAGAACTTATGAATTGACTTACTACACTAACCGCGAAGGATATATCAAGTCTTGTAATAGTAAGATAGTTTAACTTACCAACTAATTTTCGATACTTTGCTGGATCATGTAGTAATTCTCCATGTTCTGCATCAAGTTTCATATTGGGATCCATAGGGGTATCGACTGGCTTTACTCCAAGAAATCCAACCTCGCCAAGGATATCTAGTACATACTTTCGTTGCGATAAATTGATACCAGCATGTGAATAGGATACTTCAATACCAAGAAAGTATCGAAGACGTCCTAGATCTTTAGTATTGAATTCTTTATGCAGAAATTGCTTAAGTTTTTCAATACCACATGAATCACTGCCAGTAATGATGATATCATCCACATACACAACTAGGAGGATACAGCTAGTCGAAGATACAGAGCTGAAAACTGAATGATCTACCTGACACCGTTTTAATCCAAATTTGATAACTGCGTCACTAAATCTACCAAACCAAGCACGAGGAGATTGTTTAAGTCCATACAAAGTTTTGTGTAAATGACATACCACATTCTCCCCCTGAGCAATAAACCCAGGTGGTTGCTCCATGTAGACCTCCTCAGCCAGATCACCATGTAAAAAGGCATTTTTGACGTCCAATTGATGAAGGTTCCAACCAAAGTGCACAACCAATGAAATGAAGACACGGACAGAGGGAATTTTGGCCACGGGAGAGAATGTGTCATTATAGTCGACACCATAAGTTTGAGTATACCCCTTTGTAACTAATCGTGCCTTCAATCGATCAAGAGTACCATCCGGGTGAACTTTAACAGTGAACACCCAACGACAACCAACCGTTTGCTTATCAGTAGGTAAGGGAGTAAGCTGCCAAGTTTTGTTCTGAATTAGGGCCTGCATTTCATCTTCCATGGCACGACGCCAACCCGGATGAGCAAGAGCTTCAGCAACACTGCTAGGCACAGAAATAGAAGACAACGACGAAACAAAGGCAGAGAATGTAGGAGATAAACGATCATAGGATAAAAAATTTGAAATAGGATGACGCGTACTAACACAATCAGAAAGACCATAATAACGATCAACAGGACGACCAACACAAGAACGTGTACCTTTTCGAGAAGCAATGGATGGTTCAGGATTAGAGGCTGGCACTGCAACTGATGAGGGAACAGATGAATCGGGTGCTGATGAAGTTTGTACGGTCATAGTTGGGATTGTACTTCGTTGATGATAAGTGCGGTCAGCAAACTTAAATTTTGTGGAGATAGCTGGAGAGATGGAAGGCAGTGGAAGCATTGGTAGTACACAATCATCACTATCACCAGGTGTCTGTGGAACATTCTGAGAAGAAAAATATGACTGTTCTTCAAAGAACGTCACATCTGTAGACACGAACATACGACGACGAGTAGGACTGTAACATTTGTATCCCTTCTGAGTTCGAGAGTATCCCACAAAGACACATTTTTCAGCACGAGGATCCAGTTTATCAAGACCTGGAGTAAGATTATGTACAAAACAAACACACCCAAAGACTCGAAGAGGTAAGGAAAAGAGAGAACGATTTGGATGTAAAATAGAGAATGGTGTATTTCCTTGAAGAACAGAAGTTGGAAGCCTATTAATTAAATAACACGCCGTAAGAACAGCATAGCCCCAAAAATGTTTAGGTAGATGCATATGAAACATGAGGCGTGAGCGATATCAAGAAGATGGCGATTTTTACGTTCAGCTACGCCATTTTGTTGTGGAGTGTATGAGCAGGACGTCGATGAATAATACCATGAGATTCCGAAAGGGTTGGAAACCGTGACGTTGTAGCAAGGTATTCTCTAGCATTATCTGATCGTAAATGTTTGGATGAGATATTATATTGATTCAACACTTCGAAATAGAATAATTGAAAACAATGAAAAATCTACGTACGATCTTTTATTAAGAATAACCAAGTTATTCGAGAAAAATCATCCACGAATGTAACAAAGTATCTAAATCCGAGAGACATCGTGCACACGACATGGACCCCATACATCCGAGTGAACCAACTCAAATGGACTAGACACACGACTCTGAATACGGGAAGGAGAAGAAGCTCTATGATGTTTACCAAACTGACAAGCTTCACATTGAAGGGAACTCACAAACTTAGACTTAAGAAATAGACGTCGAAGTAGATTTGGTGGTGGATGACCAGCACGACAATGCATTTGATATACATCAGTGGATGTCTGTTTCACGCTGCGGCAGCTAACACCTTCTTATCAAGGTAGTACAGGCCATTTGATTCATGTCCCCCACCAATCATCTCAGTCCTCAAATCCTGAAAAACACAACGGGAAGAGTAAAAGGTCACAGAACAATTTAGCTCTTTGGTCAATGAGCTAACAGAAATCAAATTATAAGGAGATTTTGATAGGTGAAGGACAGATGACAAAGAAAGAGAGGGACTCAAATGAGCAACTCCCATACCGATAACTTGAGATTGTGAACCATTTGCTAATGTAACTGAATTCGATAATGAAGGAGATGTAGAGTGAAAAGAAGACAATAGGTTAGAGTTACCGTCATGTGATTGGTAGCTCCAGTCTATAACCCAAGAATCGACGATGCGAGACAACAAACATAATGAACTACCTTTAGAGGTTTGTGCCGAGTAGCGAGGAGCCGAAGATCCTGTCCCTTGTTGGGAGCGAACCAATGTATCATACTCAGCACGTGTTAATGTAACTGAATCGCCTGTCTTAAGAACTTGAGTTGAACTTGGTGGAGCCATTGAGGGAGGACAATGAGAATCCTCAACCTCTGCATATGCAGCAATAGGTGGTTTAAGCTCCGGGTGAAGTGTATAGCAATAAGCTTCTGTATGTCCAGTTCTTTGACAATGATGGCAATAACGGGAACCACGACTATTCCCAGAGTTGATGGTACCACGAGTCCCAACTCCCCCTTCACGGCCTCCACGACTTCCACTGCGAACAACACCACGTCCACGACCTCGGTAACCACGTCCCTGAGCTCTACGCCCACTAGAACCATGACAAAGCATAGCACTAATCTCCACTGCTGGTGTGGAAGAACTCTTCTCAGGAATTGTAGAACGGAGAGCTTGGGAGAAGACTTCATCTACTGTGGGAAGAGAACTCGAGATGTAATATCTTGACGAAGAGATGAATACTCGAGGCCCTAATGACTTGAGATATAATATTACCCTCAAATCCTCTTGGCGTTTAGCCAAAACATTTGGATCGTTCGAGCGGAAGATAAGTATCTAATCGTTGACAGAGTGGTGAATCGAGCATAATGATCAGACAATGATTGATCTCCACGTTGAATATCAAATAACTTTTCCCACGTGTCACATACTCGCATCATATTATTTTGCCCCGAATATAGTAATGCACACTTATTCCAAACTGCTTTAGCGAGTCGCATTGAATAAAGTGAGGACTGACCTTAGGGTCCATGCTATTCCACAATAGGGTTCGAATCATCGCATCTCCTGCAATCCAATCGGCAGCTTTACGATGTCGACGGTATTGTAGACATGAGATAGTCCGGTTGTCTAGTGGCGATAAGATAGACCTCGACCGCTTTAGACCAAGATGGATAATTAGTTCCATCTAACTTGACAGATGTTAATTGAAAGTGACCAAAAGGAGATCCAGAAGTCGATCCATTGGTCGCCATTAGTGAATAAAGAATGATTGAGCCCAATAAATGAACTTCACAATTGCCAATACCGAATTCCAATAATTCAATCAAATACACAAAAGTTCCAACGAGAAAGGCTTCAATCGAATCACCATACAAATCACTAAAGCACCGGTATACTTATTCTCAATATCTCTATTGATTCAATGCAAATCACTGTCAAGTGCAAACAGCAACTCTATTCTCCACAATGGTCACTTCTAAAATTTTGCAATAAAGTAGGTTACCGTCCATCACCAGAAAATATCCCATCATTCGCCATTTCTAGAAGCCTTTCCAGCATCTCACAACCAGCACAAAATTTTTAATATTAATAATTAATATAAGAGAAAGCATCCTATCATGTGCAGTAGTTAGGATATCTAGCTTTCGCACAGGAGAAAGGACGACTTCAGCATCATCCGAGAGAACGAGATTGCTTTAGAATCACTTCCCCCGGAAGAAAGAACGACTTCAAGATCGTGGGGGGATCAATCGGGTGCTCCTACAGCTTCTCCTGCGCGCCAATCCTTGAGAATCCTGGCCTCGTGGACACGGTCGCCACTTCAGTATCTCCAGAGAACATTGCCATCACACGGGACATTGGGGATCTTAGTGCTGGCGACGTTTGAGTGCACAAGAGCGCTATTGCAACCATGCGTATTGCCTCTTCTTCATTGAACTTTGATAATCTAGAATCAACCAGCTCAACAACACGGCTGGTTTCGTGCAGATTCCAAGCCCATTCAAGGAGATATATTTTTTTTTTTTTAAAAGAAATCTCAGTAGCACTTAACTTGGAGCATGAAAACGAAAGAAAAGTTTGCAATTACACGTCTAGACAAAAACAAAACTTTATACGTAACCTCCAATTGTTGTTGACATGACCTCCCCCTTCAATCAAATCCGTGAGAAGAGAAGGAATTCGCTCCTTGTGAAGGAAACTAATGTGGGCAGCGCCTGGCTTCCTCCGAAACTCAGCCTGATCTGATCAATACTCCATAGATCTTCACGCGCACAGATAGGGCCTCAATTCCCTTCGCACGAGCCACGTGAGGCGATGAGATTCGAGAGCCTCCGATCGGTGGTGGCGCTGCTCTTCGACGGTGTCCGGCGCTGATCAACGTTGTAGGTTGCCGGCCGGAGGCGCGGCCTTTTCCGGTGACGGAACAGTGGTCTCCAACGTCGTAGGTTGCTAGGGTTTTTTTCTTTTGTTTTTTTTTAAAGAGCGGCTCTGATACCATGTAAATGATAATTGTATTCTGATTAATTAAAAGAAAGATAAGGGTTACAAATATATATATATGTGTGCTTAACCCTACTCATAACTAAGTTACTATTTTACCCTTATTACTCACAATATTTCTCAACATTCTTCATTTGAGAGGACTTTGGCAGCGCAGCTTAGACTGGTTGGCAATGGCCTCCTCAATGCCCCTTCTTCTGTTGATGAACTCCTCACGCTTCTTGATGTATGCTGCCTCGATTTACCAACTCATGCATATAATGATTTGCTGAGCCGTAAAGCTTTACTTGCATGGGGATTTCTTATTTGTGTTCGATTGGGATAAATTTGAATGCTTGAGGATGGTTGGTGTTTGTTTGGGGAATGATCGATCTCCTGTCTTTGGGCTTCTCATCAATTTTCTCATCAGGCATCTTTGTTGTTTTGGTTGGTCGATATATGCTAATTCGTTTGGTGGTTATGCTTGTGGCAAAGGCAGCTAGTTCATTTGGAACAGGAGAGTGAGTTCATATAATGGCTTTCAAACTCCTTTCTAAACTATAGAACTTTGGTTTCAGAATATTACTGTGAGCGAGTTAAATGGATATCGTTTAAGCACTGCTCCTTGTACTTGGTGTTCTCTGCTGTCCAATTCTCCATCCACTGGATGATTTTCTTGTGCTACAATGAGCTTCAAAGTCAAATCTCTAGTTTTATCTTTTCCCGCCCCCTTTGTTTGACCTCTTAAAGGACATACATCACCAATTATTGGAGCATCTGAAAGTGGTGTTTTGTTTATACATTTCCAGAAACATTTCTGTACTCTTTAATGTTGATTATTTAGATATAGACACTGACTTTTGCTTTCATCTACACATCCCCCCTACATAGAATGCTGAGGATGTCTTGGTGAATATGGAGCAAGAACCATCGGACTTCCTCCAAGATGCCCTTCTTCCAGTCATGAAGGGTCTCATAGCTGAAGCTGTGTTCAAACATTGTAACGAGGATGTTAGAGTTGCAGTGGCATCTTGCCTCAGTGAGATTCTGAGGATAGCATCGCCAATACAACCATATAATGACAATCAAATGAAGGTATATAAAACAAAACTCTGGAGATTTTCTAACACGATGAACTCACTCCTCTCTAGATAAAATTTTGTTCTTTCACAGTTTCTCAAGTATCCATTCATGGGCAGGAAATTTTTCAACTTATTGTGGAGGCTCTTTCTAAGCTATCCCAACCATCAACACAGTGTTATGAAAAGGCCCTCTCTATACTTGAAACTATTGCAAGGGTCAAGGCATGCCTGCTAATGGTTGACCTTGAATGTGAGGCGCAAATTCTTCATATGTGCCAACATTTCTGGGTATTCACTAGGTAATACTATCATCAGTAACATTTAATGCCCCTTCTTTAATTTCTTTTCGCATAATAGTTTACCAGATATCATAAGAAATGGATGGCTTTCTTAACCTTTGACCAATAACAGTAGTTAATGGAATTTGCTCTTCTGAGTTCCATTTTAGTTTTCTGGAATATCACAATTTGCCTTGTCTTGCTGTCTAGTAACCTTTCTTATGACTCAAAAAGATGATAGTTGTTGTTAGTTAATTGCGGAAGAGTTTCCATGTACATCAGTGTTCATTTATAAGTTAGTTTGCCTTTCATGATTTGATGAATCTTTTGACTACTTTATGTGGTTTTGGTTTGGTACTCTAAACATTTCAATTTTATTGAAGAATCTCCTGCTAAACTCAATATTCTGCGTGGTGTAGCAAGGACTTTTATAATAAGGTGTTACACTGCTATCTTTACAAGAGAGAGTGAGATTTAGCGATATCTATGCAAGCTCTTGAACTCAAATCTGGGAAAGTGAAAGAATAAGGGCACCTTAATGGCTTTGTGGTAGTTGGATTAAAACTTGGCTTAACAGTTTTGTTAAGACAGACTACAACAACACTCTTTTTACTTTACTAAATGATAGTTCTCAACATCTTTTTTATTTTTGACATATTAGCATTTACCTTTTGATACTCTCTTATTTTTTATTTTTTTGTTAATTAAGGTCAAACCCATCTGCTGATGAATACTGGGCTGTGGAACAAATAATGGCTGACATCCTTGCTGAAAGTGAAGACATCAGCCCAGATCTACTGATCCGTCTCCTGGCTAGTGTGCTCAAGGAAAATGAGGTTACTGTCGTTTTTTATGTTTCTACTATTTTAGCTTGGTTTTATTTTTGTTCGTTCTCTCATAGGGAATATATCATCTTGCAGAAAGTGCCACCTTCCAGTTGGAAATTGGGAGAGAAACTGATCTTGGATTGTGCAGCAAAGCTGAGGCCACTCAAGGGAGCACTTCAATCAATGGGCACCACTTTGGATGATTATTCACCTGTAGTGGCTTTACTCTACCAAAATGAATCTACTACAGTGAATAATGATACTAGTGGTTCTCCTAAACAAGGCATTGCTGATTTCCTAGACTCAAAGGGTTCAATGCTTCCAAGGAAAAGGGAATCGAAACCCAATTCCTTTATGAGACCCGAGGAAGGTTATAATCTTTCTTGGCTGTATAGAGAGGGTCAAACTACTAGAGAGCCCCATAAAAGAAGGATCTCCATAAGCAGAACTGATCTTTCAGCTATGCCTAATGTTTCTACAATAAAAAGAAGAACTACAATGAAGTCAAATGCAGAGACTGTGCGAGGCAAGGCAGCTCTGCTCCCGATCGATCTTAGAGAAAAAAAATTTAAGCTGCCAATGAAAGGAGGAAACAACACTAGTAAAGGCACCTCAAGGGTATGTTTTAACTGTTGCAGTATACTTTTCATACACTGATTGGATCGATATTATATATCTATCACATTCTTTGTTGTTATATTATCAAGTATGCTTTCTTCGATTTTTATTATTATCGTTATCATTGTTATAAAACTGAAGTTTGTTCCCAAGCACTGCTGAATTTTGTGGTTATGGTTATTAAAGAGGGTTGTCACTCAGTTTATTTCTTACTTTATCCTAATTGCTAACAGGCATAGTCTTTGCACCTTTTTTTTCCTGCATAAAGTCATATTTTCTCAAACAATTTTCAGGAGTCTAGGGTGCTTGCTGATGGATTAGTTGGTCGTAGAATAAAGGTCTGGTGGCCATTGGATGAGATGTGAGCACTCTGGAACCCTCACTTGGGATACTTTGTTTCTGTCATGGTTGAGCATGTTAATTTTCAATTCTCATCTCCTTCTTGCACTTGCTACTGCTGTTCCTTCGGTGATGGCCAGCTGCTGCTGTTGCTTCAATGATGATCTACAGCACTGAGGGTTGTTTATGTCATTTTCTTCCATTTTCTAATTGGTTGTTTTACAGGTTCTATGATGGCCGAATTGAATCTTACGACCCTATAATGAAAAAGCACAGGGTGAGTTGACTATCATAGTCTTCAGAAGCTTCTGTAACTGTGACCTGCCATTTGTTTTGATCAGCTCAGTTAGCCTCTTGGATGTATCCGCATTATGCAGATCAGTCCTTTTTTATCCTCAAGTCCCATTAACTTTTCAAAATTTTGTAATTGTTTGAATAGGCGTCTCTCGCTCTATGCATTGCTACCTCTTTTCTTTGACTCTGAGACCTTGCAACTGCATGTTCTTTGATATCGTGTTAAATATATATGGCTTGATTGGGACTATAGGTCTTGTATGATGACGGGGACAGAGAAACCTTAAACCTCGAGAAGGAATGGTGGGAGTTCATTGAGGATGATTTGCCAGATGAAGTAAGTGTTCACTTTAATTGTTATCTTTCTGTGTTCCATATCATTGAGTCTAAGTCATAACTCCCTGCTTATGTGCTTCTTGGATATCATATAGCATCGACAAGTGGCTGATAATCCCCCACCCATTACTTCGCCGGTCATGTAGGTTTTGCCCCCTTTTTTTTTTGTGCCATGTTTCTTTTTTGCCCTAATGAAATTACCTGTCTTAATTGGTCCTGATTGTTGTATCAGACTAAAAAAGCAGACTGGGAATGAAGGTGGTTCTCCGTTGATATTGAACTACAAAAAATATGTTAAGAGGTTAGATTTTGATATGCATGATCTTATTATCTTTACTGTTCGCTTGGCTGCAAGCTTAAGTCTCGTGTTTCTTTTCAGGGCTGGAGCAGCCACCGGATTGCAAGAAGTTGAACAAGCTCCCAATTCGGGCAACCAAAATATAGGACGAGATGAGTCCAAAGATGATGAAAGCTCCAGAAGGTAGCCCACCTAGACCTTGGGGACTGGCGCGGAGTTGGCGACCCTAATATGAAATATATCTTAAAAAGGTATCAATATGCAAGAGGTTGCAATTTAGGCCCCTGGACAAAGATACAGAGGTTGAAGAAGTTCCGGACGTCCAGGAGCTTTTAGTTATCAGCCCTTGTATGGACTTGGATTCTTTTCTTGCTTTTGTAAATGTGAGTCGATTATAGTTCTGAGCAACAAAGAAACGCAAGAATGTAATGAGCTATGGCTCATATTAAATTTTGTCCACAATGGAATCTATATTCTTTTATTGGTCATTTTTCTCATCTTTTCCCTCCGTAGTCGTGGTTGTGGATCAACAGATGATCCCTGGTAATATAGCCAGGGGCTTTGAGAATACTTCCCTAAAATATAGTAATATAAATATTAGAGATGAGCATAGTCTGAATTGGGTTGATCCACCCCCTAATCCTAAGATTAACTAGCACGGTATTAGTCCTTAATTTTTGGCATCGATGACCAATCATATTAGGTCTGGGACTGAGGACCGGATCTAATGGGTTCGGTCCAATTCCGATGTCAATTTGAGATCAACTGATAATTTTTTTTATTTTACTTTTTTGTACTCTCTGAAAGGGCAAACTTATTATTTCAAATTATATATCCATCGATAATGTGGTATTGAGTAACCAAACTATAAATACCATTATATATTCAACAAATTTAAGATAAGGCAACAATAGAAATTTCACACTTGTCAAAAGCAAGAAATCATAAAAACGATTAAGATCACTCGTATATATATTGGACAAAATGGGAAGTTCCTATAATCATCTATCAATAATACTCATAACACCATATGCAAAGGCAGGGAACCCGTAAGGGGACGTACTCCAGGTTAAGAATCCCTAATGACGCCTTTGGGGTTCGAACTTCTCCCTTTCGTGAGAGGGAGAGAGCCTAAACCAGTTGTGCCGCTAAGAGCGGTGGTGTATATATTATATATTATAATATATTATGTATAACATAATAATGATTGGTTCAGATTGGATCGACCCTAAATTCTCATGACCAAGAATCAACTCAGACAATGCTAGTCCAAAACTCTCAGGATGAAAGATCGATCCAGTCCCCTTAGGAACGGGACCAGAATCGATGGGGTTGGGCCAATTCAAGGTTGGTCTAGGATTGACCCTAAAACGATACTTACCCCTAATAAATATGTACAAACTAACTTATTTATGCATCGATAATGTAAATTCAGCATTCCACGCATGCTAATAAGGATTGACCTTCCAACATTAAAAATTAGTAGCTATTGTATTTAGTAATTTCTTGACATGACAAGATATGAAAATGTTCAATAAAACAAAAGATATGAAGTGAAAAATAAGCAAGAATTTCACAAAGTTAAGTTTTTCATCGTGATTATTTGTTATTAATAGTCCATAAATATTTATATGTGATCAGTAATTTTGAAATTGGAAAAAAATTCATGTAATTGTGTATAATCAATAATAAATAAATCACAATAATGATAGCAACTGCTCATATAATGGAAAAAATAGTTTGACCATTCGGTATAAATAGTGAAACTTATTTATACCCCAAAATAAAAAAAAATTAAACACCCACTCTCTCTTTCCCCGGCTCTTGCATGAACTAATGGAGTCACCGAAAAGAGGAACATGATGGTCAGAAAGAGACAAAAAAAGAAAGGTATATGTCCTAAAACTTATCATGAAAGTGCAATTGAGTCTTAAAATTTACAAAAATGGCAATCAAGTCCTGAAACTTGTCAAATTAGTTCAATCGAGTCCTAAATTTAACACTGTCAGACTTACTAACAGAAATTGCTGACGTGGCATTTCAAATGAATTTTTGTTTTTCACGTGGCTTTTAACATTATTTTTATTCTTGCTTAATTAGATTTAAAAACTAAGAAGGAAAAACTAAATTTATTTAAAAAAACAAAAGTGTTCAAATAAATAAATAAATAAGGCACCGATGGAGCTTCCGCCACTGCCTATCGCTGAAGGGGCCGGCGACGGTCGTCGGCCCTGGGTGGGGTGACCGGTCCTTGCCGGCCCCAGGTGAGGGCCAGCCACCCCCGCCAAGTCGGGCGAGGTCGCCTACCCAGATCTGGGCATGCTAGCCCTCGTGGGGGTCAGTGACCATCGCCCTCCTTGCGGGAGGTCTCGTCGGCCCTCACAGGGGGCTGGCGTGCCAAGATTTGGGCAGGTGTCCACACTCAACCTGGTGGGGGTGGTTGGCCCTCACCTGGGGCCGGCAAGGGCCAGCCACCCCGCCCAAGGCCGGCAATCGTTGTCGGCCGCTCTAGCGATGGGTGGTGGCTGTAGTGGAAATGCTTGCTGGCGCCATTTTTTTTTTTTTTTTTTTTCAATAGTTTTTTCTTTAAAATAAATTCTAGTTTTTCCTTTTTGGTTTTTAAATCTATTTTTAAAGATTTTGAATAAAAAATAATTTAAAAAAGCCATATGAAAAATAGGAATTCATTTAAAATATGACGTCAGTGCCACGTCAGCAATTTCCGTTAGTAAATCTGATGGTGTTAAATTTATGACTCAATTGAATCAATTTGACAAATTTTAGGACTTGATTGCACTTTTTATAAGTTTTATGACTCAATTGTACTTTTTTTTGGGTAAGTTTTAGGACTTCTATTGCACATACCCCAAAAAGAAAAGAACAAGAAGGAAGATAGTCATGGCTGTCGGCCAAGGCGGTTCCTCTAGCATCAAAAAAAAAAAGAAGAAGAAGGAAGATGGTCATGTGTCAACTACTTGGTTCCACTCCGAATCCCACGCTCTTTACTCTTTGGTGATTATTATTTTCTTTTCCTGATTGATAGCTCTCTTTGATTATGGGAGATTTGAGAGAGAGAGAGAGAGAGAGCAAAAATAAAAAATTGCCACCTAATTCAGTCATCTTTATAATTTAATTTTAATCTCATATTGATCATTTAGTCATAGTGTCGAATAGTTTTTTATTTATTGACAGAACATTACAACTTTATTTCATCAGATTATCCAACGATCCGATATAATTGACGTATTGCGTATTGCCTAACAGATAATAAGTCGGTCCATCCTTTGTAAGCTATTGCATATTATTGATCTCTAACAACATTTTCTCTCATTGCCTCGTATGCAGCACCCTCAAGTTCTTGTGAATTGTGGATTTTCCAGCTCACCCAAACCTACAAGCCAAACTTGGCGTAAGGCCAACACCAGAAAAAATAGGGAGAAAGCAGCTCCTCTTATTTAAGCTTTGTGCTCTGACTTCTCGGTAGCACAAATACATGAAAATGAAAATGGCTTCGCTTGAGTAGAGGCTGATCTCCATTGCTTTCATTCCAGTGCTGAAGCTTCCTCCAGAGTCCCAGAAGTTATAGTTCCACAGTTTGGGAATCAAAATGTGGGTAGAGATGAGTCCAGTGAAGATGAGAGCACTGAAGATAATTTATATGAGATCAGGGTCCGGTCCAACAATGTCCAGCGAAAATATCCTAGCTCAAGCTCGTCAGATGAGTCAACTCCTGAAGCTAGCCCTCCTAGACCTTGATGGCAGAAGTGAAGCTTCGTCATCATCGGCTTGGAAAATTTTGAGGCTGCTTAGGAAGTAGAATAGCTTTTTGTAGTGGTAGGATTACTAGAAGTAATGTGCAAGATCTTACGAGTTTGGCTCCTTATGCAAAGTATAGAGGTCTAGGTGCAAGAGCTTGTAGTCTTTTGGCCCTCGTATAGGCATCGGTGATCTGTCATTGCTCCTGGAAATGTCTGCAATGACGGAAATGCAAAGTATTTGTGAGGCTTGGAAGAGCAATGGCTTATGTTCATTTCGTATGGTCTAGAAATGGAATTTGTATTTATTCATTCTTTGGGAAGCTAGAAGTGTGGATCAGTTCCTTACTTAGGCATGTTACTCGCTCTCTCTCCCTGCATGGTTGGGGAGGCCTCCGTTATGATATATCCCCAGTTCTCTTGATCCCTGGTAATAATAATACACTTGAAACCAATGGGGGTTGATTTTGAAAACAATAAGGGAAAATTCTATTAAGCTCTTAAAGCGCGGCTGTTTGGATGGTGATGGCGTCCTAGATTCAGCAAGGGGCTTAGGCGAATGCCTTGCCCACGTCGCCCCTTCGCCCTTCGAGTACGGCGGCTCTGGTCATTGATACTGCTGGAATTCCGAGCCTTACTTGTTTTTTCTCTGGGAATGGTTTTGAGTTTTGAGCACATTCATCTTTACTTTGTTAGGACGGTTGGAATTCTACTCCCTTTTCAGCGCCTACTATGTGGTTGTGTCTGAGATTCTGTGTGGATGAGGAGCGAGAAGGAAATCACGCTGTTCGTATTGGGCAATTCCTCATAGAGGACTTGTCGTTGATGCTTGGCAGTAGAGTGGGGTTCTGATGGGCTTGCTTCAACAAGTGAGTGGGGGATGGGTGCGTCTAAAGGAAATAACAACCGATGAACTGGTCTTACTTTCCTATAACCAAGACCGGTTCTAGGAATTTCCATTGGTATTTCCTTGCTCACTCTAGGATTGTATTGTGTATGTTCTTAAGCTATGTTTAGCATCGAGATAAAATTCGGGATAAGATATGATTTATCATATCCTACGTTAAATGTTCACTCAGGAAAGGATAAAATCGGATATAAAGAGGATATAGACATGATAAAATTATCCTACGAGAGAGGTGGGATAAATGTTGATAAGATTTCTAACGTCCATAATATGAAAATTATTTTTCTTGAATAACAAACTTATTAAATTAACCAAATTGAAATTATATTTTAATATAAATAATATTTGAATTCTAATTTAAGAAATTATAAATTAAAAATAGAAATCATTTTTAATTAATCCTATTTTAATTTATATATTCAACTTTAATTCTATTTTATAACAAGCATTCAATCTATAAGTTAAATATTTATATTTATGATATATTTTAGTTTTTTTTTTTTGCATTTTAGGTATGTTAGTACGGTTTACTATTTGATAAAATTTTATTAAAGAATAATGAAAGGGGAAAAAAAGAAATAATAAAGAAAAAAAGTAATATAAAAAAGAGGAAAAATAAAATAAAAATAAAATAAGGAATAGTGTTATGAGAAATTTTCACCATCTCCGTTTATGAATTTACGTTCATTTATAATAATATGCCATTTATATTTAAAAAAAATGTATATGATATGATATGAATATATCGACTTTAATACTTGTAATTCACCAAACAATTGATAGGATATAAAAAAAAAAATCCCATAATAGATTTCATATTCTATCCTATCTAATCTTGATTAGAAATTCGGATGACCAAACGTAATCTTATGAATTATGAATCTCCTAATTCGAAGCTCCGACAATGTCCGATCAGGTAAAAGGTTGTCTTCCCCTTTTGGACGGCGTCCTCGCCAGCCGGCCTGTGCCTCCCTTGCCATCTCTCTCCATCTCTCTTTATATTCTAGGCTTCATCATTTTGTTTTATTATTATTTTAGTTTTTCTGTGCAGTTTTATTTATTTATTTCCGGACAAAATTGCCCCTAATTATTTACTTGTCAGGTACATGGGGTTATTTGCGATAAACTCAAGTTTAGGGACCAATTTGAGAAACGGACCGCACTTAGGGGAGCTAATTGCATTTTACGGAATGACAACGGGGTCATTGCTACAAAATAATGGGTAACTTTTTTTCTCTCTCTAGAAAACAAAATCTCCGAAGCAAAATTTCCTGAAAAAATTCAAGAGAGTCTCTCCCTGCACTCCTCTGTCTCTGCTGCTCTTGCATGGACTTGTGGAGTCTCTCGGAAAAGAGGAAGACGATGGCCAAAAAAGCAAGAAAAAAGAAGAAGAGAAAAAGATGAAGATGAAGATGGTCTCTCGGTCGACTGCCTCGTTCCTCTCTCCATATTCCCAGGTTCGTATTCTTCTAATGATGGTTGTCGATCCTTTTCCCTTTTTTCCCCTATTTTGTCGATTGGCATTGCAGCTTGGTGTTTTCTTAGCTCCTTTTTTTTTTTTTCTAGGAAATAAAAGGACAATGAATTCATCTCTTCATGGTTCAAATCGAAAACGTGCCTCTGTTCTGTTAAAAATTGTTGATTTTCTGCCATTTGCAGATAAATTCAGGTTTTTACTAATTATTGACAAAGCCCATCTGCAAAATCGACTATGCTTCAACATGTACGTGTGCAAGCTTAAGTTGATTTTATCATTTTCCTTTTGGGTTCGATGAAGTCTTCTTCTTTTTTGTTTTCACGTCTGCATAGCCTGTCGATGTAAGCTTCGTTCGATTGCAGACCATTGACATTTGTTTTTTTTTCCCCTTTAAGCAAAAGAACTACACCCATATAGGACTATCATGATATGCGTAACCATAATGGCATATGTCTCCTCTCTGGGTTGATGTTTTGCTTCTCAAAGTTAAAAGTCAGTCCCTTCCTCTGTGGGCGATATTGCGTATGATTTTTTACTGAGAATTATGAAAGCCCTTCTCAAAATAATATGGATTATGGTTTTTCTCAAATGGTTTGAGGAAAAAGCTGATATGAACCTGCTTACACTGACCTATAACAGACAAACTTTTGGGTTGAAGTGGAGTCCTGAAAAGGTCTCTCCAAACTTTCTAGTGAACTGAAATCTATTACATTTTCAAATTTGAATCTTAACAAAAACCTGAAGAATCAGGTGTTTGACAATATTAATATGTAAACCACTGATATAACGGAGTTAGTAGTAATCATTGCTGTGGGACTTAACCCAAAGAGCAACAGTTATGCACACCTTTAGCTTGAAACTTTTGCGACTAAGATACCTCTACTTATAGTTCCAGTTGCACTTGCTTTTTCCCTCCCATGAGCATGGCATTTTTTCAGAAATGGTGTTCATCTATTTAACTGTCTGAAGATCTCTTTTTGGTCACAATTTAGCAGAAGCCATAAAAACTGGAATTCTACTGAGCTTTAATAGGGGTTAATCGTCCTTGCACAATATTTGCAAGTTATTTGCTGCACCAGCTTACCTCTATCACCATTATATAGGTAGTCATATCTTTTTGAGTTTTGGATATATTGTCGTGTCCGATCACTTCACTCAGATTACATCATTCTTAAATTTTCTTTTCCAACTACTCTTTATTTATTTATTTTTATCAGATTTTCAAATATTCATGCTCTTTTTTGGATGTCTTCTAGCTATAATGGGAAAAATAATTTCTTGGTCATAATTAACAATTTTTTCTATGTAAGAGCCTTGCATATATCCCTTCAACTTCTTCTGAACTTTGAATTTTGCAAGCCAATCTAAACCCAAAAGCCAAACTCTTTAAAGAGCCAAGACTAGATAAATAGGAAGAAAGCTGCTCTTCTTATTTTGGCCTCATGTTTTGGCATCTACATAGCACAGATTCTATAAATGGTCAACCTTTGTAGAACATTAGATTATCACAACTTTTTTATATCATCTGCAGTTTTACATTATTTGAGGAAATCTCATACAGAAATTTTTTTTTGGGAGTTAGAACATCTGGTGCCTAAGTAGATCTCTTATATATTTGGGTTACGATGTCATATGGGGATAAGAGCAGCAATATTGTCACACGTCATAAAAGATACTCATACAGAGTACAAAGGAGGATAGGTATGAATATGTGGAATAAGAAAATAGTGGTGAATGAAATAAGTAAACAAGATAGTACATATACTACTGCCTGGCTAACTGTTCCTTCCCACCACTGGCACCACTAGTCTGTGTTAGTATTGCACCAAGATGTGTCCACTAGAATTGCCAAGTCCTCCATTTTGTGGCTTTCCCTCTGTACCACTGCGTCGCCACTCCTATGCACCAATATTCTCCAAAATAATGGTTCTGACACGATAAACCCCTTAATTTTTAGTTTTGAGGTCATTTGGTTTAAACCTTTGACCTTGTGTGGCAATAGCAATGTCCCTGCTATTTGGCCAAGTTTCTAGCACATGGATTTGGAACAACTATACTTATTATTAATTTGTTCACAAGATAGCATATGTTTCATTTTTCAATACTCGGAGTTCCAACTATACATCATTCATTTTTGCATGTTGTATTCAGTGTATGGAATTTCAATTTAGAAGATGTGGAATAATAATTGAATAAGGACCACATGAAAGGTCACAGTTTTTGTGTTGGGTTTGCATGAGGAGGTCATTTTAGATATATATTATCAAACGGGACTATAGAGAGTTAATCTGACTGTGAAATGAGTAACTTTGCTGTCCAGGCCAAAGTGAAATATATAAGTACTAATTCGAGCTTTTTCCAGTTGTAGATATTATTAAATACCTTCTTGATATACTTGCGTGGTTTTGTCAATTTTCTTTTGATAATAATGAGGTTTCATTTCAAAATGAGCTGTACATCCAAACTGGTCTTCTTCATATTATATCACCATTTCACGAGAAGGGAGAAACATTCAGATTTGATAACATAATGAGAAGGTATTATTCCTTTTCAGACCTACCAGATAGGGTAGGTTAGAAATCAACCATTAACGAATCTTCCAAGAGTAGATGATGGATAATTTTCCTTTGACGTGGCTTTCAAATTTGTCATAAACAATGAGATTTTCTTCTTAATTGATAGTATATCCACAATGATTTCCTCCTAATACCCTTCTTGCCAACAAAATGTAGGATTGCCAAAATCTTGCACCTGTGTGAGACTTCATCACCTTTCAATGCTTGCTGGCATCCTTCATAATTGCAACAAAAAACTAGAGGAATTTTTATCATGAAAATGTTTATACAATATGTATAATAAAGAAATTTATCCTCTTCAACAAGTTCAGGCTGTGAGGGAAGTCAGAAATCTTCAGCACGTAAAATAAGGCGAATCATCTAAATTTCACTGAAAATCAACATGTATTATATGGCTTAAAATATTGGGACAAGCATTGAATAAAATCATGAAGGTGCTGAAACTAAGCTTTCATATCATTGAATAAAGTCATCATCAATGTTCAGTGTTATCTAGGCATAGAAAGATTAGTCCTGTTACCAAAATTTGCCAATGAAATCCACTAATAGGAGGGAGTCCTTTTGTAAGAGATGGCTACTTTTGTAATTCACAATCATCTTGGGTTATGATCTTCAGAGTTTCTCCAACCACTCCCTATAATATGCTGTCTCCTCAACTTTTGAAACCCATCCTCATTCCTGCTGTTCTTTTTTTTTTCTCTTGATGCTACTGATATAAATTTTGTTGTAATTATTTGTTGCGGGAAAAAAAAAAGGATGAAGACTTTGTATTAGTTGTTAAAATAATAGCTTTTTCATGGTATTGCTAATTGAACTTCAAAGAAGCTAAATAAAATATGATTTATAAATGCGGTCACGTGACAAGCCACAATCGCAGCAGTACTTATTGACACGAGCATGTCACGTGCGACGTTAACCTACTAACAATTTTAACCTAGTTTTATCTTGAGAAATCTCATTGGAGGTGGCGGCGCACTATGGCGTTTCATCCCTTATAAATACCCGTCTGTCCTCATTGTGTCACCTCACACATAGCACCTTCGATAATCTACTAGACTGATCTAGCTTTTATTCTTCTCCTAGGATTTGTATTTGTTTTGTTTGAATTGAATAATTTTGCTGAAGGGCTTTGTTGATCGAAAGTCCTTCAGATATAGGAGGAGTAGTACAGTTTATTGTCCAAAAGCAAGCAAGAAAGAGTTTGCAGTTATTTGGTTGGAGAAAAACTTGAAGGTGAATGTCTTTGTTATTAGACAATATGCATATCTATTGTCATTCTCATTCGTTGAAATGTTACTGTGCTGATCACACTGTTTTTTCCATTTCTCTCTGTTTTAAATGTCCTAGCAGGAATTCTCCTTGTGTTACAAAGATAAGAAGAACCTCTCTATGAGCAGGTATCTACTATTATTCGATTTTTCAATTTGGAAAAGGAACAGAGAGCTTTTGTTTATTAACAGTGCACCATGCATATAAATTGCTATTGCTTCCAGTGCACATTGAGATCGCTTTCAGATCTAATTGTTTTCAGAAACTTAATATGATGTAAGAACCAAATCTAACAGCTGAGACTGCAGTTATGATTTTTCAGGATTTGTGAATCGTGTACACATGTTCTAAGTTCAAATGGAAAAGTTGAACTGGAGGTCATGTGCATCTCTTGGCATGAAAAGAATCTGAGTGATTGAGACTATTACTGTCCATAACTCAGTAACAAAGTGGAGTCGATGCAATGCGCTGCTTGAGCTTAAAAACCTGGACAAGTAATGTTTAATTTCTCATTTATGTGCTCTACGTGATGATTTAAGTTGAGTTGAGATGGACCTGGATCCACACTATCTTTAATTTTGATGAAGTTTGAGCCAAGTTTGAGAGGGATGCGATCTGAATTGAAATGCAGTTGCTTTGTCATGTTCATTAGCAATTTGCGTCATATCCTTTGGCTCTATTTAGAGCACAAATATTGCACATGGTGATAATGATTTTGTTTGGAAGAAGAAAGTCAAAATCGAATCAAATCATTTCAATCGTGAGTCATTGTGCTTGTGTCATGTTAAAATTATATTTGTGTCTGTGGTCATTGCCGTACTTATCTCCAATTTGGTTGTACCATTGTATGTTTAGAACCGTCAGCTTCTAAATTGTAATACTTGCACCTATTCATGTTTGGCATAAAATGTCAAGCTAAAATGGCGGTGCCTGCCAATACTCAAATTTTGTACATGGATATAGGTATATCACTGTTATTTTTAATAAATGTTTATTAAAAAAATAACCAAAGGATGTAATAAAAAAATTTGATTTGCACTTGCATAACAATCTTTTAAAACATGAATTTCTTGGTTCTTTATTTCATTGATATTATACACCTTGTTCTTTTTTGACAAGCTCGCATCATATCTTATGGATTTTATGATTCTGTCTCGGTTGTTAATATATAGATCCCATTTTCTTTTTTGGTCAGTCTATAGAAACCAATATTGAGCAGGTTAATAATTAGGAAAGCCAGAAAAATCAAATTCTGGAGCAATTTAAGAGTGATTAGGTACAGAATCCAGTGCACAAGCCAATGGAATGGCAAGTAATTGATCTTCCTAATTTCCCAAGATATGAAATACCATTTGAAGCTATCATGTTCATTTTTGTCACGATAGCAAAGAGCACACAGTCAGACCCCAACCAAGAAACCAAAATTGACAGCTAAATCAGAAACCAAGGAATAAGACCAGGTTCATAGCATAGGTGGAAACTTACTGTGTTTCCGTTTCTTCCTCTGAATTGCCAAGTTTTGTTTTCCCTATAAATTGTAGATGAGTTTCTGATTACTGTCTGTGCAAATCTGCAAGAGAATACTAGTACTCTCTGTGTTCGTTTGAGCTGTATAGCGTGCGTTGCCACCCAAAGTAGAAAAAGAAAAAATGGCGTCATCTTCTTCTTCATTCAAGGGGACTTTGGCAGCACGGCTTAGATTGGTTGGCAATGGCCTTCTCAATGCCCCTTCTTCTGTTGATGAACTCCTCACTCTTCTTGATGTATGCTGCCTCAATTTACCAATTCATGCGTAGGCGATTTAGTGAGCCGTGAAGCTTTACTTGCATTGGAATTTCTTATTTGTGTTTTATTAGGATAAATTTGAATGCTTGAGGATGGTTGATGTTTGTTTGGTGGATGATTGATCTCCTGTCTTTGGGCTTCTCATCAATTTTCTCATCAGGCATCTTTGTTGTTTTAGTTGGTTGATACATGCTAATCCATTTGGTGGTTATGCTTGTGGGCAAAGGCATCTAGTTCATATGGACAGGAGAGTGAGTTCATATAATGGCTTTCAAACTCCTTTCTAAACTATAGAACTTTGGTTTCAGCATACTTTAAGCAAGTTTAATGGATTTCGTTTAAGCATTACTCCTTATACTTGGTGTTCTTTGCTGTCCACTTCTCTATCTGCTGGATGGTATTCTTGTGCTACCACGAGCTCCAAAGTCAAATCTCTAGTTTTATCTTTTCCCTCCCCCCTTTGTTTGACCTCTTAAAGGACAGACATCACCAATTATTGGAGCATCTGAGATGGCTGTTCTCTTACTACATTTCCAGAAACATTTCTGTATTCTTTAATGTTGTTTATTAGAAATAGAAACTGACTTTTGCTTTCATATACTACGTAGAATGCTGAGGATGTCTTGGTGAATATGGAGCAAGAACCATCGGACTTCCTCCAGGATGCCCTCTTTCCTGTCATGAAAGGTCTTATAGCTGAAGCTCTGTTCAAACATCGTAATGAGGATGTTAGAGTTACAGTGGCATCTTGCCTCAGTGAGATTCTGAGGATAGCATCGCCGGTACAGCCATATAATGACGATCAAATGAAGGTATATAAAACAAAACTCTGGAGATTTTCTGATACAATGAACTCACTCCTCTCGAGATAAAATTTTGTTCTTTCTCAGTTTCTTAAGTATCCATTCATTGGCAGGAAATTTTTCAACTGATCGTGGAGGCTTTTTCGAAGCTATCTGAACCATCGACACGGTGTTATGAAAAGGCCCTTTCTATACTCGAAACCATTGCAAGGGTCAAGGCATGTCTTCTGATGCTTGACCTTGAATGTGAGGCACAAATTCTTCATATGTGCCAACATTTCTGGGTATTTACTAGGTAATATTATCATCAGTAACATTCTGTGCCCTCTTTTTTTCCTTTTCGCGTAATAGTTTACCAAATATCATAAGAAAAGGATGGCGTTCTTAACCTTTGACCAATAACAGTAATTAACGGAAATTGCTCTTTTGAGTTCTATTTTAGTTTTCTGGATTATCACAATTTGGCTTCTCTTGCTGTCTTGTAACGTTTCTTATGACTCAAAAAGATGATATTTGTAGTTAGTTAATTGCGGATGAGTTTCCATGTATATCAGTGTTCATTTATAAGTTAGTTTGCCTTTCCTGATTGGATAAATCTTTCAACTATTTCATGTTGGTTTTGTTTTGGTACTTTAAACCTTTCAATTTTGTTGAAGAATCTCCTGCTAAACTCAGTGTTCTGCTTGGTGTACCAAGGACTTTTTGTATAAGGTGTTACACTGCTATCTTTACAAGAGAGATTGGGATTGGTGATATATGTGCAAGCTCTTCACCTTAATTCTAGGGTAGGGAAAAATAATGGCACCTAAATGGCTTTGCGGTAGTCAGATTATAACTTGGCCCAACAGTTTTTTTTTTGACAGACTGCAACAACACTCTTATGACGTTACTAAATGATAGTTCTCAACATCTTTTTATCTTTGAAATTCTAGTGTTTACCTTTTGATACTCTCTTATTTTTTGATGGGTTCCTTTTTAATTAAGATCAAATCCATCTGCTGATGAATGCTGGGCTGTGGAACAAATAATGGCCGACATCCTCGCTGAAAGTGAAGATATCAGCCCAGATCTTCTGAACCATCTCCTGGCTAGTGTGCTTAAGGAGAATGAGGTTACTGTCATTTTTGACATTTCTGCAGGTTTAGCTTGGTTTGGTTTGTTCATCCTCTAATAGGGAATATACCATCTTGCAGAAAGTGGCACCTTCTGGTTGGAAATTGGGAGAGAAACTAATCTTGGATTTTGCAGCAAAGCTGAGACCTAGTGGTTCTCCTAAACATGGCATTGCTGATCTCCCACACTCCAAGAGTTCAGTACTACCCAGGAAAAGGGAACTGAAAGCCAATTCATTAATGAGACCCGAGGAAGGTTATGATCTTTCTTGGCTGTACAGAGAGGGTCAAACTACTAAAGAAACCCACAAAAGAAGGATCTCCTTAAGCAGAAGTGATCTTTCGGCTATGCCTATGGCTTCTACAATGAAGAGAAGAACTATATTGAGGTCAAACATGGAGAGGGGTGAGGCAGCTCTGCTTCCCAATGATCTTAGAGATGAAAGAATGAAGTTGCCAACCAAAGGAGGAAACGACGCTAGTAAAGGCACCTCAAAGGTATGATTGTAATTGTTGGAATATACCTTTGATACACTGATTGGATCTGATATTATGTATCTATTACATTCTTTGTCGTTATACTATTAAGGATGTCCGCTTCAATTTTTATTGTTATCATTGTTATTATTATAAAATTGAAGTATCTTGCAAAGCTCCACTGATTTTGTGTTTATGGTTATTAAAGAGGGTTGGCACTCAGTTTCTTACTTTTTCCTAATTGCTACGTTGCAGTCTTTGCGCCTTTTTTTCAGTTTTCATGAAGTCATGTATTTTCCTTAATAATTTCAGGAGTCTTCAGTGATTGCCGATGGATTAATTGGTCGGAGAGTAAAGGTCTGGTGGCCATTGGATGAGATGTGAGCACTCTAGGACCCTCACTCAGAATACTTTGTTTCTGTCTCAGTTGTGCATGTTATTTCTCAATTCATCTCCTTCTTGCACTTGCTACTGCTGTTCCTTCAGTGATGGCTAGCTGCTGCTGTTTGCTTCAGTGATGGTCACAGCACTAGGTCATTTATATCATTTTCTTCCTATTCCTAATTGATTGTTTTACAGGTTCTATGATGGCCAAATTCAATCTTATGACCCTATAATGAAAAAGCACAAGGTGAGATGACTATCATAGTCTTCAGAAGTTTCTGTTAATGTGACCTACCATTTGTTTTAATCAGCTGAGTTAGCTTCTTGGGTGTACCTGCATTATGCAGATCAGTCTTTTTTTATCCTCAAGTCCCATCTGATAGCTAAATGTTCAGAATTTTATAGTTGTTCGGGCAGGTGTCTCTTGCTCTATGCACTGCCACCTCTTATCTTTAACTCTGAGATCTCGCAACTGCATGTTCTTTGTTATTGTGTTAAATATATATGGCCTGATTGGACTATAGGTTTTGTATGATGACGGGGACCAAGAAATCTTAAACCTTGAGAAGGAATGTTGGGAGATCATTGAGGATGATTTGCCAGATGAGGTAAGTGCTCACTTTTTGTTTTTTGGTCATTAAGTGTTCACTTTAATTGGTTATCTTTCTGTGTTTTGTATCATTAAGTTAGAAATTAACTCCCTGCTTATGTGCTTCTCGGATATCTTGTAGCATCAACAGGTGGCTGTTAATCCCAAACCCATTACTTCACCTGTCTTGTAAGTTTTGCCTTTTTTTTGATGTTTTTGTCTGCATATGTTTCTCTTTTGTCCTAATGAAACTACCTGTCTTGTTTCGTCTCAATTGTCATTATCAGACCGAGAAATTCAAATGGGAGTGAAAAAAGTCTTCTCTCAACGGAGAAATTGAATTCCAAAGATGATGTTAAAAGGTTAGATTTTGATACGCATGATTTTATGATCTTTATTGTTCACTTGGCTGCAAGCTTATTTCTCGTGTTCTTATTAGGGCTGAAGCAACCACTGAAGCAACCACTGGATTGCTAGAAGTTGAAGACGCTCCAAGTTTGGGCAACCGAAATGTAGGTGGAGACGTGTCCAGTGATGATGAAAGCACTAAGGATAATGTCTTTGAGTTCAGGGCACGATCAAAGGATGTCCAGCTAGAAAATTCTAGTATGAGCACATCCAATGATTCAACTCCTGAAGCTAGCCTGCGAAGATCAACCAGAGTAGGATCAAAGGATTTGCAACTTGATGATGAAAGTACTGAGGATAATGTCTTCGAGTTTAGGGCACGATCAAAGGACGTCCAACTGGAAAATGCTAGTATGAGCACATCCGATGATTCAACTCCAGAAGCTAGCCCACCAAGACCACTCAGGGTTGGAATAAAGAATTTGCAACTCGAAAATCCCAGTACAAGCACATCCAGTGATTCGACTCCAGAAGCCAGCCCGCTTAAATATATCGGGGCAAAATCAAAGGATGTTCAACTAAAAAGCACATCCAATGGTTCAACTCCAGAAGCTGGCCCTCCTAGATGTATCAGGACGAAATCAAAGGATGTCCAACTACAAAGCACATCCGATGATTCAACTCCAGAAGGTAGCCCACCCAGACCTTGGGGACTATGGCGGAGTCGGCGGCCCTAATATGAAACTCAAGTGTGCAGAGCATGGGAACAGCTGTAGTTTTGGTGAAATCATAGGAGTAATAAATCTTAAAAGGGTATCAATATGCAAGAGCTTACAATTTAGGTCCTGTACAAAGATACAGAAGTTGAAGAAGTTCCGGATGTCCAGCAGCTTTTAGTTATCAGCCCTTGTATGTATATAGATTCTTTTCTTGCTTTTGTAAATGTGAGTTGATTATAGTTCTTAGCAACAAAATAGAAACGCAAGAATGTAACGAGCTATGGCTCATATTAAATTTTGTCCACGACGGAATATATATTCTTTTATTGGTCATTATTCTTATCTTTTCCCCTCCGAAGTCGTGGTTGTGGTTCAACAGATGATCCCTGGTAATATAGACAGGGGCTTTGAGAATACTTCCCTGAAAAATAGTAATATAAATATGTACTATCTAACTTATTTTTGCATCGATAATGTGAATTCAGCGCTCCAATTATTCTAATATGGATTCTTTTATTAGAAAGAAACCTTCGAATATTGAAAATTAGTAGCTATTGTATTTAGGGATTTTTGGACATGGCAAGATATGAAAATGTTTAATAAAAAAGAAGATATCAAAATGAAAAATAAGAAAAATCTTTCACAAAATTTATTTTTTTCATAGTGATTATTTGTTATTAATAATCCGTAAATATTTGTTTATGGTCGGTAATTTTGAAATACAAAAAAAAATTCATGTAATTGTGTATAATCAATAATAAATAAATCATAATAATGATAGCAACATCTCATATAAAAGGAAAAATAGTTTGACCATTTCGGTGTAAATAAGTGAAGCTTATTTATACCCCAAAATGAAAAATTCAACACTCTCTCTCTCCCCGGCTCTTGCATGAACTAGTGGAGTCACTGGAAAGAGATAAGATAAAATAAAATAAAATAAAGAACAAAAAGGAAGATGGTCATCTCATCGGTCGCCTGCTTGGTTCCACTCCGAATTCCCAAGTTCTTATTCGTTGTGTATTATAATTTTATTGATCGCTCTCTTTGATTACTAGAGATTTCATAGAGCGAGCAAAATTCAAGTATTGTCACCTAATTCAATCATTTTTAAAATTTGAATTTGGTGTCATGTTGATTATTTGGTCATAGTGTCGAATGATTTTACATCTGTTGACAGAATATTGTAGTTTACTTCATTATACTATTTGATAATCTATTGTGAATTCGCATATTGCATAAAGGATTGTAAGTCAGTCCATCCTTCGTAGGCTATTGCATATGATTGGTCTCAAACAAAATTCTTTGTAGGTGCTATCCTCAAAGTCTTATGAACTGTGGACTTGCCAGCTCACTCAAACCGAAAAGCCAAACTTGGGGAAGGCCGACACCAGAAAAATAGGGAGAAAGCAACTCCTCTTATTTTAGCCTCGTGCTCTGACTTTTTGGTAACATAAATATATGAAGAGGGTCAACCTTCTTTTAAGAATAGATCATATTATATACAACATTCACTTCTAAATTATATAATGATTGGGGCAATTCTCTAGAAAACTGGGTTCTTTTTTAGCGGGCCCAAGACAAAACCACCATTTTATTATAATTGCACGATTTCCTATGGGCTGTGTCACGATCCAAATTGGCCCATCTTCTACTCACAGATTTAAGAGTGTCTGCCTCCACTCCTCTTGCTCTGCTTCTCTTGCATGAACTGGTGGCGTCTCTCGGAAAAGAGGAAGACGATGGCCAAAAAAGCAAGAAAAAAGAAGAAGAGAAACGATGAAGATGAAGATGAAGATGGTCTCGGTCGACTGCCTTTCTCCTCTCTCCCTCTATTCTTAGGTTCGTATTCTTCTAATGATGGTTGTCAATCCTTTTCCTTTTTTTGCTCTATTTGTCGATTGGCATTGCCAGCTTTGTTTAATCAGCGTCGGGTACCTTGGTGTTTTCTTTTTTTTTCTATGATATGAAAGAACAATGAATTCATCTCTTCATGGTTCAAATCGAAAAGATGCCTCTGTTCTGTTAAAGTTTGCTTTTTTCTGCCATTTGGAGATAAATGGCATATGTCTCCTTTGTGGGTTGATGTTTTTGCTTCTCGAAGTTATAAGCCAGTCCCTTCCTCTGTGAGCTGCATTGCATATGATTTTTTTTTTTTCCTGAGAATTATGAAATCCCTTCTCACAATAGTATGCATTATGGTTTTTCTCAAATGGTTTGAGGAAAAAGCTGATACGAATCTGCAGCTTGGCTTATTTAATAGTATC
The DNA here is from genome assembly GCA_017140615.1 of Eucalyptus cladocalyx. Taxonomy (NCBI): domain Eukaryota; kingdom Viridiplantae; phylum Streptophyta; class Magnoliopsida; order Myrtales; family Myrtaceae; genus Eucalyptus; species Eucalyptus cladocalyx. The sequence continues at coordinate 36,265,687 of CM029525.1, forward strand.
TTTCACCGACCTATAACAGACTAAACTTTTGTGTCTAAGTGGAATCCTGAAAAGGTGTATCCAGACCTTTTAGTGAACTCAAATCTATTGCATTCTCAGCGGTGAATCTCTACAAAAACCTGGAAAATCAGGTGTTTGTCGATACTAACATGTAAACCAATGATATAACGGAGTTAGTAGTAATCGATGCCATGGGACTTAACCTGAAGAGCATCAGTTATGCACGCACCTTTGGCTTGAAACTTTTGTGACTAAGATACCTCTACTTATAGTTCCAGTTGCACTTGCTTTTTCCCTCCTCAAGCATAGAATTGTTTTAGAAAAGGTGTTGATCTGTTTAACTTGTCTGAAGATCTCTTTTTTTGGTCACAATTTAGCAAAAGCAGCAATTCTAGTGAACTTTAATAGGGTTTAATCGTCCATACACAATATTTGCAAGTTGTTTGCTACACCAGCTAACCTCTATCACCTTTATGTAGGTAGTCATATCTTTCTGAGTTTTGGATATATTGTTGTGTCCGATCATTTCACTCAGATTACATCATTCTTAAATTATCTTTTCCAACTACTCTTTATTTATTTATTTTAATTAGATTTTCAAATATTCATGCTCTTTTTTGGATGTCTTCTAGCTATAATGGGAAAAAAAAAATTTCTTGGTCTTATTTAACATTCTTTTCTATGTAAGAGCCTTGCATATATCCCTTTAACTTCTTCTGAACTTTGAAATTTGCAAGCCAATCCAGACCAAAAGCCAAACTCTTTAAAGAGCCAAGACCAGATAAATAGGAAAAGCTGCTCTTCTTATTTTAGCCTCATGTCTTGGCATCTACATAGCACAGATTTCTATAAATGGTCAACCTTTGTAGAACATTAGATTATCACAAACTTTATATATCATCAGCAGTTCTACATTATTTGAGGAAATTTCATACAGAAAAAGGTTTTGGGAGTTAGAACATCTGGTGCTTAAATAGATCTCTTATATATTTGGGTTACAATGTCATATGGGGATAAGAGGAGCAATATTGTTACACATCGTAAAAGATACTCATACAGAGTGCAATGGAGGATACGTATGAAAATATGGAATAAGAAAATAGTCGTGAATGAAAAAAGTAGAAAAGATACTACGTATACTACTGCCTGGCTAACTGTAATCCTTCCTTCCCACCACTGACACCACTGGTCTGTGCTAGTATTGCACAAAGATGTGTCCACTATAATTGCTAAATCTTCCATTGTGCGACTTTCCCTCTGTACCACCGCATCACCACTCCTATGCACCGATATCTCCAAAATAATGGTTTTGACATGATAAACCCCCTAATTTTTAGTTTTGAGGTCATGGGGTCTGAACCTGTGACCTTGTGTGGCCATAGCAATGTCCCTGCAATTTGGCCAAGTGCCTAGCACACGGATTTTGAACAACTATACTTATTATTAATTTGTTCACAAGATAGCGTATGTTTCGTTTTTCAATACTCGGAGTTCCAACCATACCAGTTCATTTTTGCATGTTGTATTTAGAAGATGTGGAATTATAATTGAATAAGGACCACATGTAAGGTCACAGTTTTTTTGTTGGGTTTGCATGTGGAGGTCATATTATATATATAGAGAATTTATCTGACTGTGAAATGAGTACCTTCGTTGTCCAGGCCAATGTGAAATGGATAAGTAGTAATTTCAGCTTTTTCCAGCTGTAGATATTATTAAATACCTTCTTGATATACCTGCCTGGTTTTGTCAATTTTCTTTTTGAAATAATGAGGTTTCATTTCGAAATGAGTTGTACATCCAAACTGGTCTTCTTCATTTTATATCACCATATCACGGGAAGGGAGAAACATTCAGATTTGATAACAAAATGAGAAGGTATTATTCCTTTTCAGACCTACCAGATAGGGTAAGTTAGAAATCAACCATTAATGAATCTTCCAAGAGTAGATGATGGATAATTTTTCTTTGATGCAGCTTTCAAATTTTTCATAAACAATGCAATTTTATTCTTAATCGGTAGTATATCCACAGTGATTTCCTCCTAATACCCTTCTTTCCAACAAAATGTAGCATTGCCAAAATCTTGTGCCGGTGTGAGACTTTGTCACCATTCAATACTTGCTGGCATCCTTCATAATTTCAACAAAAAAATAGAGGAAATCTTATCATGAAAATGTTTATACAACATATATAAAAAAGAAGTCTATCCTCTTCAACAAGTTCAGGCTGTGAGGGAAGTCAAAAATCTTCAGCAAGCAAATCATCTAAATTTCACTGAAAATCAACAAGTATTATAAGGCTTAAAAAGTGTGGACAAGCATTGAATAAAATCATGAAGGCGCTAAAGCTAATCTTTCATATCATTGAATAAAATCATCATCAATGTTCGGTATCATCTAGGCATAGAAAGATTAGTCCTGTTACCAGAATTTGCTGATGAAATCCACTAACAGGAGGAAGTCTTATTTTAATGGGTGGCTACTTTTGTAATTCACAATCATCTTGGGTTATGATCTTCAGAGTTTCTCCAGTCACTCCCTATAATATGCTTTCTCCTCAACTTTCAAAACCTATCCTCATTCCTGCTGTTTCTTTTTTTTGATGCAGCTGATATAAATTTTGTTATAAATATTTGTTGCTGAAGAAAAAAGAAGCTAATGTGGGCTAGTGTTGCTTTGTATTAGTTGTTAAAATAATAGTTTTTCATGGTATTGCTAATTGAACTTCAGAGAAGCTAAATAAAATATAATTTATAAACACAGTCACACGACATGCCACAGTTGCAGCAGTACTTATTGACACGAGCATGTCACGTGCGGTGTTAACCTACAAACAATTTTAACCTAGTTTTATATTGAGTTATCTCATTGGAGGTGGCGGCGCACTATGGCATTTCATCCCTTATAAATACCTGTATGTCCTCAGCGTGTCACCTCACACATCGCACCTTCGATAATCTACTAGACTGATCTAGCTTTTATTCTTCGTCCTAGGTTTTGTAGTCTTTTGTTTGAATTGAATAATTTTGCTGAAGGGCTTTGTTGATTGAAAATCCTTCAGATATAGGAGTACTGCAGTTTATTATCCAAAAGCAAGCAAGAAAGAGTTTGCGGATATTTGGTTGGAGAAAAACTTGAAGGTGAATGTCTTTGTTATTGGACGAGATACATATCTATCTTCATTCTTGTTCGTTGAAATGCTACTGTGCTGATCACACTATTTTTTCAGTTTCTCTCTGTTTTAAATGCCTTTGCAGGAATTCTTCTTGTGTCACAAAGATAAGAAGAAGCTCTCTATGAGCAGGTATCTACTATTCTTCCATTTTTCAATTTGGAAAAAGAACAGAGAGATTTTGTTTATTAACAGTGCACCATGCATATAAATTGCTATTGCTTCTAATGTAGATTGAGATCACTTTCAGATCTAATTGTTTTCAGAAACTTAACATGATGTAACAACCAAATCTAACAACTGAGACCACAGTTATGATTTTTCAGGATTTGTGAATCATTTACACATATTCTAAGTTCGAATGGAAATTTGGAACTGGAGGTCATGTGCATCTCTAAGCAAGAAAATAATCTGATTGATTGAGACTATTACTGTCCATAATTCAGTAATTGAGGAAATTGAGGTGACATATAATATGCACCTTGGAATCTTCATAATGTAGCTTATAATCAGAGATGAATCTGATTGAAAGTACAGTCTGCAAATTATACAATTAATAGTTCATTGTTTTTCTGATGTGCAAGTCACTGAGGTGAAGGTTAGTTTATTTTTGTTTTGTTGCAGGAAGGCAATAACAAGTTAAGCTCGTCTATTTAGGGGTGTGGAGTTGATGAATGTGCTGCTTGAGCTTAAAAACCTGGATAAATAATGTTTAATTTCTCATTTATGCGCTCTATATGACAATTTAAGTTGAGTGGAGATGGACTGGGATCCAAACTATCTTTAATTTTGATGAAATTTGAGCCAAGTTTGAGATGGACGTGATCTGAATTGAAATCCGGTTGCTTTGTCATGTTTATTAGCAATTTGTGGCATATCCTTGACTTTATTTAGAGCACAAATATTTATCATGGTGATAATGATTTTGTTTGAAAGAAGAAAGTCAAAATTGAATCGAATCATTTCAATCGCGAGTCATTGTGCTTGTGTCATGTTAAAACTATATGTGTTTGTGGTCATTGCTGTACTTATCTCCAATTTGGTTGTACCATCGTCTGTTCAGAACTATTAGCTTAATAACAATATTCTGCAAAAAAGAAAAATTATAAACATGTAGAATGAAAGGACTTTTCATGCTATGTGGAGTTGGTTATATGAATCCTTTTATGTTCTTTGCATCTTACCTATCCAGACATGTATAGTCACATGAATTGAAATCTAATGCATTAGTATTCATGAAAAATACGCATTGAACCAAATATCCACGTCAATTATCTATTGAGTGAGTTCTAGTAGTCATAAGCAGCTCAATTTGTTTGCACTCTCAGGATTGGCAAAAAGTAAAGCGTGGAGCAACCAATTTTGGCAAAAAGTACTTGATGGCAGAGACCTCATGGGATTGCCAAAATAATTGGAAAAGCAGCTTGTGTGAGTTTCCTGATTTTTTCTCTTTTAGTGTTTTATAAATATATTGCCTTTAGTGTTAGATTAAATAAGATAGCCATAACCATGATTTGCTAGTCATTGGAAAATGCATCATCAAATCCTAGGGTGCCATTCCTTCTTTACCCTGACCAAATTTGTCTCCCCCTCCAAAAGAAGAAAACATAATCTATTCGATATGATTTCAACCTTATAAGTCAGTCATCACATACACCAAATTGTAATACTTGCACCTATTCATGTTTGGCATAAAATCCCAAGCTAAAATGGCGGTGCCTACTAATACTCAAATATTGTACATGGATACACGTATATCACTGTGGTTCTTAATAAATGTTTCTTAAAAAAAAAACCAAAGGATGTAATAGAAAAATTTGATTTGTATTTGGATAACAATCTTTCAAAATATGAATTTGTCGGTTGCATGTTTAAGTCTTTATTTCGTTAATATTATATACCTTGCTCTTTTTTGACAAGCTCGTATTGTTTTATCATCATATCTAATGGATTTTATGATTCTAGCTCGGTTGTTAATATATAGATCCCACTTTCTTTTTTGGTCAGTCTATAGAAACCAATATATATATATATATATATATATATTTTTTGTAAGTGTATAGAAACCATTATTGAGCAGGTTAATAATTAGAAAAGCCAGAAAAATCAAAATCTGGAGCAATTCAAGAGTGATTAGGTATAGAATCCAGTGCACAAGCCAATGGAGTGGCAAGTAATTGGTCCTCCTAAGTTCCCAAGATATGAAATACCATTTGAAGCTATCATGTTCATTTTCTGTCATGATAGCAAAGAGCACACAATCAGACCCCAACCAAGAAACCAAAATTGACAGCTAAATCAGAACCCAAAGGATAAGTCCAAGTTCATAGCATAAGTGGAAACTCACCATGTTTCCATTTCTTCCTCTGAATTGCCAAGTTTTTTTTCCCTATAAATTGTAGATGAGTTTCTGATTACTGTCTGTGCAAATCTGCAAGAGAATACTAGTACTTTCTGTGTTCGTTTGAGCTGTATAGTGTGTGTTGCCACTCAAAGTAAAAGGAGAAAAAAATGGCGTCATCTTCTTCTTCATTCAAGAGGACCTTGGCAGCGCAGCTTAGATTGGTTGGCAATGGCCTTCTCAATGCCCCTTCTTCTGTTGATGAACTCCTCACTCTTCTTGATGTATGCTGCCTCGATTTACCAATTCATGCATATAATGATTTACTGAGCCATGAAGCTTTACTTGCATTGGGATTTCTTATTTGTGTTTCACTGGGATAAATTTGAATGGTTGAGGATGGTTGATGTTTGTTTGGGGGATGATTGATCTCCTGTCTTTGGGCTTATCATCAATTTGCTCATCAGGCATCTTTGTTGTTTTAGTTGGTCAATAAATGCTAATCCATTTGGTGGTTATGCTTGTGGGCAAAGGCATCTAGTTTGTATGGAACAGGAGAGCGAGTTAATATAATGGCTTTCAAACTCCTTTCTAAACTATAGAACTTTGGTTTCAGCATACTTTAAGGGAGTTAAAATGGATTTTGTTTAAGCACTGCTCCTTGTATTTGGTGTTCTTTGCTGTCCACTTCTCCATCTGCTGGATGGTATTCTTGTGCTACCATGAGCTTCAAAGTCAAATCTCGAGTTTTATCTTTTCCTGCCCCCCCCCCCCCCTTTTGTTTGACCTCCTAAAGGACATACATCACCAATTATTGAAGCATCTGAGGTGGCTGTTCTCTTTCTATGTTTCCAGAAACGTTACTGTATTCTTTAATGTTGTTTATTTAGATATAGAAACTCACTTTTGCTTTCATATACATGTCCCCCCTACATAGAATGCTGAGGATGTCTTGGTGAATATGGAGCAAGAACCATCGGACTTCCTCCAAGATGCCCTTCTTCCTGTCATGAAGGGTCTCATAGCCAAAGCTGTGTTCAAACATTGTAATGAGGATGTTAGAGTTATGGTGGCATCCTGCCTCAGTGAGATTCTGAGGATAGCATCGCCGGTACAGCCATATAATGATGATCAAATGAAGGTATATAAAACAAAACTCCGGAGATTTTCTAAAACAATGAACTCTCATCTCTAGATAAAATTTGTTCTTTCACAGTTTCTTAAGTATCCATTCATGGGCAGGCAATTTTTGAACTGATCGTGGAGGCTCTTTCGAAGCTATCTCAACCGTCGACAGGGTGTTATGAAAAGGCCCTTTCTATACTGGAAACCATCGCAAGGGTCAAGGCATGTCTGCTAATGCTTGACCTTGAATGTGAGGCGCTAATTCTTCATATGTGCCAACATCTCTGGGTATTTACTAGGTAATATTATCAGCAGCAACATTTTACGCCTTTTTCTTCTTCTTTTCACGTATTAGTTTATGCCAAATACCATAAGAAAGGATAGCTTTCTTAATCTTTGACCAATAACAGTAGTTAATGGAAATTGCCCTTTTGAGTTTCATTTTAGTTTTCTGGAATATCACAATTTGGCTTGTCTTGCTGTCTAGTAACCTTTCTTATGACTCAAAAAGATGATACTTGTAGTTAGTTAATTGCAGATGAGTTTTCATGTACATCAGTGTTCATTCATAAGTTAGCTTGCCCTTGCATGATTGGATGAATGTTTCAACTATTTCATGTGGTTTTGTTTTGGTACTTTAAACCTTTCAATTTTGCTGGAGAATCTCCTGCTAAACTCAATGTCTCGCTTGGTGTAGTGAGGACTTCTTATATAAGGAGTTACACTGCAATCTTTACACGAGAGATTGAGATTTAGCGATATCTGTGCAAACTCTTGACTTTAATTCTAGGTTAGTGAAAAATAATGGCACCAAAATGGCTTTGTGGTAGTTTGATTATAACTTGGGTCAACAGTTTTGTTATGACAGACTGCAATAACACTCTTATGACGTTACTGAATGATAGTTCTCAACATCTTTTTATCTTTGAAACTTTAGCGTTTACCTTTTGATACTCTCTTATATTTTGATGGGTTCTTTTTTTATTAAGGTCAAATCCATCTGCTGATGAATACTGGGCTGTGGAACAAATAATGGCCGACATCCTCGCTGAAAGTGAAGACATGAGCCCAGATCTTCTGAATCGTCTCCTGGCTAGTGTGCTTAAGGAGAATGAGGTTACTGTCATTTTGACGTTTCTACTGTTTTAGCTTGGTTTTAATCTGTTCATTCTCTAATAGGGAATATGCAATATTGCAGAAAGTGGCACCTTCCAGTTGGAAATTGGGAGAGAAACTAATCTCGGATTTTGCTGCAAAGCTGAGACCTAGTGGTTCTCCTGAACATGGCATCGCTGATCTCCTAGGCTCCAAGGGTTCAATACTTCCCAGGAAAAGGGAATCAAAACCCAATTCACTCATGAGACCTGAGGAAGGTTATGATCTTTCTTGGCTGTACAGAGAGGGTCAAACTACTGAACAGCGCCATAAAAGAAGGATCTCCATGAGCAGAACTGATCTTTCAGCTATGCCCACGGTTTCTACAATAAATGTGGAGACTTTGCAAGGTGAGGCAGCTCTGCTCCCTGTTGATCTTAGAGATCAAAAAATGCAGCTGCCAACTGAAGGAGGAAATGACACGAGTAAAGGCACCTCAAGGGTATGATTGTAACTGTTGCAGTACACTTTTCATAGGCTAATTGGATCTTATCTTATATATCTACTACATTCTTTGTCGTTATATTATTTAAGTATGCCTTCTTCAATTTTTGTTATTATCATTGTCATTATTATAAAAACGAAGTATCTTGCAAAGCTCTGCTGAAATTTGTGTTCACAGTTATTAAAGAGCGTTGGCACTCGGTTTATTTCTTACTTTTTCCTAATTGATATGTTGCATAGTCTTTGCACCTTTTTTTAGTCTTCATACAGTCATGTATTTCTTTAAATGACTTTCAGGAGTCTGAGGTGCTTGCTGATGGATTAATTGGTCGGAGAATAAAGGTCTGGTGGCCATTGGATGAGATGTGAGCACCCTAGGACCCTCACTTGGAATACTTTGTTTCTTTCTTGGTTGAGCATGATATTTTTCAATTCTCATCTCCTTCTTGCAATTGCTACTGCTGTTCCTTAATTGATGGCTAGCTGCTGCCGTCACTTCAGTGATTGTCTACAGCACTAGGGTTGTTTATATCATTTTCTTCCTATTCCTAAACGGTTGTTTTACAGGTTCTATGATGGCCGAATTGAATCTTACAACCATATAACAAAAAAACACAAGGTGAGATAACTATCATAGTCTTCAGAAGCTTCTGTAACTGTGACCTGCCATTTGTTTTGATCAGCTCAGTTAGCTTCTTGGGTGTATCTGCATTATGCGGATCGGTGCTTTTTTTATCCTCAAGTCCCATCTGATAGCTAATTTTCTACAAATTATGTAATTGTTTGAGCTGGTGTCTCTTGCTCTATTTGCTGCTACCTCTTTCCTTTAATTGTGAGATCTTGCAGCTGCATGTTCTTTGATATTGTGCTAAATATATATGGCCTGATTGGGACTACAGGTTTTGTATGACGACGGGGACAAAGAAATCTTAAACCTTGAGAAGGAACGTTGGGAGTTCATTGAAGATGATTTGCCAGATGAAGTAAGTACTCACTTTTTTTGTTTTTTGGTCTTGTAGCAAGTGTTGACTTTAATTTGTTATCATTCCGTGTTTTGTATCATTAAGTTGGAAATAACTTCTTGCTTATGTGCTTCTTGGATATCTTGTAGCATCGACAGGTGGCTGTTAATCCCGACCCCATTACTTCATCCGTCGTGTAAGTTTTGCCTTTTTTTGATATTTGTGCTTGCATATGTTTCTTTCTTGTCCTAATGAAACTACCTGTCTTGTTTGGTCCCAATTGTCATTATCAGACTGAGAAAGTTGAATGGGAATGAAAGAAGTTTTCAGTCAACGAAGATATTGAACAGCAAAGATGATGTTATAAGGTTAGACTTTGATGCATATGATTTTACGATCTTTATTGTTCGCTTGGCTCCAAGCTTATTTCTCATGTTCTTATTAGAGCCGAAGCCACCACCGGATTGCTAGAAGTTGAAGAAGCTCCAAATATGGGCAACAAAATAATAGGTCAAGGTGAGTCCAGTAATGATGAAAGCTCTGAGGACAACGTCTTCGAGTTCCGGGCACGATCAAAGGATGTGCAACTTCAAAATCATAGTACAAGCACATCTGATGGTGACGAAAGCTCCGAGAATAATGTCTTCGAGTTCAAGGCTCGATCAAAGGATGCCCAGGTAGAAAATCGTAGTATGGGCACATCCGATGATTCGATTGCAGAAGCTAGCCTGCCAAGAGTGACCAGGGTTCAATCAAAGGATGTGCAGCTCGAAAATCCTAGTACAAGCACATCCAATGATTCGACTCCAGAAGCCAGCCCACCTAGAGCGATCAGAGTTCGGTCAAAGGATGTGCAACGCAAAAATCCTAGTACAAGCACATCCGATGATTCTACTCCGGAAGCCAGCCCACCTAGAGCAGTCAGGGTTCAATCAAAGGATGTGCAACTAAAAAATGCTAGTACAAGCACATCGGATGATTCAACTCCAGAAGCTAGCCCGCCTAGACCTTGGGGACTGATGCGGAGCCAATTTCGGCATCACTAACTTGAAAGCCGGGGTGCAGGGCATGGAAAACAGCTACAGTTTGGGTAAAATGATAGGTGTAATAGATATTAAGAAGGCATTGATATGAAAGAGCTTACAATTAGGCCCATGTACAAAGATACAGAGGTTGAAATTCCTAATGTCCGGGAGCATTTAGTTATCAGCCCTTGTATAGGCATAGGTTTTTTCTTGCTTTTGTAAATGTGATGATTATAGTCCTTTTCTATACAATAGAAACGCAAGCTTGTATATGGATTGCATTCGTTTTGTCTAAAATTAAAGTTTCATTCTTTTATTGGTCATATACACTAGGAACTGAGTCGACTTCAGTCATTGCTCTCATCTATCCCTGGTAATAAAACAAATAATGTCTGAAAAAGGATACAGCAACTCTACGTTCTCCCTCCCTCCTGCCCTCCAGCTGTTGCATGAACTTGCGGTGTCGCAGGAAAGAGGGACATGATGACCAAAAAGAGAGAAAGAACAAGGAGGAAGATAGTCATCACTTCGTCCCACCCTTAATTCTCAGTTTCTTTATTTTCTTGTCTTGAACTTTAGTGGTGGCTCTTTTCGACAACGGGAAATTTCAAAGAGGGAGCCAAACTCAAGAACTCCCAGGTTCTTATTCTTCGGTGATGGTAGTGTATTATTTGCTTTTCTTGCATTTTACGGGTAGCTTTCTTCAATCACAGAAGATTCAGAGAGGGAGGGGATGTTAAAGAATTGCCACCCCACACGGTCATCTTTGTTCAGTCAGATTGTCCAACGATACCATATGCATTGACGTTTTCGATAGCAGATTAGAAGTCAATCATCCATCTCGTTGATGTAGGTGGTTATATCTAGAGCTGACTTACTATCTAATTAAACGGTGAGGCTAGTGCAGAGATATAATTGTGTACTTTCTACCGTGATATATTAATGCGTCCTCTCTTTTCATCATATTACATCATTTTTCAATCCTTTTTCCCCTCCTGTTCATATCTTCTCATATTCACCTGCCGATCTAAATGTCACGTAGCTCTTACAAGAAAATTTTTTATGTGCTTGGTCTCCAAAAACATCCTCCTCTGTAAGTGCCTTGTGTGCATCAGCTGCTGCTAGTTCTTATTAATCGCAGGTTTTCATGCCAGCCCCAAGCCTAAAAGCCAAACTTCGAGTATGGCCAACCCCAGAAAAACAGGGGGCAGGCAGTTCCTCTTACTTTAGCCTCGTGCTTTGACTTTTCGGTTTATGAATAGATCATATGTCATATGACATTCACTAATTATATATTAATGAGGTAATTCTCTAGAAAATTATATTTCTTTCTTGGACTCTAAAATAAATATTATATTTTAGCACATTTGCAATAATAATTTCCGTTCAGAAATAACTGTTTTTTATTCTGCGCCATTTCCCATGGGCTGTGTTATGATCTGAACTGGCCCATCTATTGAAAATACTAAAAGATTCAAGAGAGTCTCGTCCTCCACTCCACAGTCCCTGCTGCTCTTGCATGAACTGGTGGCGTCTCTCAGAAAAGAGGATGACGATGGCCGTAAAAAGAAAGAAGAGAAACGATGGAGACGGTCTCGGTCGACTGCTTCGTTCCTCTCTCTCTCTGTTATCAGGTTCGTATTCATCTGTGATGGTTGTCGATCCTTTTTCCTTTTTTCTCTGTTTGTCGATTGGCATTGCCAGCTTTAGTTTCATCTGCGTTGGGTACTTTGGAATTTTCTCAGTTCCTTTTTCTACAACAACAACAACAACAACAACAACAACAACAACAACAATAATAATTCATCTTAAAAAGATACCGCTATTCTGCTTAAATTTTGCCTCTTTTTTTTTTTGGCCATTTGCAGATAAAAGTAGGCTTTCGCTAGTTATTATTGATAAAGCTAAGCGGTAAACTTTTCTTTCCAGTACGCTTCAACAAGTACGTGTGCAAGCTTAAGTTGATTTTGGACTTTTCCTTTTGAGTTCGATGATTTTTTTTTTCTTTTTGTTTTCGCGTTTGTCTAACCCGTCAATGGAAGCTTCGTTGATTGCAAACCATCAGCATTTGTTTATTTGTTTGTTTGTTTGTTTTTTTGTTTTTGTAAAAGTAAGAATATATTAAGTTTTGAACCAAACTATACAAAAGGGTTTGGTGCTAGACAACACGTCAAAACGAGTGGAAGGGAGCCGAAATAAAATACTGAACAAAGCGGACCAAAACAAGCACAGAACATCCTAAACAACAGGCAAAAGGAACCTAGCAAAAGAACGGCCCTAGGCAGCACAAGGCCGGACGGAGCCCACAGCCGCAAGACCGCATCTGCCAACGACAAAAAAGAGCCACCAAGGAGGTCCACAGTGGCCCCAAGCAGCCAAGACAGCCACTGACAAGTACGCCGCGTCCACCAAGCAAGGAGCCACACGTAGGGAGAACAGCCATTAGGCAACCAGTAGACAGGCTACGGCCCTACGGAAGCAGCAGAAGATAACCGGGTCAATACCCCAACTACATTGCAGCCTCCTGTTCCTAAAAGTATCATCCACACTCCTGAAAGTGATGGCCTTATCTCCGACAACTTTGAGAAGATGATTCTTCACCGCAGGAATGGCTAAGTTCTACTCCCTAAAGAGGATGTTGTTCCTATGCTTCCAAATAAGATAATAGAGAGCACTAAAGGAGAAATGGGCAATGCACTTATAGAAGTCTTTCCCCAAAAGAAAGGAAACAGCCCAATTGAGGTTCTCTCCGCATGACCTGTTCCACCAGGGGATGTTGCATCTTGCGGCCCAAAAGAAAGCAATGTCATCCAAAAAATAGGTGATTTATAGAATTTGGCACCTCATTGCAAAAAGGACACAAGGGTAGGAAGCTTGCGTTTGGCAATAAGCCACAGTTTACTTAGTACTTTGGAGTGGAGTTATTCCATATGAACGCATTCCAGTAGACCCGAGCTTTCTTTCTCCTAATGATCTCCTAGGCCGAAGCCACCATGAAGAGGTCCGTGGTGTTCCCCTTCCAGCTAAAACGGTTCAAGTTCTGGGCAAGGACCGGAACGGGGTGCTCCCAAGAGTCCAAGACCATCTTGACCATCAGGCTAGGGTTGGTGAACAGGTCCGCCACTGTCCCCTGCCTAGAAAGGCCAGAGCCATAAATGGCCGAATCCGAAAAATGTAAGTTCAAGGGAACGCTAGGCTGCCAATTATCAAACCAAAGAGACACCGATTAGCCATTGTAGAGAAAAGTTAATTCGTATTATTCAATAAACTTTAATATATATACATCAAAAATAAACCCTAAAAGTGGTAAAGACTAATCTACCCTTCTTACTCCTAACACTCCCCCTCAAGCTGGAGCATAAATATTAATCATGCCCAGACTTGTTACAAATATGTTCTATCCTCCCATTACCCAAGGACTTAGTAAAGATGTCTGCAAGTTGTTCACTGGTTCGAACATGACTGGGAAGAATTACTCCATTCTGCAACTTCTCTCGGATAAAATGACAATCAACCTCAATGTGTTTTGTTCTCTCATGAAACACGGGGTTGGAAGCTATATGCACAGCAGCTTTATTATCGCACCACGAGTCATGGGTACTAAATCTTTAAAGCCTAACTCAGTCAATAACTGTCGAATCCACACTAATTCACACGTCACTTGTGCCATGGCTCTATATTCGACTCGGCACTAGAGCGGGCAACAACACTTTGTTTCTTACTTTTCCATGATACCAGATTTCCTCCGACTAAGGTACAATATCCAGTAGTTGATCTTCTATCATCTGGAGACCCAGCCCAATCGCATCGAAAAACCTTCAACTTTGTTATGACCATGGTTTTGGTAGAGAATTCCTTTTCCCGGAGCTTTCTTCAAATACCTCAATATCCGAATAACGCATCCTAGTGAGATGTACGAGGGGAAGACAAAAATTGGCTTACTACACCGACTGGAAAAGCAATGTCGGTCGAGTAACCGTAAGATAATTCAGCTTACCTACCAGTCTTCTATATCTCTCGGGATTATTAAGAATTTCTCCTCCATCGCAACTAATTTAACCCCTTGTTCCATGGGTGAATCAAGAGGCTTTGATCCCAACATACCTGTCTCGGTGAGCAAATCCAATACATATTTTCGTTTGTGACAGAACAACACCTTTTTGTGATTGTGCCACTTCGATTCCTAGGAAATATTTCAATTTTCCTAAATCCTTAGTTTGAAACTGTTGCTGAAGATAGGCTTTTAGCTCGCCTATACCAACCAAGTCATCTCCCGTGATGATAATATCATCAACATACACAATCAAGAATAATTTGCCTCCCCTCGATTGTTTATAAAAGAAAGAATGATCATTTCCACATCTTGATAGCCCAAAAGACAATACAACCTCAGAAAATCTTCCAAACCATGCTCGTGGAGATTGTTTCAAACCATATAAAGATCTTTTTAATTTGCAAACTAGTCCAGACTCCCCCTGAGCAACAAACCCTGGAGGTTGCTCCATATAAACTTCCTCATGAAGAGTGCCATTCAAGAAAGCATTCTTAACATCAAGCTGAAATAAAGGCCAATTATACGTGGCAGCAAGAGAGATCGAATACGAACGAAGTAAGTTTGGCAACGGAGAAAATGTGTCTAGATAGTCAACCCCATACACCTGAGCATACCCTTTTGCAACAAGTCTTGCTTTTAAACGAGCAAGAGAACCGTCGGGGTTAACTTTTACAGCATACACCCATCGACAACCAATAGCAGTTTTGCCTAGAGGAAGTGGTACTAAGTCCCAAGTTTTATTAATCTCAAGAGCACATGTAATTCTTCTTCCATTGCTGTCCTCCAACCAGAATTTTGTAATGCCTCGGATGAGACTTGGGGATAGGATATTGTTCAACGTAGTTAAAAAGGCTTGAAAAGTAGGAGACACAGAAGAGTGAGAAATAAAATTTGCAATAGAATGTTGAGTACAAGTACGTGTACCTTTGCGATGAGCAATAGGAAGATCAAGATCAGATACAAGAGGAGGGACAGCTAATGGCGGATCTGGAGCTGAAGTCGACGTAGTAGTGACATGAGGAGCAGGGGGAGCAGTAGTAACATCACGATGACGTCGTGTATAAACCTGGAGAGGAGGTGGTTTCTCTGTAGATACTGGGGAAACATTGGGAATAGTAGACCGAATGATGGTCACATACAAGTTTTCATCTAATTCAGACACATCAATTGGAACATTATGATAAGGAGTGGATTCAAAAAATGAAACATCAGCTGTTACAAAATATTTTTTCAGTAATGGAGAATAACAGCGATATCCCTTTTGAGTGCGGGAATAACCCATAAACATACACTTGAGTGCCTTGGGATCAAGTTTTGATACTCCGGGTCGATGATCACGAACAAAACAGACACAACCAAAGATACGGGGTGGTAAGACAAACAGTGGTTCACTAGGAAGCAAGGTGGAAAAAGGAATACCACCTTGCGGAATAGAAGAAGGCATGCGATTAATAAGATAACATGCGGTTAGAACAGCATCAGACCAAAAGGTTTTCGGTACCTTCATCTCAAATAACATGGATCTAGTTACTTCCAATAAATGCCTATTCTTCCGTTCAGCAATACCATTCTGTTGTGGGGTATCAGGACAGGAAGATTCATGGATCATACCATGTTGAGTCATAAAATCAGAAAAGGATGTGGAAAAATACTCCTTAGCATTATCGGAACGCAGAATTTTAACACGAATGCCAAATTGAGTATAAATTTCAGATATAAATGCACGAAAAATAGAAAATAATTCTGAACGATCTTTCATTAAATATAACCAAGTAACTCGGAATAGTCATCGACAAAAGTAACAAAATATCTGAAACCCAAATTGGAAACCACACGACATGGACCCCAAATATCTGAATGAACTAATGAAAAAGGAGATGCTGATCGTTTAATAACTCGAGGTGTATAACTAACACGATGTAATTTGCCAAGTTGGCATGACTCACACTCTAGACTAGAAAGAGATTGAAAACTAGAATCTAACTTTTGAAGACTACGTAGAGAAGGATGACCAAGACGACAATGGATTTGATGTGGGGACGCAACACTTGTGCAAGCAACTGAAGAAGCATCTTCAAGTACATACAGCCCCCTTCCTCACGTCCTCTACCAATCGTCTTCTTCGTAGCCAGATCCTGGAAGACACAAGAATCGGATAAAAAGTTACTTGAACACTGAAAGTTTTTGGTTAACTTACTAACAGACATTAGGTTAAATGGAAATTGTGGAAGATAAAGCACTGAGGACAAAGGTAATGAAGGACTTGGGTTAACTGTGCCAATTCCCCTAACATGTGTAGGTGACCCATTGGCTAGAGTAACTATGGATGAAGATGGAGAAAAAGAGGAAAATATACCTGAAAGACCTGACATGTGATCAGAAGCCCCTGAATCAATGATCCAAGGACGAGAAGTAGCCGAAAGACATGCAGTAGCATTACCTGTCTAAGCCAAAGTAGCAATGGAAGAAACAGGCTGTGAGATTTGAGACTGTGTGTACCGAGCATATTCCTCACCAGACATAACCACCACCTTGTCTTCAGATGACTGTGGAGTAGAGTCAATATTAGACGCCGTATTAGCAAACTGGTGCTGCTGCCCTGGTCTCCCATGTAGCTTGTAGCAAAATTTTTGAATATGACCAGGTTTGCCACAATAATGACAAACTCGTGTAGTTCCCGAATTATCAGTAGATATATGGAATTGTCCATAAGGATGCTGATTACCTTGACCTCTCCCTATTCCAATGCCTCGGCCTCCTCCTCGGACACCACGCCCACTATACCCGCCACGGGTTCCTCCATCACTCCTATTACCACTACCAGTTCGAGTCTGGGACACAAGGGCTGAACTCCCCACCATAGATGTAGTATCCCGAGAGGACTCACGAGATACTCGAAAAACTCGAGCAAATGTATCCGTGAGTGATGCTATATTCTCTCCTCCAAGAATCTCGAGACCTAACATTTTCACATTCGAACCAAGACATCCTAAGAATCCCATTACAGCCAATTGTTCCCTTTGACGTTGCATTTGTTGAACATCAGCTGTAATAGGGAGAACAAAGATTCAACTCCTCATACAATCTCTTAAAGTCTGCAAAGCACTGAGTAATAGAGCGCCCCTTTCTTTCAAATCAATAAAACTCCTGTGATAGCTCATAAATCCGTGACAAATTATCTTGGCCAGAATACAGCACATTCAAATACTCCCATAGTTCTCTGACTGTATCAATATGAGTTACCATGTCAACTATATTACTCTCCATAGAATTCAGCATTTGACCAAGAATACGTGCATCAACACCATCCCAAGTTACATCATCTCTAGGCTTAAACTCAGTTATGTGTCTATGTTGATTCCTGCCCGTCAAGGTAAGCTTCACAATTTTCTTCCATTGGTGGAAGTTAGCACTACCTGCGAGCTTCTTATCGTAATTCGATTAGATGAAGAGGAAATCACCTCACTCATCACGGTATTATTCCTCTCATCGCCCATTTTCCAAATAAAAATAAATAAACTCGACCTTAGCTTCCGTCAAACAACTCAGCCTCAACAATTCAATAACCCAATATTACCACTATCAAATATAGTGACAAAAGCTACCACACAACTTTCAAATCATCAAATAAATAACTGCACTATACCCAAGCAGCAACTTGCTTCATTAATCAGCCAAATCAGCCAAATCAGCAACTAAAACAACTTTAAAGCAAATTCTAACCCACAAAATCATCCTATTGCACTCTGTCGCTACTGCAACTTGTCTTCTTTCTCTCTCTAGGGTTTTCCCTCTTCTTCACCGACCCGGATCAGCAAAAAGAGGAAGTTCGTAGCTGATGGAGTGTTCTTCGCCGAACTCACGTACAAGAAGCGGGACAGCTACAAGTCGTTCGAGCAAGCCGTGCAGGCAGCGTGAGCGCGCGAGCCGAGGAGCCGCGCGACGAGCCCCGCGAGCGAGCCGCGCGAGCCACGCGGGCGAGCCGCGAGCGAGCTCCGCGAGCAAGCCACGCAGGCGAGCCGCGCGAGCGAGCCCCGTGAGCAAGCCGCGCGAGTGAGCCGGGTGAGCAACGCGAGTGAGCTTCGCGAGGAGAAGCTCTCTTCCGGTGAACGGTGGTGGCGAGCCGACGGCGGTCCGGCGAGGCGGCGGTCCGGCGAGTCGACGGCGGCGGCGGGGCGGCTCCGTCGTCTAGGTTAAACCCTAAGCTCGATACCATGTAGAGAAAAGTTAATTCGTATTATTCAATAAACTTTAATATATATACATAAAAAATAAACCCTAAAAGTGGTAAAGACTAATCTACCCTTCTTACTCCTAACAGCCATTCCCAATCCTCCAATAAAAAAAGCTACGAAATTCAGCCCTAAGTTGAAAGATTTTCTTCCAAGCCCACGAGCAGAATGTCGGCTTTTTCGCCACCTGGAAGTTCGTCCTTTTTAAAAAGGTTGAGTGAACCCACTTGCACCATAATGACTCATTATCCAAAAATAGAAGCCAGATATGTTTTAGCATGGTGGCCTTGTTACACTCATGAAGCATTCGGATATGAATAATCATAATTGGGTACATCAGCATTTGTATTTTCTTTTCCTCTGACCAAAAGAACTACACCCATATAGGACTACCATGATATGAATAATCATAATTGGATATATCTCCTTTGTGGGTTGATGTTTTGCTTCTCAAAGTTAAAAGTCAGTCCCTTCCTCTGTGGGCTGTGTTGCATATGATTTTTTTTTTCTGTGAATTAAGACATCCCTTCTCACAGTAGTATGGATTCTGGTTTTTCTCAAATGGTTCGAGGAAAAGCTTATATGAGTCTGTAGTTTGGTTAGTTTAGTAGTATCCACTGTCCTTACATTGACCTATTATGGATAATTTTTGGGTTGAAGTGGAGACCAAAAAGAGTCCTCTTGACCGCTGGGCCAGAGTCCGCCACAACTTCCAGAGCAGTTCCATGACTTAAGCAGGGAGCCCAGCTGGTGGGTTAGTCTCCCCTGAGATAGGGATGAGTTAGACCAGATCCTCGGCATAAAAAAAAAAAAAAAGTCTATCCAAATTTTCTATTGAACTGAAATCTATTGAATTTTCAGATGTGAGTTTCAACAAACACCTGATAAATCTGGTTCGTCGATCAGGTTCGTCGATAATAACATTTAAACCAGTGATCTCACAGAGTTAGTAGTAATTGATGCCATGGGACTTGACCCGGAGAACAACAATAAGGCACAAAGCTTTAGATTGAAACTTTTGCAGCTAAGAGACATTTACTCATTTTTCCAGTTGAACTTGCTTTTTTCCTCCTACAAGCATGGCATTTTTTTCAGAAATGGTATTCGGCTAATCTTAAGATCTCTTTTTTTGCTTTTTCTTTTTTGTCACAAATTAGCAGAAACTGTGAAATTGGAACGTCTGGTGAACTTTAATAGGGGTTAATCGTCAATGCACATTATTTGCAAATTGTTTGCTACACCAACTACCTCCAGCACCTTGATATAGGTTGCATATCTTCTGGAGTTTATCAATTAATGATGAGGCTTGAGGCTTGTGTAAAACGGCAGTTTGAACATATTGCAGTGTCCGATATTTTCACTCAGATTACATCTCTTCAAATATTTTTTTTTCCAAGTATTCTTTATTTTTTATTGTATCTCAAGTGTTCATGCTCCATTCTGGATGACTTCTAGCTATTATGGGGAAAAAGTTTTTCCTTGGTATCCAGTAACGTTCTTTTCTGAATAAGAGCCTTGAATGTATCCCTCCAACTTCTTCTGAATTTTAGATTCTGTAAGCCAACCTCTTGAAAGAGACAACACCAGATAAATAGGAAGAAAGCTGCTCCTCTTATCGAGCCTCGTGTTTTGGCTACTACGCAACACGAATTTCTATAAATGGTCAATGCAAGAGAAAATGTAATACTTATACTACCACTTGGCTAACTGTAATCCTTCCTTCCTGCCACTACCACCACTGGTCTGCGCCAGTAAGATGTGTCCACTAGTCAAGTCCTCCATTATGCGGCTTTCCGTCTGTACCATTGCTTCACCGCTCCTATGCACCGATATTCTCCAGAATGATGATTTTGACGTCACAAACCTGTGATGTTTAGTTATGAGGTCATGGGTTTTAAACCTGTGACATTGTATGGCCATATCAAATTTCCTGCAATTAGGCCAAGTGCCTCACACATGGTTTTGTAACAACTTATCGGTGGTTTGTTCCCAAGATAGCCTATTTTCAATACTTTGAAGACACCCGTTTTTGAATTATCAACTATGCATCTTCATTTTTGTATGTTGTATTTAGCATATGGAATTTTAAAATAGAAGATGTAAAATTGTAATTGAATTGAAGGTCCACATGGAAGGTCACAGGTTTATATATAGGAATACACATATATAATATATGTAAGTGTGTGTGTACATATGGAACATAGAGAATTTAATTTGACTATTTTCCAGGCGTATGTGAAAAGAAAAATATTAATTCGAGCTTTTACCAATTGTAGATATTTACTAACACCTTCTTGATATGCTTATGTGGTTTTCTCAATTTCGTTTTGCTAGTAATGGGGTTTCATTTTCGAAATGAGTTGTCTATCCAAACCAGTCACCCTCATATTAGATTACCATACATATGAAGGGAAAAATATTCAGATATCATACTAAAATGAGAAGTTATCTTTCCTTTTGACACCTACGAAATAGGGTAAGTTAGAAATCAACCATTGATGGACCTCCCAAGGGTAGATAGTGGATAAAGTTTCTTTGATGCGGCTTTCGAATTTTCCATAAATTATGAGATTTTGTATTTTAATTGATCGTATATTTGACAAACATTTCCTTCTTGTATAAAAGAATCTATATTATTATTTTTACATAGAGAGATTACAAGGTGTATATATATGGGAAGAGAGGACCTAAATTAGGTAAGAAACCTATTTAGGTAAAAATCCTAATTAGCCTCTCATCTCTATCAATGTCTTCGAGTTTAGGGCACGATCAAAGGATGTCCGACTAGAAAAACCTAGTATGAGCACATATGATGATGTGACTTCAGAAGCTAGCGTGGCAAGAGCGATCGGGGTTCAATCAAAGGATGTGCAACTTGAAAATCCTAGTACAAGCACATCTGATGACGATAATGTCTTTGAGTTTAGGGCACAATCAAAGGATGTGCAACTAGAAAACCCTAGTACGAGCACATCCGATGATTCGACTCCAGAAGCTAGCGCGCTAAGAGCGATCAGGGTTCGATCAAAGGATGCGCAACTCAAAAATCCTAATACAAGCACATCCGATGAATCAACTGCGGAA
This sequence comes from Eucalyptus cladocalyx, assembly GCA_017140615.1. Lineage (NCBI taxonomy): Eukaryota > Viridiplantae > Streptophyta > Magnoliopsida > Myrtales > Myrtaceae > Eucalyptus > Eucalyptus cladocalyx. The sequence continues at coordinate 36,287,283 of CM029525.1, forward strand.
GGCAGCCCACTTAGATATATTAGGGAGAAATCAAGGGATGTTCGACTACCGAGCACATCCGATGATTCAACTCCGGAAGGTAGCCCACCTAGACCTTGGGGGCAAGAACGTAACGAGCTATGGCTCATATTAAATTTTGTTCACGACGGAATATGTATTCTTTTATTGGTCATTATTCTTATCTTTTCCCCTCCGAAGTTGTGGTTGTGGTGCAACAGATGATCCTTGGTAATATAGCCAGGGGCTTTGAGAATACTTCCCTGAAAAATAGTAATATAAATATGTACTATCTAACTTATTTTTGCATCGATAACGTAAATTCAGCGCTCCAATCGTTCTAATATGGATTCTTTTATTAGAAAGAAACCTTCGAATATTGATAATTAGTAGCTATTGAATTTAGGGATTTCTGGACATGGCAAGATATGAAAATGTTTAATAAGAAAGAAGATATGAAAGTGAAACATAAGAAAGACTTTCGCAAAATTTATTATTTCATAGTGATTATTTGTTATTAATAATCCGTAAATATTTGCATATGGTCGGTAATTTTGAAATACAAAAAAAATTTCATGTAATTGTGTATAATCAATAATAAATAAATCATAATAATGATAGCAACATCTCATGTAAAAGGAAAAATAGTTTGACCATTTCAGTGTAAATAGTGAAGCTTATTTATACCCCAAAATGAAAAATTCAACACTCTCTCCCCCCCCCCAGCTCTTGCATGAACTAGTGGAGTCACTGGAAAGAGATAAAATAAAATAAAATAAAATAAAATAAAGAACAAAAAGGAAGGTCATCGGTCGCCTACTTAGTTACACTCCGACTTCCCAAGTTCTTATTCGTTGTGTATTATAATTTTATTGATAGCTCTCTTTGATTACTAGAGATTTCATAGAGCGAGCGAAATTCAAATATTGTCACCTAATTCAATCATCTTTAAAATTTGAATTTGGTGTCACGTTGATTATTTAGTCATAGTGTCGAATGATTTTCCATTCCTTGACAGAATATTGTAGTTTGCTTCATTATACTATTTGATAATATATTGTGAATTCACATATTGCATAAAGGATTGTAAGTCGGTCCATCCTTTGTAGGTTATTGCGTATGATTGATCTCAAACAACATTCTCTATAGGTGCCATCCTCAAGTTCTTATGAACTGTGGACTTGCCAGCTCACCCAAACCTAAAAGCCAAACTTGGGGAAGGCCGACACCAGAAAAATAGGGAGAGAGCAACTCCTCTTATTTTAGCTTCGTGCTTTGACTTTTTGGTAACATAAATATATGAAGATGGTCAACCTTCGTTTAAGAATAGATCATATATTATATACAACATTCACTTCTAAATTATATAATGATGGGGCATTTCTCTAGAAAACTGGGTTCTTTTTTTCGGGCCGAAGACAAAACCACCATTTTATTATAATTGCACGATTTCCTATGGGCTGTGGGGCCATCCAAATTGGCCCATCTTCTACTAAAAGATTCAAGAGTGTCTGCCACCACTCCTCTTGCTCTGCTTCTCTTGCATGAACTGGTGGCGTCTCTCGGAAAAGAGGAAGACGATGGCCAAAAAAGCAAGAAAAAAGAATAAGAGAAACGATGCAGATGAAGATGAAGATGAAGATGGTCTCGGTCGACTGCCTTGCTCCTCTCTCCCTCTATTCTCAGGTTCGTATTCTTCTAATGATGGTTGTCAATCTTTTTCCCTTTTTCCGCTGTTTGTCGATTGGCATTGCCAGCTTTGTTTCATCAGCGTCGGGTACTTCGGTGTTTTCTCAGCTCCTTTTTTCTAGAAATAAAAGAACAATACATTCATCTCTTCATGGTTCAAATCGAAAAGATGCCTCTGTTCTGTTAAAGTTTGCTTTTTTCTGCCATTTGGAGATAAATGGCATATGTCTCCTTTGTGGGTTGATGTTTTGCTTCTCGAAGTTATAAGCCAGTCCCTTCCTCTGTGGGCTGCATTGCGTATGATTTTTTTTTTTCCTGAGAATTATGAAATCCCTTCTCACAATAGTATGCATTATGGTTTTTCTCAAATGGTTTGAGGAAAAAGCTGATACGAATCTGCAGCTTGGCTTATTTAATAGTATCTTTCACCGACCTATAACAGACTAAACTTTTGTGTCTAAGTGGAATCCTGAAAAGGTGTATCCAGACCTTTTAGTGAACTCAAATCTATTGCATTCTCAGCGGTGAATCTCGACAAAAACCTGGAAAATCAGGTGTTTGTTGATATTAACATGTAAACCAATGATATAACGGAGTTAGTAGTAATCGATGCCATGGGACTTAACCTGAAGAGCATCAGTTATGCACGCACCTTTGGCTTGAAACTTTTGTGACTAAGATACCTCTACTTATAGTTCCAGTTGCACTTGCTTTTTCCCTCCTCAAGCATAGAATTGTTTTAGAAAAGGTGTTGATCTGTTTAACTTGTCTGAAGATCTCTTTTTTTGTCACAATTTAGCAAAAGCCACAATTCTAGTGAACTTTAATCGGGGTTTAATCGTCCATGCACAATATTTGCAAGTTGTTTGCTGCATCAGCTTGCCTCTATCACCTTTATATAGGTAGTATTGTCTTTCTGAGTTTTGGATATATTGTTGTGTCCGATCACTTCACTCAGATTACATCATTCTTAAATTATCTTTTCCAACTACTCTTTATTTATTTTTTTTAATTAGATTTTCAAATATTCATGCTCTTTTTTGGATGTCTTCTAGCTACAATGGGAAAAAAAATTTCTTGGTCTTATTTAACATTCTTTTCTATGTAAGAGCCTTGCATATATCCCTTTAACTTCTTCTGAACTTGGAAATTTGCAAGCCAATCCAGACCCAAAAGCCAAACTCTTTAAAGAGCCAAGACCAGATAAATAGGAAAAGCTGCTCTTCTTATTTTAGCCTCATGTCTTGGCATCTACATAGCACAGATTTCTATAAATGGTCAACCTTTATAGAACATTAGTTTATCACAAACTTTATATATCATCAGCAGTTCTACATTATTTGAGGAAATTTCATACAGAAAAAGGTTTTGGGAGTTAGAACATCTGGTGCCTAAATAGATCTCTTATATATTTGGGTTGCGATATCATATGGGGATAAGAGGAGCAATATTGTCACACGTCATAAAAGATACTCCTACAGAGTGCAAAGGAGGATAGGTATGAATATGTGGAATAAGAAAATAGTGGTGAATGGAAAAAGTAAAAAAAATAGTTCGTATACTACTGCCTGGCTAACTGTAATTCTTCCTTCCCACCACTGGCACCACTGGTCTGTGCTAGTATTGTACCAAGATGTGTCCACTAGAATTGCCAACTCCTCCATTTTGTGGCTTTCCCTCTGTACCACTGCATCACCACTCCTATGCACCAATATTCTCCAAAATAATGGTTTTGACATGATAAACCCCATAAGTTTTAAGTTTTGAGGTCATGGGGATTGAACCTGTGATCTTGTGTGGCCATAGCAATGTCCCAGCAATTTGGCCAAGTGCCTAGCACATGGATTTGGAACAACTATACTTATTATTAATTTGTTCACAAGATAGTGTATGTTTCATTTTCCAATACTCAGAGTTCCAACTATACATGTTTATTTTTGCATGTTGTATTTAGAGTATGAAATTTCAATTTAGAAGATGTGGAATTATAATTGAATAAGGACCACATGTAAGGTCACAGTTTTTTGTGTTGGGTTTGCATGAGGAAATCATAGTAGATATATATATTATCATAAGGAAATATAGTGAATTTATCTGACTGTGAAATGAGTAACTTCATTGTCCAGGCCAATGTGAAATGGATAAGTAGTAATTCCAGCTTCTTCCAGCTGTAGATATTATTAAATACCTACTTGATATACTTGCGTCGTTTTGTCAACTTTCTTTTTGATAATGATGAGGTTTCATTTCGAAACATCCAAACTACTCTTCTTCATATTATATCACCATATCACAAGAAGGGAGAAACATTCGGATTTGATAACAAAATGAGAAGGTATTATTCCTTTTCAGACCTACCAGATAGGGTAAGTTAGAAATCAACCATTAATGAATCTTCCAAGAGTAGATGATGGATAATTTTTCTTTGATGTGGCTATCAAATTTGTCATAAACAATGAGATTTTATTCTTAATTGATAGTATATCCACAGTGATTTCCTCCTAATACCCAACAAAATGTAGGATTGCCATAATCTTGCACCTGTGTGAGACTTTGTCACGTTTCGACACTTGCTGGCATCCTTCATAATTTCAACAAAAAACTAGAGGAAAAATTTATTCATGAAAATGTCTATACAACATATATAAAAAGGAAGTTTATCCTCTCCAACAAGTTCGGGCTGTGAGGGAAGTAAAAAAGTGTGGACAAGCATTCAATAAAATCATGAAGGTGCTAAAACTAATCTTTCATATCATTGAATATAATCATCATCGATATTCGGTATCATCTAGGCACAGAAAGATTAGTCCTGTTACCAAAATTTGCCAATGAAATCCACTAACAGGAGGAAGTCTTGTTTTAACAGGTGGCTACTTTTTTAATTCACAATCATCTTGGGTTATGATCTTCAGAGTTCTCCAATCACTCCCTATACTATGCTTTCTCCTCCACTTCCAAACCTATCCTCATTCTTGCTGTTTCTTTTTTTCTTGATGCAACTGATATAAATTTTGTTGCTGAAAAAGAAAAAGAAAAAAAGAAGAAGCTAATGTGGGTTAGTGTCGCTTTTTATTAGTTGTTAAAATAATAGCTTTTCATGGTATTGCTAATTGAACTTCAGAGAAGCTAAATAAAATATGATTTATAAATGCAGTCACACGACATGCCACAATCGCAGCAGTACTTATTGACACGAGCATGTCACGTGCAGCGTTAACCTACGAACAATTTTAACCTAGTTTTATCTTGAGAAATCTCATTGGAGGTGGCGGCACACTATGGCATTTCATCCCTTATAAATACCCATATGTCCTCACTGTGTCACCTCACACATCGCACCTTCAATAATCTACTAGACTGATCTAGCTTTTCTTCTTCGTCCTAGGTTTTGTATTTGTTGTGTTTGAATTGAATAATTTGCTGAAGGGCTCTGTTGATAAAAAATCCTTCAGATATAGGAGGAGTAGTACAGTTTATTGTCCAAAAGCAAGCAAGAAAGAGTTTGCAGATATTTGGTTGGAGAAAGACTCGAAGGTGAATGTCTTTGTTATTAGACGAGATACATATCTATCTTCATTCTCGTTCGTCGATATGTTACTCTGCTGATCACACTATTTTTTCAATCTCTCTCTGTTTTCAATGCCCTTGCAGGAATTCTCCTTGTGTTACAAAGATAAGAAGAAACTCTCTATGAGGAGGTATCTGCTATTTTTTTATTTTTCAAATTCGAAAAGGAGCAGAGAGCTTTTGTTTATTAACAGTGCACCATGCATATAAATTGCTATTGCTTCCAATAAACATTAAGATCACTTTCAGATCTGATTGTTTTCAGAAACTTAACATGATGTAAGAACCAAATCTAACAACTGAGACCACAATTGTGATTTTTCAGGATTTGTGAATCATTTACACATGTTCTAAGTCTGAATGGAAATTTGGAACTGGAGGTCATGTGCATCTCTAAGCAAGAAAAGAATCTGATTGATTGAAACTGTTACTGTCCATAATTCAGTAACTGAGGAAATTGAGGTGACATATAACATGCACCTTGGAATCTTCATAAGGTAGCTTATAATCTAGAGATGAATCTGATTGAAAGTACAGTCTGAAAATTATACAATTAATAGTTCATTGGTTTTCTGATATGCGACTCACTTAGGTGAAGGTTAGTTTATTTTTGTTTTGTTGCAGGAAGGCAATAACAATTTAAACCCTGCTATTTAGGGGTGTGGAGTTTGTGCAATGCGCTGCTTGAGCTTAAAAACCTGGACAAATAATTTGTATTTCTCATTTACGTGTGCTCTATATGTCGATTTAAGTTGAGTGGAGATGGACTGGGTTCTAAACTATCTTTAATTTTGAAGAACTTTGAGCCAAGTTTGAGATGGACGTGTTCTGAACTGAAATCTGGTTGCTTTGTCATGTTTATTAGTAATTTGCGTCACATCCTCTGACTTTATTTAGAGCACAATTATTGCACATGGTGATAATGATTTTGTTTGAAAGAAGAAAGTCAAAATCGAATCAAATCATTTCAATCACGAGTCATTGTGCTCGTGTCATGTTAAAACTTTATCTGTGTTTCTGGTCATTGCTGTACTTATTTCCAATTTGGTTGTACCATTGTCTGTTCAGAACTATCAGCTTAATACCAATATTCTGGAAAAAAGAAAAATTATAAAGATGTTGGATGGAAAGACTGTTCATGCTAAGTGGAGTTGGTCATATGAATCCTTTTATGTTCTTTGCATCTTACCTATTAAGACATGTATATTCACATGAATTAAAATCTAATGCATTAGTATTCATGAAAAATGCGCATTAACCAAATATCCAAGTCAATTATTTATTGAGTGAGTTCCAGTAGTCATGAGCAGCTCGATTTGTTTGCACTCTCAGGATTGGCAAAAAGTAAAGCCTGGAGCAACCAATTTTGGCAGAAAGTACTTGATGGCAGAGACCAGATGGGATTGCCAATATAATTGGAGAAGCAGTTTGTGTGAGTTTCCTATTTTTCTCTTTTAGTGTTTTATAAATATATTACATTTGGTAATAGATTAGATAAGTTAGCTATAACCATGATTTGCTGGTCATTTGAAAATGCATGTGAATCAAATCCTAGGGAGCCGTTCCTTCTTTACCCTGACCAAATTTGTCTCCCCCTCCAAAAGAAGAAAACATAATCTATTTGATATGATTTCAACCTTATAAGTCAGTCATCATATACACCAAATTGTAATACTTGCATCTGTTCATGTTTGGCATAAAATGTCAAGCTGAAATGGTGATGCCTGCCAATACCCAAATATTGTACATGGATATAGCTATATCACCGTGATTTCTAATAACTGTTTCTCAAAAAAAATAACCCAAGGATGTAATAAAAAAATTTGATTTGCATTTGCATAATAATCTTTCAAAACATGAATTTATTGATTGCATGTCTAAGTCTTTATTTCATTGATATTATATACCTTCTTCTTTTGACAAGCTCGTATTGTTTTATCATCATATCTTATGGATTTTATAATTCTATCTCGGTTGTTAATATATAGATCCCATTTTCTTTTTTGGTCAGTCTCTAGAAACCAATATTGAGCAGGTTAATAATTAGGAAAGCCAAAAAAATCAAAATCTGGAGCAATTTAAGAGTGATTAGGTAGAATCCAGTGCAAAAGCCAATGGAATGGCAAGTAATTGGTCCTCAGATATGAAATACCATTTGAAGCTATCATGTTCATTTTTGTCACGATAGCAAAGAGCACAAAGTCAGACCCCAACCAAGAAACCAGAATTGACAGCTAAATCAGAAACCAAGGAATAAGACCAGGTTCATAGCATAGGTGGAAACTTACTGTGTTTCCGTTTCTTCCTCTGAATTGCCAACTTTTGTTTTCCCTATAAATTGTAGATGAGTTTCTGCCTACTTTCTGTGCAAATCTGCAATAGCATACTAGTACTCTCTGTGTTCATTTGAGCTGTATAGCGTGTGTGGCCACCCAAAGTAAAAAGAGAAAAAATGGCGTCATCTTCTTCTTCTTTGGAGAGGACTTTGGCAGCGCAGCTTAGATTGGTTGGCAATGGCCTCCTCAATGCCCCTTCTTCTGTTGATGAACTCCTCACTCTTCTTGATGTATGCTGCCTTGATTTACCACTTCATGCATACAATGATTTACTGAGCCGCGAAGCTTTGCTTGCATTGGGATTTCTTATTTGTGTTTCATTGGGATAAAGATGAATGCTTGAGGATGGTTGATGTTTGTTTGGGGGATGATTGATTTTCTGCCTTTGGGCTTATCATCAATTTGCTCTCATCATGCATCTTTGTTGTTTTAGTTGGTCTATATATGCTAGGCATCTAGTTCATAGGGAACAGGAGGGTGAGTTCATATAATGGCTTCCGAACTCCTTTCTAAACTATAGAACTTTGGTTTCAGCATACTACGTTAAGCAAGTTAAACGGATTTCGTTTAAGCATTGCTCCTTGTACTTGGTGTTCCTTGCTGTCCATTTCTCCATCTGCTGGATGGTATTCTTGTGCTACCGTGAGCTTCAAAGTCAAATCTCTAGTTTTATCTTTTCCCACCCCACTTTGTTTGGCCTTTTAAAAGACATACATCACCAATTATTGAAGCGTCTGAAGGGGGTGTTCTCTTTCTACATTTCCAGAAACATTTCTGTACTCTTTAATGTTGTTTATTTAGATATAGAAACTGACTTTTGCTTTCATCTACACTTCCCCCCTACATAGAATGCTGAGGATGTCTTGGTGAATGTGGAGCAAGAACCATCGGACTTCCTCCAGGATGCCCTTCTTCCTGTCATGAAGGGTCTCATAGCTGAAGCTCTGTTGAAACATTGTAACGAGGATGTAAGAGTTACAGTGGCATCTTGCCTCAGTGAGATTCTGAGGATAGCATCACCGGTTCAACCATATAATGACGATCAAATGAAGGTATATAAAACAAAACTCTGGAGATTTTCTAATATGATGAACTCACTCCTCTCTAGATAAAATGTTGTTCTTTCACAGTTTATTAAGTATCCATTCATGGGCAGGAAATTTTTCAACTCATCGTGGAGGCTCTTTCAAAGCTATCTCAACCGTCAACACGGTGTTATGAGAAGGCCCTTTCTATACTTGAAACCATTGCAAGGGTCAAGGCATGCCTGCTAATGCTTGACCTTGAATGCGAGGCACAAATTCTTCATATGTGCCAACATTTCTGGGTATTTACTAGGTAATATTATCATCGGTAACATTTTACACCCTCTTTTTTTTTTCTTTTCGCATAACAGTTTACCAGATATCATAAGAAAAGGATGGCTTTCTAAACCTTTGACCAATGACGGTAGTCAATGGAAATTGCTCTTTCGAGTTTAATTTTAGTTTTCGGGATTATCACAGTTTGGCTTATCTTGCTGTCTAGTAACCTTTCTCATGACTCAAAGATGATATTTGTAGTTAGTTAATTGCAGATGAGTTTCCATGAACATCAGTGTTCATCTTTAAGTTAGTTTGCTTTTCATGATTGGATGAATCTTTCGACTATTTCATGGTGGTTTTGTTTTGGTACTTTAAACCTTTCAATTTTGTTGAAGAATCTCCTGCTAAACTCAATGTTTTGCTTGGTGTGGCAAGGACTTTTTATGTAAGGTGTTACACTGCTATCTTTGCAATAGAGATTGGAATTAGCGATATCTGTGCAAGCTCTTGACCTTGATTCTAGGGTAGTGAAAAATAATGGCACCTAAATGGCTTTGTGGGAGTTGGAGTAAAACTTGGCTTAACAATTTCATTACAACAGACTGCAACAACACTCTTATGACCTTACTAAATGATAGTTCTCAACATCTTTTTATCTTTTGACATTTTAGCGTTTGCCTTTTGATGCTCTCTTATATCTTGATGGGTGCTTTCATTATTAAGGTCAAATCAGTCTGCTGATGAATGCTGGGCTGTGGAACAAATAATGGCTGACATCCTCGTTCAAAGTGATGATATCAGCTCAGATCTTCTGATCCGTCTCCTGGCTAGTGTGCTTGAGGAGAATGAGGTTACTGTCATTTTGTATGTTTCTGCTGTTTTAACTTGGCTTTGATTTGTTCTAAATCTAATAGGGAATCTACCGTCTTGCAGAAAGTGGCACCTTCCAGTTGGAAATTGGGAGAGAAACTAATCTCGGATTTTGCAGCAAAGCTGAGACCTAATGGTTCTCCTGAGCATGGCATTGCTGATATCCTAGACCCTAGGGGTTCAATACTTCCCAAGAAAAGGGAACCAAAACCCAATTCAATCATGAGACCCGAGGAAGGTTATGATCTTTCTTGGCCGTACAGAGAGGGTCAAACTACTAAAGAACCCCACAAAAGAAGGATCTCCTTAAGCAGAGCTGATCTTTCAGCTACGCCTGCTGTTTCTAGAATAAACAGAAGAACTACAATGCAGTCAAACGTGGAGACTGTGCGAGCTGAGGCAGCTCTGCTTCCCATTGATCTAGGAGACAAAAGAATGAAGCTGCCAACCAAAAAAGGAAACAACACTAGCAAAGGCACCTCAAAGGTATGATTGTAACTGTTGCAGTATACTTGTCATACGCTGATTGGATCTGATATTATAAATCTATTAAATTCTTTGTCGCTATATTATTAAGTATGCATTCTTCAATTTTTATTATCATCATTGTTGTTGTTACAAGACTGGAGTATCTTCCCAAGCTCCGCTGAATTTGTGTTTACAGTTAGTAAAGAGGGTTCGCACTCAGTTTATTTCTTGCTTTTTCCTAATTGCAACGATGCGTAGTCTTTGTGCCTTTTTTTCAGTTTCATAAAGTCATTTATTTTTTCTTAAACAATTTTCAGGATTCTGAGGTGCTTGCCAATGGATTAATTGGTCAGAGAATAAAGGTCTGGTGGCCATTGGATGAAATGTGAGCACTCTAGGACCCTCACTTGGAATACTTCGTTTCTGTTTCGGTTGTGCATGTTATTTTTCAGTTCTCATCTCCTTCTTGCACTTGCTACTGCTGTTCCTTCAGTGATGGCTAGCTGCTGCTGTTTGCTTCAATGATGGTCTAATGCACTAGGTTGTTTATATCATTTTCTTCCAATTCCTGATTGATTGTTTTACAGGTTCTATGATGGCCGAATTCAATCTTACAACCCTCTAACAAAAAAGCACAAGGTGCGATGACTATCATAGTCTTTGAAAGTTTATATAACTGTGACTTGCCATTTGTTTTGATCTGCTCAGTTAGCTTCTTGCGTGTATCTATGGAGATCAGTCCTTTTGTTATCCTCATGTCCTATCTGATAGCTAACTTTTTAGAATATCGTGACTGTTTGAGCAGGTGTCCCTTGCTCTATGCTCTCTATACCTCATCATTTAACTCTGAGATCTTGCAACTGCATTTTCTTTGATCTTGTGCTAAATATATTTGGCCTGACTGGGGACTATAGGTTTTGTACGATGATGGGGACAAAGAAACCTTGAAGCTTGAGAAGGAAAGGTGGGAATTCATTGAGGATGATTTGTCTGATGAAGTAAGTGTCACTTTAATTTGTTATTGCTTTCCATGTTTCATATCATTAAATAGAAGTAATCCCCGCTTATGTGCTTTTTGGATATCTTGCAACGACAGAAGTCTGATAATCCCAAACCTGTTGCCTCGCCTGTCATGTAAGTTTTCCATTTTATTGAGATTGGTGCCTGCAGATGTTTCTTTTTCGTCCTAATGAAATTGCCTGTCTTTTTTGGTCCTGATTGTGATATCAGACTGAGAAATGGGAATGACAAAACTTCACACTCAACAAGGATATCGAACTACGAAATTGTTGAGAGGTTAGATTTCGATAACACGATTTTAGAATTTTTATTGTTTGCTTGGCTGCAAGCTTATTTCTTGTGTTTCTTTCTAGGGCCGGAGCGGTTATTGGATTGCCAGAAGTTGAAGCTCCAAACTTTGGCAGCCAAAATATAGGTGGAGATGGGTCCAGTGATGACAAAAGCACTGAGGATAATGTATTCGAGTTCAGGGCTCGATCAAAGGATGTCCGACTAGAAAGTCCTAGTAGGAGCACATCAAATGATGACGAAAGCTCTGAGGACAATGTCTTCGAGTTCAGGGCACGATCAAAGGATGTCCAATTAGAAAATCCTGGTAAGATCACATCCAATGATCGGACTCTAGAAGCTAGCCCGCCAAGAGCAATCGAGGTTGGATCAAAGGATTTGCAACTCAGAAATTTAGGTACAAGCATGTCCGATGATTTGACTCCAGAAGCCAGCCCACCTAGAGTGATCGGGGTTCGTTCAAAGGATGCGCAACAAGAAAATCCCAGTAGAAGCACATCCGACGATTCGACTCCGGAAGCCAGCCCACCCAGAGCGATTAGGTTTCGATCAAAGGATGTGCCACTCAAAAAACCTAGTACAAGCACATCGGATGATTCGACTCCAGAAGCTAGCCCGCCTAGACCTTGGGGACTGATGCGGAGCCAATTTCGGCATCACTAACTTGGAAGCTGGGGGTGCAGAGCAAGGAAAACAGCTATACTTTGGGAACAATAATAGATGTAATAGATCTTAAGAAGGCATCGATATGATAGAGCTTACAATTAGGCCCGTGTACAAAGATACAGAGGTTAAAGTTCCTGATGTCTGGGAGCATTTAGTTATAGCCATCCTATTGGCCTAGGTTTTTTCTTGCTTTTGTAAATGTATGATGATTATAGTCCTTAGCCACTACAATCGAAATGCAAGCTTGTATATGGATTACATTCGTTTTGTCTAAAATGAAAGTTACATTCTTTTATTGGTCATACGCTGGGAACTTTGAGTTGACTCATTTAGTCATTACTCTCATCCATCCCTGGTAATAAAACAAATAATGTCTGAAAAAGGATATAGCAACTCTACGTTCTCCCCCCCTCCTGCTCTCCAGCTCTTGCATGAACTTGTGGTGTCGCAGGAAAGAGGGACATGATGACCAAAAAGAGAGAGAACAAGGAGGAAGATAGTCATCACTTCGTCCCACTCAATTCTCAGTTTATTTTCTTTTCTTGAACTTTACTGGTGGCTCTCTTCGACAACGGGAAATTTCAAAGAGGGAGCCAAACTCAAGAATTCGCAGGTTCTTATTCTTCGGTGATGGTACTGTATTATATCCTTTTCTTGCATTTTACTGGTAGCTTTCTTCAATCACAGAAGATTCAGAGAGGGAGGGGATGTTAAAGAATTGCCACCCCACACGGTCATCTTTGTTCAGTCAGATTGTCCAACGATACCATATGCATTGACGTTTTCGATAGCAGATTAGAAGTCAATCATCCATCTCGTTGATGTAGGTGGTTATATCTAGAGCTGACTTACTATCTAATTAAACGGTGAGGCTAGTGCAGAGATATAATTGTGTACTTTCTACCGTGATATATTAATGCGTCCTCTCTTTTCATCATATTACATCATTTTTCAATCCTTTTTCCCCTCCTGTTCATATCTTCTCATATTCACCTGCCGATCTAAATGTCACGTAGCTCTTACAAGAAAAAGTTTTATGTGCTTGGTCTCCAAAAACATCCTCCTCTGTAAGTGCCTTGTGTGCATCAGCTGCTGCTAGTTCTTATTAATCGCAGGTTTTCATGCCAGCCCCAAGCCTAAAAGCCAAACTTCGAGTATGGCCAACCCCAGAAAAACAGGGGGCAAGCAGTTCCTCTTACTTTAGCCTCGTGCTTTGACTTTTCGGTTTAAGAATAGATCATATGTCATATGACATTCACTAATTATATATTAATGAGGTAATTCTCTAGAAAATTAGATTTCTAAGATAAATATTCTATTTTAGCACCTTTGCAATAATAATTTCCGTTCAGAAATAACTGTTTTTTATTCTGCGCCATTTCCCATGGGCTGTGTTATGATCTGAACTGGCCCATCTATTGAAAATACTAAAAGATTCAAGAGAGTCTCGTCCTCCACTCCACAGTCCCTGCTGCTCTTGCATGAACTGGTGGCGTCTCTCAGAAAAGAGGATGACGATGGCCGTAAAAAGAAAGAAGAGAAACGATGGAGACGGTCTCGGTCGACTGCTTCGTTCCTCTCTCTCTCTCTCTCTTATCAGGTTCGTATTCATCTGTGATGGTTGTCGATCCTTTTTCCTTTTTTCTCTGATTGTCGATTGGCATTGCCAGCTTAGTTTCATCTGCGTTGGGTACTTTGGAATTTTCTCAGTTCCTTTTTCTACAACAACAACAACAATAATAATAATAATAATAATAATAATTCATCTTAAAAGATACCGCTATTCTGCTTAAATTTTGCCTCTTTTTTTTGCCATTTGCAGATAAAAGTAGGCTTTCGCTACTTATTATTGATAAAGCTAAGCGGCAAACTTTTCTTTCCAGTACGCTTCAACAAGTACGTGTGCAAGCTTAAGTTGATTTTGGACTTTTCCTTTTGAGTTCGATGATTTTTTTTTTTCATTTTGTTTTCACGTTTGTATAACCCGTCAATGGAAGCTTCGTTGATTGCAAACCATCAGCATTTGTTTATTTGTTTGTTTGGTTTTTTTTTTAATTTTTGTAAAAGTAAGAATATATTAAGCTTTGAATCAAACTATACAAAAGGGTTTGGCGCTAGACAACACGTTAGAACGAGTGGAAGGGAGTCGAAATAAAAGACTGAACAAAGCGGACCAAAACAAGCACAGAACATCCTAAACAACAGGCAAAAGGAACCTAGCAAAAGAACGGCCCTAGGCAGCACAAGGCCGGACGGAGCCCACAGCCGCAAGACCGCATCTGCCAACGACAAAAAAGAGCCACCAAGGAGGTCCACAGTGGCCCCAAGCAGCCAAGACAGCCACTGACAAGTACGCCGCGTCCACCAAGCAAGGAGCCACACGTAGGGAGAACAGCCATTAGGCAACCAGTAGACAGGCTACGGCCCTACGGAAGCAGCAGAAGATAATCGGGTCAATACTCCTACTACATTGCAGCCTCCTGTTCCTAAAAGTATCATCCACACTCCTGAAAGTGATGGCCTTATCTCCGATAACTTTGAGAAGATGGTTCTTCACCACAGGAATGGCTAAGTTCTACTCCCTAAAGAGGATGTTGTTCCTATGCTTCCAAATAAGATAATAGAGAGCACCAAAGGAGAAATGGGCAATGCACTTATAGAAATCTTTCCCCAAAAGAAAGGAAACAGCCCAATTGAGGTTCTCTCTAGGGGTGAGCGGTTCCAGGTTCCGGTTAGGTTCCGTCTGGAACCTGGAACCTACCAGTACGTTCCTTCAAAATGGAACCTACCCAGTGGAATGAGAACCTGAACCTACCCTCACAAGTTCCAAAGGTCGGTTCCGGTTCTAACAGGTTCCTTTTTTTTTTTTTTTTGTTATTTTCATATTTGAATTATAACATATGCATACGTTACCCAAAAAAAATATAACGTACGTGCACGTTACCAAAAAAAAAAAAAAACTATAACATATGCGCACGTTACAAAAAAAAAAAACTATAATGTACGTGTATACTACACGGTAACTTCCCATTGACATGTTATCTTGATACATAACTTCGCACTACACAACAATAATAGAATATAATTAGAAATTTCCAAACAAATAGCAAACTAGAAAGTAGAAATAAAACACCACTAGAACAAGAATGTCTAGAGGTACAAGTTTTGAAAACAATTTCTATTAAACCCTTAAATGAACTCAGAAAATTCTGAAATTTGGACACGTTGTATTTAAGACCTAGAGGTACAAGTTTCATGAAGAAATCGTAGTTCAATTCGTTCTAGATTAAAAGATAAAATCGATTTACTTTTCCTATTCTCTACTTGCACAGTTTTTGAAATTTTTTCGGTTAAATAGGCAAATGAACTACAAAAATTACGAAATTTAAATATGTTGTAGGAAAGACATGAAGAGAGATATTTTATGCAGAACACATTTCCAAAAAAACCTCATACAAAATGATATAGTCCACGCATTGCAACTTACAAGATCCGAACACATCAGATTGCACAGTTTTAGAAACATTTCCGATTCAATACGCTAATGACCTTCAAAAATTATGCAATTAGACTATGTGATAGCCAATACCATAAGGTAGATACTTCATGAAAACATCAAAGTCAAATTCGTCCTAGATAATTAAATATGGACGGTTAAAATCCCTGTTCGTAGTACCGTAATTCCAGATCTAACCATCTCCAAAGGACCACAATTTCACCTACCTATTCTTGTTTTTTTTCTCTAAATTTTTTATATGTGATACCTCAGGATGTCCTTTACAACTTTTGTTAAGAAACCGAAGTGAAATTTTGACAAAAAGGTTGCCTTACAGTCCATGCATTCATCAAGGGTCGGTCCCAAAATCTCCAGATCCAATATTTCCAAAGAATAACGATTTCACCCACTTATACTTGTTTTTTTGTCCCAAATTTGAGTATGTTATACTCCAAGAAGTCTTTTACAACTTTCATTTAGAGGCCAAAGCCAAACTTCAACTAGAACATCACATACAAGTCACTAGAACATCCAAGGTTGAGCTTTTTCTGCCCTAAGTAACCGGTTTCGGTTCCGGTTCCGAAACAGGTTCCGGTTCCGAAATCGGTTCCGGTTCCTAGAAAAAAGGAACCGGAACCGGAACCGGTCCCCCTTGGAACCGGGAACCGAACCGGACCCTCCTCCGGTTCGGTTCCGGTTCCCGGGTAACCCGGGAACCGCGCTCAGCCCTAGTTCTCTCCGCATGACCTATTCCGCCAGGGGATGTTGCATCTTGCGGCCCAAAAGAAAGCAATGTCATCCAAAAAATAGGTGATTTATAGAATCTGGCACCTCATTGCGAAAAGGACACAAGGGTAGGAAGCTTGCGTTTGGCAATAAGCCACAGTTTACTTAGTACTTTGGAGTGGAGTTATTCCATATGAATGCATTCCAGAAGACCCGAGCTTTCTTTCTCCTAATGATCTCCTAGGCCGAAGCCACCATGAAGAGGTCCGTGGTGTTCCCCTTCCAGCTAAAACGGTTCAAGTTCTGGGCAAGGACCGGAACGGGGTGCTCCCAAGAGTCCAAGACCATCTTGACCATCAGGCTAGGGTTGGTGAACAGGTCCGCCACTGTCCCCTGCCTAGAAAGGCCAGAGCCATAAATGGCCGAATCCGAAAAATGTAAGTTCAAGCGAACGCTAGGCTGCCAATTATCAAACCAAAGAGACACCGATTAGCCATCCCCAATCCTCCAATAAAAAAAGCTACGAAATTCAGCCCTAAGTTGAAAGATTTTCTTCCAAGCCCACGAGCAAAAGGTCGGCTTTTTGGCCACCCGGAAGTTCGTCCTTTTTAAAAAGGTTGAGTGAACCCACTTGCACCATAATGACTCATTATCCAAAAATAAAAGCCAGATATGCTTTAGCATGGTGGCCTTGTTACACTCATGAAGCATTCGGATATGAATAATCATAATTGGGTACATCAGCATTTGTATTTTCTTTTCCTCTGACCAAAAGAACTACACCCATATAGGACTACCATGATATGAATAATCATAATTGGATATATCTCCTTTGTGGGTTGTGTTTTGCTTCTCAAAGTTAAAATTCAGTCCCTTCCTCTGTGGGCTGTGTTGCACATGATTTTTTTTCTGTGAATTAAGACATCCCTTCTCACAGTAGTATGGATTCTGGTTTTTCTCAAATGGTTCGAGGAAAAGCTGATATGAGTCTGTAGTTTGGTTAGTTTAGTAGTATCCACTGTCCTTACATTGACCTATTATGGATAATTTTTGGGTTGAAGTGGAGACCAAAAAGAGTCCTCTTGACCGCTGGGCCAGAGTCCGCCACAACTTCCAGAGCAGTTTCATGACTTAAGCGGGGAGCCCAGCTGGTGGGTTAGTTTCCCCTGAGATAGGGATGAGTTAGACCAGATCCTCGGCATAAAAAAAAGAAAAGAAAATGTCTATCCAAATTTTCTATCGAACTGAAATCTATTGAATTTTCAGATGTGAGTTTCAACAAACACCTCATAAATCTAGTTCGTCAATAATAACATTTAAACCAGTGATCTCACAGAGTTAGTAGTAATTGATGCCATGGGACTTGACCCGGAGAACAACAGTAAGGGCACAAAGCTTTAGATTGAAACTTTTGCAGCTAAGAGACATTTACTCATTTTTTCCAGTTGAACTTGCTTTTTCCTCCTACAAGCATGGCATTTTTTTTTTCAGAAATGGCATTCGGCTAATCTTAAGATCTCTTTTTTTTTTTTTTTTTTTGTCACAAATTAGCAGAAACTGTGAAATTGGAACGTCTGGTGAACTTTAATAGGGGTTAATCGTCAATGCACATTATTTGCAAATTGTTTGCTACACCAGCTACCTCCAGCACCTTGATATAGGTTGCATATCTTTTGGAGTTTACCAATTAATGATGAGGCTTGAGGCTTGTGTAAAACGGCGGTTTGAACATATTGCAGTGTCCAATATTTTCACTCAGATTACATCTCTTCAAATATTTTTTTCCAAGTATTTATTTTGTATTGTATCTCAAGTATTCATGCTCCATTTTGGATGACTTATAGCTATTATGGGGAAAAGGTTTTTCCTTGGTATCCAGTAACGTTCTTTTCTGAATAAGAGCCCTGAATGTATCCCTTCAAATTCTTCTGAATTTTAGATTCTGTAAGCCAATTCAGACCCATGAGCCAACCTCTTGAAAGAGACAACACCAGATAAATAGGAAGAAAGCTGCTCCTCTTATCGAGCCTCGTGTTTTGGTTATTACGCAACACGAATTTCTATAAATGGTCAATGCAAGAGAAAATGTAATACTTATACTACCACTTGGCTAACTGTAATCCTTCCTTCCTGCCACTACCACCACTGGTCTGCGCTAGTAAGATGTGTCCACTAGTCAAGTCCTCCATTATGCGGCTTTCCCTCTGTACCATTGCTTCACCGCTCCTATGCATCGATATTCTCCAGAATGATGATTTTGACGTCACAAACCTGTGATGTTTAGTTTTGAGGTCATGGGTTTTAAACCTGTGACATTGTATGGCCATATCAAATTTCCTGCAATTAGGCCAAGTGCCTCACACATGGTTTTGTAACAACTTATCGGCGGTTTGTTCCCAAGATAGCCTATTTTCAATACTTTGAAGACACCCGTTTTTGAATTATCAACTATGCATATTCATTTTTGTATGCTGTATTTAGCATATGGAATTTTAAAATAGAAGATGTAAAATTGTAATTGAATTGAAGGTTCACATGGAAGGTCACTGGTTTATATATAGGTATACACATATATAATATATATGTAAATTTATATATATATATATATATATATATATATATATATATATATATATATATGTATATGTATGTATACATATGGAACATAGAGAATTTAATCCGACTGTTTTCCAGGCATATGTGAAAAGGAAAATATTAATTCGAGCTTTTTCCAGTTGTAGATATTTACTCACCCCTTCTTGATATGCTTATGTGGTTTTCTCAATTTTGTTTTGTTAGTAATGAGGTTTCATTTTTGAAATGAGCTGTATATCCAAACCGTCACCTTGATATTAGATTGCCATACACGTGAAGGGAAAAATATTCAGATATCATACTAAAATGAGAAGTTATCTTTTCTTTTGACACCTACGAAACAGGGTAAGTGAGAAATCAACCATTGATGGACCTCCCAAGAGTAGATAGTGGATAAAGTTTCTTTGATGCGGCTTTCAAATTTTCCATAAATGATGAGATTTTGTATTTTAATTGATGGTATATTTAACAAACATTTCCTTCTAATACCCTTCTTGCCAACAAAAGGCTGGATTGCCAAAGTCTTGCACCCTTGTGAGACTTTGTCACCTAATACTTGCTGACATCTTTTGTAATGAGGTTTCATTTTTTAAATGGGTAGTATATCTAAACCGTCACCCTCGTATTAGATTGCCATACGTGTGAAGGGAAAAATATTCAGATATCATACTAAAATGAGAAGTTATCTTTCCTTTTGACACCTATGAAATAGGGTAAGTTAGAAATCGACCATTGATGGACCTCCCAAGAGTAGATAGTGGATAAAGTTTCTTTGATGCGGCTTTCAAAATTTCCATAAATGATGAGATTTTGCATTTTAATTGATGATATATTTAACAAACATTTCCTTCTAATACCCTTCTTGCCAACAAAAGGCTGGATTGCCAAAGTCTTGCACCCTTGTGAGACTTTGTCACCTAATACTTGCTGACATCTTTTGTAATGAGGTTTCATTTTTTAAATGAGTAGTATATCCAAACCGTCACCCTCATATTAGATTGCCATACGTGTGAAGGGAAAAATATTCAGATATCATACTAAAATGAGAAGTTATCTTTCCTTTTGACACCTATGAAATAGGGTAAGTTAGAAATCGACCATTGATGGACCTCCCAAGAGTAGATAGTGGATAAAGTTTCTTTGATGCGGCTTTCAAATTTTCCATAAATGATGAGATTTTGCATTTTAATTGATGGTATATTTAACAAACATTTCCTTCTAATACACTTCTTGCCAACAAAAGGCTGGATTGCCAGAGTCTTGCACCCTTGTGAGACTTTGTCACCTAATACTTGCTGACATCTTTTGTAATGAGGTTTCATTTTTTAAATGAGTAGTATATCCAAACCGTCACCCTCATATTAGATTGCCATACGTGTGAAGGGAAAAATATTCAGATATCATACTAAAATGAGAAGTTATCTTTCCTTTTGACACCTATGAAATAGGGTAAGTTAGAAATCAACCATTGATGGACCTCCCAAGAGTAGATAGTGGATAAAGTTTCTTTGATGCGGCTTTCAAATTTTCCATAAATGATGAGATTTTGCATTTTAATTGATGGTATATTTAACAAACATTTCCTTCTAATACCCTTCTTGCCAACAAAAGGCTGGATTGCCAGTCTTGCACCCTGTGAGACTTTATCACCTAATACTTGTTGACATCTTTTGTAATGAGGTTTGCTAGTAATGAAGTTTCATTTTCGAAATGAGTTGTATATCCAAACCGTCACCCTCATATTAGATTGCCATACATGTGAAGGGAAAAATATTCAGATATCATACTAAAATGAGAAGTTATCTTTCCTTTTGACACCTATGAAATAGGGTAAGTTAGAAATCGACCATTGATGGACCTCCCAAGAGTAGATAGTGGATAAAGTTTCTTTGATGGGGCTTTCAAATTTTCCATAAATGATGAGATTTTGCATTTTAATTGATGGTATATTTAACAAACATTTCCTTCTAATACACTTCTTGCCAACAAAAGGCTGGATTGCCAGAGTCTTGCACCCTTGTGAGACTTTATCACCTTATACTTGCTGACATCTTTTGTAAAATAAACAAAAAGCAGGAAGAAATTGTATCATGAAAATGTTTATACAACGTGTATAGTAAAGAAGATAATCCCATTCAACAAGTTTAAGCTGTGAGGCAAGTTTTAATATTTTTTAGCATAAGTTTGAATAAAATAATAAGGCGAGTCGTCCAAATTTCACCGAAATCAAGGCGTAAACAGTTTGGTCAAGCATCGACGTCTAAATTTCATTGAAAATCATCTTAGGTTGTGAGGCAAGTTGACAAACTTTTTGACCCAACCAACGAAGGTGCTAAAACTAATCTGTCATAAGATTGAATAAAATTATTATCGACGTTTGGTGTCATCTAGGAATAGAAAGACTAATCTTGCTACTAAAATTTGTCGATGAAATCCACTAAAGGAGGATGTCTTGTTTTAAGAATTGATCGACTTCTTTCATAAGTCACTATCATCTTGGCTTATGATCTTCAGAATTGCTTATCGCTTATTGACATGAGCATGTCACGTGCGGAGTTCACCAACAAACAATTTTAACCTAGATGTGTCTTGAGAAATCACATTGGAGGTGGCGGTGCACTATGGCATTTCATCCCATATAAATACCCCTATATCCTCACTGTATCACCTCACACATAACACCTTCGATAATCTACAAGACTGATCGAATTTTTTTAATTCTTCATTCTAGCTTTTGTATACTTTTTGTTTGAATTGCATAATTTTGCTGAAGGACTCTGTTGATCGAAAGTCATTCAGATATAGGAGTAGGACAATTTATTGTCCAAAAGCAAGCAAGCGAGAATTTGCAGATATTTGCTTGGAGAAAAATTTGAAGGTGAATATCTTTTTTATCAGACTAGATGCACATCTCTTTTCCTTCTTGTTCGGTAAAATGTTACTCCACTCATCACACTGTTCTTTTTTATTTCTCTCTGTTTTAAATGTCCTTCTAGCAATTCTACTAGTGTCACAAAGGTAACAAGAAACTCTCTATGAGGGGGTACCTCCTCTTCTTTGATTTTTCAATTTGGAAGAGGAAATAGCACAGGGAGCTTTTATTTATTTAAGATGAGCCTTGCATATAAATTGATATTGATTCCCATGTACATCAAAATCACTTTCAGATCCAATTCTCTTCAGAAACTTCACATGATGTTAGAACCAATCTCGCAACTGAGACTAGAGTATGATAATTTGTAAATCATTTACACGTGTTCTGAGTTCTAGTGGAAGTCAGGAACTTGAGGTCCTGTGCATTTCTAAGCAAGAAAAGAATCTGATTGATTGAGATTATTACTGCCGATAATTCAGTAACTGAGGAAACTCAGATGACATGTAATATACACATTAGAATTTTCATAGCATAACTTAAAATCTAGAGATGAATCTGATGAGAGTACAGATCTGAAATTTATACAGTTGAATACTTCATTCATTTTCTGATATGCGATTCACTGAGGCAAAGTTAGTTTATATATGTTTTGTTGCAGGAAGGCAATCACAAGTTAAAGTCTGGTTCTCAGGGGTGTAACAAAGTTGAGTCGATGCACTGTGCTGCTTGAACTTAAAACCTGAACAATTAATGTTTGATTTCATACGAGCTCTGCTCGACAGTTTAACTTGACTTGAGATGGACTTGGTTATTCAACTTATCTTTAATTTGGATGAATATGAGCCAAGCTTGAGATCAACCACTTCTGAATTTAAATTTGGTTGCTCTGAATGGAAAGCCTTTTCATGCCAAATGAGTTGGTTATATGAATCCTTTTATGTTATTTACTTCTTACTTATAAAAGTCTAATGCATTAGTATGCATAAATAATATATATTGAACGATAATCCAATATTTTAAAGTAAATTATCTATCGAGTGAGTTGTAGTAGTCATGAGCGGCTCGATTTGTTTGCACCCCTCAGAATTGGCAAAGTCAGCGTTAAGTGGGGAGCAACTAATTTTGAGAGAAAGTACTCGATGGCAGAGACCTTCTCATGCGATTGCCAAAATAATTGGAGAAGCAGCTTGTGTAAGTTTCCAGAAATTTTCTCTTTTAGTGTCATAACATATATATATATATATATATATATATAGCAGTTGTTGTTAGATCAAATGAATTGGCTATTACCTTGATTTGCTCGTCATCTAAAAAAGTAGGAGATGAGAGTTTGTTGTGATTGAAACCTGCATACTTTCTCTTTATTGTTTGTCTGCAATCCTGGACATACCTGATAAAAGGGACGAAGGTTGAGCTGTATTAGGGTGGAGAAAGCTGTATGACAAAATGCTGCAGGTACTGGGATCGCTTAAAAATTGCTGCATAGAACTTTATCGAAGCTTATTTAGGCTGTCAATTTTTCTACTGATACAATTATATATAATACTTACCTAGATTAGTATGTGATATATTTCTTAAGAATCAGTTAAAAGGGCATACTGAAATAGCAATTGACTATGATGGTAATTGCCTCAGGACAAGTTGTTTTGAAATGGGGGAAATGTATTCTTTCTATCTAATTAAGGAATATAGAAACCAATATAGAGCAGGTTAATAATTAGGAAAACCTGCAATTAAAGAGTTATTATATACAGAATTCAGTGTAAAGAGCAATGAAATTGTAAGTAATTTTCCTCCTAAGTCCCCAAGATTTGAAATACCATTTGGAGCTATCATGTTTAATTTTTGTCAAGAAAGCGAAGAGCACACAGTCAGAGCCCAACCAAGATACCTAAATTGACAGCTAATTGAGAACACGAGAACTAAGACCAAGTTCACGGCATAGGTGGAAACTTACTGTGTTTCCGTTTCTTCCTTTGAATTGCCCAGTTTTGATTTCCCTATAAGTTATAGATGAGTTTCAGATTACTCTGTGCAAATCTGCTTGAGAATACTTGTACTTGCTGTGCTTGTTTGAGCCTTTTTTAGTATGTGTGGCCACTCAAATTAAAAAGAAAAAATGGCGTCATCTTCTTCATTTGAGAGGACTTTGGCAAGGCAGCTCAGATTGGTAGGCAATGGCCTCCTCAATGCCCCTTCTTCTGTTGACAAGCTTATTGTTTTTCTCAAAATGGTGCCCAATATGCCCATTCATGCATTTGCAAATGATGATCTGATGTGCTGTGTTTCTTTGCCCTACTTACGGTATGCTGTGCTCCTTGGGATAAAAAGAAAGCTTGATGGTGTTTGATAGTTGTTTGGTGCTGTGCAGTATTTGTGCTGAATTACTCATCAGCATTCTTTTCCTTTGGAACTGATTTTCATTTCTGTCTTAAATTTTTTTCCATGATGCCTCTTTATCAGATGTACTGTTTCTTCGTATGATTTTGCAGATTTTCCTTTTCCTCCAAGATTTCTGCTTTAAGCTCATTTAATCACCTTTCTGGCTACATACGATATCTCTTGTCAACTGATGTTGTTGCTCTACTTAAAAAAACCAACAGTTTGCTTTGACTTACATGTTCCACTACATTTCAGGAGGCGGAGGATTTGTTGGCTAACAAGGAGCAAGGAGCATCAGAACCTCTGCTAGATTCCTTTCTTCCATTCATGAAGGCACTAATTTCTGATTCTCTTTTGAAACATTCTGTTGAGGGCATAAGAGTTTCTGTAACATGTTGCCTCACTGAGCTTTTGAGGATAAGCATACCTCAAGAAATGTTCAATGATGACCAGATGAAGGTGCAACATCTATTATCCTACTCTATAATGGCTATTTTGATGTGGCCAACACTATTCATTCCAGTAAAGATCAGCCTATTGGTATTGAAA
Source organism: Eucalyptus cladocalyx (assembly GCA_017140615.1). Classification (NCBI taxonomy): domain Eukaryota; kingdom Viridiplantae; phylum Streptophyta; class Magnoliopsida; order Myrtales; family Myrtaceae; genus Eucalyptus; species Eucalyptus cladocalyx. The sequence goes on from CM029525.1 coordinate 36,312,111, forward strand.
GGTTTTCTCATCAATTCATTTCATTGACGTTCAGGTGATTTTTGAGTTAATTGTGGAGGCATTTTTGAAGTTATCTCAGGCATCCAGGCAATATTATGAAAAGGCCCTCTCCATACTTGAGACTGTTGCACGGGTCAAAGCATGCCTTCTTATGCTTGACCTTAAATGCGATGCACTAGTTGTCCAGATGTTTCAAACTTTCTGGGAAATCATTAGGTAAAAGGCTTACCAGTTGCATTTATTTTCTAACTTACATTCTTTTTCAAAACAATATGTGGAATTTTTTTGAAAGACTGAAAGCTCTCCTATTAATGACTCTTATTTGATAGGACTTGTGCATTAAGTAGTGATCCTATTCATCTTGGAGAAAGACGTTACTTTCTAGTGTCAATATATGTCAATTTTCTTCCTATTCTTGATCGTTTGTTTTACAGGTTCTATGATGGCCTAATTCAATCTTACGACCCTCTAATGAAAAAGCACAAGGTGAGGTGACTATCAGTCTTTGAAAGTTTATCTAACTGGGACTTACCATTTTGTTTTGATCAGTTCAGTTAGCTTCTAGCGTGTATCTATGGAGATCAGTCCTTTTGTTATCCTCAAGTCCTATCTGTTAGCTAACTTTTTATAATATCGTAACTGTTTCAGCAGGCGTCTCTCACTCTATGCTCTCTGTACCTCATTTTTTAACTCTGAGATCTTGCAACTGCATTTTCTTTGATCTTATGCTAAATATATTTGGCCTGATTGGGGACTATAGGTTTTGTACGATGATGGGGACAAAGAAACCTTAAACCTTGAGAAGCAAAGGTGGGACTTCATTGAGGATGATTTGCCAGTTGAAGTAAGTGTTCGCTTTAATTTGTTATCTTTCCATGTTTCGTTTCGTTAAGTGACATAACTCCCTGCTTATGTGCTTCTTGGATATCTTGAAGCATCGACAGGTGGCTGATAATTCCAAACCCATTACTTCATCTGGTTTTGCCTTTTTCTGATATTTGTCCCAGCGTGTTTCTTTTTTGTCCTAATGAAATTACCTATCTTATTTGGTCCTGATTGTTGTATCAGACTGAGAAAGTAGAATGGGAATAAAGGAAGTTTTCCAGTAATATTAAATTACAAAAAATATGTTAAGAGGTTAGATTTCAATACGCATTATCTTACTATTTTTATTGTTCGCTTGGCTGCAAGCTTATTTTTTGTGTTTCTTTCCAGGGCCGGAGCAGCCACTAGATTGCAAGAAGTTGAAGAAGTTCCAAATTTGGGCAACCAAAATATAGGTCAAGACGAGTCTAGTGATGATGAAAGCTCTGAGGATAATGTCTTTGAGTTCCAGCCATGATTGAAGGATGTGCAACTCAAAAGTCCTAGTACAAGCACATCTGACAATTCGACTCCAGAAGCCAGCCTGCCTAGAACAATCAGGGTTCGATCAAAGGATGTGCAACTTGAAAATCCTAGTACAAGCACATCCGACGATTCAACTCTGGAAGCCAGCCCACCTAGAGCAATCAGGGTTCGATCAAAGGATGTGCAACTAAAAAATTCTAATACAAGCACATCAGATTATTTGACTCCAGAAGCTAGCCCGCACCTTGGGGACTGATGCGGAGCCAATTTTGGCATCACTAACTTGAAAATTGGGGGTGCAGAGCATGGAAAACAGCTATAGTTTGGGTAAAATGATAGACGTAATAAATCTTAAGAATGCATCGGTATGCAAGAGCTTCCAATGAGGCCCCTGTACAAAGATACAGAGGTTGAAGTTCCTGATGTCCAGGAGCATTTAGTTATGAGCCCTTGTATAGGCATAGGTTTTTTCTAGCTTTTGTAAATGTGTGATGATTATAGTCCTTAGCCACTACAACAGAAAGGCAAGCTTGTATATTTGATTACATTCGTTTTGTCTAAAATGAAAGTTACATTCTTTTATTGGTTATAAAATAGAACTGAGAGTCAATTCATTCAATCATTACTTTCCTCTATCCTCCTTCGTTGTTGTGGTTGTGGACCATAAACAAATAATGTCTGAAAAAGGATAGTAACTTTACGTTCTCTCTCCCTCCTGCCCTCCGGCTGTTGTATGAAATTGTGGAGTCACAGGAAAGAGGGACATGATGACCAAAACGAAAGAAAAAGCACAAGGAGGAAGATAGTCATTGGTTGACTACTTCGTTCCACTCTCAATACTCAGGTTCTTCATTTTCTTTTCTTGAACTTTACTGTGAGCTCTTTTTGACTACAGGAATTTTTTCAGAGTGAGCCAAACTCAAGAATTCCCAGGTTCTTATTCTTCGGTGATGTTACTGTATTATTTCATTTTCTTGCATTTTACTGGTAGCTCCTTTTTTTTTTTTTTGATCAGTCTTATCCTACTCCTACTCCTACTCTAACTCTCACTCTCAATTTTTGCCCTGTCTCATTGCAGGGTGTGAGAGTCAAAACCCACACTTGAAACTAATTCGTTCCCTCTCTAAACCTCCTAAGATAGGAGGGATTCGAACCCCCATCTCCCTCTTCCATGTTGGAAGGGTGGTCACTGGGGCACTTGTAGCTAATCATCCCAAACCCAACGCTTCACCTGTCATGTAAGTTTTGCCCTTCATTCGATATCTTTGCCTGCATTCACTTCTTGTTTTGCATGGGGATGTAACCTATTTTGTTTGGTTCTGATTTCCATCAGCCTGCGATACAAAAAGGGCAGTGGCAAGAAGTCAGAGTCACCAAGGAAAATACCGATCGAACAGAACGTTGAAAGGTCTGATCTGGATACTGTGTATATTCTGTTTTTCACTTCACTTGGCTGGGGGTTTATTTCTAATGCTTTCATTCTAGGGCTGAAGCATCCTCCAGATTCCCAAAATGTGGGCAGAGATGAGTCCAGTGATGATGAGAGCACCGTGTTAATCAGTATGAGATAAGGTTCCGGTCAAAGGATGTCTAGCCCGTATATCCTAGCTCAACACGTCGGAAGATTCTACTCCGGAAGCCAGCCCACCTAGATGTATTAGGGCGAAATCAAAGGATGTTCAACTACAAAGCATATCCAGTGAATCAACTCTGGAAGCCAGCCCGCATAGATATATCAGGGCGAAATCAAAGGATGTCCGACTACAAAGCACATCCGATGATTCAACTCCAGAAGGTAGCCCACCTACAGCTTGGGGACTGGCACGGAGTCACTTTCGATATCCCTAATTTGAAAGTCGAGGGTTAAGAGCATAAAACAGCTATAGTTTAGGTAAAATCATATAAGTGAAAAATCTTAAGAAGGCATCAATATGCAAGAGCTTACAAGTAGGCCCCTGTACAAAGATACAGAGGTTGAAGAAGTTCCGGATGTCCTGGAGCTTTTAGTTATCTGCCCTTGTCTAGGCCTAGATTTTTTTCTTGCTTTTGTACATTTGTGTTGATTATAGTCCTTAGGAAACAACACAAAAATGCAGGTTTGTAATGAGCCATGGCTCGTAATTAACATCGTCTAAAATGGAATTTCATTCTTTTATTCCGTCATTGCTTCCAACTTCCCCCTGCATAGCTGTGGTTGTGGATCTTGAGATGATCCCTGGCAACATAGCCAGGGGCTTTGAGAATAATGAAGTCCTTCCCTGAAAAATAATAACATTAATATGTATTATCTAACTTATTTCCACATTGATAATGTGAATTCACCTTTCCGCGCCTTCCGGTATGTACCATTTCATTAAAAAAAAAAAATCCCGGAACTTTGGGAAATTAGTAGCTCTCGTAATTAGTGATTTCTCCACATGGCAAGATATGAAAATGAAGAATAAGAAAGAATTCCAAAAATTTAAGTTTTTTTTTATTGTGATTAACATTTTTACAATGAGAGTTTTGGTATAAACAATAAGTGAATTTTCATACGTGATCAATAATTTTGAATTAGAAAAAAAAATCAATCAAATTATGTATAATCAATTAATAAATAATGTCATATTAATGATAGTAACTTTTCATATGAAAGAAAAAAATAGTTTAACCACTTCAGTATTCATAGTGAAGCTTATTATACCCCATATTAAAAAAAAAAAAAAAATCATCTCTCTCCAGGGCTATTGCACGAACTTGTGTAGTCACGGGAAAGAGGAACATGATGGCCAAAAAGAGAAAAAGAAATGACAAGAAAGATGGTCATCGACTGACTTGGTTCTACTCAGAATTCCCAGCTTCTTATTCATGGGCGGTGGTCAGGTATTGCCATCTTTTCCTAGAATTTACTGGTAGCTCTCTTCTATTACGATAGATTTAAGAGAGCGAGCAAAAATCAAGAACTGCCACCCAACTTAGGCCTTTTTTTAAAGTTTCATCTTGGTCTCGCCTCAATCGTTTTGTCTTGTTGAATGGTTTTCTATTTATTGACAGAACATTGCAACTTTGTTTTAGTAGACTGTCCAAGGATTCGATATAAACTGATGTTTTGCGTAGCCCATTAGAAGTCGGTCCTTCCTTTGCAATCCATATTGCCCATGATTTTTCCTGACAACTGCAAAATCCTTTTTCGTAAAAACCGTGGACAATTGGTAGTCCTCACAAATTCAAATGGTTTGAGGAACTTTTGTAGTTGGTATGATTCTGTCGGTTGGCTGCTTAATCAAATGCCTCACTTTTGTTCTAAACTTTGGAGTTGGTTTGATTCTGTCGGTTGGCTACTTAATCAGTAACATTCTCTTCTAAGTGCCTTGTATGCATCACCGCAAGTTCTTATGTGTTGCAGATTTTCAAGCCAACCCTAACCGAAAAGCCACACAGTGTATGGCCAACACCACAAAGTAGGAAGAAAGCCACTCCTCTTATTTTAGCCTTGCGCTTTGACTTCTAGGCAACATGGATATATGAAAATGGTCAACCTTCGTTTAACAACAGACCCATCTCCTATGTTATATATGATATACGCTTCCATATTATTTGGGAAAACATTCACGGAAGCATCTTCTTAGGGGTTAGGACATCTAGAACATCTAGATTGTTTGGATATTGATGCATATGGAGGATAGTCGGAGACTAAGTGGGAGGGAATTTAAAGGTGCAAGATAAGTCTTGTATTTCATCAAGCAACCGAGCCATTTTGTTTCAATACATAATGTCTCTTCAATTGGCGGAGGAGGAGGGCAATTTCTTCTTTAGCAAAACAATAATGGTCATGAAGGCGAAATTTCTCAAATATTGCAAGAACGTTCACAAATTTTTTTTTTTTTTTGGCATCAACTGCTGTCTAAGATCCCGCATTCAAGTTAGAGGAACTCAAAGCGCCATGCGACTGGCTTCCTTGCAGATATCTGAAAGCAATCTTGAAGTTGGCGGGCATCCAAATATAACCCCGGAAAATTGATATGCCGAAAGACTAATAGTCTTACTGATTAAACTTAATATCTAAAATGCTGGACTTCCTCCCACCTTCAAGATTGCATCAATATCTGTATCTTTCGTGGGTCAAAACCCTTACATTTTCCAGTGCTGTCCCACCCAATAAACATATGGACTCTGCTACAGGACACCTAAGGAAGATATCTGGCCTATGGGGACCCCTCAGCGCTTCCAACAATTCATCGAGACTCCCAGGCCTTCAATTTCTTGCTTCCTTTGGGTTTCTCTACGGGAGCATTCATTCCAGGCATCTCCGCGTTGCACTTCGCCCTGGGAGGGTCATTGTAGGTCCAACTGCTTCACAAGCAAACGTCCAATTAAGTTCCTATCAGCAGCATGAATCAGTAATAAATTGTTCTCTTCGAACTTCCTGTCTCAGGTATAATGCCATATTCATAGAAAGGTGGCATCAATAGACCAAAAGAAACTCGCTGGTGCACTGCAGTTAGTGAGATCGGGGTTCGCTCAAAGGATGTTCAGCTGGAATATCCAAGCTCAAGCACGTTCAATGATTCGACTACTTGAAGCTAGCCCTCCCAGACCTCGGTGGCTGAAGTGAAATTTTGTCTTCATCAAATTGGAAAATTGAGGCTGCATCGGGAGTAAATAGCTTTATGTATTGGTAGAACAACAAGAAATAATGCGCAAGATCTTATGAGTTTGGTTCCTTGCACAAAGCATCGGTAACTTTTCATTGCTGCCGTAAATGTCCGCAACGATGGAAACACAAGTATTTGGGAGGCTTGTAGACGAGTGAAGGCTTCATTTCATATGGTCTATGTTCACACCCCAAAAATGGCTAATTTTTAGTTAGTGATAAACTTAGTCGATAATAGCAGAGTTTGGTGAATAATAGAAATTATATATATAAAATGTTATTGCCAAAAGGCTGAAGAAGAGAACAAAAACAACAGTCATAGACACACAATTGCACTCTGCAACAGTGTTTCATTCCTTACAAGAGTTCAAAAACAATGTTCTTTCGAATCCCTCGTCCGGTTCAAATATTCCATTCCCCACCGACGAGTAGGGAAAAGAAGAAGAATAAGAAATCACGCCTATTGTCAGACTCAGACCCACTTAGGAATCGGACCTGACCGGTCGGTCTGATTCAAGATCAAGTGGCCCAGTTCCTGTTTTTACAAAATGGGAATCGAATCGATCCTTCAGGTTCTGCTCCCAATTACTGAGTGGGAATCAGCCGGCCCTGAAATTGATAACGGGTTCATTCGCTGAAACGCCATTTAATTGGGCGAGATTCCGTGTGGGCTGTGGAACGATCTGAACTGGCCCATCTGCAAAAAAAGATACTGAAAGATTCAAGAGAGTTTCTCTCCCTCCACTCCACTCCACTTCCACTCCACTGAACAGTCTCTGCTGGCTCTTGCATGAACTTGCGGAGTCTCTCAGAAAAGAGGAAGACGATGGCCAAAAAAGCAAGAAAAAGGAAGAAGATGGTCTCGGCCGACTGCCTCGCTCCTCTTTCCCTCTATTCCCAGGTTCGTATTCTTCTAATGATGGTTGTCAATCCTTTCTTTCCTTTCTCTCTTTTTTTTTTGGCTCGGTTTGTCGGTTGGCGTTGCTGCTTGGTTTCATCAGTGTCGGGTGCGTTGGTGTTTCCTTAGCTCCTTTTTCTAGGAATAAGAGGAACAATACATTCATCTCTTTATGGTTCAAGGCGAAAAGATACCTCTGTTCTGTTAAAAATTGTTGATTTTCTGCCATTTGCTGATAAAATCAGGTTTTTTTTTCTAATTATTGACAAAGCCCATCTGCAAAAATTTCTAACCGAGTATGCTCCTACATGTACCTGTGAAAGCTTAAGTTGCTTTTGTCATTTTCCTTTTGAGTTCGATGAAGTTCTTTCCTTCTTTTTTTGTTTTCGCGTATGTGTTAAATGCCCTTGCTGCGATTCTGCTTGCGTTACAAAGATAAGGAGAAAATCTCCATGAACGGGTACCTACTATTTTTCTATATATCAATTAGGGAAAGGAAATAGTACAGAGAGCTTTCGTTTATCGACAATGCGCCTTGCTTATAAAACTGCTGTAGCTCCCAATGTATGTCGAGATAACATTCGGATGTAATTGTTTACAGAAACTTAACGTGATTTAGGGACCAAATCTCACAACTGAGACCGGAGCTATGATTTTTCAGGATTTGGACATCGTTTACACGCTTTCTGAATTCCAATGGAAGTTGGGAACTTGAGGTCATGTGCATCTCCAGGCGAGAAAAGAATCTGATTGATGGTGACTATTACTGTCCATAATAAGTTGGTAACTGAGGAAATTGAGGTGACATACAATATGCACCTTTGAATCTTCATAACATAGCTTAACATCTTGAGACGAATCTGATGAAGGCACAGCTCTGAAAATTATATGATTGAATAGTTCATTCGTTTTCTGATACGCGACTTATTAAGGCAAAGGTTAGTGTATTTATGTTTTGTCGCAGGAAGGCAATAACAAGTTAACTCTGCTTCTTAGAGGTGTAACCGTGTCAAGTCACTGCAATACGTTGCTTGAACTTAGAACCTGAACAATTAATGAAATCGAATTAAATTGGCACGTGGTAAGAATTATTTTGTTTGAAAGGAGAAAGTCAACATCGCATCATATCATTTCAATCTCAAGTCATTGTGCTCATGCCATGTTAAAAATTGTATTCACGTTTGTGGTTATTGCTATATTTCTCTCTAATTAGGTGACACCATTGTATGTTCAGAACTATCTGCTTGATACCCATATTCAATAAAATCCAAATATTAGAAACATATTTAATGGAAAGACTTTTCATGCTAAGTGGAGTTGGTTATATGAATCCTTTTTCTTTGCTTCTCACCTTAAGACATATATATTCATGTAAATAACGATCTGATTTAATGCATTAGTATGCATAAAAAATACATATTGAACTATAATCCATATACCAAAGTCAATTATCTGGTGAGTTCATTTAAGTAGTCATGAGCAGCTCGATTTGTTCACACCCCTCAGAATTGGTAAAGTCAGCGCAAGGCATGGAGCAACTAATTATGGCAGAAGGCAGTCGATGGCAGAGACCTTGTCATGGGATTGCCAACATTATTCGAAAAGCAGCCTGTGTGAGTTTCCTGAAATTTTATTTTTTAGTGTCATAACAATAAATATATGGCGTTGCTTGTCATTTGAAAAAGCAGCTGATGTAAGTTTTTTTGGTAAAGAGCAGCTGATGTAAGTTGCTTGTAACTGAAACCACAAATACTTTCTCTTTATTTTTCATCTGCAATCTGCCTGGACATACCTGAAAAAGGGATGAGTGAAAAAAGCTGTATGGCAAACCACAGCAGGTATAGGGATCACTAAAAAGATGCTGACTAGAACTTCATTGAAGTTTTGTTAGGCTGTTGATGTTCTGAGGACATGATTATATGCGATACTCACCTAGCTCGAGACGTGACAAATTTCTCGAGAGTCAGTTGAAAGATGTACTGAAATAGTAATTGACTACCATGATAATTGCCTCAGAACAAATTTGTACTTTGACTCGCACCATTGTAAAAACAATGAAAGTTAGAAAAACAGTTTAAAGATGAGCTCCAAAACAACATAAATCTACTGATATCTAGATATTTTAATTGCTTAGATTCATGGTTCTTAGGACTTTGCAATCAATATTATGGGAAGTTCAAAACTAGGGCAAGAGGTATTCATTCACAGTTTTTGAAGCATATCTAAGCTATATGATAGGGCAGGTCGATGTCATTATATTTGGCTTTAACCAAAACCTTAATATTTGTTGAAGCCCACGATGTACAAAAACCAAGAGAAAACTTGTTTGTTTAGTATTAAGTAAAAGCATAAAGCACATTTCTGTTTCCTGCCTAAATTTAAGACATTGTCCAAATTTTTAAAAATTCTGAAGAATATATATGTGGATCTCTGGTCCACATTTGAATTTATTAAATTTTGGGTGTTACAGTCTAAAAAATATTCATAGTGTGTTTGTTGCAAATTTAGACTTGCAAAAAGCAAACTGAAAAGCCTATCCAGACAGACCCTGAAATAAGACAGTCCAGATATGAAGGAATGGCACAAATTGACAAGAAGAGAATGGTAACCTCCTAGTAAATGACTTAGAAATATTTAATACATCCCTAATCATGTAACTCCTCAAAGTTTGTTGGTTTTTGCTAGTGTTAGGGCGATTTATGTGTATGCTTTTCTTTTCAGGTTATAGAAGAAGGTATTTTACTTTTGAATAAAAAATCCAGTCATTCTGATTATGATGCTCAGTTAGTGGAATAACACAAATCAGTCCCTCACAGAAAATGGAAATTTGAATTGTTATTGCATATAGTTCTCTTGGTAATAAAAAAGTTTTCAAGCTGTTTTAAAAAATGGATCAAGAATATACAATCTTAAGCTAAATTTGGAAGATTGGTTCTTGTAATTCTATGATGGGTCACAGAGCATGCATAAAACTTATCCTGTCATATTACATCTAAATCAAAACCTAGGGACTTTAATGCCTTTCCTACTTTACCATTACCAAATTTTTCTCTCCCTCCAAAAAAAGAATTTACAATCTATTTGATATGATTTTAACCTTATAAGTCAGTCGTCACATACACCAAATTGAAATACTTGCACCTGTTCATGTTTGGCATAAAATGTCAAGCCAAAAAGGTGTTGCCTGCCAACATTCAAATATTGCGCACGGATATGGGAATATCACCGTAATTTTTAATAAATGTTTCTGGAATCTTTTTTGACAAGCTCATATTGTATTATGATTAAAAAAATGGAAATAATCTCTGCTTCAGCCTTGTAATATATAGAAACCAATATAGAGCAGGTTAATAATTATGAAAACCAGAAAAATCAAAATCCGGGGTGCAATTTAGGAGTGATTGGGTACAGAATTCAGCGCAAAAGCCTATAAAATGGCAAGTTATTGGTCCTCCTAAGTCCCCGGGATTAATACCATTTGAAGCTATCATGTTTATCTTTGTTGTGAAAGCGAAGAGCACACAGTCAGAGCCCAAGCAAGAAACCAAAATTGGCAGCTAAATCAGAACCCAAGAAATAAGACCAGGTTCACGGCATAGGTGGAAACCTACTGTGTTTCCGTTTCTTCCTCTGAATTGCCCAATTTTGATTTCCCTATATATTGCGGATGAGTTTGTGATTACTCTCTATGCAAAACTGCAAGAGAATACCAGTACACTCTGTGTTTTGTTTGAGCTTTATAGCGTGTGTGGCCACCCTACGCAAAGAGAGAAAAAATGGTGTCATCTTCTTCATTCAAGAGGAATTTGGCAGAGCAGCTTAGATTGGTTAGCAATGGCCTCCTCAATGCCCCGTCTTCTATTGATGAACTCCTCACTTGTCTTGATGTATGCTGCCCCAATTTACCAATTCATGCATTAATAATTTACTGAGCCGTAAAGCTTTACTTGCTTTGTGATTTCTTGTCTGTGTTTCATTGAGATATATTTGAAATGCTTGATGGTTGTTGATGGTTGTTTAATGATTCCTGTGTTCAGGTTTCTCATCAATTTGCTCATCAGGGATCTTTGTTCATTTAGTTGGTTGATATAGGCTAATCTATTTGGTGATTATACTTGCATTCAAAGGCATCTAGTTCATATGGAACACTGGAGTGAGTCCATATAATGGCTTTCAAACTCCAAACAATACAACTTTGGTTTCTGTATTTTACTTTAAGGGAGTTCAACAGATATCTTATGACATTGCTCCTTGTACTTGGTGTTTTTTTGCTGTTCACTTATTCATCCGGTTGATGACTATTGAATGTTGTTTATTTAGATATAGCAACTGACCTTTGCTTTCGTCCACATCTCCTTACATAGCATGCTGAGGAACTCTTGGCAAATATGGAGCAAGAACCATCGGACTTCCTCCTAGATGCCCTTCTTCCTGTCATGAAGGGTCTTGTAGCTGAATCTCTGTTCAAACATTCTAGTGAGGATGTCAGAGTTACAGTTGCATCTTGCCATGGTGAGATTCTGAGGATATCATCACCAGCACAACCATTTAATGACGATCAAATGAAGGTGTATAAAACAAAACTCTGGAGACTGTTCTAATACTGTGAACTTTCTCTGCTCTAGATAAGATTTTGTTCTTTCACTGTTTCCTAAATATTCATTCATGGGCAGGCAAATTTTCAACTGATTGTGGAGGCTCTTTCCAAGCTATCTCAACCATCGACACCATGTTATGAAAAGGCCCTCTGTCTGCTTGAAACATTTGCAAGGGTCAAGGCATGTCTGCTAATGCTCGACCTTGAATGTGAGGCGCTAGTTCTTCAAATGTGTCAACATTTCTGGGTAATTGTTAGGTAATGTTATTATCAACAATATTTTTATGCACTCTTTTCTTCTTTTCTCTTAATAGTTTGACAGATATCTGTTATTTTTGGGGACTGGAAACGCTTGCATAATAAGAAAGGAGAGCTTTCTTAACCTTTGATCAATAACAGGAGTCAATAAATTGCTCTTTTGAGTTTCATTTTAGATTTATGGAACATCGCAGTTTGGCTGGTCTTGATGTCTAGTAACCTTTCTTATGACTTAAAAGTATGATATTAGTTGTTAGTTAATCGCGGTTTCCATGTGCATCAGTGTTCATTAAAACTATGCATGATTGGATGAATTTTTCAACTATTACATGTTGTTTTGTTTTGGTACTTTAAATCATTCAATTTTTTTCAAAGCCAGAATCAATATTCTGCTCGGTTCAGCAAGGACTTCTTATACGAGATGTTACACGTTTAGATTCATTATGAAGGAGATTGGGAATAAATGATATCTGTGCAAGCTCTTGACCTTAATTCGAGGGTAGTGAAAATTAATGGCACCTAAATGCTTTGTAGTAGTTGGATCATAACATGGCTTAACAGTTGTTTTATAACAGACTGCAATACCACTATCTTGATTACTTTTCTAAAGGATAGTTCTCAACATAATTTATATGCCATTTGTTACGGTGTTAACCTTTTGATACTCTCTTATTTTTTTCTTTTTTATTAAGGTCAAATCCCTCTGTTGATGCATTTTGGGCCGTGGAACAAATAATGACTGACATCCTCAATGAAAGTGAAGATATTAGCCCGGATCTTCTCCACCCTCTCCTGGCTAGTGTGCTCAAGGAGAATGAGGTTTTTGTCTTTTTCGACGTTTCTGCTGCCATAGCTTGGCTTTTATCTGTTCATCATCTAATGGGGTACGTACCATCTTGCAGAAAATGGCACCTTCCTGTTGGAAATTGGGAGAGAAACTGTTTTCCAATTGTGCAGCAAAGCTGAGACCCATTCTTAGGGGAGCACTTCAAGTAAAGGGCACCACTCTGGATGATTATTCTCCTGCGGTGGCTTCTATATACCAAGATGAAATCTCCGTCAGCAGAAGCGATCTTTCAGCAATGCCTGCAGTTTCTTCGAGAAAGAGAAGAGACGCACTGAAGTCAGATGCGGAGCGTGCGCGAGATGAGGCAACTCTGGTCCGCCGTGATCTTAGAGATAAGAAAAAGAGGCTGTCAACCAAAGGACGAAGCAACCCCAGTGAAGGCCCATCCGGGATATGATTGTAATTGTTGCAGCGTGGTTTTCGTATGGTGATTGGATCTGATAACATATAGTTATTACGTTTTTTATTATCATATTATTAGGTAGACCTTCAATCATCATCACCACCATCACCATCAAACTGAAGTAAGCCCTGCTGAATTCTGTGGTTACAGTTATCAAGGAGTGTTGACGCTCAATTTCTTCTTACTTTTTCCTAATTGCTACGTGGCACAGGCTCTACGCCTTCTTTGCTTCTTGCATAACGTCATCTATTTTCTCGACAATTTTCAGAAGTCTGGTGGCCGTTAAATGAGAAGTGAGCACTCTAGGGACCTCACCAACCTCATTAGTGTCTTGGTTGAGCATGTTATTTCTCATTAGTGTAAAGTACCATCGGTTCACATTCTCACTGGCCAACAGACCTTAGAAGACAATAAGTCGTAACTTGTTTGCGAAAATTTAGAAATGGTTGTTGTGCATTCCCTATTCTAGAGGGATTGTCTAGAAAGCGAATTTTTTTTTTGAATTGAAATGCATTCAAACAGAAGAGTTGACATAGATGTTATGGATCGAATTTTTGGATTTTGTTCACGTCTTATCTTAGATATATCGATATCCCGATCGCAACTTCGAATATGGAATTCAAAGGGATCAAATAGGAAATGATACTTTGAATCATAGAACGATAATGAAATATACGATCAACCAACATTTATCAAATTTGAAAAAGAGTCAGGAGAAATGGTTCAATCCTCTTATTTTTATTTCTCGAACCGAGAGATCCGTGAATCGGGATCCTAATGCATATAGATACAAATGGTCCAATGGGAGCAGCTCCTTCATCCAAATGTTTCTGAAGTGTTTTGCACGGCTTGGCATTCTGGATCTCTGGAATCTTGTCTTGGTGATTCAGGAGAATCCTCATGGTATTGGTAGGATCGTGAATTCCATTTTCGGAATAAACGCAGGCTGCCCCTTCAACACAACATAGGTCATCGAAAGGATCTCGGAGACCCACCAAAGCACGAAAGCTAGGATCTTTCAGAAAATGAATTCCTATTCGAAGAGTGCATAACCGCATGGATAAGCTCACACTAACCCGCGAGCAAATAAAGCGGTAGGGATATATCAGAAAATTGTACTTTTTCTATTCTTTCGTTTCGTAGCCGGAATTCTTTATGAAGAACAAATGGGCTATATCATTTCATGGTGGATCAGCGAATTCTTGGGCCGAGCTGGATTTGAACCAACGTAGACATATTGCCAATGAATTTACAGTCCGTCCCCATTAACCGCTCGGGCATCGATCCAGGAAGAATCAATTCTAGGCTTATTGATAATCCACGAGCAACTTCCTTTTGTAGTACCCTACCCCTAGGGGAAGTCGAATCCATTTTAAATATGAAAAAAATGAATATAAATTAATAGAAAATAGAATATAAGAAAGAACATAAAAAAAGCTAAACGAAACGACGTATTATAAGCGTTTCTTATTTAAATAGATATCAATATCTTTCTTGAGATAGAAATTCCTAGTACCATGACCAAAATGAACTCCCGCTTCCATCATCTCTTCCAAATTGATATTCCAATACCTTCTTGTCATTTCTCCCCCCCACTTCCGCTTTTTTTTTGAAAAAAAAAAAAAGCGACGAGGTTGCCCTGAACTAAATAATTGTTCCGATGGAACCTTTTCTTCTACCGGAGATTGGCCATGTTTCAAACCTAGGATAAGAGTCGTTATTTATTGACGGATTTCTCGGGAACTCAGGTTTTTTTTTAAAAGCGGCATTCTCCCTTGACTCTATTCCAAAATTCAAGAAAAGAATGGAATTCTCTCCCAGAGCTGCAGGTGCTGCATGATTGGACACTCTCCCTTCGTTATTAGGACAACCACTACATGTAGTAATTTTTCAACTTATTTAGAAATGTACTTGTATTTAGTGCTTTTAATTAAATTTTGATAATTAATTCTTTTCAATATTATTACATTTCAAAAGAAATTGTTTAATCTTTTAAAAAGAAAACCAAGCCGTGCCTGGTTGCCCAGCCTGGTTAGCATTCTCTCCCTCCACGAATTGCTGTTTTTCAGGTCAGAAACAAAATCTATCAAGAGAATCACTTGTCGAAATGAACCAAAACCATTCTCAATCATCATTGCAACACTCCGAAGCTCCATGTGACCTGCTTCCCAGGCCTCTCTCCCCTGGCTCCCCAACTTACTATAGCATAGACAAACATACTGGGGAAGGCACCGAAAGCTGGCGAAGCATTACAAATGTAACGCTGGAAAATAGATATGTCAAGACTAGTCAGTAACTAATTAAATACAATATCTAACGAGCTGGACTGCTTCCAACCATCAAGATTGCATCAATATCTGCACCTTAAGGGCAGTCAACCCCTCTACATTATCCAGGGCTGCCTCAGCCAAGAAAGATATGTTCTCTGCTACAGAACACCTAAGGAGGATATCTCGCCTATGGGCACTCCTCAGCACTTCAACAGATTCATCGAGACTCCCAGTCCTTCAGTTTCTTGCTTCCTTTGGGTTTCGCTATGGGAGCATTCATTCCACCCATCTTTGCATTGTACTTTGCCCTGAGAGGGTCATTGTAGGTCCAACTGCATCACAAGCAAACATCAAATTAAGTTGCTGTCAGCATTATGAGTCAGTAACAAAATTTTTCTCTTCAAACTTCCAGTCTCAGGTAGTGCACTTGAAACCAGATGCAATACCATAATCATAAAAAGAAAGACATGAATAGAACCAGAACAGACTTCCCTAAGCAATCAATGACTTTTTAGATGTCCAGACCAAATAAAGGCACTTTGTTTCTCCATGAAGAACATGGGAATGAAAAATGAGTTCTTGCATACAATTCGACTTGAACGACATTAGTTCGACCATTTACTAAAAACTAAACATTTTGTAAACAAAACAAGCAGAACAATGAATAAACTCCCCACACTTCCTATCAACAGCAGCAAGTTTTTTCATAAAACAATGACAATAAAATTAATAACTACGACAAGCATGATGTCCAGTTAACTTTGTTGTAAATAACCGTCCATAGCCATCAAATTACCATCAATGCACTTCAATCTCAATTATACAAACAAGAGAGGCATACACAAAAGTGCAGGTAAGTAAGGAAGAGAAATAGGAGAGCTGTATCAGAGTGAAACAATCAACAAATAAGTACGACTTACGGATTGTTCCAGTCAGTTGTATCTTCATTAACAAGATGAGTCCACTTCGTCCTTCCACTCCGACCAAAGTGCTTGACTTGCATGACTTTCGGCAAAATAGTTTTGTCCATTTTATCCTCCCCGGTTGGAGCAGAGAAATCACGGCCGTAAATGTAATCCGATCCAGCTGTTCCAGCATGGTCATCAACTTCTGATTGGAAGAAGGCACCCTTGTGGTAATACTTCTGCATGAACCTCCACTTCTGCTTTGGCGCCGAAGAAGGTCTGGGATTCTTTCGTTCCCACTCCCTCCTTTCCTCCTCTGTCATGTTTCTCACCTTTTCAATCTCTTCCTTCGCCTTCAACATTGCTTCACGGTCCTCTCTATCCCTCTTGATCCTTGCAATCTCTCTTGCTTTCCACGCTTCATACTCCTCAGCCTCATTAAGCTCATCATCAGTATCCACGTCGGCAATGTTTGCTTCCGTTTCCAGATTCTTTTGGATTTCTTCATCTTTCCGGATCTCCTCAACCACAATCTGCTTCGTCTCCGCCTTTCTCTCTTCTTGTCTTCTCTTCATTAGCTCCTCAATGGCTCTTTCTTCTTCCTCAAGTCGCTGTCTTTCAGCAATAGTATCCCTCTCCGACTTGACGACAAAAACCGGCTTCACCATGGCAATACCTTTCGTCTCTTCTTCCGAGTCCGTCTCATACTCAGATTCCTCTTCTTCCTCCTCCTCTTCCTCCTCCTCCTCCTCTTCGGGAAGGAGTGCCGCCTCTTCCTGTTCCCTCAGAAGCAACTTCTCCCTTATCTTTCTCCTCCGTGCTTCTAAAGCCTCTGCATCCTCTTCTTCTGCCTCCAGGCCCTCCTGTCTTCTGTTTTCCTCTTCAATGGTAGAAACAATCTCAGCTTGCCGAATGCGACGGTGATCCGCTCTGATCTCATCGCGGTTATCTATCCTGCTCTCGGCCAGACGCCGCAACCTGGGATCATCTTTCTTGCCAATATCTGAACCTTCATGAGTAGGGAAAGCTTTATCCAGGGCAACTGCCCTGGCCATCCTGATATCCCCATCTTCATCAGCTTCGTCTGCCCACTCAGGAACTTTGCCAGGCCAATATCTTTTGACCTTAGTCTGTCCAATTTTACCCCTGAGTTTATCCCTAACGGCAATTACAGTGTCACTCACTCCTGCCGTCACCGACATCGTTGTGTATATTGCACGGCACAATACGAACGAGAGAAAAATATTACGATCAGCAGACCACTTGGTGCAATTACTCTTCCAGGACCAAGTTATGCCTCAATCAGAGCTGTTTCTGTGCACAATGAAAGAAAGAACCTGTCAATATACAGGGGATTATACGGCAACGAACCTCATTTTCGACAAAATAAGAAATTTGAAGGAAGCCCCTGCTCAGGGACGAGGAAGGCTACCTATGTGTTTGTTGTACTCTTATTCATTTTCACGATTTCAGAGCATTGTGGACTGGAAATCCAACGCGAGATTGCATTCTTCTCGAGACAAGCAACGGCCGATTAGGGCTGCCAAGGCAAACGATTGGCATAACCAAACAGTCGATGATCGAGGACTGATGTCGGGAGCAATTCGTGAAGCAGGAAGTACCAAAGAACGCCCCCGAAACCCTAGCATCGGCGTCGCAGGCAACAGTCGAACCGCAAGCCGCCAAAAATCAAAACTAAAAAAAGGCTACGGATTCGCCGCTTCGCAATGATCCAAGGGGCAATCGTATGAAAGATTCACGTCCAGAAAATTTCGACAGATCGAGCTTACCTGATGCAGGGTTGCAGGTCCTCTGCTTCTCCTTGGCGAAGAAGAAGAAGAAGAAACGACGACGGAGGACGACGGTATTTTCATGACCCGAAATGGAGAGAGCGGGCCAGGGTCGGTTCGGTTCAGTTCGGTTCGAATGCTCGTCCTGCTTTAGGCCCAACTGCGTGATCGAATGGATCGAGTTCGCTTTCATCGATTTTCTTTTGGGTTTTTTTTTTTTTTTTTTTTTGGTAAAGGTAATGGATATATAGATAAGGACAATAATACAAAAGCGGCACCAAAGACTTACACTCTAACTACAATAAGTAGAAAGAGTGGAAGGGAGCCGAAGAAAGAGCCAAAGGCAAAGAGAAACAAAAATGAGAAAAAACAGAAAGTGACCAACAAGGTCACTAAAATAGAAGTCACGACAGCCAACACGAAACCTTGGCAATTCAAAAAACGAAGAGACCAAGAATGGAGAGCTGAAGAACTTGAAGAAGGATCCAAGCAACCTATAGAGTCGAAGTACGGACTGAGAAAATGGAGGGATGAAAGCCCCAATTCCTCTGAAGACGCCTGTTTTTCGGGATATCCGGAACATTTGAGAAGATAAGCGCTTTCTCCTTTACAACTTTGATCAGGTGATTTTTCAACGCAGAGACGGCCAAGGCTTCCCCGCGGAATATAATATCATTCCTTTTTTTCCAAATCAAATAACATAAAGCAACAAAAGAAAATCTAGCAATACAGTAGAAGAACCCTTTACCGGATAAGAATTTAATAGCCCAAGATAGGTTATCCACCCACAATCTCGTTCGCCAAGGTAAGTTACACCTTGTCGCCCAAAAGAAAGCAAGAGAAGCCGAGACATGGTAATAAAAAAATAGGTGATTGATGGAATCCGGAACTTCATTGCATAACGCACAAGTTCTTTTGGGTTAACCCTGAAAAACTTTAAATTGATACATTTACCTAAAACTATTTTTTTTTACCATGAAAAACTCAAAACCGGCACATTTGTAACAAATTTACCCCGACTAACCATAAAAAACCCTAAACTAATATATTTATGACAAATTTACCCCAAACTAATTTATTCGACCGCCAAAAATCACAAACCGGTACATTTATAATAAATATAGCACATGCTAAATTGGATTAATACCACAAAAGAAATCACAAAAATTATAAACTGTGACAAACGGAGAGTAAAATCCTAAATTGGTATATCAGTTAACTGTCATATGTCATTTAATTCAATAATTTAACAGAAAATTTAACGAAAACTAACAGAGAGGGTAAATTTGTTTTAAATGTACCAGTTTTTGAGTAAATTTGTCAAATATGTATTAGTTTATGGTTTTTTATGATAAAAAAATTAATTTGGGGTAAATTTGTCACAAATGTTAGTTTTGAGTTTTTTTAGAATATTAACCATTTTCTTTTTATTGCATGAATGCAATATTTTTATTTAATTTATAAAACATTAGGTTTCGTCAAATACCACATACTCCCCACCATTTGAATAAATTTTTACTAAAGATTGCATTTAGCATCATAAAAATCCATCTTTGGATTAAACCTAAACCTCAATAATTAAAAAATTATAACAAAATTTTAAATAAAGACTCGAAGTGCCCTCATTTTCTCAAAAGATGACTTAAAGTGAAATCTGTCTTAAATAAAAATCCAAAATAGTCATTTAGTTTAAGTAATGGCCTAACTCGCCAATCGATGAATAGATGCATCTCCAATATGTATTTTGGTGCTCTGGTTACGGGTATTTTTATCCAAAAGCATTTAATTTTTTTTTTTCACTTCATCTTCTTTGTTTAAACAATATATTTTTTTTTTTCATTAGGCATTAGAGTATAGCCGTCCAAATCAAGGCCTCACAAGGAGGTGCTCGAGGGTAGAGGGGTAGTTGGAGAAGCCATCAATCTAGAAGCAGTGGTGGAGAAAGGGACGAAGAAGGCAACATGGGCATCCCAGTTGTAATTATAATAAAAGATGAGGTTGTTGGTGAAGTGATGAGTGGCAACCTCCAACAAGGTCACCCCTCACCGACCCCAAACGAGTGTTCGCCGACTTCGCCAACCGCTAGTAAGGGCTTGCGAGGGCCTACAAGCCCTCGCTCATAGCCAGCAAGGGCTCAATGCCCTTAGCTTGCTGTGGGTGAGGCCACCCTCGCTAGATTTGATGAGGATTGGCCTACAAGCCCTCGCTTGCAGCCAACTAGGGCTCGACGAGCCTCGCCCACTATCGACAATGGGTGTCAAGCCCTCACTAGCCCAAGGCGAGGTCGACAAGTGTTTGTAGGCCCTCGCCGACCCTTCTAAGTAGCCGTCGGCCGACGCTGGAAAAGAAAAAAAAAAGAAGAAGAGAGAGAAGGCAGATGGATGTGATAGTTCCTTATTAGCATCCACAAATTCCTTGTTCTGTAAGAGAGAAAAGATGAAACTTCCAACACTAAACACCAGGACACGAAAATTTTTGCATGATGTTATTGCTATTCAAGTACCTTCCGTGAGATCAAAGATATAACGGAAGTGCTCACTCATTTTCTGCTCATACTTACACCATAGTCGTGGGGCAAACATAGATGTCTCTCTCTACTTGTTTGCCTAAGAGAATGCAACAAAATAAATTTATTTGTGGTGTGGATAAAAGAAAAGGTTGATGTAAAGGAAGATTTGGGCTCTATTTTTCTTTCATTTCATATTGAAAAAGAAAATCAGGAAAAAAAAAAAAAAAAGAAGAATTTTCTCTATCATATAGACTGAACAATTGTATTGTCATAGGAATGAATTGTGAAAATTCAATATAAATTGTAAGGGTTTCATGGGTTCCTCAGGTGGAGATATTGGTTTGTTATGCGTTTACAATCTTATGTTGGAGCATGATGATAACCCCAACCACCATGGAATTTGAAGGCCCACTCGCGATAGCCCAATTTCAAAGATGTTCGGGTGGCCCGTCGCTTACAGACATCCAATCAACTAGCAGATTGGATAATCAAAGTCAATATGGACGGAAAACCTTAGATTGTAATTAGGTCGAGAAAATTTCAATTGATTTTCAATCAAACCTTTCTTCCAGTTGAACGTGATTACATGCGGGCCTTCAAAATCGATCGCTATCGCTCATATGCGGTGGTTGTGCGTTGAAAAACCAGTCAGAAGATGACCAATTCCTAATTCAAAACCATCGGAAAATTTCAGGCCAAACAGACATTTTGTAAGATATATGGTTTGACCAGGCCTTAGCTGTCCGGGTCAATCTTTAGACGCCATTAAATAGATTTCAGTGACTCGCCGATCGGGGGTTGGTGCCTGGTGGTGTCGAAGATGTCGAGTCTTCCCAATCCACCAACCATCAACTTTCTAACCGCTCTCAAGAACTTTCCTGGAAAATTAAAGAAGGGAAGAAAAAACAGCCGAGAAAATTGATGCCCCGGGAAGGGAGGAGATGGGTGCGAAGACCGCGTAAAAGAAAATTGTTGGGTTATGGTATGGGAAGCACGGGTCAAAGATGAAAGCACGTACCAAGATCAAATCTCCACAGGAATAGTTAATTTATGAGTTGTTTTGTTTTGTAAAATATAAATATAAGAGAGGTTGTCGTTGGCCAGTCTAGATACTTGATTGAGATTGATAAGAGAGATGATAGCACATCGAGCAAGGTGTCTAACACAATCTTTTATTTCCCTAAAGACGTAAAAGGATTCCCCTCTGTTTAGACAAAATCAATCGATCGGGGGTTCATTTTTATAGGAAAATCCAGGAGAATTCTATTGTGTCTATGTCAATTCAACTTTAAACATATTATATAGATGTTAATTCAGTCATAAACTTTTTTAAATTAGCAAATTTAGTTCAAAAATCATATATGATCATATAAACGGAATATTTCCTGTGAAAATCGGCACAAATGATTATGTCGGAATTTCACGCAAAAGTTTAGAACTAAATTTGTTATATTAAAAAAATTTATGATTGAATTGAGATAAGTATAATAAATTTAGGATTGATTGAATAATTTTTCCTAGAAAATCATATTTTACCTTATAAATGCGCATGATGTTACGTAGAAAGGGTTGTGCCCTCCACGTCACGGCCTTCTCACCCTATCACTCAATTTGATGAGATACGATGATATAAGAGATGAGGTCATCAGTGGCGAGTCAGACACTA
Organism: Eucalyptus cladocalyx; assembly: GCA_017140615.1. Classification (NCBI taxonomy): domain Eukaryota; kingdom Viridiplantae; phylum Streptophyta; class Magnoliopsida; order Myrtales; family Myrtaceae; genus Eucalyptus; species Eucalyptus cladocalyx. The sequence goes on from CM029525.1 coordinate 36,334,237, forward strand.
ATCTCGATTTAAAAAAGATAAAAGGCACATCGAGTATTGTTGGAGTAGGGCACCCTCAATCCAAATCAGATTTCAACCGAACCCCCTTGGTGTATACCTGTCAATGGAGGGGTCATTTCATAAGAAAACCACGTCTGACTATGTTACACCTGTGAGGTCGAACCGGAGTGCCCTCACCTTCACGGCGTCCTCTCCCGATCACTCCATTTTGAGGAAGGTGCGATCTTGCCCTCCCACCAAAAAAAAAAAAAAAAAAAAAATCTTGGAAGCTTCTCTTACAAATTAGAAACTGCCCGTCCGATTCGGGGAACATGCCACGAGAGCAACTCATCTTTCGTTGTCCAATCCATCTCGCCGCATGCTCGAGTCGAGCACGCTCGCCAATCATTTTTTTCTTTTATAACTTTTCGTGTCTCTTTGGACTTCGAACAACTTTAAAAAATTTTGCTCCTTGATTTGTCTTCGATGAACTGCCTTTCGAGGGACGAAAGGATCTCTTCTTTAGGAAGACTAGCTCACGCCTCCCTTCGTTTCTTTCCTCCCTTACAAGAAATTTTATACATGAATTCAAGTAATTACATTGGAGACTCTAGCCATTTCGAATGACGTGTGTAGATGCTGAATCGATGGCATGTGCAGGTAAAGTCGTTTTTCACCAACCAATCTATGTCCTATTGATTATCGACCCTTGTGCTATATCGAGTAGGCTTCCCGTCCTTTGTTCTTTTCCGATTCTGAGTAGGTTTGCCCTATTTGAACGATATTGTGTGGTAATTAATTAAGAGTTGCTCTCGACGTGAAGGATTTCCTGCCACTTTTGACTTCTAAGAGACAAAAGAGGGCTTTGCCTAACATTGCTTGAAATGTCTGTTTCCGAAGCCAATGGCAAATGACAATACAAACTCGTCGGGAACAGAAAGAACATAGCCCCTCCTTATTGGAACCTGAATGACCAAACGTTCGTGCTGTTTTAGGTAGGGTTTGTTCCTGAATGTGTCGAAGGCACTCATTTACAACATGGCAACATTTAATGTCTTCAAGGTGACCCCGTGATGATACAGTTCGAGGAAATTCAATCAGAATGATTCGCTTTCCTTATATGCTCGACCATCGATGTGCACCAAAATTCCATCTCTTTCTGCTAAAATGTAGACTTTTCTTAATCCAACAATGGCTTCGATTGCTTACACACACGTCTTAAGAAGGAAATTTATTTTCTATAACGCTCTTGGCCGAAAAAATTATTCTTTTGAACACATTGAATTGTTTTCCACAATATAACCTACGTTATCAATTTTTTTTAAAGTAAAATATCCTCACTTAACAAGTGCTACCAAAAGTACTCTGTTGAAAATACTATTTTCATAAGAACCTTGCTACGATTGTCGTAGAGGTACCAGATATGATGACTAGTGAAATTAGTAAAAACACCTTTTGAAGCACCTCAAAAATGAAAATTAACATAATTTAGGAAAATGAATTTCTTAGAATAAAAATTATTGCATTTCAAAGCAGAGTACCCTCTGACCTTTTTCCTTTCGATAGTTGCCTTTTACTCCTCCGACTGACCTAACAAATGGATATGATTTAACTTACACGGCATGGATCACACGCAAAAAAGAAAAAAAGGAAAGTCGATCCTCAAGAGTTATGACCATTTCTCATTTGGCTGCCGAACTCCTCCAGTAAGGACATTTAATAAAAGATCATTTCATGAAAAAGTAATGATTTTTTTAAAAAGCACTTCCCTAAAAAAAACATTATTTACATTATTCAGAAAAAATTAATCAATGAATTTTTCATTTAACAATTACAATCGGTGCCTTAACATTATCGTTCCAAACTAAACAAACAATCATTGCTTGAAAACGCTTTATATTTTTTTGTGAAGGAAACACACCCATTAACGCTAATATATTTTATAGATATCTCCAAGTACTAGAATCTCATCCTTGAATCATGGAAATAAATCTTATCCAAAACAAAAAAACCATGGAAAATAAGGGCAAATGTTCTCTCTCTCTCTCTCTCTCTCTCTCTTAGAGAGAGGAGTGGTCCTTATAGGGGAGCGGGTCATTTTATGCGGTAGGTGAGTCTTGGTAAGCATTGTCTTTTTCCCTTATATATATACCTCTCTTGAGTGCTTACCACCTTCAACTTAAGCCGTCCACAAGTCCTGTCTTCCCTGTGCATGCCCCACAAGCGGCGACCCTCCTCTCCTCCTCCTCCTCTCCAACCACCGCCCCTCAAACGTCAGCACCTCCCTCCTCCTCCACCTCCTCCTGAACCCCTCTCCCCCCTCGCCGGCAATCCCACCATGCCCGTCGACGCCCTCCCCGGTTCCGGCCAGACCGTCTGCGTCACCGGCGCCGGCGGCTTCATCGCCTCCTGGATTGTCAAGCTGCTCCTCGAGCGAGGCTACACCGTGCGAGGAACCGTCAGGAACCCAGGTATGGATAGATAAAAACCAAAAAGAAACGAGAATTCGATGCGGTGGATATGTTTTTTCCTTCCGGAGATAATCCATGTGATTATATATGCGTGTAGACGACCCGAAGAATGGGCATCTGAGAGAGCTGGAAGGAGCCAGCGAGAGGCTGACGCTGTACAAGGGCGATCTGATGGACTACGGGAGCTTGGAAGAAGCCATCAAGGGGTGCGACGGCGTCGTCCACACCGCCTCTCCGGTCACCGACGATCCTGTGAGTCCCCCCAATTATCCCCTTCCCCGTACTCTCTTAGCTAGTCCTGTTTCCGATTCTTGCCACAAGTGTGTCGGCAGAGCTGGAGTGAGGTGTGCACGCATGGCATATCCCTCGGTCTTTTCCAAGGGACAGATGGCCGAGACATGGTCCTGTAAATGGTCCTGTAATCCCTTCCAGTTTGCAGGGACCGAGTTTTGGGATTAATTACAAGAACGTGCGATGGCGAACCGATGAATTCGCATGAAAATGGATCTTGTTTTGGCAATTGCATCTAACGAGTATACATGCCTCGAGAGACTTTCAGACGATTGGAAGGAAATAGAATAAAGTAAAGATTGATCGCGTGTCCTCTTTCTTCTGTATTTTTTTCTCCTCCACCAACCCAACCGTATGGACCCCGGACCAAAACCTTAAAAAATGACATCAAAATCTTAATTCGTGCCGGCGCTCGATTGGCTTTTCTCGAAAGTTGGTCCCCACTTGAGAAAGAGGGACCGGCATCCTTCTCGCCCTTCAATCATATCCGCACATTAGTGACATTTTCATTAATTCTAACATTAAATGTTATGGGCGACCGTACTGATGTCTTTTGCTGCCTTTATAACGTTCATGTGATCTCAAATTATTGACTTGTTCGAATTCGAAGGAGCAAATGGTGGAGCCAGCGGTGATCGGGACGAAAAATGTGATCGTCGCAGCGGCGGAGGCCAAGGTCCGGCGGGTTGTGTTCACCTCCTCCATCGGTGCAGTCACCATGGACCCCAACCGGGGTCCGGACGTCGTGGTGGACGAGTCTTGTTGGAGCGACCTCGAATTTTGCAAGAGCACTAAGGTCATATTTGATTATTCTCCTTAATTCTCGCATCCATTTCTGGGCTGACCAAGTCAACGCGTCACTTGAGCCATCGTTGACCAAATACCTAGTCACGTATCGAGCATTTTTACCCAAATGTGTTAAATCCCCATGGTTAAAATAGATCCCGTATTTGGTCCTGCAGAACTGGTATTGCTACGGCAAGGCAGTGGCGGAGAAGGCCGCTTGCGCAGAGGCGAAGGAGAGAGGGGTTGACCTCGTGGTGATTAACCCTGTGCTCGTGCTTGGACCGCTCCTTCAGTCGACGGTCAATGCGAGCATCATCCACATCCTCAAGTACTTGACCGGCTCGGCCAAGACCTACGCCAACTCGGTCCAGGCATACGTGCACGTCAAGGACGTCGCGCTTGCCCACATCCTTGTCTTTGAGACCCCATCCGCCTCGGGCCGCTATTTGTGCGCCGAGAGCGTCCTCCACCGTGGCGATGTGGTGGAAATCCTTGCCAAGTTCTTCCCTGAGTATAATGTACCGACCAAGTAAGTAATCTTTGATGGACAGTCCAACTTATGTTATCAACTCTTTCGCTATGACCCGCAACAAACATTTTGATAAGAGATTGCTAAGACTTAGATAGATAGTCCCGCGATTGATTGTTGTAGGTGTACATGATGGTTAATACCAAAATAACTTCAATGTTTAAACAGCTTAAACGATAAGTTAATAGAATTACTCAAAGCTGATGTGGTCCAAGCGTCGATTTTGCATATTTTTGGACATAATATAAATGGAAGACTGGACCAACTGCAGGTGTGGGTTGTCGGTTCACTCTTGTAAGTTCCAATTCCCAATTGGTGTCATTTTCTCTCTATCTCTCTCTGTCTAGAAGCCACAGATATCTAGTTTGTGAGGGCAAGAGGGAGGAAATTGAGAGAATTCTGCAGAGGGCTTCATGACGCAATCCTATCATCATTATTAAAACTTAAAAAGATGAACAAAGAGACGGAAAACAAGAGTAGGAAAAATTGAGAATCAAGAGAAAGAAGATGAATATGGTGGACGGAGGACACATTACACATTATTGTCCTAAGGACACCGCCATCATCGTTCTCTCTTGAGGACGTGGCGCAGTTGGTGTACCGACCCTTTTGACTTTCGGCAGAAAAGATGTAGGACGAAATATTGACGCACGATCTTAAATGTACTTTTTGTGTGGAGGAGGAGTATCCTCACCTAACCCTCCCCAACCCAATCCATGTCCGTCGTTCTCTGGATTGGGCCCTCCCTGTCTTGAATCCCTTTGATCAATCATTCTCTCTTTCCTTTTTCCTATCCTCATGAGACATATCACATGTTGGTGGACAACTCTTGATCGATCTCGAACGAATGGAGTCGCTTTAATTCTTGTTTGTTTGTTGAATCCATGCGATGTGTCGAGATTACGACTGGGTGGTTCTCAGCTGATGTTGCAATGGCCCCCCTCTGTGCAGGTGCTCTGATGAGGTGAACCCAAGAGTGAAACCCTACAAGTTCTCCAACCAGAAGCTGAGAGACTTGGGGCTCGAGTTCACCCCGGTGAAGCAGTGCCTGTACGAAACTGTCAAGAGCTTGCAGGAGAAAGGCCACCTACCCGTCCCTCCCCCGCCGGAAGATTCGGTGCGTATTCAGGGATGATCTTAGATCCATCGTGGTGCGCATTTGTAATCCGGAGAAATGAGATAATTATGTGGGAATTTGTTTGTACTTTTCTAAGTCAAACCTGGAGATACCAACCCCTGAGTTCTGCATTGGAATGGAAGTTTGTCAATTGATCAGTCGTTGCAAGTTATCGTTGGCAGAAACGGAACGTCAGTTACCATCCCGAGCAGCATATTCACACATTAGATTCTTGTCTTTCCTGTATGTCGTGTAATGGGATTTGGCAAATATAATTATATCTCTAAAGCTAAATTCCGTGTTGAAGGTTAGTCTATTGTGTTCTTCCCTACTGTCCAGATTTTCTTCCTCAGATCTAGACCCTCAAATACATGGGATTTGTGGCCTCGATTTGTCTGTTCATGGAAGTATTTCCCATTCTTTGAGTCGTCCAAATTGAAGAGCGTCTCTGGCCACGGCTTGATTTCTAATCTCTTAAACATGCCACTATAATACATCGACTTAAGTGCTCGAATACCGACCGACTTAAAATCTAAATTAACATTCATAAGAATTTGGGAAAATTATTCAAAAAGTCCTAAACTTATTACATTTTTGTCAATTCAGTCCTAAATCTTTCAATTTTTACCAATTCAATCTTAAACATTTTTCACTTCTTGCTGATTCAAGCTATCCGGTTAACTTTGGCTTAAAATTCTTGCTGATTCAAGCTATCCGGTTAACTTTGGCTTAAAATTGCGAATGCGGATGGCCGGTGTTGACATGGCACTTTTAAATAATATTTTAATAATATCTTGAATTTTTTTATGATTTTTTTTTCTTTTTTAACTTTTTTTTGCTTTTTCTCGGTGGTTTGGATCTAACCAGCAAGGGTTGGTCGACCTTGCCAGCTCTAGGTGAGGGCATCGCACCCCTTGCGATGAGCTATGGGCTAGGGCCACAACACGAGCCCTTGCCCAGAAATGGTGAAGCCAACGACGCCCTCACTTGGCCAGATCTAGTGAGGGTATCGCAGCCCTATCTTGTGGCTGGCAAGGTTTGTCGGCCCTTGCCTGTGACCAGCGAGGGTCGGCCGACAACCTTGCCGATCAAATCTAAAACCCCCCCCCCCAAAAAAAAAGTAAAAATAAAATATCATTTAGAAAGTGGCACGTCAGTGTCGGCCGTTCACATCAATAATTTTTGGTTAAAATTAATCAGATAGACTTAATTGACAAGAATTAAAAATGTTTAGAACTGAATTGATAAAATGTAAAAAAATTTAGGACTAAATTGGCAAAAGTGCAATATATTTAGAACTACTTGGACAATTTTCTCTAAAAATGGTTTGACCTCGTTTTTGGTAGTTGTCCTCGTGAAATACAGTCGTGTTGGTAGGTGAAAACGTGATTAGGACAATTAACCGGCAAAGATAAGGCTTTACCCAATTAACAATAAACCAGAGGAGCTCCATTCTGAATAATATAATCCCATCATATCCACCCAATTTATGTCATTGATTTGTAAGGAGGGTTGGTGGGAGAGCCGTGTAGTGTCTGTATACTCCATCTTACAGTCTTTTGGCATTGTCAGCATTGGAGGCGCAGGGTGCAGAATCTGCCCCCAAAGATTCGAAAGCACAAAGGTTTCAGGAACGAGAAAATGTACTCTTAAAAGTGAAGGGACCGTGGCTTCTAACGGTCTAATACTCATTGATTGCCTCTAAATATACTGCCAAAGTCGAAAAGTGATTCAGAAAACGAAAAACGAAAATACTTGCTATTTCATATTGGAGTCAGCAATGACTAATGTCATGTTCATCTTTGCTCTTAAAAGTTAAAGCTGCTCTCTCTCTCTCTACATTCCAGCAATGATTAGTCAAGATCCACTGGGGTCCTCTCAGGCAACTGCATGCTTACTATATCTTCTCGTCTGCACATCGATGCATCATCCCCTTGTCCATTCTCTGATTGCTGGCTTTCGGCTGTTGTCAATGCCACAAGATGAGAAGCCTCCTTATTCTTGCGGAGTACCAAGTATGTGATTCCAGCCAAGTAAACAGCCATCCCTGAAAAGCCCAGAATTCCACAGACAACCTTGGCCCCGAGTTTCATAGGGCTATTAAGGAGCAACTTAATGAACGCAGTCACGAGGTAATATACGTTTATGCCCATTATCATAAAACCAATTATCCAAGTGACTGCAGCTACCTGGAGAGAATACAAAATCAATGAGAGGAAGAAGACAAAACATGGGGGAAGAGAGAGAGAGATGGCAAAGGCATGAGCAGTCTGTAGCTTCTCTGATGCCTGCCTTGAGTAATCAAGAGCACGAGTCGCCTATATCATCATGCTTAGTACAGGTAATTATGCAGACTTCCAAATCCACTTGAGAGGCAGATCATTAACCTTCTACTCTAATTAATAATAAAACATCCAGTATAGTAGCATTTTTAGCCGTCTAAGGCATTAGGCTTTACCATTGTTGAGTTTGCATATTGCCCCATCTTGGTCTTGCTGCTGGTGAACTTCAGAAGTGGCACGAGAGCAAAAGGAAGTTCAAATGATAAAATCATCTGCAAGAACAAATCGACCAATCGAATATGAGATAGTGGCACCAAAAGAAATTCATGCACATTCATTCTTTTGGGAGTCAAAAAGCTTTGATGCCCCTAGGACACCTCATCAATTGGCTAAATTTCAATAACTTAAAGCCAGTTATTTGTCATATTACCAGAGTAATAGCAGTAATAACAGTCAAAGTGAATTATAAGGGCAAGGATGCTACCGATGCAATAATGATTAGTTTTCCAGCTCCAGCAGAGCCACCAATTAGTGCAACAATTAAACTGGGAATTATTGCTAAGCATCTCGTTAGAAAGTTCCGAACCCATGGTGTCAATCGTAAATCTAGAAAGCCCTGGCAATGACATACAATAAGCAAACATTAGTACACAAACTAAAGATTCAAGAAAGGCCACTAAAAAACTCAATCACAAAATGCACAAGAACTTGCAGGAAACAAAAGGCTTGTCAAATAAATTGATTGTGGAAGGTATCTTTAACTGCTCTGAGCCCTAATTTTTATTCAAGACTGTTCAGGTAAGATAAAGATATTCCACAAAAAGTAACTATTTATCACCTGATTAAAAGTAGACGACATTTCATTGCTCTTTTTTTTTTTTTTTTGGTAAAGGTAATTATATAAATAGGGAAAGGCTCATTGCTCTTGTATTACACAAATATAAACAAACAATTTTTTATTTTTTTTCTGATGTCTCTCTCGTTTTGACCAACCCCAAGACCAAGTATATTCGAATTTACAATGGCAATGCTGAACTTCAGAAACAGAAGCAGAACTAGATTATTTCACTTCCATACTGTAGAGAATTAATTCGTGAATACCTGCATTACATACTGCCCTGCATATGTTCCTGTTATGGTAGAACTCTGACCCGATGCCAGCAAAGCAATTGCAAAGAGTTTAGAACTCCAACTCCCTAAAACATTCTGCAAAAATTCATTTAAATTATGGCCATACTTCCTTCAATTGACAAATGCATAACAAAAAATACAAACAGCAATTGGAAGATATTTCCTTTTTAATATCTGCCATTGCTAAAATCACATACTCTTAGCAAAAAGGAGGCTTTGTTCAAGTCCAAATCCTGGCAGCTAGCCTTATCTTGTGGATTCAAGCTCGTTGAGTTGCAAACTGCACCACTTACGGATATTACTGAAATATTAATGAGAAATGCCACCAGGAGAGCAAAGGCGCTTTCTATCGTATAAAACCTGCAAGCTTCCTGCCCGAAAGTGCCATAAATGCTTATCATTAGTTTGCTGAACTAACTATCACAGCCAGAGAAAAAGATTTCGAGATATAATATAAATTTTTCTATGTCTCTCCACTAACCTACTATATGAACCAAAACAAGTGAGGATCTTTTTGAGGTCAACACATGCTTGTTTTTATAATGAAGTGCAGGAATTTGTCAGCAAAGAGCAAAGCGAATGACTAAATTTGAGTCAATCTAAGATATTTGAGGGAAATGGAGTAATACGGTGATATTAATTGTCTCAGGGTCTTGGGGATATCAACATGGACTTTACCTTTGATGAAAAGGACTTCTCTAAAAGACGATAAATCAATCAAACCTTAGGGCAACTCAAAGAGGTACAGGCTAAAAGCAAAAGAAGGTTACACACTTAAGGCATCACCGCATGAAATTACTACAAATACGCTGTAGAAACTGTGTAGTTACAAAAGAAATTACTTTGATGCCACGAACAGATCGTGGTATTTTCCGCGAAAGCACCAATGCTGAATGGAGGAACAGATTATGCCTGAATAGAACCCAAAAAGTATCAGATGAATTTTGAGCAGAAAAAGATCATAAATATATCTGCACAAGTAAAAAACTTACGGCATAACCATAGCACCAAGCAATGATATCGCAAGTCCTGTGGCGCCATTTCCTTTTAGTTGGGGAACAAAAAGCCCATCGAGAACTTCACTAGCAACTGGTTTTGCATAGCCAAGCTCCCCAAAAAAGCAGGCCGCAATTGTAAATACAAGAAAAGCAATCAAGAACTCAAGTTTCCTGACCTGTAAAATGTAAAACCCCGTGAATGGTAAACCCAAAATCAAGTTTAACCTTCTTAATCTATGATATTCTCACAATATACACCTTCATTAACGTACCTGCTACTGTACTTGTTTCTATCTTTTAGATATCGAGAATCAAGGAAATAAACTTTAGCCTGAAAAGAGATGGACACGAGAAATTGTCGACATACCCCATACTGCTGTAATGCTAGAAGCATCAATGTGCTGAGCCCCGTCAATAGAACACCACACCATAGTGGAATTTTGAAGAGCATGTTTAATGCGAAGGCAGTTCCAATCACTGAAAACGTATAGACAGACACTTAGAAGTCCAGTTTATAAGCTGCATATCCTGAAAAATAAATATAGGCAATGAATGTTGAACATGCAATGTGCGTAGGTGTGCAGCCATGGTCATTGCAACAATCAAAGCCTTTGACTGGTGCCACAAATTAGATTTACTAAAATCTGCCGGGGCCAACAGAGAATATTACCTTCAGGAATGTCACAGGCAACTATAGAAATTTCAGCGAGAACCCATAATATGAAATTCGGCACCTTAGGGTATTCCATCCTGAAATGTTCTGCTAGATGCTTCCCTGTGGCGAACAGTTTAAGAAACAGAATTTTCTGAATTCATATAGTGGGACATGAAAGAAGAGCATGCCAGCCAGCATTCACGAAAATGCAGAAAGTAACTTGTCTGGAGATCCTACCTGTGACGACCCCTAGTTTGGCTGCAAGAGACTGAATAATTAGAGCAGCACAAGAAGCCACTAAAATGATCCAAAGTAACTGCATAGAATGAAGTAATTTTAATTATATATCACATGTGGATGAACCTTACAGCAAGCTCCCCATGATTCTCTGCTGGCAACATCATTATTTGATGTATCAGGCCATCTTATATCTCATCAATGGCGAAACTTAAGAGAGCCATTCAATCATCAGTCAGCATGAAGCATGGCAAGGACTTCATGCTCACATACGACTCTAGCAATATGTCTATGGGCAGGGGATCCTCACAATTGGTTTTGAAGACTACGCTACGAGGAGTTCCGATGTTTCTAAACTTTGGAGTCAGAATTCAACAAAAAGAGGGTTCATGAATGGATAAGTTACACATACCTCATACTTGTATTGGGCTCCAGCCTGTAGATCCGTTTCAACTGCATCATTGGACACAAAAGCTTACTCTAAATACCACTGCAGAAGAGTTCGTGAGTCGTGACATAACAAGAATTCTTGAATGATATCTTACAGTTTCCAGGATCAATATAAGCTATTGATACGAGAAATCCTGGACCCATATATGCAAATAGGTTCTTCCAGCTCTTCCTCTGCATAAATTGTGCATAAAGTAGTTAAGCGACATCAAATTTATTGTTCCTAGAAGTTGCTGGGAATAAATGATTGATTGGGCAGGCATTGTCCCACTAGGAAACCCTTCCTATTTGAACTCAGCAAATTACTTATAGAAAAGCTAAAACTAGTGCATGCCCAACACGAGACTCTATCTGCTTTGGGAGTGTTTTTAAATTTGAGATATTAGGTAGAGTTCTCCAGCCATCAAGGCGACTCACCAAAAGATGCAAACACCGAAATTTCCAATTTTGTTCGAACTATATAGTTTATCTCTTCATGTTGAAAATTCATCACCTTTATGAGTGAATTCTGCAGTAGACTTTGATAACGAGTATCAGCATACGACAATCTACCTAATGGACTCTCATCATATTCAAAATTCTCCACAAGACAGTGCTTCACTGTTCTGTGCTACAGATTGCATAAAGGCACGACATTTAAGTTTACAGGGTATTATAACGTGATCAAGCACCTCAAGCTGAAAAATTACTTTAAAAAAAAAAAAAAAAATGGGACGAAAGTGACAAACACTCAAAGTAACGGTTCTCACATCGGGCACGACGATCTGATCTTCGGTGTTCGGGATCAAGGGGGCATTGGAGAAGCTGCGGTTCCCCGTGCTCGCGATGAACTGCGGCTGCCCGGACGCCGAAGCCATCGCAAGACTCTTCCTTTTGCTGCTTTGTGCTCTAAGCCTAGAACGAGGAATCAAGCCCGAGAGAAGCAGAGCGTGAGAAATCACCCCAATCAAACAAGCGGGACGGCCATGCAGTACGGCTAAAGCTCATAGTCAATTAACTCATTGCTCTATCAAAAAGCGAACATGCGGACGGCATCTCGCTCATCAATCGCTATCCCATCCTATCAAAAACCAAAGACCCCAGAACTATTCTCTTCCCGCGACTCTTGGCGACTATGTTGACATGGGAAAACGCAAATTATTCATTGCAAAACCTGGGTTCTCCGTCGTCGTCTTCTTCTTCTTCTCGGTCTCCAATTTGAGTGTTCCGTCTCCTTCTCTCGCTCTATATATAGATTGATATATATATATATATATAGATCTATATATAGATACACGTGTAGATGCTTGACTCACTCTGTTAGTGTGAACTTGAACTCAGGAGTTTTAGTTGTTCAAGTCCGCGTAGGAGTCGGGAGATCGCTCTTCGCCTCACCCACGGGCCCCACAATCTCCCGCTCGCGTGCGTCTGGCCAATAAGAGCCCGCCACGCAAGAAAATCAGCCCACGTGGGCAAAAAGGAATCCCTAAAGAGAAAAAGAAAAGAAATCTTAAAAAGTTAAAAGAAATTTCTTATTTTTTTATTTATTTTTAAAATATTAATTTTATATAATTTTCAAACACATTCTTTAAGGATGGAGAAAAAAATTGTTGTTCGAGATAGAAATGTTACCGAATACACTTTTTAAGAGCCTGCCATGCGAGGAAATCCGAGGGGGCTAAGCGAGTCTCTGCTGTTGCAAAGCAAAGTCAAAAGAAGAGGTGGCTGTCGTTTTCACTTTGGCGGGCCGCCTCTGATGTTCTTTTTTTCTTTTTTGGCCGCCTCTGATGTTGCGCATCCGGTCCCTCTGCACTCTGCAGCGCTGCCGCTCTTTTCAAGTCGCGTACTCCCCCCTCCCCCCCCCTCCCCCACTCCCGCAGGAAGGGGGAACAAATATCGGGGGCCCACCCCCATTGGGCCGTACGTACGACGGACGCGCCCGTGTGATGTGTGATCGATCGCGGATGGGGGGAGAGCGCGAATGATCCGAGCCGCCAGATCAGAATCGTGTGGAGGGGCCCGGATGGACCGACGAGCGGTGGCGATCGCGTCTCCCGATTTGATTGGACTGGGGGCTTAGTTAGCGGTCTTGTCGCGTCGCTAGCATTCCCTCTCTCTTTCGATGCGCAGATGACATATTCCTTCCTTCATCGTGTCTCTCTGTTTTCGACAGTGACGAAAGCTCTCTAAACGACGACAGCACGATGGCCTACGGGGGCTTTGCCAAACTCATAGGGTGCCAAAAATATAAAAAGGAGGACCACTTTCGTTAAATACTAGGGAGAAGTCGAGATTCTCTAATCACTAAGTCATTGGGTGCGGTGCAATGTGCACCACTGTGGACTACATTGATGAACCTTTTGCGCGTTTTGAGATTGGGCATACCTATTCGAATTCCAAAATTATATCGTCACTCTTCGCTGTAAAGATTTAGAAGATCAGAGAGATAAGGACGTTCACTGGAGTGCACATTGATGCCTTCGGAGCTGAATGGGAGTGCGAATCTCATCATCGTGCTCCCCTTTCAGATCTGCCCGCTGAAAACGAAATCCATTTTCCCCGAAAAATTATTTGCATTCAACTATAGATGGATGTAAAATATATATCTTCTCACCATCCCCATAGTGTATGAGACAAATGGATGCAAATCCATTTTGTTGGAAGACACACAATATCTTCTAGATACCATTGGGATCAATTAATAGGATCAATTAATATCATATCTGATTCATAGATTATTTGGTTTCCTTTTCTTATACATGATTTGTATTATATATCTACGATTGTACATTGAGATGTATACACAGAAATATAGAAAATTTCCCCAACGCTCTCTTCTCTTTTTCCTTGCCTTCGTCTTCTTTCATGGTATTAGAGCACAGCCGTGCTTCTGTATTTCGCTTTCGCCCCTTTTTTTTTTTCTCTGATTGGCTACCCGCAAGAACAGACTAACCAGCAAAACAGCGTTAGCACTCCGGCGTGGCAATCAGTAACTTGAATTTGGTTTTCTCAACCAACGAAGGAAGGAAAAGATCTTACCACCGCCATGGCCGATGAGCAAATACCTACCTCGGGGGAGCAGGATCTCATGCGGAATGCAGCTGGTGGAGTTCAAAATCAACATATTACAGGGCCATTGATTCAGTGGCAACCCAACCCGGGGCAACCTACTTCGGGTTTTCCATACCAATGGGTGCCAATGCCGATGTATTATGGGAACAACTCAATTTTTTCTTTTCCAGGAACTCAGGTGCGCAAAGATGACTGCCCACCAGCCACAAATGGAGCGGGCACAACAGAAGGATTCGGGTCGTCCTATGCGAATACAGACCCCAATGGGGCTGGCGAATCAAACATAGGGGCGTCAGGCGGGTCACGCCAAAACTCAAATCCCTACCCGCGAGTACCACCCGGTTTCCTGCCGTTCCCGTTCGCGGCCGGCATGGGTCATCTAGAACCCAGCGACGCGTTGTACATCTCCACCGCCGATGGATCGGAGTTGCGGCTCATCAGCCACCTTCTCATGGGACCAGAAAATTACTCAAGCTGGTCACGAGATTTTCGCCGAGCCCTCATCACAAAGGACAAGGACGGCTTCATCGACGGGAGCATACCCATCCCGACTGATGAGAAATTGGCACGACAATGGAGAAAATGTAACCAGTTAGTGAGAACTTGGGTTGGAAATTGTATAAGCCTTGAAATTGCCGCTGGCTTACCCCCAACAAAAGACTCAAAGACTATTTGGGAAAAGCATTAAAGAAATGTACGGGAAGCTCGATCGAGCGAAGATCTTCTTGCTGCACCAAGCCCTCACAGAACTGAAGCAAGGAAACATGACCATCACGGCATGCTTTAACAAGCTTTCAGCTCTATGGAACGAGCTGGAAGCGGTCGAGGAGAAACTAGACGGGCCAAAGGAAACGCTCCGACAGTACAAAAACATGAAAGACCGAGAAAAAGCCACTTGGTTTCTCTTGATCTTAAATGACTCTTACCTTGGTTTCAGGTCGCAGATATTAGCAATGGAGCCTGCACCGCCTCTTGGCCGGATCTTCCAGTTGGCGATGCAGGAGGAAAGCCAACGTCTTACCTCGTCGGAGACCAAAGGCGTCGAAAGTATTGCACTGGCGGCGGGGGGAGAAAGGGTTTCGAAAACCCTAGACAGAAAGGAGAAAGGAGAAAGGAGAAAGACGTGCGGCGCTAGGGTTCCCCACGGATCCGCACATATATAAGGCTTCTAGCTTCGACGACCAAGATCGCTCTTCATCATCTGACGGTCCCAGAGGCGCCCGCGACTTTCAGATGATGAACGGCTGAGATGGGCGCGATCTTCAAAACTTGAACGGCCGAGATGGTTCAACATCAAAGGGATCCAACGGTGGTTATTTTTCAAGAATTATGGGCGAATTCAAAAAATAAAGGGAAATTGTACTGTGAATTTTGCAAAAGGCCCCACCACACAGTGGAAAGTTGCTGGAAACTACATGGTCGACCTGGAGAAAAAAAGGGAAAAGAATCGTTAGCAACAGTTGCTTATCAAATTAATGGATCAGCAGATTTCACTCAACCCATCAATTATGGGCAATATCAACAATTGTTACAAGCCCTTCAAAAAATGGAGACCCCTAACAGAGGAGGCAGCTTCACAGGTATTTCTCATAGCCTGATAAATATGATATCAAGAAGTATTTGGATTGTTGATTCCGGAGCTAGCGATCATATTACATGTGACAAAAGTCTGTTTTCCATTATTCAGGAAAAGTTGGATAATCCCATTACTGTCCAATTACCAAATGGAAACACCACTCATGTCACCATAACAGGAACAGTCCAGCTTAGTTCTAAGATTATCCTCAAAAATGTTCTCTAAGTCCTAGGTTTTCAATTTAACCTGATTTCCGTGTCTAGAGCATGTGAGGACAATTCGTGTCATGTTTTTTTCAATGCTGATTCCTGTATTTTTCAAGGCCGTTCGACTGGCAAACTAATGTGTTGGGGTAGCCTCTATGAAGGTTTATTTTTTTGGAATAATTCATCCAAGGAACTTAGTGTTTCTGATATCCTTTGTAATAAAAAAATCATTGTGTAATTTGACCACCAATGATGAAAATTGTCTTCTGCATTCCAGAATTGGTCATAGTTCTTCATTCCCTTATCCTCAATGTCATGTTTGTCCGCTTGCAAAGCAATCACGTGTTCCCTTTCCCATAAACAAAAATCGTGCAAACAATATTTTCTCATTACTTCATATTGATGTATGGGGACCATATCATACCCCAAACCATGATGGGTCTCGATTTTTTCTCACAATTGTGAACGATCATTCTAGAGCCACATGGATTTTCCTCATGCAATCTAAGAGTCAAGTTTCATCGAACTTGAAAATTTTTCTTTCTCTGTCAAAGACTCAATTTGGGAAATCTGTGCAACGAATCCAAACGGACAATGGCACGAAGTTTTTTAATCATGACTATGCTGCATTATTCTCTTATCAAGGGATTTTGCATGAGAGTTCATATACTTATACACCACAGCAGAATGGCGTGGTAGAACGGAAGCATAGCCATTTATTGGACGTTGCATGAGCTTTGAAATTTCAAGCTTCAATTCCAAACAAATTTTGGGGTGATTGTGTATTGACTGTAGCATACTTGATCAACCGCACACCAACCAAGGTACTCAATGGACGAACTCCTTTTGAGTTACTTTTTGGCAAGAAACCTCAGTTAAGTCATTTGAAGGTTTTTGGTTGTTTATGCTATGCCACAATAGTAGGCCCTAGAGATAAGATGGGTCCTCGTGCCCGCCGCTGCATATTCATGAGATACCCTATTCTTCAAAAGGGATATCGAGTGTTTGATCCATTAACAGAAGAGTTTTCTGTAAGCAGAGACGTCGTGTTCCATGAATCTGTTTTTCCTTTTGCTACTCAAGACTCAACAATTGATAAGATACACTCTTCTGTTACCCATATAGAGGAGGTCTCCAATCATCCGGAATATGCTTTCTTCCCTTTCTCCGAATATACAAGCAACTCTCCGGAATTTCCATCCCCTGGTGAAGTGATTCCTCCTATGGAAGTGACGGCTCAAGACACCAATGAAGGGGATACAAATGAATTTTCTCAGTCACAGACTCAAGCAGACCAATCACCTCCAAAGAATGATCAACCGAGACGTTCCGGATGAGCTACACGCCCGCCAACTTGGACCTGGGATTACATATGTGGTGCATGGAACCCGCCAGGTACTAGATTTCCAATCTCTTCCTATGTATCTTTTGATCAATTATCTCCGGAACATCGATGTTGCATCACTCGCATATCTGAAGAGCGAGAACCATCCACTTATAATGAAGCATGCACTGATCCGCGATGGCAAAAGGCTATGGAGGCAGAACTCCAAGCCTTAGTGGACAATCAGACATGGGAAATTGTCCCATTGCCGCCTCATAGAAAGGCAATTGGCTGCAAATGGGTATACAAGATTAAGTATCGAGCAGATGGATCAGTAGAAAGATATAAAGCACGATTAGTTGCCAAGGGTTTCACACAACGCGAGGACTTCGACTATCACGAAACCTTCTCCCCTGTGGCCAAAGATGTTACTATTCGTTCTTTTCTTTCTGTGGCGGCATTTCAGGATTGCCCCTTACACCAGATGGATGTCCACAATGCTTTTTTGCATGGAGATTTACATGAAGAAATTTACATGGACATGCCACAGGGCTTATGAAGACAGGGGGAGAATAAAGTATTTCGTCTCCGCAAATCCCTGTATGGCCTTAAACAAGCCTCCAGACAATGGTACACCAAATTTGCAGACTCCCTGATAACTGCTGGTTTTCATCAATCCAAATGTGATTATGTTGTTTTTACATGGACCAAAGGTACATCGTCTATCTATTTAATGATATATGTAGACGATATACTTATTATGGGCAATGATGAAATAGCTGTCAAAAACTTCAAGGAATATTTGCATTCTACCTTTCATATAAAGGATTTAGGTCAACCCAAATATTTCCTTAGAATTGAGATTGCACGATCAGACCAAGGGATTTCACTCAGCCAAAGAAAATTTACCTTGGAAATCATATTAGAAACAGGTCTATCATGATGCAAACCAGCCGCTATTCCAATTGAGCAAAATGTTAAACTAACTATGGCAAATTATGATGCTGGAATATCTCAAGAAGATGATCATGTTCTCAGAGATCCTTTGAGTTATTAGAAGCTTGTTGGGAAACTCATATATCTGACTATGACCAGACTAGACATAAGTTATGCAGTGCAAACGCTCAGTCAATTTATGCACAAGCCACAACAATCGCATATGAATGCAGCTTTGAAGGTAGTGAAATATTTGAAGAGATGTCCTGGTCTTGGGATTCTTCTTTCCAGAAAATGTGATATGAGTATGACTGCATATTGTGATGCGGATTATGTGACGTGTCCGATGAGCAGAAGATCTGTCATTGGTTTCTGTATTAAATTGGGGAATTCTTTACTTTCATGGAAGACAAAGAAGCAACCAACTATCTCATTATCTTCAGCAGAAACAGAATATCGAGCCATGGCAAAGACCACCTGTGAAATAGTCTGGTTGCGAGGCCTACTTCAGGACCTTGGGATACGAGTTAGAGGACCTACTAAATTATTCTGCGATAATGATGCAACTCTCAAACTTGCGTTGAATCCCATTGTTCATGAGAGAACAAAGCACATAAAAGTGGATTGCCATTTTACTCGAAAGAAAATCCAACAATGAGTGATTGAAACACTGGGAACTGGAACAGAAGAACAGCTAGCATATATCTTCACCAAACCCTTATGTCAGAGACAGCATGCGTATCTATTGAGCAAGCTAAGTGTCTTGGATATCTACAAGCCACTAGCTTGAGGGGGAGTGTTGGAAGATGCGCAATATCTTCTAGATACCATTGGGATCAATTAATAGGATCAATTAATATCATATCCGATTCATAGATTATTTGGTTTCCTTTTCTTATACATGATTTGTATTATATATCTATGATTGTACATTGAGATGTATACACAGAAATATAGAAAATTTCCCCAACGCTCTCTTCTCTTTTTCCTTGCCTTCATCTTCTTTCACATTTTTCCCAAAAAATTTATTTGCACTAAACTATAGATGGAGACTCTAGGGCAAAAGGAAGGAAACAAAAGAAAGGAAAGGGCAAGGAACAAAAAAAAAAAAAAAACTGTGGCTTGGGCTCGTAAAATTGTCTGCTGATGTTTAGAGAGCTGATGGCTGAGGTGAAGCATGGAATAAGTAAGTTGTTTATAGCATCCATCGCAAGTTAAATGGGCCGGTTTGTAATTATGCTCCTTCGTTTTTAGTTGCATGGGCCTTCTGATTGCAATCGGGCTTACAATGCCTTCAAAATGGGCCTGTGGGATAATTGAGTCATTGGCCGATGTTAAGATGTTTGGGCTACTTAGGCCCGATCTGCTTCCCGCGTGGCCCAATCCATTGGAAAGTCAGGCCCTGTTGGGTGGCCTCTTCTCTCTAGTGCTCAAATGGTTAGCGCTTTCCCTAATCTAATCTCATCGAGAGAAAGATTCACGGGGGCCTGTATATGTTTTAATGGTAGCTACATGTTATTATATGATGGTTACTCATGTAAAAGTTACATTTTAGATCAATATCATTTGCAGACACGACAAAAACTACCATTGGATGTTTAAAGAAAGAGATTTAGTATTCATTATTGCATGTCACGGCAAGGAACAACAGAGTCGTGTTTTGCGCTCTAATCCTTGCACTTCAATTTCGATTTAACTTCACGCCTTTGACGGACTAGTCACACTTTACGTCACAATGTAAGAGATTCACCCCAAAAAAAAAGAAAAAAGAAACAGTTTCAATTTAACGAGTTACTTAATGGGAAATCAATTATAAGATTCACACGTAACTAGCTCGACCAACTTAACTATAACCCATTTTATCATTTGGTTCTCGGATAATACATTTTGTCAAACGATCACATTAAAATACATTACGGGCATGGATGTCAATTTTTCCCGATAGCATTGGCCCTAGTCATACGTAATCACTTTGTTTATGTCAGTCGGGATCACACAGGTGGCAAATACATATAGAGCCCCTGGTAATCAACTGGGTGAGCTGCTTTGGTCATTCTACTTATTTATAATCAAGGGCAAAGCCATCATTCATTCATTTGGTAGATGGGTGTTGGTTATCCCGATCCGAATCGAATCTATTGCTTTGTCGTCTCCCCTTCTCTCTCCTCAATTTTTTTCCTTTTACGCAATCAACTCAAATCTCTTCATCATCCTATTCCTGCAATCATGCTTGCTTGACATGATCCATTTCCTGATGAATCCTGATGAACCCTTTGGATGGATTCGCATCTTCCTTCAATCAAAGCTTCATTGATTCCGGTGCGCCAACAGGTGGCAGGTCCATCCCACAACGTTCCACGCTGCCACGCCTTGTAGGGCCCCCAACATTTGTGGAGCTACTAAGATTACCGATGCAACATGTCTAGACGTGAGACATGACATGACATTACATAATTCAAAATTGACATGAATTGCTTGTTTGTAATGAAAAAGGTTATATGCTTACATTGAAAAGGATCTGACACGTGTAGTCGACACGAGCATGACTAGGAAACACGAATCGCCAGCTCACAAATGTCACGTCGTGACTCGCCAAGTGCTTGCTCTTGCAGTTCTATGATCAAAACTTCGAGAACCATCACGGTTAAAATACAAGTGGTGCCCACGTTAGAAAGGCACCTTCCTCCCATGTACCAACCTTGGGCCAGTGATTCTGGGAAATCGGTTCATGTGTTCATGTCGTACTATTTTCTTCGTTTGGTTGTTTCCGTTCCCATTACACAACTTTCATGTATTCCAAGGAAGTTACACCAAGCAATGTCATCATAAAAAACAGTCGAGGTCGATTTGCTTTTTACTTTTTATTTTTCCTCACAAAAATTCAAAAATAAGAAAATGACATTTTAAGTTTTCGAAGATCATCATAGAAAGTTAGTATTTTACATGTCAATATTTGTATGTATTAAAAAAATTTAAGTGTTTGAATTAAATAAAAGTTAAATAGTGCAAGTCAAGTCGTAACATTTGAGAAAAAAAAAAAACCAATGAAAATTAATATTAAAAATCACTCTCAATAGACCCTTAACGTTAAGTGTAATTCGACAAGATAACTCAACTATCATGAAGAGGATTTTCGATATGCACGTAATTTAAAAAAATATCACTTTTAATGAACTAAGATTAGCATACACTAGAGGAACTCAAATTTTGATTCAACTTATTGTAGGAAATGGACTTAAACCATAAAGAACAAAAATTATGGACGGTTACATTTAAATTGGTAAAGATTTATGATATTGTAGGATCATTATATTGCACTTTTATATATATTTTTTGGTCAGTTCTACTCTATTCATACTCTATACTCATTCTCAGACTTTTACCCTGCCTCTTGTAGGGCGTGAGAGCCGAAACCCACTCCTGAAACTTACACGTCTCCACCCCCATCCCCCCCTGAGAAGGTGGGGATTTGAACCCCTCACCTCCCCATTCCATGTTGGAAGAGTGTGGCACTTTTATGTTAAGGCTCTACTTTCAAATAAAAATAAAAAATAAAAAGTTAATGATTTGGTCATTATGTTAATCGTGTTGGTAAAACGGGCATGGAACCCCCATTAGAAATCAAACTGAATAACACTTTGAACCATAAATTTCAAACATAAAAATTTCAGTTATATTTAAAGGTATATGTATCTTTTCATTTTAAAGTGAGATTCACAGTTCAGTTTCGGGAAAAGTCTTAAAAAAGTCCTAAACCTTTTGGTTTTGTCTTGATTTAACCATAAACTTTTTTTTTTTTGATTTGATTTAGTCCTAAACATTTTTACGTTGCACCAATTTAGTCATTTCCGGCTAATTTTGATCGGATTTCGCTTGATCGGACGCCGGCCGGGCGCAACGTAATGACGATCGCGCTAACATGTACAATTTTAATAATTTTTTAATTTTTTTTTTTAAAATTTTTTCTCTTTTTTTTTTATTTTTTCTTTTTTCTGCTCATCTTCTTCCTCCAGCCGGTCGCCGGAGCTCGACGACCGGCCACCTTGGCCGGTGGGTCGAGGGCGACCTCGCCCACCCGGCGCGAGGCCGCCCTCGAGGCTTGGGTGGCGAGGCTCGCCCTCGCCGGATTTGGCGAGGGTCGAGCTTTGCCCACGGCCGGCAAGGGCGAGCCCCGCCGCTCCTCCTCGCACCGGATCTGGCGAGGTCGAGCCTCGCCGGCCGTGGGCGAGGCTCGACCCTCGCCAATCCGGCGAGGGCGAGCCTCACCCCCTAGTGCGAGGCCGCCCTTGAGGCCTGGGTGGCGAGGGCGAGCCCCGCCGGCTCCTCCTCGCGCCGGATCGGCGAGGCGAGCCTCGCCGACCTTGGGCGAGGCTCGACCTCGCCGATCCGACGCGAGGGCGAGCCTCGCCCGCCGGCGCGAGGCCGCCCTCGAGGCTTGGGCGGCGAGGCTCGCCCTCACTGGATCTAGTGAGGGCGGCCCCGCTCGCTCCTCCTCTCATCGGATCTAGCGAGGTCGAGCCTCGCCGGCCGTGGGCGAGGCTCGCCGGATCCGCGAGGGCGAGCCTCGCCCGCTCGACGCGAGGCCGCCCTCGCGGCCACTGGCGAGGTGGCGGCGAGGTCTCGACCTCGCTGCCAGTCGCCTCGGCCGATCGCCGAGCTCCGGTGACCGGCTGGAGGAAGAAGATGAGCAGAAAAAAAATAATATATAAAATAATAAATAATAAATAATTTCAAAAATATTAAAATACTATTAAAAGTTAGACACGTCAACGCCGATCACGCCACGTCCCGACATCCGTCAATCCAATCCGGCCAAATCCAACAAAATTGATTAAATTAAGACAACATAAAAAAATGTTTAGGATTAAATTGGCAAGACCAAAAAAGCTTTAGAGACTAAATCGACAAAGTTAAAAGGTTTAGGACTTTTTTGACACTTTTCCCGTTCAATTTCTAACGTAGAGACCTGGCACATCTCCTCTGCAGAACTTAAATAAGTAACCTTATGAAGCTGAATGTCATAACGCAATCCCCATCCTGATGAAGGACTGTAGTAATTCTCAAAGAGACAGTTCATAATTCCGAAAGGAGTAGGACCGAAATTGCAACTGTGGCTGGCATAGCTGGCTACCACTTGTCTTTTGGATAAGCAAGGCAGGCCACGCCGACGAGCCTTTCTTTTCACACTTTCTCTGTGGTCCTTTCTCCACGTCAGGCATGGACCAGAGAGGGTTTGACAAGTGAGGCAGCTCTCTTTCTCGGGGCCCTTTCGCACGGTCGACACCCTTTCGATAAAGCTTTGATTCTTTGGATGATCAGTTGCCACCGCGTGACATGGATAAGGTCCAATCATGGAGGGAAACATTAGCTGCCAGTCAATCCTGCAAACTCTTGCTGTAAGCATTAGCAACTACCAGTCATGGAGAACCACTTTTTTATGTCTCTCTCCACTTTGATTTCTGCAAAGCCCTCGTCCTGCGTCATGAACAAAGTCTTGGCTGTTAGGAAGGAACAGGACAAGAGACCAGACCACAGATTGATTGCTTACTGCTCTTGTTTAGAATCTTCCAGGAGGATGTCACTAATTGTTAAACAAAGTGCCGTTAGAAATATGGCTGCTCTAGATTTGCGTTAGATCAGATGTTTACGCGAAAATACCGCCATGACTGAAAGGGACAACCCGTTCTATGTGCCGCCGGAACAATCCATCCGATAAGCTGTGAATGATGCCTAAGCAGAGAAGAACAAGAAAAGATAGCTATAAAGAAAAGGTTAGCAGAAGACAGAAGTCATGAATGATGTGATGATGAGCACCGTCGTGATTCTGAGATAGCATGATTAACTGATTAAATATTAAGAGCTAGGGTTAGTGGAGCCATATCTTTTTCTACTTTCTTAACAGCAATTTGTCTTCAGGGCATCATTTTTCCACAAGTGTGCTTATTCTAGAGATCAAATTCTGTTGCCTTTTCTTCTTAGCCTAATTTCCACCACACCCACCAAAAATTTGATTGATGGACTGAGCCCTCCATGGAGGCCCCAGATGGCAACGCAAGACGAAGCATCTCAGCTCCGTCCGTCCGCGAGTCAGCCAACGCCGGAGATATCAGATAAGATTCACATGACTTTAACGGCCAAACTTACACGGAAAGAGAGCGATCATCCACAACTCAATTTCCAAAGACCAGTAAATTACAATGAAGATCACCCCAAAAAGCTATATTCCCATTCCCCTGGAAAAATCTGTGCTGGCTTACTGACCACACGAGTTCGATATGAACGATACGAACAATACCTGATCGCACGGACTGGCATAAGAGCAATATTTACATGGAACAAAACCACTGCAAAACCATGGATAAAATTGAAAGTCGAAATTCCCAGGAATGGAATGTGAACTGGTTATATCCGGTCTACTTTAAGCTCCTGCTCTAATGGAAGGCCCCTTGAGTCTTTGACCTCCCAATTAGTTAGTGACATTCATCCTCCCCCTGCCAACTCCACACGATGTCCTTGAGCGCAGGTCTCACATCCTCCTCGCAGAACTTCTTGTACTCGAGGGTGTCGCCGGCGCACTTTGAGAACTCGACCACCACGACCTCGGGTGCCACCTCGAATACTTCAGCTGTCACCGCCAGCTTCCCTTTCCTCCCTTCATTCTTCCCCTGCAGCTTCAGCTTGAAGTCCTTCAAGCTCACCACCCCGAAATTGAGCCTCCTGGCCAGCGCCTCTAGCTTCCCAACTATCCCCGAGGCCGAGCACTTGGAAGTGAACATGGAGCCCGACTTGCGTTTGCTCTCAAACATGCTGGACAAATCGAACCCTGACGACATGGACGATATAAACTCGAACGCGTTGTAGAAAGGCGGCTTTGAGTTTGATCTCACCAGCTCCGACTCGCAACTGCAGTTCCCATCATTTTTCTCCGATTCCTGTTCCTCAATAGAGAAACCCACGGGCCTAGTGAACCCCTTTTGAAACCATGAGGTACTCATAATCTCTGGAATCGAAATTCTCTTTTCGGGGTCTGCAACGAGAAGCTTGGGAAACTAGTTTCTTAGCATCAGGCGAGAACCAACGTGGGAAATCATACTCAGCCTTGAACACCTTCCTGTACATTCTCATCACATTCTCTTCCTGAAAGGGTAAATACCCTGCAAGCAACACATACAGAATCACCCCACAAGACCACAAATCCGCCTTCGCCCCGTCGTACCCCTTCCTCCGCAAGACCTCCGGCGCAACATACGCTGGAGTCCCACACTGCGTGTGCAACAACCCGTCATTCCGGAGCTGCTCCGGCAAAGCCGAGAGGCCAAAGTCGGAGACCTTAAGGTCCTCATTCTCGTCCAGCAGGAGATTCTCGGGCTTCAAGTCGCGGTGCGACACGCCGCGGCTGTGGCAGAGATCAATGGCGCTAACCAATTGCTGGAAGTACTTCCTGGCCACATCCTCCTTCAACTTGCCCTTGGCAACTTTGGCGAACAGCTCGCCGCCCTTCACATACTCCATCACGAAGAAGATCTTCTGCTTGGTGGCCATCACCTCCTTGAGCTCCACTATGTTGGGGTGACGCACCAGGCGCATCACGGAGATCTCGCGCTTGATCTGCTCCATCAGACCTTCCTTCTTGACCTGGTCCTTGCTGACGACCTTGATGGCCACGCTCTCCTGGGTCAACAGGTTCTTGCCGTAGTAGACCTTGGCAAAAGTGCCCTTACCCAACAGCCTCCCCATCTCGTACTTCCCAAACAGAACGTTTCTGGGAGACTCTGTCATGCCATTCGATCCTCCGCCGGGCTCTGCCTGGTCACCCATCTGGGTCCTGAGGTGACAAAAGCTCGAGAATTATCGACGGAGTCCCTGTTAAAGTAAGCAGGAAGTGGATGGGTTTTCGGTTTTTAGGACAAAACTCAAGAGAAAGCTCATCAGGCGGCGGTTGTAAATCATCTGTTGGTGAGGAAGTGGATATAGAGGGAAAGAAACGGTGCGGTTGCTGTCTTGTATCCACTGGAGGACATGGTTTTTTCTTCAGAGCAGTGGGTGAACCTGGAGGCTAAGCGGCGAGCCCACAGAAATATCTCATAATTTATAATAGCTGAGAATAGAAAAAACAACAGTTTGCCAATTGGGAGGTGGAAACTTTGCGGTCGGGTGGGGACAGGAGGGATTGATGACATCCTTTGGACTCTCTGTTCAGCCATTTGAGTCTTTGAGGGCGCGGCGAAGCTTCCCTTCCACGGGAGTGAAGTTGCGCCGGATGCCGTATCCACCATTCTCAGAAACACTAAACGTTTCGATTGCATTGGACATCATTATTCCCTGGTTCTGGTTCTGGTTCTGAAGTATTGCGGGTTTACTATGACGGTTCACTTCAGTTAGTACTATTAATTTCGGTCCTAAGTTAGAATTATCCTACCTCTCTCACTTATTCGCATTAGCATACTCATTTTGTTATGTAAACAAACTTCTTTGACCTTTTTTTTTTTTTTAAATTACAAAAAAGAAAAGAGATTATAAACCTTATTCATCACTGTTGTCCTCTTAGCCCCTTTTCAGATGCTTTGGTCTCTGATGTCATTTCATTTCATTCAGCTAAATTAACACAGCAAAAGAGCTTAGGGAATAGTAGGATATTACGGATAACATGATTTGGAAATGGTTATGAAGTCTTCTCCTGAGCAGAGACAAGTCTTCTGACATCGTAAATGCTTGTTGATAGCTCCTGTAGCTACATCAATTAGCTTTGCCATGTGGGTCACCGATCACCATCGCCCTTGATGGCTCACCACTTCCGATGGAAACCTTTGATTTAATGGTGGAGCCTATTCACATAATGATGTCGATAAGCTTTACAATGGCTGGAGTTTTGAGTCATCATAACATGGTACCCACACGTATAAGTTGCTAGTAAAGGTTCAATTGAATGGTGGACTTGGACATAGGAAGTTGGAAGTTCTTGTAATCCCATCTCATGCCACGAACCCTCTAAACTTTTAGCCTCCGAAGGTGAGATTGGACTTAGAAAGGTAGATCCCGGTCGAAATCATGACTGTCAAGGATGGTACTGCTAACTAACCTTGGGGCCTCATCTGCGGAAACAGATTCATGGCATGTTTAGGGGAGTGAGACAATAATACGAGGCATGTCATTAGACTTTACTGACCAGCCCACATCTATAACCCAGCCCCGGGGTCCCAATTCGGGTGCTGGGCTGAACATCTGAAACACAGGTCAAGTGCCAAAGGCTCGAGTCTAGCGTTGGGGACTTGGGTCCTAACATCAGGACCATGTCGGGGTGACCGAGAGGGCAGACGATGGTGGTAGAGAAAGATGTTAATTTGAGGAATCGATCTTCACGTTTCCAAGGCAAATGTTCGCCCCTAAAACAAAAGCACCTAAAAGTGAACAATTTGTTAAAATATGTAATATATTTTATTATCCTACATATGATTCCAATATTATATTCCCAATAAATTCTCAATAAATTCCCTATATAAATTCCAATTTATTGCCCAATTTATTACCCACGTGTATTAAGTGATATTTGTCCGTTATTATATTACCATAATAAATGCTTGATGGAAGATATCGATAACGTAACTAACTAATAAAAACATCGTCGTCGAATTGCTTTCAAATCCTTACGATACGAAAAACACACCATCAGGTTTTAGGTGTATTGGTTAGTGGAACAGGATGCACATTTTCTATATTGCAGATCGATCGTCTTGTGTGGATCCATCAAAGGTTTTGAGGTTTCCCACTTCTAGGTTTCATCAATGGCTGGAGGTATGTTGATATTTACATTTCCGCAATTCGATCCTAAATTCTGTATGAATTTACTTGTTATTGATAAATCGGGATCTCCAAGTTTTTAGTTTATCTTCATTCTAACAGTTGGTATCGAGCCAGTTTGCAATCTTTGCCTTGGTGAAACTTTTGGAATTTATTTTTATTGAATTATATGTGGGTAATTTTCGGATTTGTATATGGCTTGGATTGGAATTTAGAATTCCAGTCAAATTCGGGCTACCTACCATGCAATAATGGATCTAAATGATCACACCACCATTAGGAAGAGAAACCCTTAAATTTTTTTCGACATATTACTAATCGTCAAAAGTTAATCGAGCGGTGAAATTTTGGTGGTTAGGGTTTTAAAGGGTAGATTGTTTTTGGCTTAATTTTGGTCCATACATGGTCGTTTTTGCCGAATCTCGAATTTATTCGTATGTCCTGGCATTCTCTTCGAAACCCATCAACCAATTTGGTCAAACATGGGCTGTGGGAGAAGACCCAAACGGCGGAACAGAGGCAGTTGCAGCGGAAGAGAGCTCGAAAGAATACCTCAGGCGCGTGCGTCACACGCCCCTGAGCGCAGCAGCAAGTGCGTGCAACGCACCCGCCCGAAGGGCTGCAGCGGGGACGCATGCATTACACGCGCCTGAAAGGGAAAAGCGCACGTGTATTGCACGCGCGCCTATGGTTTCTCAATTTTGCCCCTCCCTCTTTAGAAAAATTGCGATTCTGCCCTTGCCCGCGCAAAATTCCGATTTTGCCCCCCTGGGGTGTGTAAACTTATGATTTTGCCCTTTTGGGCGTAAAATTCTTGTTTTACCCCTTAAAAGTAAAATTCCAATTCTGGCCTTGCGTGCAAAATTCCAGTTTTACCCCTTTTGCATGTGATTTTACTGTTCTACCCTAAAGTGCAATTTTATGAATTTTTTTTTAATAAAATTAAATGTCTAGTGATCCGTATATATTTAATTAATTAAGGAGTAGCCATAGCATCTTTGATTATATTAAATTATATACATTAAGAGCCTTTGGATCACATATAGTTAATGACAATAATTGTAATTATTCACATTAATATTATGAATTTTATCCCACAGGAATTTTCAATATATTAATGTGATTAATTATGATGAAATATTATTTTATCTTTCTTAATTTACCCACAGGGATTAAGGAGGGGAATATAATTTGATAGTTTCATCATGAAGTAATTATGAATCAATTTAAATTAGAAACTTAGCCCACAGGTAGTTTTTGATGTTATGTGATTCATATTTTAAAACATGTTTTACATTGGTAAAATATGATTTAAGTTTATTTGCCTCAAATATATTGATACATAAGTTTTCTTTGATTATGATGTAGTCTTACCACCTATGATTAGTTCTTGTATAATTGTTCCCGAGTTTAATGGAAATAACTTTAAAGAATGAAGAGAATTAGTTCTTCTTCAATTGGGGTGCATGGATCTTGATTATGCTTTTAGGTCAGATGAACCACCCGAACCTACTGAGAATAGTACTCATGCTGAACATACTCATTATACTCGATGGGAGCGGTCCAATCGTCTCAATGTGATGTACATAAAGACAAAACTCTCTGCTAGCATTCGTAGTTCAGTCATTCAATATAACAATGTCAAGGAATTGCTAAAGGATATTGATGCACAATTCGAGTCTTCAGAGAAGGCGATGTCATGACCCTAATTATGAAGTTCTCATCATTGAAGCTTACCGGTGTAAGAGGTGTGCGTGAGCATATCATGAAGATGAGGGACATTGTAGCTTAGCTGAAGAATCTTGAGGTTAGGATATCATAATATTTTCTTGTATACTATATCCTAAATACTCTCCCACAAGAGTATGCCCCCTTCAAGATCTCTTACACCACACATAACTCTAAATGGTTAATTAATGAACTCATGACCATGTGTGTTCAAGAGGAAGAGATGCTACTAATGGAGAAATGAGAAAGTGCTCATATGGCAACACATGATAAGTATAAAGAGCAAGGCAAGCAAAAGGGAAAGGGTAAGATGCCTCTATCTCCCCAAGCTGGCATTAAGAAGGAATCCATGTGCTTATTCTGTAAAAAGAAGGGACACATGAAGAAGGATTGCGCCAAATTTAAGGCATGGCTCAAAAAGAAAGGTAACCAACTCACATATGTATGTTATGAAACTAATATGGTTGATGTGAGTCACAACACTTGATGGATTGATTCTGGTTCTACAATCCACATTTCAAATTCCTTGCAGGGTTTTCATAACCAGCGGAAACCAGTGGGAAGTGAACAAGGCATCTATTTGGGAAACAAGATGCGCTCACGTGTGGAAGCTATTGGGACATGCAGATTAGTTCTCAGTAGTGGTTTTGTTTTAATTTTGGAAAAGACCTTTTATATTCCTAGTTTTTCTAGGAATTTAATTTAAATTTCAAGACTTGTACCTTTGGGATACTCCTTTGAATTTTCAAATTCAACATTCAATTTATTGTATAAATCTGAAATTATTGGGAATGGTATTTTGTCTGACGGTCTCTTTCGAATTAATTTACAAAATAATGCCAATAATAATGCGATGCACGTTCATGATAATGCTGGGATAAAATGATGTATTGTGAATGAGGATTCCTCTATATTGTGACACCGGAGGTTGGGACATATCTTCATGGATAGAATTAAGAGACTAGTAAATGATGGAGTACTTAATACTCTAGATTTTACTGATTATGACACTTGCGTAGACTGTATAAAGGGAAAACAGATCAGCAAGTCAAAATAATGTGCTAAGAGGAGTACAAAAATATTAGAAATCATACATACAGATATTTGTAGTCCAGATATGGACTCAAATGGTCAGAGATACTTCATTTCTTTCATAAACGATTATTCACGATTCATGTATCTCTACTTGTTTCGTAACAAGCACGAAGCACTAGATGCCTTTAAGATATTTAAAACCGAAATAGAGAAACAATGCGACAAGCAAATTAAGATCGTGAGATCGGATTGAGGTGGAGAATACTATGGTAGATACACTAAAGATGGACAAGCACCTGGTCCATTTGCGAAGTTTCTTGAAGAACATGGGATTATTGCCCCATACACTATGCCTGGTTCACCGGACCAAAATGGTGTCGCAGAAAGAATAAACCGAACATTATTGGACATAGTGTGAAGTATGCTTAGTAACTCCAAACTTCCTAAGTTTTTGTGGATTGAGGCTCTTAAAAAGGCTGTGTACATATTAAATCGAGTTCCAATCAAGGTTGTTCCAAGGATGCCTTTTGAATTATTCAAAAGTTGTAAATCGAGTTTGCAACATGTACGTGTTTGGGGATGCCCATCTGAAGTAAGAGTCTACAATCCATAAGAAAAGAAGTTAGATTCAAGGACTATAAGTGGGTATTTCGTTATATGTGCCAAAAAGTCCAAATGATACAGATTTTATTGTCCATCTCACACCACTAGGTTTGTGGAATCAAGAAATGCTAAATTTCTTGAAAATAATCTAATTAGTGGGAGTGATCAATTCAAGAACTTTGTTCCCGAAGAAGATCATTCAGATACTCAACCTTCCACCTCAGATACTGGATTGGTTGTTGCTTACAGCGCCCCTTCAGTTCAACTAGTCGTTAAGCAACCAATCATTGAAGATCCACAACCTGTTGATATTAATCCGGTAGACCAAATTGTTCAGCAATTACCAGATACTATTGAACTTCCAGTAAAACAACATACTCCTCAGGAGGATATTGATGCGATATTAAGAAGGTCTACTAGAATGAAGAAATCAACAATTCCTAATGACTACATTGTGTATTTACAAGAATCTGACTATAATGTTGGAGCTAAAAGTGATCCTGAGTCATTTTCACAAGTCATGAGTTGTGATAAATCTAATTTATGATGCAATGCCATAAAGGAAGAGATAAATTCTATGGCATCAAACGAAGTCTGAGATTTAGTTGAGTTGCCTGATGATGCAAACGCCATTGGTTGTAAATGGGTCTTCAAAACTAAGAAGGATTCATTAGGCAATATAGAGAGATACAAAGCCAGACTCATTGCCAAGGGATTTACTCAAAAGGAGGGAATCGATTACACGAAGAAATTTTCTCCCATATCCAAGAAAGATTCTCTTCGTACTATTTTGGCATTGGTTGCTCATTTTGATATAGAGTTACATCAAATGGATGTGAAAATAGCGTTCCTCAATGGAAAATTGGAAGAAGTGGTTTACATGAAACAACCAGAATGATTCTTCTCTAATGCTGGTGAGCATTTGGTATGCAAGCTTAAAAGGTCTCTATATGGCTTGAAACAAGCATTCCACCAATGGTACTTAAGATTCCATGAGGTCATCTTTTCATTCGGTTTTAAAGAGAATGTCATGAATCAATGTATATATCAGAAGGTTAGTGGGAGAAAAATTTGTTTTCTTGTGCTATATGTAGATGACATTTTACTTGCAACCGATGACAATGGGTTATTATATGAAGTGAAACAATTTCTCTCTAAGAGCTTTGATATGAAATATATGGGTAAAGCATCTTATGTCATTGGCATTAAGATCCATAGAGATAGACCTCGAGATATATTGGGACTATCTCAAGAAACCTATATCAATAAGATCTTAGAGAGGTTTCGGATGAAAGATTGTTCACCAAGTATAACACCCGTAGTGAAGGGTGATAGGTTTAATTTAAATCAATGCCCGAAGAACGATTTTGAAAGGGAACAAATGAAAATCATCTCATATGCTTCTGCTGTTGGAAGCTTGATATATGCTCAGGTTTGCACTCGACCCGACATAGCCTTTGCTGTGGGAATATTGGGAAGATACCAAAGTAATCCAGGTATGGACCACTGGAGAGCTGCAAAGAAGGTGATGAGGTACCTTCAAGGAACAAAGGGACACATACTTATGTACAGACGGGCGGACAACTTGGAGGTAGTTGCTTACTCGGACTCAAACTTTGCTGGCTGCGTTGATTCCCATAAATTAACATCGGGATATATTTTTGTGTTTGCTGGCGGAGCTATATCTTGGAGGAGTGCAAAACAAACCTTGGTTGCCACTTCCACTATAGAGGCATAATTCGTTTCCTGTTTTGAGGCCACCTCACATGGTGTGTGGTTGAAAGGTTTCATATTGGGGCTTAGAGTTATGGATTCCATTGCTAGGCCATTAAGAATATTTTGTGATAATTCAGCTGCAGTTTTTATGGTTAAAAATCACAAAAGTGGTAGTCGAAGCAAGCATGTCGAAGCAAGCACATCGACATCAAGTATTTAGCCATCAGAGAACATGTTAAAGAGAAGAAAGTGATCATAGAATACATAAGCACTGGATTGATGATAGCTAATTCTTTAACTAAAGGCATGCCTCCAATGAGTTATATGAATCATGTTTCCAAAATGGGCATTGGTCCAATCATGTAAATTTTTTTTATATAGAAGAATTTATGAGACTTTTATTCATTTATAATGTTTTTCTCAATACAATTATATACATTCAGTTATTATGAGAAAAATAATTACGTTTGGCCTGGAGTAAACATAAGGTTTATTCATTAAGTTATTTAATCACATATGGGCTGATAAAATACATTGTGATACACGGAAGATAATACTCGATCTAAGAGGACTCATCATGGATTCATGTATTTTATTTCAAGATGAAGTTTTGTGGGTTTGGGTTAATAATTCATTTGAAGGAATATTGGGATTAAGTGGGAGAATGTTAAAATATGTAATATATTTTATTATTCTAAATATGATTCCAATATTATATTCCCAATAAATTCCCTATATAAATTCCGATTTATTGCTTAATTTATTACCTACGTGTATTAAGTGATATTTGTCCGTTATTATATTACCATAATTGCCTTGATAAGATACCGAACGTAACTAATGTAATAAACACGCTAGGTCGTCTAGTTCAAACTCTTACGATACAAAAAAACACACCATCAGGTTTGAAGGGTATTGGCTAGTGGAACATGACGTACGTTTTCTATATTATAGATCGATGGTGCTGT
The DNA here is from genome assembly GCA_017140615.1 of Eucalyptus cladocalyx. Classification (NCBI taxonomy): domain Eukaryota; kingdom Viridiplantae; phylum Streptophyta; class Magnoliopsida; order Myrtales; family Myrtaceae; genus Eucalyptus; species Eucalyptus cladocalyx. The sequence continues at coordinate 36,368,104 of CM029525.1, forward strand.
GTGGATCCATCAAAGGTTTTGAGGTTTCTCACTTCTAGATTTCATCAATGGCTGGAGGTATGTTGATATTTACGTTTCAGCAATTTGATCCCAAATTCTGTATGAATTTACTTGTTATTGATAAATCGGAATCTCCAGGTTTTTAGTTTATCTTCATTCTAACACAATTGTCATTGTCAAGGGATGGAATTAAAGTACTAAAAGATAAAAGGACTCCCTAAAAGCATATTGGACGCGCGTCTAAATATGATAAAAGCAAAGGACCTTTACCGAATAAAGGACACGTCGAACCATGTGCAATTTTGTTCTCTTGGTTTAGGCCCCATCTTTCTACCAAAAAACAAAGGGACTCACGCGATGTAGACCTATTGGAAGTTTTGGAATACGGAATAAATCTCAGTTCATTCTGAAATTGAAATTGGATTAAAAAAAATAAATAAATAAACAAACGTGCATGGTTTTGGTGGATGGCAATAGTGGTTTGAAATTACATGTTGATAATATTTTGATGAGGATAGAGAGCATATGGGAATTAGCGCCAAAGGGATGACTCCACCAACCCAAAACAAGCTATCAGATTAGGAGTGATTACTTAGGGCGCGAATGATAACCATTTTGATCAGAAATTAATTTATGAAAGAGAAATAGATTTTTCTATTTTTATTTCTAGATGAGTTTCTAAGCAAAAATACTTGTTTAATAATAATACAAAATTTCTACTATAAAAATAGAAATTTGTTTAATAACGATATATAATTTCTTCCTTTTGGATGGTGGATTTGAACGCGGTGATGGCTAGCGATCAGCGGACAGTGGACTATGGTGATCGAATCGATGACATTTGACGGATGAATGAATGGACGACGGTTTGTAGTAAGGATGAATGATAAGAAGAATTTTATTTTTTATTTTTGGTAAAGACAAGACAATAAGAAGAATTTTTATTTCTAGAACATAAATGAGAAATAAAAATCATTCTTATTGTTCATCCTTACTACGAACTGGTTGTCCATCCATTGCCGCCGACCACCGTCCGTCGATGGTTGTTGCCATCGCTTGCACGATCGCTGGCCACTAGTCACCGATCACGCCATTGCTTGCGTCACTGTTGCTTCGGTCGGTTCTGCTACCGTCCAAAAGGAGAAATTTTATGTCATTACCAAACGAATTTCTATTTTTAGAGTAGAAATTTTATGTAATTATCAAATGGATATTTTTGCTTAGAAACTCACATAAAATAAAAATAGAAAAATATATTTCTCTTCCGTAAATCAATTTCTAAATAAAATAGTTATCATCCGCGCCCTTAATTTTTCATATACAATTATAAACTCATTTAATGTAATAATTAGAATTTTAATTAACTTTGAATGTGCTTCTCGGAGTGAACACAAAATGGACGGATAGATGCAAAAATGATAAAATCACTAGATAAATAATTAAAAAAAAAAAGCCATCTTAAAATCAATTGGACTAGGATTACCAGGTTCTCCTGAAGGGTTCGGTAAAGCCCATTAATGAGAAAAGGCCCTTTCCAGCGTCCCCAGTGGAGCGCCAAATTCAGAAACTCGGGTCCCTTCTGCTTTTACTTCTCCAGCTCGTTAGACGTGCACTTTATCCTGAAGAGATTCCGGATTATAGCACGATGCTTCCATGTGCTTTCCATTAGGGCAATAAGCACTTCAATCATCATGAGATCAGAGGGAGAAATCCACATCGAGCGTTTTTCAACAACGTTTTAAGCTTCTCAGCATGGCTCGTCAAGTCCAGTCAAGTCATTGTTGCACATTCTACGGTCTTAATTCGTCCCGCGTGCTCTCGAGCTAAATTTCGTAACATGTGCTACACCTCATCGAATAGTTGCTCGTGTTGCACGAGAACCGGGGAGCGCGTGTCTCCCTCTTCTAAGCCCCCCCGTGTATGTGAATGAAGACCCTTGTCAACCCCAACTAATGAAGATTTGGCTACTACGAAACAAATATATGTGGACTAGAACAGGTATCTGCACTTTCCTTTGCCTAGGTTTTCGGACTCTCCGAACAATTATTGCAGCATTCAAGAGATTTTTCGGTGTTCCGTGCCTACCAAAAATTAAGTCTCAAATGTAATAGTAACACAAAGTAAATGATAAAAGTCCTCTACCTATATACGTTTTCTCATTTGTTGTGAGTGACTTTTTAATTCTGACTTTTACTCTATTCTCAAATTTTTATTTCTCTTATAGATCAGACTTTATTGGGTACAATTCAGATCGAAGCAATAAGCTCTTACGAACTTGAGAGTGCTGGAAGTCGGAGTCTCATAACTATGAATTAATGAGTGAGGTGTTAAGTGCAAATCAAATTGAATGGAATGCAATTGTGCTTATCAATAACCATTTAAAATTCTTCTCTAATCCCAATCTAGCCCATTGAGATCATGAAGCCAACTGAGTGGTGGATTGGGTAGGTAAAGCCCAAAGACAAAATGTTTTTTTCTTCAAATAGGATGTCTCATTTCACCTTAAGTTCTTGAGACTCTTATTTATTCTGAAACTTTTTCTACAAGAATTATCTTTATGACGAACAAAAAATCTATCGAGTGCGAAATGTCCGGGACCTACATAATTACAATTATATCATTATGCAGAATGTTACATATCTTCCACCCATTTTTGCAATTTCAAACAATTTTTAAAGGGAAGGGAAGGGAAGGGAAGAAAATGGAATTATGAGGGAGGATAAGACAAAAGCCAAGAAGAGAGGGCTGACCTTATCCACATTCAAAAAAGAGCGATGCTGAATTCTTCAGAGGTTTGATTTCCAATTGAACTTTTTGTGGAGGACCACGGGGTTTGAATGGGAAGGCCGCTGTCTTTTCGGCCATTACCGTCCTTTTCAACCCGAGAAGGTGGATCGGCCACCAACTTGGCCACTTGCTGGTGCGGTGGGCGTCACTATTCGGTGAATCTGGGGCCTCATCTGCTCTTCTTACGACTTTTCACTCCACGGAGATCCAGAGGAGATGGTTTGACTCGGGATACGGAATGATCGATCAATTCAAGACCGACCAATAATGACCTCAATTCCTAATTCGTGCAACTTCAACACCGCCCCCATTTCAATTATATATATACATATACATAAAATTCGATATAAATCGTGCAGTCTCGAATAATTGCAGTCTCGGCATATATTGGGGCCCGATCTGGTCTACTTACGACTTTTCACTTGTCGGCAATCGGGAGGGGGTGGTCTGACTCGGGATACCGACTGATCAATTAATTCAAGACCAATGGCGAACTTTCTTCTTACATTGGCAACGACTTTTCACTTGTCGATGATCGGGAGGGGGTGGTTTGACTCGGGACACCGACCGATCGATTAATTCAAGACCAATGGCGAACTTTCTTCTTACATTAGTGACGTCAATTTCAATTGTAATTCATTGTGAGGCGTGACTTGGTCTTCTTATAGCTTTTCACTTTGTCACGATCAGGCTAGGATGTTTTGACTCGGAATACAGACAGTTTGACTGACTCGGGATATGGAAGAAACCACTACTAAATATCGATTAATATAGAGTTTGTTTGTTTCGCCAAAAAAGAATGGTTTATAAAGTATTCTCTAAAAAATGATTGCTTATATCGCTTGCAAAAATAAACGAACAAAAGTTATTCTCATTGATCACGGAAATATTTAGACATAAATCACTATCGATAATGAAAAGATTTTTCATTAGTTAATTATTTTAAACGATATGAGCGATTATTTTCAAAGAAATAATCTTCCAAACCATTCACTTTTCACAAAATAAATAGAGTTATTTTGTTGAAAATAAATGATTTAAAAAACATTTTTCTAAAGACAATTGTCTATATCACTTACACAAATGGAAAATATTTTCATTGTGAACAAAAATTAATGAAAACGGATCATTGACTAATTATTTCAACCAACATGAGTAGTCACGTTAGCATCATTTTTAGTTTGATCTTTTTGCTTAATACCAGGTGTAGACATATTATTTTGGAGATACAAATGGGGCATACTAAATTCCGTACCTTCAGCTCTGATATCATATGGGATTTTACCAAATATTTTATCAAAAGGAGCCTTAAAATGATTCAAATCCCCCAAAGACAAAAGGTGGAGAAACAACCATAAATAATTAGACACGTTTACAACTAATTCTACAGATTAGGGCGTAAATGAACATAAAGAATTAGACAAGTTTGAACAGCAAAGTCTATAGATTAGTGTCTAAATGCAAACCATGTTGGTCAAAATGGACAATAAACTAGGGAGAGTCTCGCCACAAGAATCTCGTCCCCTTCCTTTTTCTTCTCACTTCATTTCTTAGACGAACTCCTCGCCGAAAGAAAGATGCAATTCGAGGCCGGGGGGGATGATCAAAAGTCAAGGCACCATCCCACGCGACCTTTTGCATTTATCAAAAGTCGGCTCATAGAAAAGGCAAAAAAAAAAGAAGGGAAGAAAAGAGAAAGAAGGAGAAGAAGAAGAAGAAGAAGGGGACCAAACGTAACGCGAAAAACGTTGGGGAAAAGGGAACGTGCGAAGAAAGGTCGTGTCGTCGCCATCCACATTCCCAATTGCGTTTGCCCAAGTAAGCCCGTGCGTCAGGTCAGCGCTGAATTCACCGCCCCTTCCCCCCATCCCATTCCATCCCATCCCATTAACAGCACAAGAGAAGCAAAGCGCATACTTGTCTCCCATGTCGTGCTTGACTTTGACTCTCCCCCCCCCGTACCGAGGACTGACTCCCACCGACCCTGTCTTCCCACCTAATCCCCAACTTTTCTTCCTCGAAAACGAATTCGTCGTCTCCACCACCGCCGACGAGGGAATAATTAAACAAATTGAAATGATTTTGGACTTTCAGAATATCCATTTTATTTGTGAAGTTCATACTCATAAGAGTACAGATGAAGTGAGTAGATTGAGACCCATTTGTGGAAATTCATATACGAAATGATATGAAATATTACGGATGGAAATTTATATCAGTAAAACATATTTTATTTGAAATGTCCATTTCATCGAATCACTCTATAATACTTATTTGGGTCTAATTAATGAATATTTTGGGACGCGTGTTTTGGATATAATTGATTAGTGCCATAAGAAAGATCCGTGGACAAAATCGTACTAACAGCGAATCGTTGTAATGTGTATAATCTAGCGATGGTTCATAATTTTATTAGGCGAGGTTGACCCGAAACAATCTCATTTTAGGATAAAGTTACGATTTAGTAATTGGGAGTCCTCTTTCCTCTCATCTTCGGAAAGGAGCACATGGGAATTGAAGCGTTGACAGCTCTTTTACAGCTCTCCTCTCCATCTTTATCAGTCTCCCTCTTTCCTCCCTCGTTCCGCAAAGCCAGCCGTAGACTTTTTGGGTCATTGGCTATTTAATGGTTCGCGTATCCCCCTCAGCTCCGCACCTGGTCAATTCGAGACATATTCGGCGCCTCCAGCATTCAAGAGGATACTCTCTCTCTCTCTCTCTCTCTCAAGAAGGAAGAAGTTCGCTTTTGCTTGGTCTTCCTCCGCCGTCTTCCTCCGCTTCGCCTGGTCCTGCAAGAACAAGAACAAGAACAAGAACAAGAACAAGAACAAGAAAACGACCCTTTGTCTTCGGCGTTCCATGGATTCTTCTTCCTGGATTACTTCGTCTTTGGATCTCAGCATTAGACCGCTGCAAGTTTCAGAAGAAGCTCCGGTGAGTTGATTTTGCCTTGGCAATTGGGAAAGCATCGGCCTTTCTTGTTTCTTTATGCAAATCTCTGATATTTTCCTTCTGGGTTCTTGCCTTTTCAGACCAAAGTGGTGGAGAGCGACTTTATGGAGCTGGGAAGGACTGGTTCTGGGAACAAAGATGAGGTTAGCTCCTTCTCTTGCTGTAATTTTGTTTTGTGGTACTCCAGTCTTAGCCTATAATTTGTATGTATGTCGTGTTGCTTCTAAAGCTGGAGCCTCTATAATTATGATCCTCCGGAGGTTCTCAATTACTTGCTTTCCTAATAGAAACGATAATTGCGAAACAAGAACATTAAGTATGTTAAGGTTCATCTTTTTTCTTGATTTTACTCAAATCTGCTTTTAATAAATGATGGCGCGCACCCTTTGTTTGAAGTTATTTCCAAATACCTGTTGCCGTAAGGATTTCTTTATATTCTCTAAAGCAGCAACTTGGTCTCTTCGGAGACATCCGATAAAAAGGCAGCAACTTGTGTCGCGTCCTTGTTTCCGTAATTTCGCAATCTATTCGACGTTGCTAATGTTTCGTTTCCCTTTTCCAGAGTGGTGCTCTGCTAGAAGAACTGAATCGGCTGGCTGCTGAAAACAAGAAGCTCAGTCAAATGCTGATGACGGTGTGTGAGAACTACAATGCCTTGAGAAACCATGTGATTGAAATTGTGGGCAAAAATGCTGAGAGAGAAATCAGCCCGTCGTCCAAGAAAAGAAAATCCGAGAGCAGCACTAACGACAACGGCAATGAGATGGTAGTTAATAGAGCCTCGGAGAGCAGCTCGACGGATGATGATGATTTGTACAAGAAACCAAGGGAAGAAACAATAAAGGCGAAGATCACGAGGGTTTATTATAGGACCGAAGGGCCAGGCACTAGCCTTGTAAGTCAAAAGTGCATTCATACATTCTTGTTCCAGAGTTGAGCTCTAGGAGTTGAGCTCTAGCTTCACAAATTTTCGCTCATCGAGCTATCTCGTGTGTGTTGCAGATTGTGAAAGATGGACACCAGTGGAGAAAGTATGGACAAAAGATCACCAGGGACAACCCTTGTCCCAGAGCTTACTTCAAATGCGCTCACGCTCCAAGCTGCCTTGTCAAGAAGAAGGTCAGCCAAGAACATTCCCCCTATGTTCTTTTTGTGAAATTTCAGATTATGACAGCAGTACTATCTGCTAGCTGCTCGCTTTTTTTTCTAATTTACTGTGCAAATTATACGTTACTAAGAAGAATACCTAAAAGAATCGCTCTTGGAATTTCAGGTGCAAAGAAGTGCTGAAGACCAATCGGTCATAGTTGCAACTTATGAAGGCGAGCACAACCATCCAAGTTCATCTCTACTCGAGGCAACATGTGGCTCAAATGCCCGTGCTACTCTCGATTCGGTTCCCCGCCCAGCTTCTCTTAGTTCATCTGGACCCACTGTAACTCTCGACTTGATGAAACCCAAGCAGGAAACTGATGTCAAAAGTTCGCAACCGAAAGTAGATTCACCAGAACTGAGGCAGTTTCTGATAGAACAAATGGCCTCTTCCTTGACAAAAGACCCGAGCTTTACGACTGCACTTGCCGCAGCTATTTCGGGGAAAATGGTCGGCCCATATCCAACTGAAAAATGGATATAAATTAGCGAGACCAGGATGATTTCTCATTGTTTCTTGAAAGGAATTCCAGGAGGTTTCTGTACATACAAATTAGGAGGGAAAAAGCAAACAGGAAAAGTTCTCAAGCTTCAGATTCCGTCCAACTTCACCATGGACTGCTGCTGCACGTGTTTGAACATTTCAAGTTGGAAGTAGTTGGAGTTGCATTTCAGAACAGAAGTCAAATGGTTCGTTCTAGCCGTTGTTGAATGTTGAATCTCCAATTCGGTGGACATATCAATTCATCACGAGAAGGATTTTAAACTTGAAAGCACCCCCTCGTGTACTCCCTTTTGACATTTTTCTAATGTATCTAGCGTACCGTCTTTGACATTTCTGTTGTCTTGTAACATTTCCTCGGGTTGAAAGTTGAAAGGTCGGATGCATGAAGGTGACAAGCACGACTTCTAGACTAACAGCCCAACTTGTTTTCCTCTTTGATTCCATCAGTCTTCTCTTGAACTTAGACCATTATAAATTAGTTTTCGTGAATCCCTTGTGGCAATCGTGGATGAGTTACCTCTAATTAGATCGAGAAGTGTATAGTAGTTTATTGAGCGAGAAGAATTTTACCAATATATGTAAAAGGATGGGTAAGGTATTGAAATTTCTCGATGACATGGCGTAAGATCCATATATTGTAAGGATAGGCATTGCCATCTCTAGAGATAGAGAGAGAGAGATAGAGAGAGACATGGATGCCACGTGGACAGTAAAGCGTACAAATTACTGCATTGGTGTTCATGTTAGGTAACAAAGGTTTTTTTTTTTTTAATAGAAAGAGTACATGGAGCAAAACTCAAAAATTCAAAGAGTAAATTGAAAAGAAAATTCAAAAACGTTATTGTATATCGAGTAAAAATTCTAAGATTAGCCTTTACATTACTCCTTGGTAAAACATAATAAATGTTGGAGAAAAAATATGAGATACTAACGTTAATAAACATCTAGAGAAATTATGAGGATGTTGTCTATAGTACTATATCTATTTGAGTTTCCCCTTCCATATTTCGAAGGTAAAACTCCATGTCATTTGTACACTAGTTAACAAATTGTTTCTTGTTTAAATTTAGAGGTTTAATTTCCTTTTTAAAAAAATCTAAACTTTAGGATTAATCCCAATTTTTCTCAAACTTTTTTTGACTCAAAATTCAATCTAGTTCCAAATTTGTTCACACATCCAAAAATCATCATTGATCTTTTTGGATTATCAACATTAGGGCCAGTTAAAAGTTCATTATTAGAACATGCTTTCATCAATACACTCACATTCATACAGAACAACGTCAAGCTCATGGTATTGATGGCGATTGTTGGATCTGTGGGTAGACTTGAAGCTAGAGTGACTATTGAGATTTGGTTTTAGGCAAAAAAAAATAAAAATAAATAAATAGAATTTAACTTAAAGTTGGTTTTTTTTAGGGAATTAATCCCTTTTAACTGCTACATCTTAGAAGCATTTTCCTTGTCGAGATTGATTTTCTTTTTACATAATATCATCATTCACATTATTACATTAACGCTCTATTTGTTTGCAAAAAATATTATATTTGGAAATTATTTGTCAAAAAGTCATTTTTCAGAAAAAAAAAATTCTTTTTGGATGTTTGGTTGAAATCTGCAAAATAACCAAAAATATATATTTTATCATTTGAAAATGACAATCTAATTTGATTTTTCTAAATAATCATACCCTATTTGAATGTTAGTAACTTATGCATAAGTGAGAGAATTAGATGTGGGCATTGAGTCTCGAATTTGGCCTCAATGGCCCTAGGTTTGAGCATGAGGAGCAAGACACAAGAGTTAGGGTCACGAGCCCAGCCATGATGGACCCAAGCTCAAGTGTTGAGAACCTATTCTCAAGCGTGTCCTTGATGGATCGAACCTCGACCTCTAGACTCAAGTTCGCTACAAAGGGCCTAAGAACAAGCCTTGAGGTTCTTTCTTGTACCCTAGCACAAAGTTTCAGGTCCAAGGACCTATATATAATCATATTTTAAAAAATGATTTTTAAATTTTTCAAAAGGAAAATCATTTTCTTATTAAAAAGAAATTTTGTTAATAAGGAAATATTTTTTTGTTAATTCATTTTCCTAAGCAGTTTAAACGTCAAATAATAACAAAAAATATTTTTCATAAAACAAACGGAACTTATTATGCTTCAAATATTTCAAATTCTTAATAATTCGACGCGTTTAATTAATTTTGGGTTCGCATACTATAACATTATTATTCTCATATGAAATGTGGACTTCACTCTCAAGTAGAAACAGAATCATAGAAGAAGATCATTCATACAATTACATTTGATACTTATTTAAATAAAAAAAAACTTATATTCTCCTAAACACTTGCAGAAACACAAATCAAAACAAAAATTCCACTAAATTAAAAATCCATGGTGATTTTCATTTAACCGTATTTTCTTTTTTCTTTTTTTCTCGAACTTCATATTTGGACAAGGTAGCTTCTCTCTCTGTCTCTCTTTTGGGCTCAAGCGAGCGAAGGAAGAGAAGAAACTGATCCCGAAAATGGCGAGCGAAGCGAAGGCCAACGGCGGCGGAGGGGGAGCAGGCGGTTTCAGGGCGAGGGTGGATCACTTCCTGTACAGCGGCGACAAGAAGCACGTCCTCGCCGGCATCGCCGTCATCTCCCTCGTCTTCGGTGTTCCCTGGTTCCTCATGAATCGAGGTTTCTTTTCCCCCCTTTCTCTCTCTCTCTCTCGCACACACACGCGTACAGCTTTCTATTACCAATTGGGTAGCATTGTGGGGGCATGATGGTGGAAAAAGTTGAGACCTTTCGTGGTTTCTAATCCCTTGTCTTGTGTTCGGGGTCGATTGGCTTCTGGGGTTCCTGCCGCTCGACGTAATTCTGTGTGTAGCATTGAATTAAGGTGCTTTTTAAAGGGAATTGTTGGGTTGGATTGGATTGGTCCGTGAAGTGATCAATAGGTGGGAACTTTAGAACATCCTTTTAGATGGGTCGGATTGATTCGGAGGGAGGAACTGCAATTTGAATGTTCTGTGCAGAATGATTGGAAGGTAAGGCGAAAAGCTGCTGCGTTGGCTTAGGGGACAAAACAGAAAAGAAAGATTGCTCTTCATTTCTTCTTCAGCAGGACTTTTGCTGTTGCCCTGTGTGCCCCGCATTTATTGCTCATGGTTTTTACTCAAGTTTGGGAAGACGGAATTTTCGGTCATCGGTAGATTTTCATGTTTTCATTCCGCTTCATCATGGCCGTTCCTCAATAGCTTTGATTTGCATCAAAGCTTTCAGAGAGGAATTTGCTGGTAGGTGACTAGAGAAGTGAAAGCTCTTTAAGAAGCAAAATGTCGCTCAATGTCGTGCTGAGGAGATTTATATAAAAAAGCAGTTAGGGTTGGAGTTCGCTTAGCTGACAAAGATGGTACTGCATTTCTCTGAACTCCTGGATCCATACTTTAATCCCAATAAATTAGCCTGGAAATCCCATGTTGCTCATACTTCATTTTTATCACTACGGTCACTGGAAGTGAAATCAAAATACACATATAGGGATTCCATTCTCACTCTTATGGATATCATGGTTCACTCTTCCTGCTTCTGTAATGTTCTTTTATGAGTATGAACAATGAATATATCGGGTAGATGAGAACTTTTCAGCTTGAATACTATTAAACTCTCTTGTGCCTTTGATGTTTTATTGTTTTTGAGTTAAAAATGTCCTTATGTTGTCAATATTTGTCATGCAACTATTTAGATCTTTTGATATAAACTCCATGTCCTCTCTGGTTAATAGTTTGAAATTGTTAGGTGATTCTACCTGAATGATTTACTAAGCAGGGTAATTTTCTCGGGTAGTTTGTGACATCATTGATCCCGTTAAGTTATGGTCACGTGTGATTGTGATAGGCAGATATCAAGCTTTCATCCCTCCATCTTCTATTCAGCTAAAAGTCTGTGTAAGTACCTATATAGCTAATAATTATGCTGGACACTTGTTGGAAAAAAGTTGGATGAGATCCACAAAAAGATGGCTCTTAATTGTCCATTTGGTATGATGAAACTATGTTCGGAGTCAAATAATTGGACATGTAATCATATTGGAAACGAAAAAAAGGTTTAGGGCAGGTATGTGGTTGCTACTATTGGTTGGTAGACCAAGTATTCATACTGTTAATAACCTGGGGGGGACAGTATAACATTGGGATTTGGCTTGTTTGTTTGCTAAATTTTCTAGATGAGTTGTTGTCCATTTGGTATGATGAAACTATGTTCAGAGTCAAATAATTGGACATGTAATCATATTGGAAACGAAAAAAAGGTTTAGGGCAGGTATGTGGTTGCTACTATTGGTTGGTAGACCGAGTATTCATACTGTTAATAACCTGGGGGGACAGTATAACATTGGGATTTGGCTTGTTTGTTTGCTAAATTTTCTAGATGAGTTGTTGTCCATTTGGTATGATGAAACTATGTTCAGAGTCAAATAATTGGACATGTAATCATATTGGAAATGAAAAAAGGGTTTAGGGCAGGTATGTGGTTGCTACTATTGGTTGGTAGACCGAGTATTCATACTGTTAATAACCTGGGGGGACAGTATAACATTGGGATTTGGCTTGTTTGTTTGCTAAATTTTCTAGATGAGTTGTTGTCCATTTGGTATGATGAAACTATGTTCAGAGTCAAATAATTGGACATGTAATCATATTGGAAATGAAAAAAGGGTTTAGGGCAGGTATGTGGTTGCTACTATTGGTTGGTAGACTGAGTATTCATACTGTTAATAACCTGGGGGGACAGTATAACATTGGGATTTGGCTTGTTTGTTTGCTAAATTTTCTAGATGAGTTGTTGTCCATTTGGTATGATGAAACTATGTTCAGAGTCAAATAATTGGACATGTAATCATATTGGAAATGAAAAAAGGTTTAGGGCAGGTATGTGGTTGCTACTATTGGTTTGTAGACCGAGTATTCATACTGTTAATAACCTGGGGGACAGTATAACATTGGGATTTGGCTTGTTTGTCTGCTAAATTTTCTAGATGAGTTGTTGTCCATTTGGTATGATGAAACTATGTTTAGAGTCAAATAATTGGACATGTAATCATATTGGAAATGAAAAAAAGGTTTAGGGCAGGAATGTGGTTGCTACTATTGGTTGGTAGACCGAGTATTCATACTGTTAATAACCTGGGGGACAGTATAACATTGGGATTTGGCTTGTTTGTTTGCTAAATTTTCTAGATGAGTTGTTGTCCATTTGGTATGATGAAACTGTGTTTGAGTCAAATAATTGGACATGTAATCATATTGAAATGAAAAAAGGTTTAGGGCAGGTATATGGTTGCTACTATTGGTTGGTAGACCAAAGCGCGTTTAGAACGATTCTATTTCTTAACTCGATTCTGACCAGAAATGATTATTTCTGATTGTTTCCTGAACTCGATTCTGAGTAAAAAACGTGTTTGGTAACAAATAAAATTTCTGATTCTAATAGAAAAAGAATAAAAACGCATTTAGTAACTATATAAATTTATATTCCAATTCTTTTTTAATTACCTTTTTAGATTAAAATAAATTTGATATTGAATTTTCATAAACCATTCACTGATTAATTATATTTTTATACTAAGTAATAAAAATATTAACTAATCAATTTTTATTATATAGTAAAGAATAAACCATAGTATAAACTATACTAATATCCCTACAATATGTAATAAATAAAAATACTAAATTATAACATAAAATTAAATATGTATTCTATATACAACAAATATATATTTCATACTAGGAAGAAATAAAAATAAAATATAGAAATAATTTTTTTTTTGATTCGGCACTTTTGATTCTCTTTTTGATTCTCGGACGAAGAATCATATTTTTTCTGATTCTGAATTCTTGTCCAAATTTGATTCTAGGAGTAAATTTGTACAAAAAATTTACCAAACGCGATTCGCTCCCAAACTGATTCTGGGAACAAAAAATCAGAATCAGGCATTGTTTGGATGGTTGCCAAACAGGGCCCAAGTAATTATACTGTTAATAACCTGGGGGGACAGTATAACATTGGGATTTGGCTTGTTTGTTTGCTAAATTTTCTAGATGAGTTGTTGTCCATTTGGTATGATGAAACTATGTTCGGAGTCTAATAATTGGACATGTAATCATATTGGAAACGAAAAATGGGTTTAGGGCAGGTATGTGGTTGCTACTATTGGTTGGTAGACCGAGTATTCATACTGTTAATAACCTGGGGGGACAGTATAACATTGGGATTTGGCTTGTTTGTCTGCTAAATTTTCTAGATGAGTTGTTGTCCATTTGGTATGATGAAACTATGTTCGGAGTCTAATAATTGGACATGTAATCATATTTGAAACGGAAAAAAGGTTTAGGGCAGGTATATGGTTGCTACTATTGGTTGGTAGACCGAGTATTCATACTGTTAATAACCTGGGGGGACAGTATAACATTGGGATTTGGCTTGTTTGTTTGCTAAATTTTCTAGATGAGTTGTTGTCCATTTGGTATGATGAAACTATGTTCGGAGTCTAATAATTGGACATGTAATCATATTGGAAACAAAAAAAGGGTTTAGGGCAGGTATGTGGTTGCTACTATTGGTTGGTAGACCGAGTAATTATACTGTTAATAACCTGGGGGGACAGTATAACATTGGGATTTGGCTTGTTTGTTTGCTCAATCTTCTAGATGAGTTATATTTTCTAGTATGTTAGTAACCTGGGGAAACTGTGTAACATTGGGATTTGGTTTGTTTGTTTGCTCAATTTTCTAGATAAGTGTTATATTTTCCTGGTCTGGTGGGAAAGAAGAAGGATAGCTTCAGATGATTTCAGCCCAAGATTCTGTTTTAATCAAAGCATGTTGTGATTGATTGCGTGGACTCTATGGCTTTGAACGCAGATTGTACATATGGAACCTATGGTGCATAGTTACCATTCTTGTCATCGTTGCGATGCTTTTCTCAGAACTGGGTTCATGCATGTGGTGATTGCTATTTGGACGTAGACGCTGTTTATTTCCATTGTATTAGTGCTTACGGATATTATTGCGTTTGGGCAACTTGTACGTATGGAGCCACCTGATTCTTATGGGCTGCAAACCCAAGATACTGATAGTGTCAAACTTACTTTTTTCTTTGAGAACGAATCACGGGAAGACATCACTCTTACGCTTTTGAAATATATTCATAATTTTAACCTGTCACTTTCTATTGTAGGGTCAAAGCACCAGTCCCATCAAGATTACATGGAGAGAGCGGACAAGGCTCGGAATGAAAGGCTTTCTTCATCTTCAAAATGACACAGTAAAACCAGTGATGTTTTGCTGACCAGTTTTGATTGTTGAGGGTTTAAAATTGTTTGTCATTAGAACAGAATAGAAATGGTTAAAGTTTTTCCAATAAGGTTGTTTCAGCACTGTATTTGTGAATTGCTATTGGGGCAGGTAGTAAAGCTGTCTCTCTTCTTTCGTACCTTGGTGCAACAATGTGAGAACACCATTCCAGTGTTCTACAATTCAACTACCTGGACTTGCTTGTGTCCGGTGTTCTCTGTTTTGATCTAAAATGCCTCAAATCATTTTCAAAAATTGATCTTCTGGAGTTCTTGACCATCAAATTGTGAACTTAACAGCGGGTTATGTGTTTCTCAATCTGATTTGTCATCAATGCAAACACTTTAAATGCCATAGCACAACAGAAGAGCGGCCTTACTCGATGGCACTGAAACAGGATGAGCTAACATATAGGAGCAATTTTCTTACAGCCCCCACTGACATCGATCGTAAAACTATACATTGCCACCGATCTGTCATGTCTATACAGCAGTTTCGAAAAGAATTCACCATTATTACTGAATAATCTTCTGTCCCTTTTGCAAACAAAACTTATTCACCTCGCCTGAGACAAATCACCAAAAGGACTGCCACACATGAAACTTTACAACAACTGTGCTGCCTCGGATCCATCCGTCATCTGCTTATCTCTGTTGCTAGCAATTGCTTTGCACAGTGCTGTGATCGTTTTTCGCTCCATTTCTATCGAGTTCTTCATAGGCCAAGTTGAAGAAATTAGCATACGCATCAAGTTCAACTTCAAGACCTTGACGAATGGTCCTTTTCTTGTGCTGGCACAAACTTCCAAGTGCAAATTCATCGACACTGTCATTCGTAAACAGAGGAAACTGCTTCCTCAGTGGAAGTTTGACATCCCTCATTCAAGAGGTGACCATATCGAAAGTAGACCACAGGATAGTCACGACCAAGTCAACAGCAATTATGCTCGAGAGCAAGGAAAACTGCCCAAAAAGTTGCAGCCATTGCATGAATTGTCTACACTGAGCAATCACATATAAACCATTCCTCAAGAATATATGGGCATTCACTTCTCATGTTGTTTCAAGACAGCACCTCCTGTGCACAGCATGCTTGGTGATGGCAATTCGTCACCACAGTGTTGGCATGAAGTGCTTCTTTCCTGCAAGTTAGACCCCAACTGTAATTTTTGATCAGGCATCGACATTCAATTTGGTAACTCGGTGTAATGTCCTCCCATTTTCTGCGTTTGATCTTCCACAAATTTTCTTTGCTATCTCGATTTAGTCCCCTTCTTAATGTTCGCACCAGCCCCATTCTCATCTTCTCCAGCATGCCGTTCCCTTCTATCCTTCTTACGCCTTGCAGTTCTGTACAACAGTTTCTTCAACTTTGGATCATCTAAGAACCCTTTGGCTCTCATCTCGGAATAAATTTCCTTGGCTTTAATGAGAAAACCAGATGTGGCCAATCCATGCACCACTTTCAGGTAGTGTGCAGCAACTGGCACTATTTCATGTTGCCTCATTTCAACCCAAATCCTCAAAGAATTCTCAACTTGGTTCAGTTTGAAAAACTTCTCAAGAACTAAGAGGAATGTATCTCCAGTAGGACCTACACCAGCTTTTTCATTATAGAAAGAACTTCTAGTGTCCCTTCAAAATCGGTGACTTCAAGAAACGAATGGTAGGTTTCAATTGTAGGCTGAATGTTATCACCTATCATGGAAGATAGAACGGCTCTTGCCTCATCTAGCTTTTTGGCTTCACAAAGAGGACGTATCATGGAATCATAAGTGGCGTGATTAGGCTGCAAACCTGCCTCTTTCAGTTTCTCCAACATTTTGAGGGCCTTACTAAAGCAATTCTCCCTAGTAAGCACGTAAATTAGAGAGTTGTACACCTCAAGTCCAGGAACCCAACCTCTTTTCTTCATCTCATCGTATAGTCTCAAAGAGTCAAAAAGGTTACTCACCTTCGAGAAGCAGCAGATCATGTGAGTATAAGAAGTCGCATTTGGTGTGATGCAGCATCTTGACATCTCTCTCCAAATTCTCTTGGCTTCGAGCACATCAACAGTAACATTTGACCAACCATTTAGAATAATGTTGAAGCTCTCAGTTTCCAGGGGGAAGAGCTTCTTATTCAGAAACATGAACTCTTCGGCTTCTTCCATGTTTCCATTCTTACAGAGAGCAGTCAGGAGGGCACGGTATGCTTCCTCGTCTGGAGCAGTTCTGAATTTCTCCATTACGTGAAATGTCCAGATTGCCTTTGCCGGATTGTTTGCAGCCGCATACCTATAGAACAGCATAAAGGAAAGATCCATAATCAATTGTGAATCAGTAGATCATGAATTTAACTTTCTGAGGCTTAACTTGAGAAGGAAAAATAAAACAGTCTACTGAATATAAGCAGCGCATCATCATTGAAAGAAACAATTGCACAACATTAAAACTTCATGCTTGGTTCTTTTGCACTCGAGTTGTATGACTGAAATACAAAAGTAGTCGGAAGAAACCCATCTCACCGATCAATCATAACTAGCATAGCCTGCCTCGTATCCACCGAAGATCGATGCGAATCCCGCATCAAACACCAGGCAATACTGAACTTTCCGTGACTTCCCAATACCCAACTCATCAAACTGAGAACTTTCTCGTCAATGCAGCCCCACTCATCCCCCCATTTGAAAGCCAAAAAAGCCAACCTCCACTGTTCCCTCAACGCCCACACCACCGAATGTATCAAGCCTCCATTCGGGACAATCCCGGAAGTCTTCAAAGATTCCATGGCCTCTGCTTCCGTGGGAAGAAGAGCTACTCGTTTGAGCAATTCGACCACGGTCGCCTCTCGGGAGTCGCTTTCTGCTGCTTGCCGCTCTGGGAAGACAACTGGGTCACCGCCAATCTGGACGGAGAAGGACCTGAGGCGAGAAGGATGGGAACATTGGGAGTGATCACAAGGTGTTCGACGAAATGCCCCATAGAGTGAGTGCCGAAGTTGACGGTAGCCGGGACTCGAGCGGGGCGAGACTGATGGAAGAGTGGAGATACGGAAAATGTGAGAGCATGCCGCTTGACGCAGTCTTCTGGAGAGGGCCTGGAGTGCCATTTAGCTACCATTTGCTGCAGCAACAAAAAGCTTCTTCGCTTGTCGCTAAACGCTAATGCAGCAAAAGCCTTTATGGGTAGGAAGGTCAACAGAAGAAGGCGTTATTTCCATAGCAAGTTGTCTGGTTTTGCCATCGTAGACCTATGAATTATTCGAAAAATATTAATAATCACTTCTAATGCTTATAAAAATGAATAAACGAAAAAAGTTATTCAAACATAAATCGTTGTCGATAATGAAATTATATCTCATTGACTAATTATTATAAACCATATAAATAATTATTTTTAAGAAAATATTCTACAAGTCAGTTGTTTTTCGCGAAACCATTGGAACCTTTAAAAAACTATATTTTAAGAGGCAATTTTAATATGTAAAACATAATTAATATTTTGAAAATGGAATAATCATTTAAATACCGACTCGGATGGTTTTGGATCCTTGGACATAACCCAAACTCAATTAACATTACTCCTTGTAATTTGGCATTTAGTAAAAAGTCATGCTAGATTAGATTAATACTAATCAAAAGCTATTAAGAGCATGAAGTGACTTATGGGGGATAATAGTACAAATGATCATTGAATTTTAATCCAATATACAATATTATGTACTCCCTAAACTTTGTCCCGATGTGTAATACCATCCCCATACATTTAATTTTTTCAATGTGGTTCTTAAACTATTAGTAAATGTTATATATAATCATTTTCAAAAATAATATTACACACTAGACCGAAAGATTATATTAAACAAATTAAAATTTCGAAAATGACGCTACACATTAAACCAAAGTTCAAGAACCGCTCGTGCCATTTTCTGGAACCAGGATGATTTGCTATCTTCAAAGTGCCATCAAATCCATCTCATTCGTCCACCCAATTTTGAGTTCACAGGACAGAAGCAAACCATTTGTGAGACATTGTGGTCGCAGTACATGATTTGATGCGGGAATGACATTTCGCGCCGAGTTACAAAGGGTGAGACATTCTTCAGCCTTCTATAGTGAGAAAATTAAGCAACATATTCAAAGAATCGCCCCAAGAAAGGAGCCCATTCTCATTTCGAATTATACTGTTACACATCGACTGACTATAAGAATGATGCTGATGAATGATTATACAATTCCTCTAAAGGCAAATGCAATCCTTGCATGTCTGTCTATAGTGGCATAAGTCTTCGGTACTTGAAGAACCAACAGAATGCTATGAATATGATGATCCCAGTTGCTCCTGTAATTAAGAGGACCCACCCGAAGGCCGCTGCATTATTGAATAATGGTATCGGAAAGTTCATGCCGAAGATCCCAGCCACCACACCAAAGATGGCGACTACAAAAGTTGCGGTTGTCAGCAGCAGCTCAAATTGGATTAGCTGGTTCCGGACATTGTCCTAAAAAAGTTTTCAACATCAAATTATTTCCTTCCATGGGATATACTAGTCTACTTCTCTGAAGACAAGAGTGAGAATCACGAAGTCAATAACTGATCAGAATGATTTAAAGCCTACTTCTTTATTCTTACAAGGCTTCAATAATGTAAAGATGAGCAAATTACATAACATAAATAGCAGAGAGATGCGTTATCATCTGCCTATGTCTACTTCAGTGATCTAGGCAAATTTTAATCAGGTAACAAGCCACCCTAAGAAACTACAAGTTGCTGAGATGCAACAAGCAATGATAAGAGGACAGAAACAATTACCAGCTGAATATTGATGAAATCTTCTGTGTCATCAATGTACTCCTTCAGCTGAAACAAGTAGCAATAAGAAAGTTCTGAGTTTCTGTCCTTCAAAATCAAACAAAAAGAAAATCATTGAATGAAGATGACGGTGACACCATACCGAGGTCAACTTGTTTAATGTGCTGTCGATCACAACAAAATATGCTTCCAGCAACATCTCAAGTTCTTCTATGCTCTCCGTGGCACCTTCTGAACTCCTCATGCTCTCGTGCCGGCTCCTGGCAATACTCAAGCTCTTCTCCAGCTTCCGCCCATCCGGAGGGGAAGCAATGGGAGAAACTGGTGCAGAGGCAGAGAAAGTACCATCCATCGATCTGTATCCCAACAAAGACTGATCACCATAAAATGATGACTCCATCCTTCGTTTCTTTTCAGTGAGGTACATCTCTGCCATGTCTCCATCATCATCCATCAGCTGCTCTATCTCATCCCTAACCTACATTAGAACATTTAAGAGGAAAATGTTAGAAACCATTAGTCCCAATAAGGCTCTGTGAGAGAGAGAGAGAGAGAGAGAAAGCTTTGACATCATTCACCAGCACAAGTCATCACAAGAATAATATATATTTCCTGGTACCTTCTGCACTCTCCTAGTTAATGCAACAAGCCTGCTTTTCAATCGACGGGCACGCTCCAAATTCAATGTGCTAATCTTCGAAGTTAGCTCATCTAGCAAAGGATAAGCTTCAATCTCAAGTTCTGCTGCCTGCAGAATATGAATATGATGGTGTTACTACTTTGCCAGCTAACTTCGAATCCATCAGAATTGCTTAAATTAGCGTCAAAATTGGGAGAAGCAGATCTTCAAATCCTAATACAGTATGACACTAAGCGCAATTTGATAATCAAATCAATGCCTTCCATGACAGCTTTTAATGCAACTAAAAACAGCAAAATCAGCTTAGAAGATATCGAGACGTGAGTTGCGATGCATTTAAAGCAATTCAGTCCACCCACACACAATACTAACATTATCTTAACCTAACAAATCCAACTGAAGCTCTCGAAAATGAAGCATGGATCTATGCTTCGATCAGCATCTTTCACAAACCTGAGAATCAAGAAAAGTACAGGCAGCTTCAAGTGCTACTTCAAGTGCCCTAAATTCAAAGGGAAGATAATCCGGGGATGTATTCCCAAAAATATCGTCAAAGTTTCTACTTCCTCTTCTCCGGCTCAAGTCGGCACACTCAGAATTCCAGACTCCACCCACCCCAGTTGTGGTCAACCTGCGCTGTAGCTCCACAACATACTGTAGAACATAGCTATCAAGGGAATTCAAAAGCAGAACCTCATCTGCTGTGATGATACACCGAATCTGCTCCAAGTTAATCACAATTGCCTTCTCTCGACCAAGAATGGTGGAGGGATACACAAACAATGGATCGAAGCAAGCGTAAATCACGGGCAGGAAGATCACACCGACGCATCATTGTGAACTTGTCCACCTCAATAACCTCTGAGTTACCAGAAGTGTCAACGCGAATCCAAGAGCGAAGGCCTTGGCCCCGCTTTTTCAGCCCCAGAACATCCACAGCTTGGAAAGGTTGGCGTCCAGATGCGGATGGTCTATAAGATGACTCTCTAAGGTTTATAGCAGATGCTGGTTTTGGTGGGAGGAGACGCTCCTTCACATCTGCCATTGACGCTGCTTTTGTTGGGAGGAGACGCTCCTTCAGATCTGCCATTGATGTTGCTTTTGGTGGGAGGAGACGCTCCTTCAGGTCTGCCATTGATTAGCTCCAGAGCTGAAATTAAGCAACAAGCAAGAGCATTATTCACCAAAATACAACGATTGGCAAACAAAGCATATACTTTGGGGCCAATGAAAGACCGACCATTTGGCCTTAAAATGAGCCTAGCCATTAGCAAATAACAAAGTGGAGGCTTGAAAATGAAAACACATAACCGAAAACTAGCATCCAATTGAAGAATAATCCGAATATCAGTCTATCTCAAATGGTATATCTAGTCTTGATGTCAGGAGCAAACTAGAAGGGCCAGTTATTATGGTCCACAGTGCCCCAAGTCCCCACTCCAATTCAAGAGAGAAAATAATTGTTAACAGACAGTTTGTTCTCAGAAGCCTGACCAGAAAAACGAATATCTATAGCCTAAAATTTTATTCAGACAAAATTCGGCCACATTGACAGCTTCAGAGAAAACTCAAGTATCAATTTAGAACACAAGCTAACACATCTCATCTTTTCTGACTGACCAGGACTCGTTGTCTTCCAAATGTCCTTCCAATTCTAAGCCTGCGAAAGGATGAATTCGCTTTCCTACCTATTCCTGGAAATGAATCCAAAATTTTCCCGCATCCCTCCTAGGCAAAGCAAACAAAATCAAAACCATTTCTCCTTTCTTTTCTACACAGATATCTTTCCTCTCTGCGATTGAATGTCACCGAATCAACATGACTTACACTTTTTCTTCGAAATGGATTTGTCGCGTTCTCATTGCTCATATAAGTGGTGCTGGCTATAGAGTCTTGGCAAAATTGGATCATGTTGAGTTTACGCAAGCCTAGCACCTTTTGGGTCGAGGGAAGCACTTTAACTGAACAAATCACATCCCGAGCGCTATACAAACATATAATCCGGATACACGTCCATAGCAAACCGCAACGTATCTTTCCAACGGATATCTCAGACACCATTCAGCTCAAGCAAACTATAGAACCAGACCAAACAACAATCGCCCCATGAATTAACAGACAAACAAAAACCAACAGGACTGATTAGAAAAACCAACAACCCAGAGTACCGTCCACGAAACAAGGAATCCAAATCAAGTCCGCATACCCCAAAGATCGAATTTTTAAATGAAAGAACAGGAACCCAGCTCCGTAACTACCCGTAAGAGAGAGAAAAAGGCAGAGCCGAGGATGAAGGAGGTATCGAGCGAGCACGAGGTGGGGATGAAAGAGACGGACCGATTCCAGAACGTCGGAACGAGCACGGTCCCAATGCGTGGGTCCTTTTCAGGAGCGGAGCAGACACGAACCTCCCATGTCGGGACAAAGACAAAGTCGGAATTTTGACGTCGGGGGTCCTTCGAATTCGAACGAAAGATCTCCAAATCGGATCGAATGAGAATTGACGAAGCAGGCGCGGGTGGATTGAAGGAAGAACAGCGTCGTGGGATCGAAGACGACGGATGCGAATTCGGCAAAAAAAAGAGAAGAGTGTCGCCCTCCGAAAGACTTCCCCCAAGACAGCAACAGCAAGCAATCATCCCTTTTTTTTAAAATGCTTTTATAGTTTAAAATTACAGAAAAGCTGGCATTCTAGTTTTGATTATGATATGACCTCGGAGTGGGGAATTAAAGGTTTTCCAGCAGAAGATCTAATTTGATACTATAAAAAAAAAAAAATGGACCTAAATGGCTTTGGCCTAACGTACATAATTGTTCATGAAGTTCTAATTTCATTCAACACGATACCTAAACTTTCTCTTAATATACAATGTTATCTTTAGATTTTTAATTTATTCAATATGATCTCTAAATTTTGTTGCATATTCATTCGAAATAATATGAAAATGTTCTAAATTGTTACTAAATTTGAATTAATTGAAAGATGTCATTAAACATTTTCATATAGTTAAGAAATTAAAATGGACATTACATATTGAGTTAATATTCAACGGCTATTTACGTAATGATTCCTTTGATATTTGGAGATCGGTGTAAATTAAGAATTAATTGATCTCACAAATGATTGTTTTTGTTGAGGAATCTCGGGATGTGAGCACATTACGGACTGTAAATTGTGCCCGAGTTTTTGCCCCCATTTGTTACTCATCCCCACGATATTCTAATTTAACCAAGCTCATCTTAGAATTGACTCATTTTCTTTTGAAAAATATTGCATTTACTTCAAGGTAGATGTGGCAAAATGGGTTTTAGACCCATATATGACCATTTAAATAATAAATTGGTCATATATGGGTCACTTATTTTTTGAAGAAACTAGCTAAATGGATTTAACAATTAAAGACTTAAGATAGATGAGTTTTAAATAAGTCTTAAATAAGTTGGACTTAAAACCCATTTTCAACCAAAGCCTTACAATCTCTCTCTTCCCTCTTTAACTTTACAAAAATATTTTTTATATAAAAATCGAAATTATAAATATTTTTATATTTCAATTTTCTTTTCTTTTTTTTCTTTCCTTTTCTTTTTTCCTTTTTCATCCTTCCTTAGTTGGTGGCCGGCACGGCGACGACCAAAGCAATCAACCAAGCGAGGCTCAAGCCTTGCTGATCTAACAAGCCTTGAACTCACCAAATTTAGTGAAGGGCAAGCTCGAGCTCACCGACGTCAATCGAGGCTTGAGCCCTGAGCTCATTAGCATTGGGCGAGCCCGGTGAGCTCAAGGCTCGCTTATGGCCGAACATGGCCAGTGGTCGGCTGAAGAAGAAGAAGAAAAAAAAAGGAAAATTAAAAATTATATTCTTAAAAAAAATTCAATTTTACAAATAAAAAAATTTTAAATTCGATTTTAAAAAAATATAAAAAAAAATTCCATTGAATTTTTGTTGCATAAAATTATTCTAATAATACCATTTTAAAAAAATCATAAGAAATAATTTTTTTTTTGTTTGGTTAAATAAGTAGGGTATGGGTAAAATTTTGTACTATAATAAACCAGTCATAAACGGGTTAAATGGATCGATTTAGGTCAAACTATTTATGACCTGACCCGACCTATCCCATCCATTTAACGGGTCTACTTTAAGGGAATACAAAATATGCACAAGAAGCATGGTATATTTTTGGCCTAATTCCCTAAAAATCACCAAATTTAGAAAATGGTTCCAATTCTTATCCAAACTATTTTTTATCTCACATAAAAGCATCATTTTTAATTCATATATCAATTTTGGCTCAAACTTTTCTTTTATCTTATAAAACAAAGAACATCGACTTTAGATCGGGTTCCATTTCTAACCTAAATTTTGTTATCTCGTAAAAATGTATTGATTGTTAATTAGTATTAAATCTAGTCCCTACCAAGTTTCTATCTAATAATACAATGAAAAATTAGACGTATCACTCGATATAAACTTGAGAGAAGTCAGATTTAAGCACTACCCAAAAGCAGAGCTTTCGTACGAGACGAAAATAGTTTGGATTAATATTAGAACCCACTTAAAGTAGGTGTCTTTTATATGAAACAAAAGGGAGTTTAAGTGAAAATTCGGACTCGAGTTAAAGTTATGAGTTTCGTGAGGCAATTGAGCCTCTGTTCTATTATAATGAAAGCTCATCTTAGAATTGAATATGCCTTTTCTTAAGCCTCCTTTTGCGTCCTGTTTGTCAGTTTTTCATGATGCTTAATTTTGTCGAGCATTTTCACCTTGTATCCCACTATAGGTTCTTGCCGCATTTCCCTGAACTTTTCCTCCACCATGAAGGAGGATGAAGAAGCTAGAGCTATAACCTCTGATGTGGAGTCAAGTCGAAGTTATTGAGGGAGGAATATGATGAAGTCTTTTCCTTCATTATAGAATTTTGTGAATCTGGGAATGACACGTCGCTTTCTCTCTATTTGGTAAAGCATAATTAAAAGATAAAAGGACAAAACCAAGGACCACGTTATGCGGACGGGATTCTCTATTGCAGTCAAATCAACGGCAATATTTCCTACCAAAAAGGTGAACGACCCGATAAAAGAGGGGGCATCATGGAGGAAAGCACTACAGTTGAGCTTAACCAATGAAGAGATGGCAGATAAAAAGAGCAACAAAGTTTGATGCACAGAAATGTGAACCTGAATCTGACGACGGAGAGTTGGATCTGGTCGGCCATCGTTCAGGGTTTTTATCTGGTTGTATATTCATTACCTAATTGCCAATCAATTAATCTAACAGAAAGGCCAACCACGGTTCGAATTCATTATCACTAGCCACACAGATGTGGCCAAGCAGATCATTCCAAGAGTTTTCAAAACGTATGAAATGAGGGCCAAGCCTGCCACTTCTTGCAATGAGATTAGGCTCAATATTTAATGGGGTGCTTCAAAGTATGATTGAAGAACCTGGATTAACCCATATAATTGCCTTTGGCTTAACTGAACTTGTTTCTCATCGAAGCCCATTCTTTCTGCATAATTTTTTTTAATATATTCGGCCTGGAGAACCATCAAAAGAGTTTTGGTTCATCCAGTGTTTGCAGTCACCTTACCCTGCACTTTGCTTGAGATGGTTTCCAAATTCCTTCTGAATTTGAAATATCCAAGCATGGCCCTCCCGCATTCTCTGAGTTGCAAGGAGATGGAATAAATCCAGGACTTAACCATTATGCCAAATTCAAGCATCTTCTCACTTGCAATCAACCTGTAAGGCCACAAATCATGGACAATTAGCGCCTACAGTGACCAAGAGAACAGTAAACGCACACCAACTTGAGCCTCCCTTCAGAATATCTGTAGTTTCACGAGCAGTCTTTTTGATGGACAATGCAGAAACGACGATAGGAAGACATGTAACAAGTCTCTTCAATACAAGATTAACCCCAAATCATTTTAAACTTTGGGTACTTCTTCCATTAGAGATTGCATAATATGTACAAAGAACAATGACCCCATCACCCTACTTCTACTACTTATACAAAAGAAGACCCCATCATTATTTTGGGGGGGGTGTTATACGGGCCATCATTCATTATTGAGAAACAGTACAAAAGAAAGATACAAATAATTTTTAGATGTAGGGATTGACGTGAGAGGTGTAATCACGAATTCCAGCACCCTCCCATCCCATCCACTCTTCCCACATGTCCCATTCAGGATCGTTCATCCCTCTGAACTCCTCATCACCTCCTTGTTCATATGCACATGATGATGATTCATACATCTCTTGCTCAATAGATTCGCTCCTTAAACTGCTCATCACAACCTGCGCACATTAAAATATCAGAACAAAACAAATTCAGGCAACCAGTTCTTATAGACATAAAGCAAAATCCCCCAGGACAAGATTCAAGAACAAGCAGTTCTCGTGACTCTAGATGTTTTTTCTTTTGGTCTTGTTCAGCTAATCTCCAAATTAAATACTCAGCATCGTTAAAGGCCTTATCTTTATTCGAGTGCAAATTCATAGTCAAATACCCATAAAACATTTTTTGGCAACACGATGTATCATCAGACAAGTAGTGAAGTATTCCACTCTGGATGACTTAAAATTCCATTGATGAAATTAGTTAGTAACAGAACAGAACACCAAGTCCTCCTGACCCACCATTTTCTTTTTTTTTGGTAAAGTAAAAAAAAATTTGGTAAAGTTCTGACCCACCATTTTCAGGGAATACTAAAACCTAAAAAGATGATCATGTGGGTTCACCAATCACTAAAATCTAAAACATTTCAGATAAATGACTCGAGATTCATCGGAATGGAACGAAAGCTGTAGGACGAATGTCCGACCCACCTCGATCGACATCCATTAATCAGCTAAAGACAGAAAAGAAAAAGCCCAAAGAAACATGACAGGAAGATGGAAGCCTTACATCGTACGCCTCATTTATCCGATGAAACTGCACCCCGCAATTGCTTCCTCTGCAAACGTCCGGATGATACTGAAAAGGAACCAAGAACAACCCAACGTCAATCAAACATCATAAAGTTCCTAACTTTAAGCCAGATTCCCCCTTAAAAAAGATCCGGTGAACGAAGGGCACAGATAAAAAAAACCAAACCTGCAGCGCGAGCCGCCTGAAGGCCTTCTTGACCTCAGACTCAGAAGCGCCGGGTTGAATCCTCAGGGTCTTGTAAGGATCCAGCACCGAAGAAGAAGAATAAGAACAGCAAACTTTGACCCCGCCATTCCTACCTACCCCGTTCTTCGCCTTCCGGTCTCCGACCCGAATCCACTGGGAACCGGTCTTTCCGATCACGCCAACAACCGAAGCAGCCATTGCTGTAACGTTCTTCGTTCTCTCCCCCACCAAAACGACCGAAAGGAGCACCAAAAAGATGGTACCTTCGACTCCAATCACGCAAAACAAATCTCCCCAAAATGGGTTTCGGTCACAATGGGATCTGGTCTGAATAATGGGCAACGGATAGAGAAAGAAGGGTCGGATCGAAGGAGGCGTGACGCTAAATATATAGAGAGAGAAATCGAGAGAGAGAGAGAGGGAGAGTGAGGAGGAGGGAGGAGCTTCTTATCTTAATGCCTGACGTGTGATGTCGTGTTTTGTGGAACGAAGAGACCCGTCCTTTTTTCTCATTTTCTTTTAATTTTTAATTTTTAATTTTGCTTCTTATCTGGGATTTTGTTTTTCTTTTTTTTGGTTGGGTGCCTAGTCAGCTTCGTATCAGAAAATGACTTTTCGTTTTGGGTTTTTCCTTTTTCTTTTTTCCTATAATTATGGGGAATATTCCATCGAATTTGTGCGATTTTTATTGTGCTCGTTTGCGCGCGCTGACTCTTCACCCAAAAAAAGGAAGATTAAGGAAACGAAATATAACGGTGAATTTTGTCGAGGCGGCTCACTACCGGCACGTTTTTCTTACTTCTCAACTTTACAAAATGCGCTTTATAGTTGCTTAAAAAGTTCCCGACATAAAAGCATAAATGGTAAAAAATATCGTACCTAATGTTTTGAAAAAAAAAAATTCTAAACTCATCGTGACGATCAATTTAATTTTAACCTTTTCAATATTACCAATTAAATCACATACTCTTTTGAAGATTTACTAATATAGTATCGATTGAATTTGGTTTGAATTGCTAAAGTGGAGTGCAGGTCATGTTTCATATGGCCAACATTGAGTAAAAAAGCACGTCAACGATTTTTGACAAAAAATAAAGTGAAATGATTGTGTTGACCAACGATAAAAATATTTGATACTAAATTGATAAAATTGAAAAATTTAAAATTTCTCAATAATTATCCATATAGTCCCCTTACATCTCACCTTAGTGCTGCTCTAAGCTTTTTATGATCGGTTCTCACAGCTCTAATTCTTCCTTTCTCTGTTCTTTTGCCGCGGAGAGCCGCCTACGTTCAAAGGGTGAATTTTCTTGTATTATTTATTCATAAGTCGACACCGTTACGTAGAGATGGGAACGCCGCTATATTCCAAAAGCTCCCTCAACTGACCCCTTAAAAGCGTCAATTTTCGAACCGTATATGTCTATTCGGGCTCTGTATTATAAAAATCAAAAGAAAGAATGGGGTTAACATCGCTTCCATCATTCCGGTTTCTGAATTAGTAGACTCACGTACGTATTTGTCTATTCTACGAGCCTTCTCTAAATTGGAAGTGTCTTGTCATCATGCATCCGGTCGCTGTCAAGATGGTTATTATTTTTCTCTTTTTGGCAACTGCGGGGTCAAAATGAAGCGGGTAAGTCTCGTTCATGCCCGTGCTTGATTGAACATGGGCATGGAAATAGAGGAATTCTAAGAAAATTATTACAAAAAAAAAAAAAAAAAAAAAACCTAAATTTATTATATTTATGTTAATTTAATTATAAGATCGAGTTCTTAACATTTTCATAATTGAGTTTATCAAGTCAATATGAATTAGAGTGGTGACGCCCCTCACTTAAAAAAAGTAAAGAAAAGAATAACCAAAAAAATCGTTAAAAAAAAACTACAACAACAAAAAAGTCAACATTAGCACTAGTTATCCACGGCAACCTTGGTAAAAAGAAAGTAAAGAAAAGAAGAGAACAAACCAACTAGTAAAATGTAAAGAGTTGGAGTTGTAATTAGCATAATTATAAGATTTAAGACTGAATTGATGTAAATGTAATAAATTTATGAGTTGTTTGATAATTTTCTCCTGAAACTCGTGGGGGTCGGACTGTAGTTAGTCTTCAACGGATGTTTTGTTTGTTTGTTGGAATTCAAAAAGGCGTTACAATACGTGGGGCATTGTGCTGGTGGTGGGACAAGCAAAGGCGAGACGCAACCAAACAAGAAAATACAAAGCAAATTCCAAGTTCCGAGGTCAAGTCGCGCCGCGGTTTTGTTATACGGGCCAAAGGGGGGGGGAAGGTCACGGTCGGCTTGCTAGGGTTTTTTCTTTCGGAACGAATTGATACTTGATAGGAAGGAAGGACACGTGGCTTCGCATGCGGGGAATGAGGGTTTTCAGATCTAGCGATCTGAATTCGATTCGGGTGTTGGCAGAGACAGCCAAATGGTCGTACGTTGGTAGGGTCGAAAGCCCATGTTTTCATTTCTTTAACGTCACATGCTCCAATAATGCAAGGCGGCATTTTCGATTGGAGTCCTCCTCATTATACAATCGGTTCGTTTCTTAAGGGGTCCATGCCTCGTCCCATAAATTAAAGATCAAATCGCCCTTTAAAATGGGGAAAGGGCAGATGGGATAAGAGATGGACCCTCCACCGCGGCAATTCACGGGTTGTTTTCTGAGAATTTATGGGGTCTTGCGCTTTTCAGGCGGTGGGATCGGATGGATGGATAAGAAGGGGGAGGTAGACCGACACGTGGATCCGATGCCGATCGATCTTTAGCCGTCAAAAGCGAATATTTATGTACGCGTAGATGGCAGCCACGTGTTGAAGTGTAAGGCCACCTGTACCTCCGCCTAAAAAAGAGAGAATCTGAATGAGGCGCGTCGAAATGGTACGCTACGCACGCCTCTTCTACGTATCCGGGCTACTCAAAGAACACGTTTTAGATCAGTATTGACGTGCTCCCCCGTCGCGTTAATATATACATAAACGCACGAGTTACTGTAACCCGTCCGCTTCGTGATTCCGCACGATACAAAACGAGCGAGCATTTTACTGTCGCGGGACTACGCCGGCATGCTCTTGGGCGTAATTGTAAGTGTCTAGACGTGAATATTCTCGGTGAAGATACCTAAGATATTTCCTTAACGGAGGAAGCAAAATATCGAATGACAATGAATATCCTTCAGAGATGCCTGCTGGGTTTTGATTGGATATGAGTTGTCCGTCCCAGCACTAAGGAGGGAGGCACCCACGAGCCAAACGTTCCGTCAGTCGTAAACGTAAAAAGGCCTATCTAATTCCCAACGCGAGTCGATGAAAGAAAGATCGAACCTATCACCATCTGCAAAAGACGATGCTCCTTGCTAATACGATAAACTTCCCTTCACAATCGATCCGATGCATCCGATCTGATTGCTTTTAATTGGGCAACCGACTCTAACAAGCATGGTCAATGTCTAATTGATCATGCTTTGGTCTTGTGTAAATAATCCTTAGACCTGAGGAATAGTGTTAACTTGTGTGTCGAACAACTATGGTTCACGGGTGTATGTAATGCCGAGTCATTGATTCGTCTTTATACCTGATGATCATAGTTCGTTCATATACAAAGTTGCACGTGTGCGCAATATGGAATCTGTCTCATTGTTATATGCCAGATATAATAATGATGTCCTATGCGATCTAATTATGACACTGCATTGAAATCCTAGGCCAGGGTTGTAACTGAGAATAAATTGTTTATGTCTCAAATAAAATGCATGTCAATTAGATTTGTGCATATGATCGAATTAATGACTCGACAAATATTCCATGGTCTTTGTTTAATCGGGATATCTTATAAGATAGATGGATTGAATTACACTGTAGCTGAAGTTGACAGGTTCATTATGTTCTTAACACATTCACACTATTTGGGTAGCCATGACATATTGCTAGATGTCGATCATGACTTGTAAGACCTAAAAGATTAATTATGACAATTAATTCTTTTACGAGTACTAATGTGTTATTACAATTCTTACTACTAGCTTAGTGATAAACCTAGGAATGTTACACACCATAAATAATTAAGATAACGTGGAAGAAGAGATACATATTGTTGCAAATGTGTTTGCAACTATTGCAATCGAATTGTATTGATTTGAAATTAAATTAAATTAAATGAGATTTAATTTAATTTATATTATAGTCACGAGCCTATTTGCATATGATGCACATACATGCCCAATGTAAATATATGTTAATGGATTCCCAAATGTACATATAAAGATTATGTTCTTTTTATTTTAAAAAGGGATTGATTAGTTAATTATTTGTTCATTTAATTAATTAATTAATTAATACCTTTTAATAACTAATAATAAAATAATATATATAAAGCTTCGTGCATGTGCTTCATGAAACTTGGATGGTCAAGAACGCTGACCATCATCCACGATCGTTCGTGCATGAGTGGGGACGATTAGCAACGGTTGCTGATCGTCCATTGATCAACAACCGTTGCTGATTATTTTATATTTTTACTTTAAAGAGCTGGTTTTTTGCGACACAACAAAGGGTTGAAAAACAGAGAAAAAAGGGGGCGTGTGTTTTGTGTTTTAGAAACACAAGAGAGGGCTGCTGAAATAGAGAGAAAACATGTGTGTTCTTGTGTCTTCAAGACGCAAGAAAGAAAACGAGCTTCTGTCATTCGGGCCGTGGCTAATTACGTAAAGGATACATAGATTGCTTCACGAGATTGCTAGCACAATTAAAGTGGTGATTATCCGAAAGTTCTCTCTTCCGTTTGACGTCCATTGTTGGTGTGTCTAAACTAGAGGTCCGACGCTTGTGGGATTCAAACTGAAGAACATCCAAACCGATTCGTTTTAAAGCACGTTTCGAGAGGTAATTCGTTTAACTCCCTTTTATGTTTAGATTTTTGATTAAAATGCACGAACAATGCCTTATGAGAATCGTGTATAAAATATATCTTTGTTTCCGCTGCGTTTCTTTTGTTAATTTTTCTTATACATGATTCATGAAACCTCGACAAGTTACACTACCTAAAGGCGTCAGATCTGAAAACCAGGTTCTCCTAGACCTTTTGGATAGGTGGCCCTTCCTTTCGTTAAAGGGCTCAGACCTTCACTTCCGACTCTGTTATGAAATCGCACGTCAATTCTAGAAAAATAACGCTCGCAAACAATTCACTAGACAGAATATAGTAATAAAAGAGCAGAATCAGATGAACACGCCAGAAAATTTGTTATCGAAGTTCACCCAAACCTGGGCTACGTCTCCGCGCAGAGGCACTCTGCGAATCCACTAGACTTCGAAAAAGTTGGAATACAACGACAATCTTCTCTCAAGATTAGGGCACAAAGAGATTGAGAACCCTCATTAAGAAAAAACTCACTTTTTCCTTATCTCTTTTTCTTGCCTCTCTATTTCCTTTTTCAGCGTATTTACAGCTAGAGTCTTGCCATCGCTAATATAAAGATACCACTTTTAACCTAAAAGGAAATCTAATAGAAAAGACAAAAAAGCCCCTAAAAAAAAATATTTGGCTTTATCTATAACAATCTCCCACTTGAAGACAAATATACCAAAGCACCAAGCAACTTTGCATTAATATTCTTCAAAAAATAGTAGTTGAAAAACTTGTGCCTCTGCGATACTCCTCATCAATCAACATGGAGTATACCAATGGTAGTAGTACAGAAAATATGCTTTTCTCTGTCTACTACCTTGGTCATCATGTTAGCTGGATTCTTCGAGCCATCAATCTTCTATAGATTTAATTCATTATCTTTCAATGCTGACCTGATAAAGTGATAACGCTTCTTGATATGTCTAGTCCTTGAGTGATAAGCTCCATTCTTTGCTAAGTGCACTGCACTTTGACTATCACTCCAAAGTGTACTGATTAGCTGTTTTCGATGTAACTCCTCCATATAATCTTGTAACCACATGATTTCCTTGGAGGCTTCTATAAACGCTACATATTCTGCCTCTGTCGTTGATAAAGCCACTACTTTTTGTAGTTGAGATACCCAACTCACTGCTGTACCTGCAACTGTAAAGACATATCCAATGGTACTCTTACTACTATCTCGATCACCCGAATGATCTGCATCTACATAACCCTGCAACTCTAGAGATGTATCACCATAACAAAGTGAGTAATTGGAAGTACCTGCTAGATATCTCAATATCCATTTAACTGCATTCAAATGCTATCTACCTGGGTTCTGTATATATCGACTCACAACTCCCATTGCTTGTGCAATGTCTGGTCTCGTGCTCACCATGGCATACATCAAACTCCCCACCGCTGATGCATATGGAACTACCGCCATCTCATCTTTTAAAGCCTGAGTGCTTGGACACATATCCTTGGAAAGTTTGAAGCGACTCGCTAGAGGAGTTGCAACCGGTTTTGCCTTATCCATGTTAAATCTCTTTAACACCTTGTTCACATAGTCTTCCTGCGACAACCATAATTTCTTATTTTTCCTGTCCCTGATGATTTTCATGCCTAAAATATTCTTGGCCTCTCCCAAGTCTTTCATAGCAAACTGTGATGATAACATCTTTTTCACTTATGCGATTCTCTTCATATTGGAACTAGCCACCAACATGTCATCCACATATAAAGATAGATACACAATGTCATCATCATCATATTTGCGAAAATAAACACAGTGATCAAACTCACAGTGCACAAATCCTTTTTCTTGCATGAAACCATCAAATTTTAAGTACCATTGCCGCGGAGCTTATTTCAAGCCATACAAGCTTTTTTTCAAGCGACATACCATGTGCTCCTTACCTTTGACTTCAAAACTTTTAGGTTGTGCCATGTATAGTTCTTCATCTAAGTCACCATGTAAAAACACTGTTTTTACGTCTAATTGCTCAAGATGAAGATCTTCCATTGCAACTATACTCAGCAGAACTCTAATTGATGACATTTTCACTACAGGTGAAAATATCTCGGAGTAGTCGATCCCTTCTTTTTGAGAAAAGCCCTTGACTACAAGTCTCGCCTTGTATCTAATACTACCATTTGCTTCATTCTTAACCCTGTACACCAATTTATTTAATAAAGCTTTTTTACATGTGGGCAACTTAGTCAACTCCCAAGTTTTGTTCTGAATTAACGAGCTCATCTCGTATTTCATAGCACACTCCCACTGCAAGTGAGACGTGTCTGCCTTTGCCTCATCATAAGTCTCCGGTTCTCCCGAATCTGTATATAGGACATGGCTCAGAACAGTATTAGCTGATGGATCAAAAATTACCTTTGGCTTTCTCACACGTGTAGACCTTCTCAAGACAGGTACTTCAGGGTCATTCGTTTGCTTCGAATCACTGCATTTTTCTCGAACTACCTCTTCACTAATAATAGGCTCATCTTGAACCTCTCTTTCAAGTGCACTTTGATCTACTTGAAACATCTTCACAGGCATTGTGTCTAATTCAACATATTCTGGTTGTACTACATTCTCATGCTCTGTCTCTGTCTGACGATCATTGTACATCTTTTCTTCATGGAATACCATATTGCGACTGCGGATAACTTTGTTATTCTCATAATCCCAAAGCCTATAGCCATACTCGTCACCACCGTATCCGATAAAGACACACTTCTGAGACTTAGCATCAAGCTTTTTCCTATCCTCCCTGTTAATCAAAGCATATGTAATACAACCAAACACCTTTAGATATGAATAATTAATCTTTTTACCTGACCACCGCTCTTGTGGTATTTCTCCATCCAACGCACTAGATGGATTTCTGTTGATAAGATAAACAGCTGCATCAACTGTGGCAGCCCATAAGTGTAGCGGGAGACCCGCGTGTAGTCTCATGTATCTCGCACGTTCTAGAATAGTCCTATTCATCCTTTCAGCTACACCGTTCTCTTGAGGAGTTTTAGGAACAGTCTTTAACCCATGTATGCCCTCTCGACTCAAATATTCTGCAAATTCTTTACTTGTGTATTCACCACCATTATCAGATTTCAAAGCTTTAATCTGATAATCTGTTTCTTTTTCTACCATGCTCTTCTACATTCTGAACATCCTAAATACTTCTGATTTTTCTTTAAGAGCATAGACCCAAGTCTTCCTTGTTGCATCATCAATGAATATGGCAAAATATCTCTTACCACCATAAGAGAGTTCCTGAGCAGGTCCCCATACATCAGTATGAACCGACTCTAACTTCTGGCCTTTATTTTGTCGCCCATTTAATTAAAAACTAACAGCCTTCTGTTTTCCATAAATGTAACTCTCACAAAAATCTAACTCAACTTTTTGCAAACCTTGGAGTAATTTTCTTGAGTATAACTGCTTTACACTTTTTTCACCAAGATGTCCCAAACGATAATGCCAAAGAATAGATAAATTACCTGTAGCCATTGTAGTTGCAACCATATCACTGATATTGTCTCCTTGGAGAAGGTAAAGTGTACCTGTACGCTTTTCCGTTACTACTACTCTTACCCCTGAGGTTATCTCCACTCTCCGCAACCAAAGGTTATTACCAAACCTTTTGGTCAAGTTTACTAGTTGAAATTAGATTTTTCTTTAATTCCGGAATATGCCTAGTTTTACGCAAAACTAGACGTCCTCCACCTGAGATGTTCACAGTCACAGTTCCTTTTCCCAACAATTGGACACATGTGGCCGTTTCCCACAACCACTTGTCCAAAGTCTCCACTAGCATAATCATCAAATATATCTCTTTGCGAGGTGCAATGAAAAGAAGCACCAGAATCAATAAACCATTTATCTGTCGTCAAGTCAAACCCTGCAAATAAACACAAGTTATCTAGCAAAGACTTATCGCTAACCACATTAGCACCTTGATTCTCATCTTGCTGCTTCTTTTTGTAGACTTCACACTGAAACCTCCGGTGTCCGGTTTTGTGACAAAACCAACACTCATCTTTTGCAACCTGTCTCTTACCCCTTGATTGTGATCTGCCACGACCGCTGAAATTTCCTCTACTTTTACTTCTTCCACGGTTCTTCACTGCAAGTGCCATTGAAGATGTAGATGCAGAAAAATTATCTCTACCTGAGACTTTCCTTCGCATCTCTTCATCCATGATACTACTCACAGCATCATCAAGAGTTAAATCATCCTTCATGGTGCTCGAAATTCCCGCACCGGTATTGTAGCTTTACGGAAGAGAACATAAAAATAATAAAGCTTGAAGTTTCATATCTAAATTTATGCCTGCGGATTCCAATTGACCCATGACTGCGTGAAACTATTAATATGCTCGCCACGTAACCTCTATTAGATAACTTCATATTAACCAGTTTCTTCAGCAAAAACACTTGATTTGATGTGGACGGCTTCTCAAAAATATTCGTTAGAATATCCATGGCTTCTTTTGTAGTTTTTGCTTTCGCGATGTGGTACCCTGTCTTTTTCGTCAACCCTAGACGAATCGCACCTAACGCCTTTCGATCAAGAATTTTCCATCCGGCCTTCATGTCGGATCCACTTCCGCCATCTCGGGTTTCCAACCCTCAAGTGGTGCATAGAGATCTTTTTGATAAAGATAATCCTCTATTTGTAGTTTCCACCATTTGAAATCCTCTCCATTGAACTTATCGATTCTGATTTTATCTTCTGCCATCCTGTTTGCTTTCAATCGAACGTCGCCGAAAACCCTCGATTTTCTCGATTAGCCAACCCAGGCTCTGATACCAGTTGTTACGAAATCGCACGTCGATTCCAGAAAAATAACGCTCGCAAACAATTCACTAGACATAATATAGTAATAAAAGAGCAGAATCAGATGAACACGCCAGAAAATTTGTTATCGAAGTTCACCCAAACCTAGGCTATGTCTTCGTGCAGAGGCACTCTGCGAATCTACTAGACTTCGAAAAAGTTGGAATACAACGACGATCTTTTCTCAAGATTAGGGCACAAAGAGATTGAGAACCCTTATTAAGAAAACACTCACTTTTTTCTTCTCTCTTTTTCTTGCCTATCTATTTCCTTTTTTAGCGTCTTTACGGCTAGATTCTTGCCATCGCTAATATAAAGATACCACTTTTAACCTAAAAGGAAATCTAATAGAAAAGACAAAAAAGCCCCAAAAAACAAATATTTGGCCTTATCTATAACAGACTCTTCCAAACGCATGATGGGCTCGGAGAGTTGATTGGACGCCCCAGAATGCACTTCCACAGAACTGCTGGATGAAGAGGATTTCTTAAACTGAACTAGAATCATGGTCATGTTGTCGCATCCTTCACCGCCAGCAGAGGGTGCCAAGCTTCTCTCGAACACTCTCACAGATAGCTGAAAGTTTGCTTTCCTGCAGAGTTTTCCATCTAGCAAATGCCTAGGTTTTCTTCTCGAGTTTTTCCTGCATTGCCATCAGTTTGGGAACCTAATATCTCAAGTGTTAAGGATGAACCGTGTGTAACTGTTCCCTAACATAGTCCACCAGCTGCTGGCTTGACATGCAATCCCTGTTGTAAAAGATAATTTTCGTCAGACAGGATTCCCAAGAATTAGCAAATTACAGACACCTTGAATTAAAATATAGGCCGACAATTCCACCAAGTCATATAACTAGCTGACTAAATAATTAATCTATAGAAAATAAGAACTCTAGATGGAGGGGATAGATTTTGGAAAGGATACTCTAGTATGGCCCCTTCACTTCTTAATTTAGCTGATGGGGAGTTTGGCTGCAAAAAAACTACAAGCCATAAGGGATTAAATTTGCAAGAGAAGACGTAACAACTTTTTCACGTGCAGCGCTTCTGCTTCAAGTCCACCCCCTCATTAAAAACGGAGCTTATGGACACGAAAATAGTTGGCTGTAAGATCATTTGTCGGTAGAGAAAATGATCTCAGAAAAAGGATGTAATGAACGAGGAACTCATCATCTTCACAGAGCTCATCGTCTTCACTTCTTAATATTCCGCTGCATGCTAGTACAAGGAACTCATAATGTCTGCGGAGCTCAATCTACAAAATTGGAGAAAAAGGAGGAAAAAGGGATTAAAAACGCAACAGAAGCAATTGTAAGTGGAAATAATAATGTTTGTAAATGGACAAAGTCATCAAAAATTCCTGCGTTAAAGTCAACAGGAGTTCAACCATCTTGATTAACTTGATTAAAAAGAAATGTAGATAACCTCACAAGGCTGCAAGATCATATCTCGTTTAGCTATCACATACAGTAGTTATGTCGGGATATGCAGCTAAAATCTGTCTTTCAGCTGGGAATGATTTGTTCTGCTTGAATTCTGCATCTCCTGCAGCCAACAGACAATTACATCCCCAATTCAGTTTGGACGGCATGAACTCAATGAAAATCCAGGGACGCACATGCATACATGCCGCTGAGAGAGAGACTCCGTCCACTCTATCGGCTGGTCATCGAGAATAAAATCTAGTGTTAATACCAATAGCCTGCATAAAGCTAGAAAACATCATTAGATAACACTTGCTTTCGTTACTGTTCATTTTGCCTTAGTAAAGGTAACCAGAGCATCGTTGTCCTATCCAACATACAATAATATGTACTAATGAGTAATGATAACACCGTTCTCCTAACGTCAAATTACCACACAAAAATCAATTACAGCATTTCCGAGCATCCCCAGAAATCAAGTTTTGTATCCAAAGCAAAGATATGATGTTGGAATTGAGTGCGCCAACTCGGCATAAACATCAACGGTTTTATTAATCGGGGCAGGCTGTGCTAGTTAGGATTGATTGGTGAGTAAGCACGTAAATTATAATTCAGGGCCTCACTAAAGCAATTCTCCCGACTAAGCATGTAAAGTAGAGAGTTGTACACCTCATGTCCAGGAACGCATCCGCTTTTCTTCATCTCATCGTATGGTCTTAAAGTGTTGAAAAGGTTCCCAACCTTCCAGAAGCAGGAGATATGTGAGTATTCGGTGTGATGCCGCATCTGACATTTCTCCAAATTCTCTTAGCTTCGAGCACGTCGACAATAACATCAGACCAACCATACAAAATAAAGTTGAAGCTCTCAGTTTCCAGGGGAAAAAGAGCAGCCGGAAGTGCGCAGCATGCTTCCTCATCCGGAACAGCTCTGAGTTTCTCCACGACGTGTGGAATGTCCAGATTGCATTCGCTGAATTGTTTGCAGTTGCACACTTATAGAACAGCATAAGGAAAGATCCCTAGTCAATTGGGAATCAGCAAACGTGGGCTTAATTTAGGGGGAAAAAATCCACAGAAAGTCCACCCGGACAGACCGGTTATTTATTTTTTTAAAATTTTTTTAAATTTTTTTTAATTTCTTACAATTCTGAAAAACGCTAGTCGCTACTCTCCATTGTTGCTCGCGGCCATGGACGACCGGCCATCTGAAAGTTCGCAGGGCAGATATGGAGGCACAACTCCAAAGCTGGACTAGCGACTTGTTGAAGCTGAGCCACTCCTCCATGGGCTCGCCAGATCTTGTAGACAAGCTGCCTCACAAGCCACGGACGAAGCTAGATCTGGACAAGCAATGAGTAGGACCGACCATGAGCAACACCGGAAGGAGTGGCTCGTCTTGTAAGCGCAGGACTTGATGTATGTTGTTAGAGAAATCCCTATGATGTTTTGAAGATAACAAAATAAAACAAAAGCTACTAAAGTGTTTAATAGATGAGTAACACGCTATGCAATTGATAGATTGTGTAAAGCTTATTATCAACGTCTATACTTGAAGAAACCAGAAGATAGATTCTATGCTGAAACTGATCTTATTCAAACTGCGTCCAGAATTTAAGGCTAAATATGTTTAGAAGCAGACTCTAAGGATGAATATGTTCAAACTCATGTTCAAATTGTAAAGTCTACTTCAGACGGAAGATATTCAGACTTACATACAGATGGAACACGAGACTTTACATACAAACATAATGTGACAAGATCCAGGACGTGACGGGTCCGGAACATGATATGTCTAGAATGACACAAATATAGAACATGATCTAGAATGTGATGTAGTAGATTCAAAGCGAAATAAGTTCAGAATGAAACAACTTGATAGAATATGACACAAGCCCAAAATGTATAACGGCTAGTGATATGGTTTGAATTTTATATCAAGATAAATTTGATTGACTCAATTTAATTGATTGACAATTGGATCCTAAAGACAAGAATTTTTTAAATGAAGAAGCTATACTTATGAAAACCAAGATTCTGTTTATATGGACGATCAGAATCAATTGGGGATTTTTCTTTTGTCGCTCAACAGCTACCTAATTTTCTTCATGCAGATCTATCCAACGGGTAGATTGGAAGACGATCCTCTAGATATTGTCTAACGGTTAGTTTGGAAGTGAATGAGTATTTAAGGAGACCAATGACCGAGGAGCAAGTAAGAGATGAAGCATGGAATCTAGAATTCCAAAGTTTGAGTGAACTTCAATCATACACTTGTCCTTCGTAAGCTTAAACGTTTATAATCGTAAGAGAAATACCAAAAGAGTGACTTAATGAAATAGTGTGATTTATCACTGAATGTTTGCATTCAAAGTTGTAATTTCTTGTTGATTATATAATGGAATCCAGTTAGTAGGCTATCAATGTGGGAGAATAGACGTAAGCTTGATCTAAGCTAAATCATTATAAATTTCGTATGCAATTTTCTCTTCCGTTAGCTCTCCTTATTTAAATCAATTGTACACTTATAGGTTATTTCAGAAGTTTGTTCCACCACATAATAGATTCTAAATAACTACCATAAGTCTAATGGCTCGTTTATCAAACTTTGATCAATGTTCAAACTTTACTCACAACTTATTTTATTCCATATTTATTTAGCTGTTCGTACTAGTTTTTATCAATTGGTATTAGAGTCAAGGGCTTGTTTTATTGAGATGTTTTTACTTTTAAGTTAAAGATCTTATATGGCTAGTTTCTAGGCATCGACGCTGATTGAAGGGCAGAGCAACATCAGGCCACCCTATTTCGATAGAAAGAAATATAACGTTTGGAAAAATAAAATGAATGCATTTTAAGATCCAGAGATCCCTTACAATGAGATGTTGTGGAAAAAAGGAATCAATCTCACTACTGTGTCTATATCAAATAAGAATGACAAAGATAAAGAAACCGAATCCCTTGTTCCTGGGCCTTAGACAGAGATGTCAAAAGAGAAACTCTTGATGCAAAAGCTATTTATTCCTTATATTGTGTCTTATCTCTTACCGAGTATAATAGAATCTCTTCATGTGAAACGGCTAAAGAAGTCTGGGATAAATTTCATGTTTTTTAT
This sequence comes from Eucalyptus cladocalyx, assembly GCA_017140615.1. NCBI lineage: Eukaryota > Viridiplantae > Streptophyta > Magnoliopsida > Myrtales > Myrtaceae > Eucalyptus > Eucalyptus cladocalyx. The sequence continues at coordinate 36,409,686 of CM029525.1, forward strand.
GAAGGCATTAACCGTGTAAAAGAGACAACAGTAAATATCTTGCTTAACCAATATGAGTCTTTAAGATGAAGCCAAGAGTTTCAATTAGAGATATGTTCAATCATTCTATGGAAATTATAAATAGTTTGGCGTAACAATGTCATCCAATTTCTACCCCAATGAAGATCAACAAACTTCTGCGAGGTCTCTCAAAGGATAAAAACCACGTTAAGACCCCAATCGAGACTCAGAGGATTATGCTACTCTCCGTTAATGAAATAATTAACACTCTTCAATCCTAAAAAATGGAACAAATCCTGAAAGTAAAAAGACCATTGCACTTAAATCGAATGCTGATTCTGATGATATATACTCATAAAATGACATGGACGACAAAGAACTTGCTTTTATGATCAAGAAATTCAAAAGGCTAAGTAGAAAAGGTAAGAAGTTCAATTGGAAGAAACAATTCAAGTAGAGTGGGTTGAAAAGAATAATGGAACAAGATGATGAGTAAAGAAATATATGCTTAATGGCACATTCACACTCAGACTCAAATTCAAAATTAGAATTAGACACTAAAAAAATGAGAATTCATGGTTTAGGCAACATGATCTTTTTTTCTTTTTTTTTGTAACCCAGGAACCCCGTAAGCTGACGGCCAGTGAGCAAACCCTGGGGGAGCGACTGTAGGACCCACCACCACGGTACTCCAGATAAGAATCCCTAACGACGCATTTGGGATTCGAACTTCTCCCCTTCATGAGGGGGAGAGAGCCCGAGCCAGCTGCGCCGCTGAGGGCGGCGGTGGCAACAAAATCTTTCGCGAAAAGAAAATTTTGAAATTTTGTAAAAAGATTTTCTACAAACAAAAGAAAGTTAAGATTTACTTGTCAAAAAAAGTGATTCTTTAAAAGAAGAATTTTCAAATATTTCGACAAAATTTTCAAAATGTTCAAAAACATTAGAGCATATCTTTTCCATATAAGTATCATACTATAACAAGTCGAGACTTTGTTTCAATAAGGAAAGTGATTCTTTAATAGCTTTTTCTAAAGTCAATGAGAGATTTAGACAAAGACCTCCGAGACTTGCGTACAAGAAGTATTTTTAAAGGATCTTTACAAAACCTATTAATCGAAATGCCCTCAAGTGTTCAAAATGTGGAGAGTTAGAATACTTTGTCCTAAAATTTGGATACCTATTAAAAAAGATTGGGTAAAAACGACATACTCTACTAACTCTCATGGAGTACCAACGAAAAGATGAGTTGTTTTTGTAGGAAATAAAGGAAAAAAAAATAAAGAGAATTTGGTAAGAAAGGTATACATTTTAAATTCTCAAATTGTTTTGGGTACATTCTTCTTTAGATTATCTTTGTACTTGATATATTATATCTCCATGATATGATTTGCTCGGCTCAAACTTTATGCTGACTTGTGATATAATTCCAAATTGATTGTGTTGATTTTAGAGTAAAAGTTTGATGTATTTTTATGGGTTATGAAATTGGATAAATATAATTGACTCAAATAATTCGGTTGATTGGATAGATACTTAAGAATATTATTCTTTTTGATCTTATGATGCTTTGCTTAGTGTGAATTTTTTCTTTTTGCGATATATTATTATGCAATATATATTCCCTAAATACTCTACTGAGATGAGTTGGGAAAGTATCATTAACTTTCTATAGAAATTTCATATTCTGCTCCAACATCAAGGAATGATCCAAATACAAGGATACCATACAGGAAATAAGTTTATTGTAGGAAACTCTACAAAGGAAGAATGATTGCAAATCTACACAAATTATGGTGCAATCAAAAAAGTATCTCATGTGAAGATTGGCCATGATCACCTTTCAATTAATGATTGTTGTGGATGTCGTTGCTATGAAGGAAATAAAGGAACGATATTTTGTTCAATGTGCACAAGTCGTAATTAGTGCTATTCGCAAATATTATCTTGATGATAGGGAGAGAAAGTGAATCCAAAAGAAATGGGAAGAATCGTGATCACCTCAAAAATGCAACAAATTGAGGGGGAACATTGATTAATTATGAAAAAATATTTTTGAATTGATCATGATCTTGATTATTATTGAAGAAATGAAAAGGGAATGCATCTTTCTATTCCATTAAATGAGGGAATCTCTCTAACAAGGGCAATGGCTTGGAAAGAAAAATCCCAACTCTTTTCTTGTCCCAAAGAAATCTGCATGTTAGAAGTTGTCAACTTCTACAAAATCCGATTAGTGTATCTTTTATTACTTTTTTTTCATTAAAATATCTCTTATTTATATTATCATTTTATTATGACAAAAAGGGTAAGTGAATTTTATAATGCATCCGTGATTTTTAATAGATATTTGCTAATATATATGATGAACATGAGCTATATTATATATCTTTGATGTTCGACTTACTTTGTAGAAGATGATGTTTCTGGAATTTTGTATTTAGTGCAAAATATATTTCGAATATATTATGTGAATTTGAGCTGAATTTTATATTCTCTATGTGATCCCTTTTTAATTATTATCGCTTTTTGATTATGACAAAAAATGGGAGATAATATAAATATGCATGTGTTGATATTACTTATTGAGCTGCGATTATCTTTCCATATATTGTTATGCTCAATCTATTTTTTTATCTTTTGATTTGAATTACATTCTTTAAGATTGACTTGACTTATTAATACCTTTAAAAGCGCGTTTACACATCTGCATATTTAAATATTGTTTTGTCATAATAAAAAAGGGGAGATTGTTGGGGAGATTCCTTGTGATATTTTGAAGATGACAAAATAAATCAAAAATTACTAACGTGTTTAATGATTGAGTAACAGAATATGCAGAAGATAGAATGTGTAAAGGATATTATCAATGTTTATACTTGAAAGAACTAGAAGATAGACTCTATGCTGAAACCAAATTTATTCAAACTATGTTTAGACTTTAAGGCTAAATATGTTCAGAAGCAGACTCTAAGGATAAATATGTTCAAATTCACGTCCATATTGTAAAATTTACTTCAGACGGAAGACATTTAGACTTACATATAGATGGAACAAGAGGCTTTACATACAGACAGAATGTGACAGGGTCCAAAATGTGATATGTCTAGAACGACACAAGTACAGAACATGATCCAGAACATGACAAGTTCATAACGTAACAAATTCAGAGCGAAGTAAGTTCAGAACGAAACAACTTGATAAAACATAACACAAGCCCAAAACATATAATAGCTAGTGATCTGGTTTGGATTTTATATCAAAATTGATTTAATTGACTCAATTTAATTGATTGATAATTGGATTCTGAAGACAAAAACTTTCTAAACAAAAAAGCTCTACTTATGAAAACCAAGATTATGTTTGTATGGACGATTATAATCAATTGGGGATTCTACTTTTGCCACTCAATAGCTATCTAATCTTCTTGATATAGATTTATCTAACGGGTGTATTGGACGATAATTCTCTGGATACTATCTAACGGCTAGTTTGGAAGTTGATGAATATTTAAGGAAACCAATGACCGAAGAGCAAGTAAGAGACAAAGCATAGAATCTAGAATTCCGAAGTTTGAGCGAACTTCGATCATATACTTATTCTGTTTAAACGTTTGTGATTGTAAAAGAAATACCAAAAGAGCGACTTAATGAGATAGTGTGATCTATCACTGAATGTTTGCACTCAAAGTTGTAATATCTTATTGATCATATAGTGGAATCCAGCTAGTAAGCTGTTAGCGTGGGAGAATTGATGTACACTAAATCTAAGCCAAATCGCTATAAATTTCGTGTGTAATCTTCTCTTATGTTAACTCTCTTTATTTAAATCTGTTGCACACTTACAGTTTATTTTAGAAGTCTTTTCCATCGCATAATATATTATGAACATCTAGCAGAAGTCTGATAGCTCGTTTATCCGACTCTGATCCTTATTCAGACTTTGCTCGCAACTTATTTTATTCCGCATTTATTTGTCAAGATTTCTTTTAAACACCTATTCACCCCCTTTAGGTGTTCATACTAGCTTTATCACCTGCAACTTCAACCGTGACGATGGTGATGAGTGGTGCTCTACTAGTGGCGACATTGAAGGAGTTACTGGTTCTATTAGGACCATTTGGGAGCAAGACCAATTCGATTTCCAATTCTTAAGTGGCAATCGGACCACATGAAAACTAATCGCCCTAATTATTTGGTTTTGGTTTTGATACTAATTCCTAGGTGCCCAATTTTATCTTGTTAAACAATTAAAAACTACACAAAAAAAAAGGTACATTTTCCGATGCATTTGTGTAACATATAAAACATAATCAATATTTAAAAAATAGAACGACTCTTTCATAGATCAGGTCCTTCAACCAAGCAATGATATCAAGTTGGGTTTTGATCAATGGACATAGCCCAAATCCAATTGACATTACTTTTTGTGACGTGTGTTTTCCTAGATCTTGCCAAACTAATACTAATCGAAAGCATCTGAGGATATGAAACATTGGGTTTGAGGTACGTGATTCGATTCAGAATGGGACATTTTTTCGCTGAGTCACGAAGGGTGAGATATTTTTTTTAGCCTGCTACAGTGAGAAAAATAAGTAACAAATTCGAAGAATCGCCACAAGAAATAAGCACATTCTCACTTCCAATTATAGTTTCGATGCGATACACATGATTAACTATAGCAATGATGCCGACAAATAATTCTACACTTCATTTAAGGCAAACCCAATCCTTGCGCATCTGTCTCTGTAAGTCTTTTATACTCGAAGAACCAACAATAAAATGGTACGAATATGGTGATTCCAATCGCTCCTGTAATTGTGAGGACCCACTTGAAGGCACCTGCACTGTGGTATAATGATACTGGAAAGTTCATGCCGAAGATCCCAGCCACCATGCCAAAGACGCTTACCACAAAACTCAGGATTGTCAACAGCAGCTCGAATTTGATTAGCTTGTTCCGGACACTATCCTGCAAAAGTTTTCATGTACACTATATGAAGTTGAAGAAGAGGAATTTCCAACATTAAATTATATTCTTCCGCAGGACATAGTAGTCCACTTCTCTGAAGACTGGTTCTAGAGTTTCAAAGCCGATAAACAATCAGAATGATCAAAAGCCTGCTTATTCTTCCTTCCATGGCATCAATAACGTAAAGATGAGTAAATTACATAACATCTCACATTGAACTGAGATGTGTAATCATCTGCCTATGTCTACTTCAGTGATCTAGTCAAATTCACTCAAATATTAAGGCCCCTACGAAACCACAACTCAAGATGCACTACAAAATGAGAAGAGGACAGAAGCAACTTACCAGCTGAATATTGATGATATTTTCTGTGTCCCTAATGTACTTTTTTTAGCTAACAAGAGGCAATAAGAAAGTTCTGTGAGTTTCCGTACTCCTTCCAAATCAAACAAAAGAGAATCATTGAGTGAAGAGAACGGCGATGTCATACCGAGGTCAACTTTTTGAGTATGTTATCGGTCTTAACAAGAAATGTTTCCAGCAACATCTCCAGTTCTATTTTATTTGTGGCACTTTTTGAACTCCTGATGCCCTCGTGTCGGCTCTTAGCAATACTAAAGCTCTTCTCCAGCTTACGCCCATCTCGAGGGGAAGCGACGGGAGAAACTGGTATAAAGACAGATAGTCCTGACAAAGAGTGATCACCATGTGATGTTGATGAGATAGCTAGTATAAGACTTAAAGGGGGGTGAATAGGTGTATTGACAATTTCTCGATATACCACAGCGATACTAGGTAGACGATAGAAATGAAATTCTCTTTTGATTAACAAAATGAATTACGATCACAGTAAAGTAAAGAGTAGGGAAGAGAGAATTAAACACAAGGTTTATAGTGGTTCGGCTTATCCCAAGCTTACGTCCACTCTTCCGCACTAACAGCCTATTGGCTGGATTTCACTATGAACAAAAGAGATGTTACAGCACAGTTCTTCCTTGATTCCACAGTGTAGATATTCTACCACACTTCCTCAAGATTTCTCACGAATATAAACACTCTTTTGCGTACAAGATTTCGCTCAAATGAATTGACAAAAAGAACAAAGAGCTTCAAACTTTGGAATTCTTCTATCGTGCACCTCTCGAACAACAAGAACGTCTTCCTTATATACTCCTTTATGCCATTATACCCGATGACACTTACTAAAGGAATTCTTCCAATCTTCCCATTGGACATAATCAATTAGGAAGATCATTCGAGCTATTAAAGGAACATGTCGATAGCCAATCAATCTTGTTCGCCCATACAATCAGGATCTCGGTTTCCATAAGTAGAACCTTCCACGAATATTTCGTCAATCATTGGATCCTTAATCTCGATCAATTAAAGGATTCCATTATGTCATATCCAGCCAAGAGATCTTCTCCAGTCGATAAGGTCATATCTGTTAAATATGACTCGAGTTTGAGCGTTTGCTAAAACGCGAAATTCGGTAGACTTGCGAAGGAAATATAAAAATAAAATAAAGGAGGAAAGTTGATTGCTTGCGAAATCCGAACGATGAAGTCCTCTCCTCTGCACGCATGAAGATCTCCACGTGAAGCCAAAATAGGAAAGTAGTGGGGCCCAAGGTCAAAGGTTTGACTTTGGGCACACCCACGTATAAAACAGAATTTTTTACGTGGGTTTCTTGCTCCTTCTTTTTCGTTGGTTGGGTTGCCGGCCAAAAACCCTACGTAGAAGTCGCAGAAGGAAGCCGTGAAAGAGGTCTTCTTTTCAAGGTGTTGCTGTTGCACCCGTACAAGAGAAAATGAGGAGCCGCATATCTTCAAGCTGAAGCGCGATCAAGAAAATGAGTTCTTTTTCAGCGTTTGTTTTTGAGCTTGTGTGATAATTTTGTGGCGAGACTTGGGTTTGGGTTAAATTAGGGTTTGGGAAATACCGAGAGGATGTTTGAGTGACTTGAGTGTGTAATCTCCTTGTATCGCTTGATCTATAGTGAAATTCGCTGTTACTCTCCCCGTGGACGTAGGTCTTTACGACTGAGCCATGTAAATCTGGTGTCCGATTTATTTTTTTCTTCTTCCGTCTATATTTTGTTCGATCGCTCGCCCCATCGCAACAAGTGGTATCAGAGCTAGGTTTGGATAAGTTGAAGTGAATCGATGGCGACAGAAGAAGTAAAAGTGAAAATCAACGATTTGATGGGAAGGATTTTAGTTTCGGAAGATGCAGATTGAAGATTATCTTTACCGGATGAATCAAGCACTTGCCTTTATTTGGGGAGAAACCAGAGACGATGAAGCAAGCTGATTGGGATTTGCTGGATAGACGAGCTATGGGTGTTATTCGGCTGACGTTGGCTCGTAATGTCGCGTTTAACATCCTGAAGGAGAAGACCACCACTGATTTGATGCAAGCCATGTCGGATATGTGCGAGAAGCCCTCTGCGATCAACAAGGTCTGTTTGATGCGACGTCTGTTTAACTTGAAGATGAAAGAAGGTGCGTCGGTTGCTGATCATATCAATGAATTCAATGTGATTGTTAGTCAATTGAGTTCAGTTGAGATTGATTTTGAAGATGAGGTACGTGCTTTGATTCTATTATCCTCATTGCCTGATAGTTGGAATACTACCGTTACTGCTGTTAGTAATTCCTCTGGGTCAATAAGTTTGACGTTTGATGGGGTTCGCGATTTAATTTTGAGCGAGGATATTCGTAGAAGAGAATCTGTCAAATCTGTATCTACTGCTCTAATAGGTGAAAATAGAGGAAGATCTGTAACACGCGTGGGTAATGGTAGTATTAATATGAACAAACGTAGTCAATCAAGAACTGCTAATGTTGTCTGTTGGAGTTGTGGCAAGAGGAGGCATCTTAGAAGGGATTGCCTTAAGCTGAAGAATGAGAAGGGTAAGGGAATTATAGTTGATTATGCAGATAATGTCGCAGCTGTAGCAAATAATGCCGATTATGTCTTGTCTGTCACTAATGATTCATCACTTGATGGATGGGTTATGGACTCTGGTTGTTCTTTTCATGTCACACCAAATAGAAATTGGTTTATCACTTATCAGTGCACGGGTAGTGGTAAAGTCTAGTTAGGGAACAACGCTGAGTGCGATGTTGTAGGTGTTGGTGATGTTAAAATCAGAATGCATGATGGTATCGTGAGGACATTGACTGGAGTGAGGCATGTTCTGGAATTGAAAAAGAACTTAATTTCCTTGGGTGCCCTAGATTCAGCTGGTTGCAGGTATTCTTCAAAATATGGAGTTCTAAAGGTTGTTTGAGGTGCCTTGGTGATAATGAAAGGAATCAAGCACGATGACCTGTATAAACTTCAAGGCGAGACAGTGATAAATTCCGATGCGGAGACGTCGAATGCATCTGTTCCAGAGTCTTTTGACTGCTCGAGGAAGACCTAGGTGTTTGTGCCAAGGCACAAGTTTAATGCTGGTGTCAGAATCTTGCAGTCAAGAGCTTTGATCGAGACGGAGACTGGTAAATCGATCAAGCATGTGTAGACTGACAATAGCATGGAGTTTTGCTCGGAGCTAGCAAATAGATTATGCATGAAAGAGGGCATAGTGAAACACCGCACTAGTGCTAGTAAATCACAACGATTTGTAGAATTGACGAGCAAAACATTAATAGAGATGGCCCGAAAAATTATCTCTAGTGCTGGTATGGCTAGGAGATTTTTGGTTGATGTGCTAAGTACGGTAAGCTACCCGGTAAATAGATCTCCATCAACTGCTATTGAATGACAGACTCCTAAAGAAGTGTTGTCAGGTAACGTTGTTGATTATTCTATTCTTAGAATGTTTGGCTGCCCGTGTTATTTTCAAGTAAGTGATGGTAAACTTGATTGGAGGGTAATGTGCATATTCCATGGCTATGCACAAGGTGAGCGAGGTGATCTGTTGTGGTGCCCAAATATAAATTCATCTATTAACAGCAGAGAAGTTACCATTAATGAGTCTCAAGTACTTATGGCTAGGAGTGATTATAGTAGTGTTAATACGGATCTGAACGGTGTTCAGCTTGAGGTGGAGTTGCAACCAGAAACTCCTAAGGTAGCGAGTACAGGTACTAGCAAAGTAATCGATACAGATGGTGCTCATAGCAAGGTGGAGCCTATAGAGCCAATGGTTGCTGTAACTGCTGAAATTAACAAGGTACGTATTCGATCTCCTGACAGATATAAATGCAACAATGGTTTTGCTTTATCTGCGATTAAGGAGGTTCCGTCGGAAAATCCTTGCGGAGCAGTTAAAGGTGCATGTGGAGTTGGTATTTTGATGAGATCCTCAGTTATGGCGAAATTCAAGTGAGGCTTGGACTTGGATAATATCTATGGCGGTTGAGCCCATTGAGGGTTATGGGAAAGTAGCAACATAATTTGAATTTTTACGAAGCGATTGTAATTTGGCTCAAACGTCGAGCCAAGGTGGAAATTGTTAAATATGACTCGAGTTTGAGCGTTTGCTAAAACACGAAATTCGGTAGACTCGCGAAGGAAATATAAAAATAAAATAAAGGAGGAAAGTTGATTGCTTGCGAAATCCGAACGATGAAGTCCTCTCCTCTATATGCGTGAAGATCTCCACGTGAAGCCAAAATAGGAAAGTAGTGGGGCCCAAGGTCAAAGGTTTGACTTTGGGCACACCCACGTATAAAACAGAATTTTTTACGTGGGTTTCTTGCTCCTTCTTTTTCGTTGGTTGGGTTGCCGGCTAAAAACCCTACGTAGAAGTCGCAGAAGGAAGCCGCGAAAGAGGTCTTCTTTTCAAGGTGTTGCTGTTGCACCCGTACGAGAGAAAAGGAGCCGCCGCTTATCTTCAAGCTGAAGCGCGATCAAGAAAAGGAGTTCTTTTTCAGCGTTTGTTTTTGAGCTTGTGTGATAATTTTGTGACGAGACTTAGGTTTGGGTTAAATTAGGGTTTGGGAAACACCGAGAGAGTGTTTGAGTGACTTGAGTGTGTAATCTCCTTATATCGCTTGATCTATAGTGAAATTCGCTGCTGCTCTCCCCGTGGACGTAAGTCTTTACGACTGAACCACGTAAATCTGGTGTCTGATTTATTTTTTTCTTCTTCCGTCTATATTTTGTTCGATCGCTTGCCCCATCGCAACAATATCCTTAATAAAACATCCAGTTCTGGATAGCCTTTCTTCAACGGATTAGAAACTGTCAATGAGGATAGACTTTGAGTCTTGAGTTTGGCTGTCCGGAGGTCTTCAGACTTTAAACAGCAGAGTCTGCAAACCTTCAGACTAGACTAATGGAAACGTTTTGTCAGCTTCAAAATATTTCAAGAAGATTTCTCCAACAATCTCCCCATTTTTGATGGTGACAAAACTTTCCTACAGATTTGGATAACTTTAACCTGCAAAACATTTCTCAAACAAATATGCATATCTTATAAAGATAAATGACTAAATGAATAACACTAGAATCTGCAACCACAGAAAATAGGTTAGTCTTGTATATGATAAAACCATCCATAAGATATCAATAGCAGTCAAATCCAAATTCAAATTCAGTTCTCATCCAGACACAAAAATAAAGTCAAACAAAGTCAAACATCAAAACAATTCAATCCAAACGATTAAAAAAATTCAAAGTTTGATTCAAATCTTGCATCTCTCCCTCTTTTTGTCAGCATTAAAAAAGTTGAGATGAATATGGGATAGAGTCAAGATTGCTTAGGAACGCGAACAAGCTAGAAATCTCTCATGGACTGAACGATCCCTTCCAGCCTTTTCAAGTCTTCCTTCAGTTGTGCAACCTCCTCACTCTTGGCATTAGCCTGAATCTGAACAGAGAGGGCTTGGATCTGATCATTTAAGGAAACTGAAGAAGCTTGACCTGCATTCTGCAAGTTTTGAACCTCGCATCCCAGAGCATAAATTTGATCGTGCATCTCCAAGAAAATATCCATAATTCTGTGAAAATCAGCTGAGTTATCGGTCTGCGTACTGGCTTCGGCACGATTTGCAGACGATGGCAGATCAACATAATCACGCAGATTTGGCGATGAAGCATCATGTTCTTTCTCAGGAAAATGAGAGGCATGAATGTCTTCTGGATCGGCTGGAGAGCGGCTGACTCCCTCACTAGTAGCAACTGACATCCCTTTTTTGTCAAGATCTCTCCCTGTTTCTATGCCTTCAGGTGGAGAAGAGTGTTTTTCAGGCTCTCCTTCCTCTTGATTTACTCTCTCTTCTTCTTCTTCAAGCCTTTCCTCCTCTGCTTCTTTTTCACCAGCTTCTCTTTCTTCTTCTTCTTTTTCTTCTTCTTCTCTCTTTTCTACTTCTGTCTCCTGTCGTTCCATTGATTCTGAAACATGACGACTTAGCTTCTTCAATGCTATAGCAGAAATGGTAAGGTCTTCATCATCTTCAACAATGAGAGCTCTTCTTTTCTTGAATGGAGCAACCATGAGCTCCTTCCCTTTTCTTTTTGCTACAGAAAATATTTGATGAGATTTGTCAGGAGTCTTCTCCTTGAATTTCTCCAACGCCTTGCTTAATTCCTTCAGACGCATTTTAGTCACCATTTTCAGTCCTACCACCATATGATCACATGATCTAACACAGAGAATTTGTGGAGGCTGAATATTCAGATGTCTGAATAACTTCGTCACAAGACCTGGATAAGGAAGTTGACCTCTATCCTTCGCCACTGCTCTATACATGTGGAACATAACAATGTGAGGAAGAGAAAACATTTTCCCATTAATGATGGCATACATCAGCTTTGCTTCTGAACTTGAAACATCAGTCTTAGAAGTTGATTTCGGTCTGAGACAATTGATCACAATCTTGTGAAGCAGAATGTTAAACGCACTCATCCTCAAGTAGGAGATCTTTTCCTCTGTTCTTCTATCCTTAACAAGTTGCAATTTGGCACGAGCAGTAGAAACATTAATCGGTTGATATCTTCCTCTCTCAACTCCAATCACATCTGCCAGCATATCCACATCAACCACAAAGTCTTGATCTCGGACACTAAAAGATATTCTATTCGCATCCAAGAAACTAAGATTTGAATAGAAATATGCAGTCAATTGAGCATAAACCTCTGTGGTGTCAGGACAGAACTTTTCTAGTTGAAGAAGATTGAACTTTTCCCTCAAGTTCACATTCACAGCATCCAGAAAATCAAAATCCACACTTCTAGAGTTTATCACCCCACGCTTTAGCAATTTTGAGTATAAAGCCTTTTGTTCCTTTGATCTAAACAGCTCTCCCCTTTTTCCTCGAATTTCCGCTGCAACACCCATTCTAGGTTGAAATTGATTATACAATTTGTCATCATCATTTCCATCTATCGGATTAAGTCCCCCAACACGTGGATCACTTGGAATGTTTGCAAGGGTTTCTTTTGCCATCCCTTTAGGAGCAATTCCCAAATGTTCCATTTTTAGCAAAAATATGTACTCGTTTCCATATCATTTGTCCTTGAGAAACTCATCGACATAGTTCAATGGAGTACCAGTCCTCTTTAGAGCGCAGTAAAGCTTATAAATAAAAGAGGGTCTTTGAATTCTTACAGGATCTGCGTCTTCGACGATTTCTTCCTCTTATTGATGACTAGTACCCTGTGGACTAGATGGTGGAGAATGACGCTGCTGAGAAAGTTGCGGGCTTTGTTGCTTATTTGTAAACTCTTCTTCCTTGGTGAGATCGAAGTGCGTAGGTCCCTCGCTCATTCGCCGTGGTCCCCTACTTGCGATTCTCGAAGACTTTCTTGAAGACGACATCTTCCTTAGTTTTTGAAAGATTCCTTGCTTGACTTTCCCAAGAAAGATGACAACTTTTTCGAAGATTAAACAAGGGAAGAAAACAGGAATGGAAGATCGGTGCTTTCTTAGGGTTTTTGGAGAGTAAAGCGAAGAAGAAACAACTGTGCATAACCAGTTAAATAAAAAAAGTATACGGATCGTCATAAAAAGATGCCTTTTAAAAAAAAAACTGCATTTTTCGAGAAAATAGTCATTTCAAAAAATAACTTCTTTTTCCGAAAAGGAAACGTTGCAATAATCACGTCAATTAAAGATAGCAATAATCAAACACGGTTGATGATCGTACCTTTTCAAGATAAGATTCGAGAGGAGAGAATAACTTACAGTCAAAGTCTTGTTTGTCTGAGTTTGAGAGTCTCTAGACTTTAACTTCTTCAAATCTCAAAATGTTGAGTCTGGAACGGATAATTTCAAATTGATTTTTCTCTAAAGGCTTTGTGAATATATCCGCCAGTTGGTTCTTTGAGTCAACAAACTAAATCGAAACTTCTCCATTTTGAACATGATCTCTAATGAAGTGATGTCGAATCTCTATATGCTTTGCTCTTGAGTGAAGAATCGGATTTTTAGTAAGATTAATTGCACTGGTGTTGTCGCAGTTAATCTCCGTGCATGAATCTTCAATTCCAAAGTCTCTTAGCTGTTGTTTTATCCACAAAATTTGTGAACAACAACTTTCGAGAGCTACATACTTTGCTTCTGCTGTAGAAAGAGCTACTGTAGTTTGCTTCCTTGAAAATCAAGACACTGTTCTGCCTCCAAGTAGTTGACAGGTACCCGAGGTGCTCTTTCTATCAACTCTGCATCCGGCTAGATCTGCATCCAAGTATCCAAGAAGAGTAAAGTCTCCATTTTTAGGATACCAAAGGCCAATGCTTGAAGTTGAAGCAATGTATTTGATAATCCGCTTCGCAGCACTTAAATGAGATTCTTTAGGGTCTGCTTGAAATCTGGCACAAATGCAAACACTAAAAAAAATGTCAGGTCTAGAGGCAGTAAGATAAAGAAGTGAGCCAATGATACTCTTGTATAGCTTCTGGTCAACTTTCTTTCCTCCTTCATCTTTGTCTATCTTCAAGGAACTTGACATTAGTATTTCAGCCTTTTTGCAATTGTTCAGTCCAAACTTTTTGATGAGATCATTAGCATACTTTTCTTGATGAATAAAAATTCCTTCCTTCAGTTATTTCACTTGAAGCCCGAGAAAGAAGGTTAACTCACCCATCATGCTCATTAAATTCATCTTGCATAGTCTTAGAGAATTTCTTGCACAGACTTTCATTTGGAGATCCAAATATAATATTATCGACATATATTTGAATTAACACAAAACTTTTGCTTTCTCTTTTGATAAACAAAGTATTGTCTACTTTATCTTTAACAAAACCATTTTGAATTAAAAACTTACTCAGCCTGTTGTACCAAGCTCGAGGTGCTTGTTTTAAACCATATAAGGCTTTTTTGAGTCTGAATACTAAGTCTGCTTTCCTTGGGTCTTCAAACCTAGGTGGTTGTTCCACATAGACTTCCTCATGAATGAATCCATTTAGGAAAGCACTTTTGACGTCCATTTGGAATAACCTGAAATTTTTATGACAAGCAAATGCAAGTAATAAACGAATTGCTTCTAGCCTTGCTACTGGTGCGTAAGTTTCGTCATAGTCTATTCATTCTTCTTGCGTATATCCTTTGGCCACGAGTCTTGCTTTGTTTCTTATGACTTTTCCTCTTTCGTCCATCTTGTTTCTGAAAACTCATTTAGTACCAATAATAGATTTACCTTTTGGTTTAAGAGTTAACTCCCAAATATCATTAATTCTGAATTGCCTGAGTTCCTCTTGCATAGCTTCGATCTAGCTTTCATCAGTTAAAGCTTCTTCTATGCTTTTGGGTTCTATTTTAGAAATAAGAGCCACAGCACTAGACTCTTCGCGCCTTTTAGATCTTGTGCGAATTCCTTCATTAATGTCGCCAATAATAAGATCTTTGGGATGACTGGACTTATACTTCCAGTTGCTGGTCAATTTGTTAGATTGATAGTCAGATTGATGGTCACTTCCTTCACTTGAATCTTCAATAGTCACTTGTTGCTAGTCCTTTAAAGTCTGAGCTTCTTCCTAAGATTTAGACTTTGTAGAGTCTGGAGCATGTTCAGGCTCTTCAAGATGAGTCTGAATAAATTCATTTTGTATAGAATCCTGGAATTTGACATTCATTGATTCCTCCACAGATTGACTCTTCTTGTTATAGACTCTGTAGGCTTTGCTTGAGGTTGAATATCCAAAGAAGATGCCTTCATCTGATTTTTCTTAAAACTTGCCAACTCGATCATTTGCATTTTTCAATTTAAAACATTTGCATCCGAACACATGAAAATATGAAACAATAGGCTTCTTTTCTTTGAATAATTCATAGGGGGTTTTTTTCTAGAATAGGCCTTAGAAAAACTCTATTGATAATATAACAAGCTTTGTAAAACTGCCCATTTCAAAAATCGTAAAGAGATGTTGCTTTCAATTAAAAGAGTTCTAGCCATTTTTTGAAGCGATCTATTCTTTCTTTCCACAACTTCATTTTGCTCTGGAGTATATGGAGAAGAGAACACATGCTGAAAACTAGATTCATCACAAAATTTTGTAAAATCTTGATTTTCAAATTCACCTCTATGGTCTGTTTTTATACTTGAAATAACATACTTTTTTTCATTTTGAACCTTTTTAGCAAATTTTTCAAAATAAAAGAAGGTTTCAAACTTACTTGTCAGGAAATATACCCAAGTAAATCATAAGTAGTCATCCACGATTACTAGGCAATATTTCTTACCTCAAATGCTCTGTGTTCTGGTTGGTCCAAAAAGATCCAAATGCAGAAGCTGCAGTACACGGTTAGTGGAAACTTGATTGATTGGTTTAAAGGAATTTCTTACTTGTTTTCCTAATATGCATGGTGTACATAGATCAGACTTTTGGTATGATAAATTAGGTAGACCACGAACAAGCTTCTTTGCTGAGATTTTGACTATCTGTTTCATATTAATGTGCCCAAGCTTTCTGTGCCATAAGTTTGCTTCGTCTTGGATTGAGATTAGACATTATGATTCATCTGGTTTCACATCCAAGAGGTAGATATTTTCATGTCTTCGACCTATCAATGACTGAGTAGAGTCTTTATTGGTTCCTATACACATTCTCTCTTGAAAGTAGATTTTGAAATCGGTGTCACACAACTGACTGACACTGAGCAGATTGTAGTTGAGTCCTTTAACTAAAGAAACATTGCTTATTGTGAGATTTCCAATCTTTACTGTTCCAAATCCCACTATTCTTCATTTGCTATTTCCACCAAATGAGACTTTTCCACCATTCACTTGAACGAGCTTTATGAAGCAATTTGAATCTCCTGTCATATGTCTTGAGCATCCACTATCCAGATACCATTTTACCTTTTTCTTGATAGTGACCTGCATTTAAAAAGAGACTCAAACTTTCTTTGGTACTCATATTTGCTTGGGTCCATTTGAGTTAGTATGAAATGCAGTTTTTGCCCAAACTTTCTTCACGGATTTCCAAACCATAGGACATTCTTTTTCAAAATGATCTACACTATTGCACTTTGAACATTTGAGAGCATTGTGACCTACTGGTTTTACAAAGATCTTTTTAAAATGATTTTTGTAGGTATCTCTTGTCGGTCTTTGCTTAATTCTTTCTTTCACCTTTGGAAAATCAATTAAAGGAATGGTTTCAGCAGTCATTCCTAAACCAAATTTGTTGAAATAAGGTTTTTGAACAAAAAGAATTTTTTCCAGTTTTTCAGATCCTATAGAAAACTTTTTTGAAATATTTGAGATATCATTTTTCAATAGTGCATTTTCTTTCGAAAGATTATCTTCACTTTTTCTAAGGGAAGAAACATTCATTTCTAAACATTTCAGATTTTCTTTCAAAATGTTTTCCTATTGTTTTAGAGTAGAATTTTCTCTTTTGAGTTCGGAAATCCTTTTAAGAGAAGTTTTAAGACTAAAACACGGTTCATCAATGTATTTAGAAACTTTAATAGGGATTTTAAAGTTACTTACCTCAAATTCACTGTCTGAATCTAATTCTGTCTCGGAGTTTGAATCTGAATTTGATTGTGCCATTAGACATATATTGGCATAATCATCATCACTTTCTTTACACTCTGTATCACTCTAGGTTTTTGCTTTAAGAGCCTTTCGATACTTTTCAGCTTTTCTTTTCTTCTTCCTAAGAAGAGGACAGTTTGGTCTGATGTGTTCCTTTTTCTTACATTCGAAGCAGACTACAACTTTGTTTGAGACAGATACCTAGTTTGTTGCTTTTGAAAACTTTGTTTTTTTGGATTGAATCTTCTCCCTTTTATGTTCAGCTTTCTGAATCTTCTTATCATGAGAGCAAGCTCCTCATCATCCATATCGTCTTCAGAATCTGTAACGTCAGAATCATCATTGGATTTTAATGCAATGGATTTCTTACCTTAAGGGTCTTCGTCTTCATTGATTCATTCCACTTCATAAGACTGAAGAGTCCCAACCAACTCATCAACAGATAGTGGCATGATTCTTTGGGTCTCTCTGATTGAGGTCTTTATGTGATTCCAATCCTTGGAGAGTCCACGTAGTAGCTTGTTTACCTTCATGGGATCAGAAATTGGTTGACCTTGATTTTTAAGACCATTCACGATTTCTGTAAAACGACTAAATATGTCAGTTATAGATTCTCCCGATTTCATTCTGAAGGCTTCGTATTGACTGAGGAGAATGTTGATTCTAGTCTCTTTCACTCGATCGGTTCCTTCATAGGTAATATGTAATCTATCCCAGACTTCTTTAACTGTAACACAAGAAGATATTCTGTTATATTCAGTAGAAGATAAAGCACAATATAAAGAATAAATTGATTTTGCATCAAGAGCCTGTCTCTTGATTATTTCTTCCTGAGTCATTTGACTAGACTCCACAGTATCTTTCCCTCTCTCTGAGACAGGTGCAGCTTTAGGAGTGATTCCTTTTTTCTACAACGTCCCATTCTAGAGGATCCTTTGACTTTAGGAACGCCTTCATCTTATTTTTCCATATGTTGTATTCATTTCCATCAAAGTAAGGTGGTCTGGTATTA
Organism: Eucalyptus cladocalyx; assembly: GCA_017140615.1. NCBI lineage: Eukaryota > Viridiplantae > Streptophyta > Magnoliopsida > Myrtales > Myrtaceae > Eucalyptus > Eucalyptus cladocalyx. The sequence goes on from CM029525.1 coordinate 36,427,612, forward strand.
CTTTGCCCTTCTACCAGCCCTGGAGCCAACATACTAACCATGGATCTTTAACTTTGAAGTAAAACACTTCAAATAAAGTGAGTACACAAGCTCTGATACCAATTGAGATAGCTAGTATAAGACCTAGAGGGGGGTGAATAGGTGTATTGATAATTTCTCGATATACCACAACGATACTAGGCAGACGATAGAAAGGAAATTTTTTTTGATTAACAAAATGAATTACGATCACAGTAAATTAAAGAGTAGGGAAGAGAGAATTAAACACAAGGTTTATAGTGGTTTGGCTTATCCCAAGCCTATGTCCACTCTTCCGCACTAACAGCCTATCGGCTGGATTTCACTATGAACAAAAGAGATGTTACAGCACAGTTCTTCCTTGATTCCACAGTGTAGATATTCTACCACACTTCCTCAAGATTTCTCACGAATATAAACACTCTTTTGCGTACAAGATTTCGCTCAAATGAATTGACAAAAAGAACAAAGAGCTTCAAACTTTGGAATTCTTCTATCGTGCACCTCTCGAACAACAAGAACGTCTTCCTTATAAACTCCTTTATGCCATCATACCCGTTAGCACTTACCAAAGGAATTCTTCCAATCTTCCCGTTGGACAGAATCAATTAGGAAGATCATTCAAGCTATTAAAGGAACATGTTGATAGCCCATCAATCATGTTCGCCCATACAATCGAGATCTCGGTTTTCATAAGTAGAACATTCCACGAATATTTCGCCAATCATTGGATCCTTAATCTCCGAATCAATCTCGATCAATCAAAGGATTCCATTATGTCATATCCAGCCAAGAGATCTTCTCCAGTTGATAAGGTCATATCCTTAGTAAAACATCCAGTTCTGGATAGCCTTTCTTCAACGGATTAGAAACTGTCAATGAGAATAGACTTTGAGTCTTGAGTCTGGCTGTCCGGAGGTCTTCAGACTTTAAACAGCAGAGTCTGCAAACCTTTATACTAGACTGATGGAAACGATTTGTCAGCTTCAAAATATTTCAAGAAGATTTCTTCAACAATTGACTCCATCTTTTGTTTCTTTTGAGTGAGGCGCATCTCCGCCAATTTTCCTTTGTCATTCACCAGCAGCTCAATCTCATCCCTAATCTACATTGGGACATTTTTAAGAGGAAGATTTTAGAAACCAATCGTCCTTTGTGCGTGTGTGTATCATTTTTTTTTTTGGTTGGGGGGGGGGGGGGGATCGATATCATTCACCGGGAAAATTCATTACAAGAATGACATTTTGCGTACCTTCTGCACATTTCTAGTTACAGTAACGAGTGTGATTTTCAAGTGACAGACATCCTCCAAATTCGACATGCTAATCTTCAAAGTAAGCTCATCTAGCAAAGGATAAACTGCTTCCTCGAGTTCTGTTGCCTATAGAATATGAATATGATGGTGTGACTACTTTGCCCAGCTAACTTTGAATCAATCAAAACTGACTAAATGTACGTCGAAATCATCCATTGAAGCAGATCTTAATGTTATGATAATTCATGATATGGTACAAAAGAAAATGCTTTTCTAGTAAGGGAAAAAGCCACAAAAAATCATAAATTTTATCCAAAGTGACAAATTTATCTCGAACTCTTTTTTTGTGACACAAAAACTCCAAATTTTGTCAATTGTGACACATTTACCCCAATTCTATGGTTGAAAGCCATTTTCGTCTTTTAATTTTTAATTTTTTTTCTTTTACTTTTCTTTTTATTCTTCTTTTTTTTCCCCCTTTTCTTCTCCTCTCTACCCTCCACCGACGGAATCAGGCAACGGCTGCTCTCATCGGCTTCGGGCAAGGGTCACCCTTGCCTGGGAATGTGAGGGTAGCCCTCCCCTAGGTTGGGCGAGGACAACCCTCGCCAGATCATCCAGTGAGGGCAACCCTCACCCGACATAGGTGAGCCCAGGCGAGGGCAACCCTCCCCGGACGCCGGCGAGGGCGGCTCTCGCCTGAGTTCGGCTTCCATTCACCATGACCGGCGAAGAGAAGAGAGGAGAAGAAAAAAAAATAAAAGAAAAAGAATAGCAAAAGAAATTAAAAGATGAAAATGCCTTATAATCTGGGATAAATGTATTATGTAAGTATAAGTTTGCGTCACGAAAAAAAGTTTAAGTAAATGTGTCATGTTGGTAAAGTTTGGAGTTTTTTGTGTCACAAAAAAAAAAAATATAAGGTAAATTTGTCACGTTGAGTAAAGTTTAGAGTTTTCGGTGGCATTTTCCCCTCTAGTAATCAAAGCAAAGCATTAATGCAACTAAAGCGGCAAAATCAGCTTAGAAGATATTGATATGCAATTCACAAGTTAGTAAATGCAATTCAGTCTAGACACATTATTACATTTTGAAACATAAAACTAATCCAACTGTAGCTCTCAAAACTGAAGTATGGATCTATGCTTTGAATAAGCATCTTTCACAAACCTGTAAATCAAGATGAGTATAGGCAGATTGAAGCATTACTTCAAGTGCCATAAATTCGAAAGGAGAATTTTCTGGGCATATAATCCCAAATTTGTCGTGGAAGTTTGTCCATCCTCTTCTCGACCTCAAGTCAGCAGATTCAAACCTCGAGACTTGGCTCACCCAACCTGGGTTCAACCGGCGTCGTAGCTCCGGTACAAGCGGGCAAACTAGCGGATCACGGGGATCACGGGGATCACGGAAATTCGAAAACAGAACCTCATCTGCCGTAATGATGCCTCGAATGTGATCTAAACCTACCACAATTGCCTTCTCTCGACCAAGAATGGTGGAGGGGCGAGCAAACGAGGGATCGAGCAAGTGGAAATCATGGGCAGGAAGATCAAACTTAAGCTTCATCATCGTCCTGACCTTGTCCACCTTAATGAACTCTGGCTTACCAGAAGTGTCCATGCGAATCCAGGAGCGAGAACCTTGGGAGAACAGGCTCCATCAGGTGTGCCATTGAGTCGTCTGAGCTGAAATTGAGCAACAAGCAAAGAGCGTAACTCGCCAAATTACAACCACCAGGGAACGGGCCTTAATTGTGGGGGCAGATGAAAGACCCAATTATTTGGCCCTTAAATAAGCCTAGCCGTTACATTGATCGGTACCCGCAATATATATCCCCATTTTATTTTTTTTATAGATATTTGTGCATTTTTGTCTTTTTATCACGTGATTCTTCATTTAGTATTGTCATATAGATGAATACGACACTATATATCTGCTTTGATTGTCCATATCTCTAATTAGTTATATTTTATGTTATATTTATCCTGTTATCCAATAAAATTTATAAATAAAATCATATATTCTTTATCAGAAATATATTAAAATATACAAAAATTTCTTAAATTCTCCTTCTTATTAATGTTCTTAACTTAAAAAAATATATTGAAATATGTGCAATGTTATTTAATTATGTGGGCATATAATATTTTATACTTCATTGGCTAATAAGGGCGCGTTTGATAACGATTCTGAGTAAAAAAGCGCATTTGGTAACTGTCCAAAATTTTTGATTCTGGAATAGAATTGTGTTTGATACCATGTTAATTGATTCGGTTCCAAATTAATTTCTTTTGATTTTTAAATAAATTTTAATATTTTTTTTTACTTTTGACTTTTTTTTTTACTTTTTTCCTTTTTTTTTTTCCTTTTTTTTTTTTTTTTCTTTTTTCCTATTCTCTTCTTCTTCTTCATTTGGCCGGTCGCCGGATCGGGCGATCGGCCGACGAGGGCCGGCGACGCTCATCGGAGCGTCACGGCCCTCAGCGAGGTCGGCCTTCGTCGACCGAGCCTCACTAGCAGCCGAGTGAGGCTCACCCGGCCTCGTCGGTGGCCGGGCGAGGCCGAGCCTCGCCCGGCTGCGGTGAGGCTCGCCCAGCCCCGCCGGTGGCCGGGCCGACCTCGCCGATGGTTGGGCTTGCCTCCGGCGAGCTCGCCGGACCTCGACCTGGCCTCGCGAGCCTCCGGCGACCAGCGGCGGCGGATGGCGGCAGGCGGTGGCGGACGGCAACCGGGATGACGAAAGGGAAAAGCGAGGGTTCCACCGTTTTGATTCTTTTTTTGATTCTCGGACAGATAATCAAATTTTTTTTTAATTCTCAAATCTTGTCCAAAATTGTTCTCAGGAACAAAAATTTTACCAAATGCAATTCTCGCCCCAAACTGATTCTGGGAACAAAAAATCAGAATCTGACACTGTTTGGCACGTTGCCAAACAGGCCCTAAGAGCCTATTTATTAAAAATAATTTATGTTCCCTACAATAATTTTTTTTGTTCTGTTGTTCCAGGGAATGAAAAAAGAATTGAAACATGTTTGGTAAAATTTTTGTTTCTGAAAATAGATTTGTAACAGAAATAAGAAGTAAAAAAAAAGTAACTTATTATTCCGGGGAATAATTTTTTCTTTTCTCTTATTCTCTTTTCTTTTCTTCTTCTTCCTTTTGGCCGATCGCCAACCTCGATCATGGCAAGCGACCGGTTGATGAGGGCCGGCGACCTTGCTGGAGCATTGCCAACCCCTGGCGACGCCGAGCAACCGCCGGGTCGGCAAAAACGAATATTCAAGTATGCGTAGATGGCCGCCACGTGTTGAAGTTTAAGGCCACCTGTACGTCCGTCTAAAAAGAGAGAAATTGAATGAGGCGCATCGAGACGGTAGACCCCCTCCTCCTCTCCTTCTGCTAACCTGGCCAGTCAAACTTAAAATGCTCGTCGTTTGGAGTGCTGTCCTGGAACGTGTTTTACTTGTTAAAAACAAGTGAATAAATTTAGGTCTTTATCGACATGCTCCCATTACGTTAATATATACATAAATGCACGAGTACCGTAATTCATCCGCTTCGTGATTCCGCACAATACACAACGAACGAGCATTCTACTGTCGCGGGACTACACCGGCATGCGCTTGGGAGTAATTGGAAGTGTCTAGACGTGAATATTCTCGGTGAAGATACTTAAAATATATCCTTAACGGAGGAAGCCAAATATCGAATGATAATGTATATCCGTCAGAGATGCCTGCTGAGTTTTGATTGGATATGAGTTGTCCGTCCCAGCACTAGGGAAGGGGGCACCCACGAGCCAAACGGTCAGTCGGTCGTAAACGTAAAAAGACCTATCTAATTCCCAGAGCGAGTCGATGAAAAAAAGATCAAATCTATCACAGTCCGCAAAAGACGATGCTCCTTGCTAATACGATAAATTTCCCTTTTCAACCGATTCGATGCATCCGATTTGATTGCGTTAAACTGGGCAACCGACTCTAACAAAGATAAAATGAATTCGTAGATACACTCACAAGGCACAAAAGAAGCATAATGCTTATGAAAAATTAGAAAACCATCAACATCCGTGGTGTGTCTTTGAGGTGAGCCTTGTGCTCCGAATATCACTCCAGTGATTTTGTCGATGATTACATTATCTTGTTTGCAGATTCTCTGAGATTGAGCAGCGTACTCACAAACTCAAACCCCCCCTTCCAATGAATTTCCAGACCAAGTAGCCACTCTTACAGTGATGCGCGAAGGAGATGCAACCTCGGCAGGACTTCTCACACGTGTTCCGCTGCTACTCAAGAAGGAAGAAACTCACTTACAGAAGTGCCATAGTTCACTACATGAAAGCATCGAATCTAAAAATTATGTTCTCCTACACCTTCTGTGTAGGTGGCCCTTCCATTCATTAAAGGGCTCAGACCTTCACTTCCGGCTCTTCCAAACACATGACGGGCTCAGAGAGGTGATTGAACGCCGCAGATGGCACTTCCACAGAACTGCTGGATGGGGAGGATTTCTTAAACTGAACTAGAATCATGGTCATGTTGTCGCATCCTTCACTGCCAGCAGAGGGTGTCAAACATCTCTCGAAGACTCTCACAGAAAGCTGGAAGTTTGCTTTTCTGCAGAGTTTTTCATTTAGCAAATGCCTAGGTTTTCTTCTCGAGTTTTCCTGCATTGCCGTCAGTTTGGGAACCTAATATCTCGAGTGTGAAGAATGTACCGTGTGTAACTGTTCCCTAACATAGTCCAGCAGCTGCTGGCTTGACATGCAATCCCTGCTAAGCAAGCTTATGGACACAAAAATAGTTGGCTGGAAGATTATTTGTCGGTAGAAAATGATATCAGCAAAAGGATGTAATGAAGCGCTATATTCCGCCGCATGCTAGTACAAGGAACTCATCATCTTCACAGAGCTCAATCTACAAAATTGGAGAAAAAGGAGGGAAAAGGGTTTAAAAACGCAATAGAAGCAATCGTAAGTATAAATACTTATGTTTATAAATGGCCAAAGTCATAAAAAAATTCCTGCATTAAAGTCAACAGCAGTTCAACCATCTTGATTAAAAAGAAATGTAGATACCCTCACAAGACTGCAAGATTATATCTTGATTAGCTATCACATACAGTAGTTATGTCGGGATTTGCAGCTAAAATCTGTCTTTCAGCTGGGAGTGATTTGTTCTGCTTGAATTCCACGTCTCCTGCAGCCAACAGATATTACGTCCCCAATTCACATTGGACGGCATGAACCCTATAAAAGTCCATGGACACACATGCATACACGCGCTGAGAGAGAGAGAGACTCCCTCTACTCTATCAACTGGTCATCGAGAATAAAAACTAGTAGTAGAGCCAATAGCTCTTGCTAGATTCAAACTTCCATCGACCTTCCAACTTGAATGAAACCCCCAGCTTGAAGAATTCTCTCTCTCTCTCTCAATGTCAAGGTCCGGCTTGTGATCTTTAGACAAATTATATGCCTGCATATAGCTAGAAACACTTGCCTTAGTTACTGTTCATTCTTCCCTAGTGAAGGCAACCTGAGCATCATTATCCTATCCAACATACAATATTAGCTACTAATGATAACATCCAAAAACTACTGTACAAAACCCAGGCATGTTTGGCAGGTTCATGGTTGATGCATGGTTTCTCCTCACGTCAAATTACCGCACAAAAATCAATTACAGCATTTCCGAGCATCCCCAGAAATCAAGTTTTGTATCCAAAGCAAAGATATGATGTTGGAATAGAGTATACAAACTTGGCATAAAACATCACAGTATCACTGGTTTTATCAGTCGGGGCAGGCTGGTGCTAGTTATGATTGATTGGTGAGTAAGCACGTAAATTATAATTTAGGGCCTCACCAAAGCAATTCTCCCGACTAAGCATGTAAAGTAGAGAGTTGTACACCTCAAGTCCAGGAACGCATCCTCTTTTCTTCATCTCATCGTATAGTCTTAAAGAGTTGAAAAGGTTCCCAACCTTCCAGAAGCAAAGATATGTGAGTATTCGGTGTGATGCAGCATCTGACATCTCTCTCCAATTTCTCTTAGCTTCGAGCACGTTCACAGTGACATCAAACCAACCATACAGAATAACGTCGAAGCTCTCAGTTTCCAGGGGAAGAGCTTCTCATTCAGGAACATGAACTCTTCGGCTTCTTCAAATGTTTCCGTTTTAACAAAGAGCAGTCGGAAGCGCGCGGTACACTTCCTCATCCGGAGCAGCTCTGAGTTTCTTCGCTTTTCTTCCATGGTCATCGCTGGCGTCAGTCATCCAAGCCGAGCCACCCCTCCTGTCCTCTCCGTCGTCGCTTGCGGCCACGGAGGACGTCGCTGCCAGCTCCAGATTTGGAAGTTCGCAGACTCCACATCTGGCCCAGCGGACTCGCCGGTGCCGTTGTCCAGGCTCGCGCGTCCAGGCTGAGCCCTCTCCATTGTTGCTCGCGGCTATGGACAACCCGCCATCTGAAAGTTCGCAGGCACAACTCCAAAGCTGGACCAGCCAGCGACTCGTCCAAGCTGAGCCATTGCCTCCGTAGGCTCGCCAGATCTGTAGACAAGCTGCCCCACGGGCCACGGACGAAGCTAGATCTGGACAGGCAATGAGTAGGACCGACCACGGGCGACGCCGGAAGGAGTGGCTCGGCTTGTAAGCTCAGGACTTGGCGCCCGTGACTTCGCCTGTGGCGATGGCGATGAGAGGTGCTCTGCCGGTGGCCACGGTGGGGCAGTTACAGGTTCCATCGAGACCATCTGCGAGCAAGACCGGTTCGATTTCCGATTCACGAGTGGCAATCGGATTACACGAAAGTGATCATCCTAATTATTTGGTTTTGGTTTCGATACTAATTAGTAGGTTCCCGATTTTATCTTTTTAAACAATAAAAATAACTAAAAAATGGTAAAAAATTTTGATGCATTTTTGTAATATGTAAAACATAAATCGGGTCCTTCAACTAAGCAATGATATCAGGTTGGGTTTGGATCGATGGACATAGCCCAAATCCAATTGACATTACTTTTTGGGACGTGATTTGCTAGATCTCGCCAAACTAATACCAATCGAAAGCATCCGAGTATATGAAACATTGGGTTTGTGGTACGTGATTCGATTCAAAATGGGACATTTTGCGCTGAGTCATGAATGGCGAGACATTTTTCAGCCTGCTACAGGGAGAAAAATAAGTAACAAATTCAAAGAATTGCCACAGGAAATAAGCACATTCTCACTTCCAATTATAGCTTCGATGCAATACACATGACTAACTCTAACAATGATAACAATAAATAATTGTACACTTCCTTTAAAGGCAAATCCAATCCTTGCACATCTGTCTACATAAGTCTTCTACTCTTGAAGAACCAACAGAATGCTAGGAGTATGGTGATTCTAGTCACTCCTAAAATTATGAGGACCCACTTAAAGGCACCTGCGCTGTGGTATAATGGTACTGGAAAGTTCATGCCGAAGATCCCAACCACCATGCCTAAGATGGTGAACACAAACTCACTGTTGTCATCATCAGATCGAATTGGATTAGCTTGTTCCGGACACTGTCCTGCAAAAGTTTTCATGTACACTATATGAAGTTGAAGAAGAGGAATTTCCAACATTAAATTATATTCTTCCACAGGACATACTAATCTATTTGTCTGAAGACCGGGGCTTGAGTTTCAAAGCTGATAAACGATCAGAATGATCAAGAGCCTGCTTATTCTTCCTTCCATGGCGTCAATAATGTAAAAATGAGTAAATTTCATAACATCAATAGCATTGAACTGAGATGTGTTATCATCTCTGCCTATGTCTACTTCAGTGATCTAGTCAAATTCACTCAAATAATAAGGCCCCCTACCAAACTACAACTCGAGATGAAATAGAAAATGAGAAGAGGACAGGAACAACCTCCCAGCTGAATATTGATGAAATTTTCTGTGTCCTCAATGTACTCCTTCATCTGAAACAAGGGCAATAAGAAAGTTCTGTAAGTGTCCTGTACTACTTCCAGATCAAACAAAAGATAATCATTGAGCGAAGAGAACGGTAATGCCATACCGAGGTCAACTTGTCTAATGTGAATCATAACAAGAAATGCCTCCAGCAACATCTCAAGTTCTATGTTCTTTCGGCACTTTCTGAACTGCTCATGCCCTCGTGCTGGTTCTTGGCATTGATAAAGCTCCTCTCCAGCTTCCACCAATCTGGAGGGCAAGCAACAGGAGAAACTGGTCAGAGACAGATAAAGCACCATCAGTTGATCTGCTTCCCAACATAGACTGGTCACCATAAAATGTTGGCTGCATCCTTGGTTTCTTTTGAGTGAGGTACATCTCTGCCAATTGTCCTTTATCATTCAGCAGCTGCTCAGTCACATCCTTAACCTACATTGGGACATTTAAGAGGAAAACGTTAGAAACCAATAATCCCAGTAAGGCTGCGTGTGTGGTGTGGGGGGGGGGGGTGGAGATATCTGATATCATTCACCAGGACAATTCATTACAACATTGACATATATTCCATGTACCTTGTGCACTCTCCTTGTTAAGGCAACGAGTCTGCTTTTAAATGCATGGACACACTCCAACGTGCTAATCTTCGAAGTAAGCTCATCTAGCAAAGGATAACCTTCAATCTGAAGTTCTGATGCCTATAGAATATGAATATGATGGTTTTACTCCTTTGCTCAGCTCACTTTGAATCTATCAGAACTGATTAAATGGACGTTGAAATTATCCATGGAAGCAGATCTTACTGTTACGATAATCCATGACACAGTACAGAAGTGCCATTCTAATAATCAAAGCAAAGCATTCCATGACGGCCTTTAATGCAACTAAAAACGGCAAAATCAGCTTAGAAGATACCGAGACATGACTCATGACTCATTTATGGCAATTCAGTCCAGACACAGTACTAGCATTATCTTAACATAAAAGACGAATCTGACTGAAGCTCTCAAAAAATGAAGTTTGGATCTATGCTTCGATCAGCATCTTTCCCAAACCTGAGAATCAAGAAAAGTATAGGCAGCTTCAAGCGCTACTTCAAGTGCCCTAAATTCAAAGGGAAGATGATCTGGGGATGCATTCCCAAAAATATTGTGGAAGTTTCTACTTCCCCTTCTCTGGCTCAAGTCAGCACTCTCAGAATTCGAGACTCCGCCCACCCCAGCTGTGGTCAACCTGCGCTGTAGCTCCACAACATACAGTAGAACATAGCTATCAAGGGAATTCCAAAGCAGAACCTCATCTGCTGTGATGATACACCGAATCTGCTCCAATTTAACCACAATTGCCTTCTCTCGACCAAGAATGGTGGAGGGGTACACAAACAATGGATCGAGCAAGCGTAAATCCTGGGCAGGAAGATCAAGCTGAAGCATCGTTGTGACCTTATCCACCTCAATGACCTCTGAGTTACCAGAAGTTTCGATGCGAAACCAGGAGCGAAGGCCTTGGCCGCGCCCCATCGGGTTTGCCATTGAGTCTTCAGAGCTGAAATTGGGCAACAGGTAAAGAGCATAACTCGCCAAATTACAACAATTAGCGACCAAACCTTAATTGTGGGGGCAGGGGAAAGACCCAACTATTTGGCCTTCAAATGAGCCTAGTCGTTACATTTAGGGATGAGTATGACAAGTGGGAACCTGTAGATTTCAGATTCCAAGGTATATAGGATAGGTTCTAGATTCCAAAAAATGAGGAATTGTTTCAATTGGTAGGTTTCAGGTTCTTAGTTGGAGAAACCTGGAACCTAGAACTTGGAATCTGTAACCTACAACCTAGAAGAAGTTCTAATATTTTTCTTAGCCTATGTCTCCACGTGATCTTCCAATATTCCATGTTGTGCGATGATGAATGTACAATCTAAAAGCACTAGTCTAAGTTTTCATTTTATGGCTAAGATTTTTACTTTATTAAAGTTCATAATTTTTGTGTATCTACATATAAATTATGATTAGTGAATTGTAATTGTTCATATAATAATATAAGTGGGATTTGGATAGATCTTAGAACCTATGACATGATAGGTTCCAAGTTTAGGGTATGCAAGATAGGTTTCAAGTTCCAAAAAAATAAGGAATCTATTCCAACGGGTAGGTTTTAAGTTCCAAGTGGAATTTGTACGGAACTTATATTCACTCCTCCCCACTTCTATCTAGTCGAATTCCTTGCCAAGAATTTATTTTTTTTTCTGTTAATAGTTTTTTTCATTTTGTATTATCTTTGATGAATAACAAGCTTGTTTATTAGTATTGTGTTCATTTTCGTTTTGTTTAACTAAAAATGAAAAAAAAAAAAAAAAACTGTTGGACCCTGGAACCGACCATGAAACTTGAGACAGGGTGGGTTCCAGGTCCCAAGTTTCGACGGGTAGGTTTCAAGTTCTAAAAAATGAGGAACCTAAATCTAAGGAAAGGTTCTAGTTCTAGGCGGACCTGTAAGGAAATTGGAACCGCTTACTCCTAATTACATTGGTTAGGACCCACAATGTATGCCCTGATTTTTTTAGATATTTAGGCATTTTTATATTATTATTGTGTGATTCTTCATTTGATATTGTCATGTAGATGAGTCTAAACATTATATATTTCTTATGATTGTACATATCTCTGATTAGTATATATTTGGTATCATGTTTATCTTGTCATCCAATATAACTTATAAATAAAATCATATATTCTTTATCAATATTATGTTAAAATATACAAAAATTTCTTAAATTTTCCTTCATATTATTGTTCTTAACTTAATTTTTTATTACAATTGTCACGCCTCGATCCTCGAGCACATGTCCATCCCTCTCTCTGGTCAAAAAATTTTGCGACTTCCTAGGATGAATTGATGATCCTTTCATTTTATTGCACATGCGGAAGCGAATAATAAATCCCCTGACGGTAAGCATCTTGGGATAGAAAAGCAGGATAACTGATTCATAAACAAACATGCTTTTATAAACATACTGAGTTATATACAAAAGTTTATACCCAAAAGATTTCAAAAGATTGACTCTCTAAAAGAGATTGTTCTACGGGTTTTCTTAGCTCGGCTTTAGGTCCACCACTCTACGGCCCTAAAAATTGAGCCCACGACAAGGTGAGATATATATCTCTCAGTGAGTTCACGCTCTAAACCTCGATTAGGAGGGAAATACGCCTAGAAATATCCAAACCACACAATTACACAACCATAGGGACTCATCTTGTCTCAGATCCACATTGCAGGTCAACACAGTTCATATTACATACATCATGAAAGCATGAGCAGCAAATAAGCTCATTAATAGGAACGCCATACTCAATTATAACAAAGTACAAAGGTCCTAATTATATGGTCAAATCGTTATAACACATCACATACCGTGCTACACAATTTTGTCTCATAATCCGGCACGTTCAACTCAATTAATCACGCGTTCCTAGTTTTGATCTCGACATATAGCACAGCCTATTTTTTGTTCGGCAATCTTCTGGCATTGCCAGGCTATGTCTCACACCATTGAGCACTACTACATCTTTCCTAGACGGCTTTCCCAAAGGAGCATGTGTCCAGAATCTAGTGCAATCGGCTTCCCGTTATCCAGGGGTGTCTCATATAGATATTACCGTCCAGCTTAATAGCCAAGAACGGGTTCTCTTAACCCACACACGATCACTCAAGTATGGCCTAGAGCACCGTGCATTACACTCAAATGCCTTAATTAAAATGGTGAATCTAGCATTTTTCTTCGTATTAGAAATACATGGTAAAATAGTCATGTGTGGGTACACGATCAACTCAACCCAAAAAAATTGATATCTTTCAATTTAAAATCCACTATTTTATATAGTATATAAAATCATTTTCGGTGTTAAAATCCAACACCTGAGATTTTTTGAATAAATATTGTAAATTCACAAATTTTGGAATAAAAGACTAAAAATCAATCAGCACCGAATTTGCACAAATTAACACTCAATTGTAGAAATTAATCACACCTTACAATCAGCATGAAATTCCGGTCACCAGCTATCCTTGTCTAATTTCCGGAAAAATATTTAATAATTAAATAATTTCTAAAATTAATTAAATCAATCAATTTAAATACCGAAAATATTAACCTAGGCCGTAATTGCTAAATTAAATATCGAAATGGGCCGAAAAATTCTCAAACCACTCTAGATAAATAATGCAGCTTGTCTAGTCCCTACTAAGCTGTTCTAACCACCTAGCATGCATAATTAGTCACTAATCTAATCTAACTAACCACCTAATTCATAATTAAATTAAATTAAACACCCCTTAAACGTCATTAGCTTCATAAACTCACCAGTTTAACATGAAAACCGGTTCATTGCGACGGCAGTAGAAACCCAAACTTTCGGTGGCGTCAATGGGCACTTGGACCGGCCCCAAAAAGGCCTTGCAAGCCCACCGTAAAATGATGGGCTTGGCTCTAGGCTTGGGCTGCGGGCTGAGATTGCTTCACGGGCTTCAAGTGGACTAGACTAAAACTGAAGATGGGCTGAAACTTGCGTGGACTAAACTGCTCAATTGATGGGCTGGCTGCTGCAGCTGAAGTCACGGGCTGAAGACGCTGGATGGGCTGCTGGGCTTTCGGCTTCAAAACTAGGCTGATTCTGCTTAGGCTTCAAAGCTGGACTGATCTTGCTTGGGCTTCAAAACTGGGCTGATCTGGCTGAGTTGCTGAAGATGGGCCGGTGGACTGATCGCGTGGCCGTTAGCGAGGAGATGGAGTGGGGCGGTGAGAGAGAGACAGACGAAGAGAGGGGTTCACTCGGTGGAAGGAGTCAACGATGGCGTTTCGCTTGGAGGGGAGTTGACTGGTGAAGCTGCAAGTTCAGTCGCTGCTGGACATGTGGCAGCGGCAGCGAGGGAGAGATCACGGGACGGCTTCGGTCTCTGTTGGGAAGACACAGAAACGTAGATGGCAGCTGAGTGAAGAAATCGGTGGAGATGGGCTTTGGATGGGCTGGGCTCGGACGGATGGCAGCTGGTATGAACGGCATGGCCAAGCGGACCAAAAGAACAAAGGCAGAGGAAGCTCGTTTGTTGCTGGTCGTGGAGAATTACGGTCAACAGGTTGAGGAGCTCGTTGGTTGACCGAGGGGGGACAAAGCTGGGCGGAGGTGGCTTCGATGGAGCAAGGGTGATGGTGGATGAGGCGGTTGTAACGATGGAGCGACAAGGGTTAGTGGACTGCAGCGGCAGAGAGAGAGAAATGAAGGGATGAAGCTACAAAGAAAAAGAAGATTGAAGCTGAAGACGTCGATGCAGGTGGGAAACGTCCGCGTGAAGAAGGTGAAGGCCAGCTTGAACGCTCAAGAAGATTAGAAGAACAAGGCCCAAAAGTCAACAAGCTTCTTGATCCCCCTTTGGTCTTCAAGCATATCTCAATGTCCCTTAATACTTTCTTGCTTGGAACTCCATAAATAGTCCAATTTAAATGTCAAAAATGCAGCCCCCAAGCCTAGATCCGAATTTCACTCAACTTTGGCTTCAATTTCTTCTCCAATTTCTCCAATTCGAAGTCCAATTCCGATGAAGAAATAGCCCACAAAATTTCTATAAGTCCCCTTTAACCAATAGCTCAATCTGGAAGTCAAAATTCCCTTCAATTTAGCCCATCCGAAATTTCCGTTATTTTTAGAACCATCCGAATCGATTTTCCGTAAAAATCCCAGAATCACTAAAATTCTTCGAAGGATGAGTTGAGGTTTCTAAAATGAATCATGACACGACAGAACTTTCAATTTCTAAAATCGAGTTCAATTTCACAGTTAATTTTAATCTGACATGATTTTAGCGAGTACTAATCTACCGGGTAGCTTTTAGGAATTTTTAATGCAATTGACTCGTGGTCGATTATTTTCGAGCCACAACATACATCTTCAAAACATTGGCGACTCTCGGTTGTCGTGAAAATCTCAATGTTTCAAATACGGATACAAGGTACGAAAATGAAAGAAAAATCGTCTAACACCGTTCAACAGAAATTTTGCAATTAGGTAGAATCATCCACACACTAATCACATATCTCTATCGAATCGACCTATCTCTCGTCTCTGATCGATTTTGGTAGTGCTGTAATGACCATTGCAGATTAGCATAGTCAAGCAGTTGATTCCTAATCAAATTTATAAGTCTATTACGTTTAGATTCCTTAACGACTTCACCTGACAGGCTAGTTAACTCGTGAGTGGCTAACTCAGAGAAATATGCTATAATCATGCAAATGAAAAGCCCATTTCATTTCATCGAAATCAGACTCGAAAATCATAATGTCATGGCAACCCATTAAAAAATTCCACCTAGCCATTATTTTTAGGGCGCGTATGAGAAAATTTCTAGAATAAAAGTCAATTTTTGATCTGAAATTGATTTCTTAATTTCCATTCCATAGACTAGTTTTTGAGTAAAGAAAGATATTTAATAATAACTCAAAATTTCTATTTTTAGGGGTAGCGATGATCGACGTCCAGCAACCAATAACCAATAGTGAGTGTCCGGTGGTCGGCAGCAAACGAAGGGCAACCGGCGTCCGGCGTATCACGGGTAACGGGTGGGCGGTGGGCGGTGGGCAATGGGCAATAACAAGAGCGAACAATACAAAGAATTTTTATTTCTCACTTTTGTTCCAAAAATGAAAATGTTACAAATTTCAACTTTTAATTGTTGCTCAAAATCTATTTCTAGAATATAAATATATTCTACAAATAGAAAAATAAAATTACGTTACCAAACGGATTTTTATTAATTTTCCTATTCCGATTAAAAAAATAAAGAAATAAAGAAACAAAAATTTTGTTATACACCCTTAATGGCCAAGTGAAATATATTAAAATATACAAAAATAATATTCTTTATCATAAATTTAACCTATTGGTACGACAATTTAAAGGTGATGGAAATAGTCATTGCATCCACTTCTAGTCGGTGGTTGATATGATAGGAATTATTGGACGCCTTTAAGGCATAGCCTCTCTCTCCCTAGGGGTGAGTATATTTCAAGGTAGAACCTAGAACCTAAGAATCGGAGTGGAACCTAAGAACCAAACCGGTGGGAACTTGTAGATTCCAGGTTTCAAGGTATGCAAGGTAGGTTCCAAGTTCCAAAAAATGATGAATCTGTTTCAATAAGTAAATTCCAGGTTCTTAGTTGGAGAAACCTAGAACCTAGAACTTTGAACTTGTAACCTACAATCTGGACCAAGTTTTAATATTTTTCTTGATCCATGTCTCCGTGCGATCTTCTCATATTCCATGTTGTACGATGATGAATGTATAATCTAAAAGCACTAGTCCAAGTTTTCATTTTATGGGTAAAATTTTTACTTTATTAATGTTCATATTTTTCGCGTATCTAAATATAAGTTATAACTAGTGAATTATAATCGTTCATATAATAATATAAGTGGGACTTAGGTAGACCTTGGAACCTATGACATGATAGGTTCCAAGTTTAGGGTATGTAAGGTAGGTTTCAAGTTCTAAAAAAAAAAAAAACACTATTCCAAATGATAGGTTCAAGATCTAGGTGGAACTTGTACGGAACTTAGAATTGCTCATCCCTACTTCTATCTAGTTGAATTCTTTTCCAAGAATTCATTTTCTTCTATTGATAGTTTTGTTCATTTTGTATTCTCTTTGATAAATGACAAGCTTGCTTATTATTATTGCGTTCATTTTCGTTTTGTTTAACTAAAAAAGGAAAAAAAAAAACCCGTTAGACCTTGGAACCTATGATAGGATATATTCCAAGTTTCAAAAAATAAGGAACCTATACCCGATGGTAGGTTCTATATTCTAAACGGAACCTATAAGGAATCTGGAATCGTTTACCCCTATCTCTCACATAGTGCCTAATAGTACCAACACCAGCACATGATACGTAACATGACACGATATGCCGAATTCCGAGCTATAGTTTCACAAATTCGATGTAATTGCACAAGTAAATAAATAATAAAAAAAAGCTTAGAATGAATTTATTAATATCTCATATTCTCAATATGTTTAAATATCAGTTATGATCGGTGGATTGTAACGGTTAGTGATTGTCATTAAAGATAATGATTCATTGTAACTGTTTAATTAACAACATAGATAGAACCTGGATAGACATAATTGGTTCCAAGTTTCAAAAAATAAGAAACCTATTGCAACAAGTAAGTTTTAGGTTCCAGGTTTCATGTGAAACTTGTACATTGCTTGGAATCATTCATCCCTAACAGAAACTAACAAATTGTAAATTTGTTATAAATATATAAGTTTATGATTTTTTGTACTAAAAAAATTAGTTTTAATAAATTTATCATAAATACACTAATTTATAGTTTTTTTTAGTATTAACCATTTGGTTTTAGCTGAATTCCGAGCTGTAGTTGCTCTTAATTAAATTTGACCATAAACCAAATAACACGATAACTCGTAGTCAAGGATTTGAATCGTTATAAATAGTGTTTTTCGTTGACTGATTCGATCAGCCACATTTGTTTCCCTGAACCGAGTAAGCACTCAGCAGGAATACACATATCTTGTAGGACATGACAGTTGGGATCCATGAAGTTGGTGCCAGTATCCGGTCTTGGCGGCTAGCGAAAAGTAGGTCAAAACACAAGACATTTTTTTCGCTGTTGTCTACGAAAATTCTCTAATCTGAACTATCACACACGATCGCGTCCCCAAAGTTGGTGTGAGAGGTGTTTTTTCTTTCTGGATTTCTTTTTCCTTTTTTCAACAACGCGGTCTTAATGAAGCGGATAGGGAATGAAAATAAGTTGGCACAAATAATTAAGGATGCGTTTGACAACTTATCAAATAGTAATAATTTCTATTCTTTTTTTCCTAAGAATATATTTGGAACAAAAATTCATTTGATAAAATTTTTATTTCTGGAAATTAATTTCTATTTTTTTATTTCCGGAAGTAAATTTAGAATATAATCGAGAAGTAAAAAAAAAATTAATTCTTTTTTTCCAGGGATAATTTCAAAATCAAGCCAACTTATTTTTTCTCTTTTTTCTTCTTGTCCTTATTCCCTCTCTTCTCTTCTTCAACAGAGGCCGCCGTTTCTGTCGCCACCGCCGGTCGCGGGAAGCGAGCCTTGCCCGACCACCAGCGAGCTTCGCCTGTCCGGGCGAGACTCGGCTAAGCTTGCCCAATTGCCAATGGGGATCCACCTCACCGAGCCACCACGAGGTCGAGCCCCGCCATATTTGAGCGAGGTCGCTCGCCCAGCCAAGGCTCAATTGACAAGGCGTGGCCTTAGTGAGGGTTGGCCACACTCCAACAAGGTTGCAGGTCCTCGTCTAACCGGTCACTGATCATCCCAAGGTCGATAACCGATAACCCTTGAAGAAGAAGAGTAGAAAAGAAAGAAAAAAATAAAAATGTAAAATTATTTAAAAATTAAAAGAAAATAATTTGAAATATAAATTTTGAGGACGGTACCAAAACGTAATTATATTTCATGAATTGAAATTTTAGACAGTTATCAAACCGTTTAAAATACTTAAAAATTTTCCTATAAACAAAATAAAAAAATTATTTCTGATCAAAATTTACTCTCGGAATAGAAACATTACCAAACACGTCATAATTAATCTTTAATAGGTGCTTGCAAACGTGACTTTTTAGTTATGGTGCCGTCCACCAATCCATCCAAACTGGGGTGTATATATATATTATTTTATTTTATTTTTTAGATTTCATGTGTCTGGCTCCCATGTGTCTTCCATAAAAATAGATGTTGTACGATCAACCACCAACTCTTCACATCTCTCTCTCTTGATTAGTATGGCTCTCGCACTCTCTCTCTCCCCACTTAGTCTCTACTTCTCTCTCTTCATTCAAACTCCTGCACCGAGGACAAGGTCTCGTTTACCGAATGATTGTCTTCATTCAATGAGACGATCAACCACCAACTCTTCATATCTCTCTCTCTTCATTCAAACTCCTGCACCGAGGACAAGGTCTCGTTTACCGAATTGATTGTCTTCATTCAATGAGAGAGAGAAAGAGAGAGAGAATGGGTATTTGTATTGCCAAATTTTTTTTCAATCCTATTCTAATCCTAGACTACACTCACTCTCAGACTTTTGCCCTACCTCTTGCAGGGCGTGGGAGTCAAAACCCACTCTTGAAACTTACGCGTCATCATCACATCCTCTCCTGAGAATGTAGGGATTTGAACCCCTCACCTCCCCCTTCCATTGTTGGAAGGGTGGCCTTTATTGCCAATTTGATTCAGCATAGACCGCGCACGATGATAAATGCAATCCCCAATTTTTTTTTTTTTGATCAGTCCTACTTTATTCCTACTTTACACTCACTCTCGGACTTTTACCCTGCCTCTTGCAGGGCGTGGGAGTCGAAACCTACTCCTAAAACTTACGCGTCCCCACCCCATCCTCCTGAGAATGTGGGGATTTGAACCTCTAACTTCCCCCTTCCATGTTGGAAGGGTGGTCACTGGGGCGAATCCTAGTGGTTATGCAATCCCCGGTTCAAAAGTGGGAAACGGTACGGATTTACACGGTAGGGGAGCCACAAAAAATGAGGGAAGAAGACCAAGCAAAGGTTTTGTCTCCTGTGGTGACTCTGATTAAACCGAGAAACATGGTTGCTGCTTTACAGCTTTGACGTCAACATTTACCTGCTCGAGATGAAACTTATCGTCTTTATATATAGCCACTTGGAATTAACCTTAAAGGCATCATTATCCCCCGTTGGGACGTAAGGGTTCCAATCATGAAGGCTTCTCATTGTTCTTTTGCTCGCTCTCTCTCTAATCTTCTCCTCCTCCTCCTCCTTTTAGCCATTGCTGCTCAAGTTCGAGCAAGACCTCTACTTGCAGGTAGCCCTTCCGACTTTGTCCATTTCACTACAACATTATCTTTCCACTCGCCACAGTTCGAGTTTGATGTATTTGGACGATTCTCTCATTTTAGTTGGAGTTTTTTTTCATGTCTATTACATGAGTAGTTCCTTCATGACAGTCCAGCTAATGATCTGGTCATTTCAATTGGTATTAGCATAAGATTTTTTGCTGCATGCAGTTTTTCAAAAAAAATAAAAATAAATTACCTTTCATATATGAATGACGAGAAAGAAGATTGAAAGCTGTCTCAGCTGCTAATAAACCGCTTTTGATTTCCAAGGATATCTTGTATTTCACTGGAAAAGCTGAAACTGGTAACTAAAGAATTATATTGCATGTGAACTGCAGAGAGGTTGATGATGCCAATTGAAGACTATGGAAGGTCATTGAGGCCACTGCCTCTGCGACATGCGGCATCACCACCTTTAATCAGGCCATGCAAAGAGATGCCTGCAACAGCGGCGACGATGACAACAGATAACGATAGTGATGACATCACCTCTCCACCCCCACCTCCTCCAAAAGTATCACCCATCCACCAAATCACCCTCTCCTCCTTCGGACAAAGATTTAATCCAGACACCCACCATCAAAGTCACCACCGAAACCACCAAGGTGACAGACGACACCCCACCGAAACCACCAGGGACAGACGATGTTGAAGCGCCATCAAAATCACCACCTCCAGCTCCAAAAGTAGCACCACCGATCCACCCATTCTCAAGCTTAAACTCTCCTCCTTCGAACGACGACTTGATCATATCAATAGTTACTGATTTTGACTTTGAAGCACCATCAAAATCACCACCTCCACCTCCAAAATTTTCACCTCCATCGAAGCAAGTGAAGGATGATCTTGAGGCGCCATCAAGACCACCACCTCCAGCTCCCACAGTAGCACCCCCACAGAAACCACCCAGGACCGAAGATTTTGAGGCGCCATCAAGATCACCACCTCCAGCTCCAAAGGTAGCACCGCCATGGAAACCAGGGATCAACGATTTTGAGGCGCCATCAAAATCACCACCTCCACCCCCAAAAGTATCACCCCCAACCCACAATATTAACAATTCCGAGAGGACATACAAATCACCGCTGCTATCTCAGAATTCATCACCTTCGACCCACCAGTTAACCAAAGAATTTGGCGGACTTATTATGATTAAATCTGAGAGATCCCCGGCCTCTGCTGAGTCTTATTATTCAGCTTATTAATTCCCTTCACAGTCCTTAGTTAGGACCTGCCTTTAATTTTGGGCGTGTTGATTAGTTGATTCTGTAGCTGCTGAACCTTTTTTTGCATCGAGTGTGGTGTGAGTATGAAGTGTTTTCACGGTGCAGTATTGTAATGTAGCAGCCAGTCAGTGTACTTTGCAATCAGATGGAAGTTCAGCTGGATCAGCTCATATCTGTGCTAAGCTGCGTGGCTCATGCCATTATTTTATATGTTTTCAGGTAACTGGGATTAATAAAAGAAAAACACGCTTCATGGATTAAGAATAAGTTCTCGCTTTCTCGGTTATACCAAGAAAATCTTCATCATCTTGTAGATATTGACTTGCTCGCGGTTTGGACTTTTAATTACCTGATTGGACTTGGAGTTGAGGAGCTCTCATTGAATATTGCCAATTAACGAAACTCGTATTTTGACACACAATCACGTGTTTGCATCTTGATCTCGATGTTCTACTTGGCGTATATACATATTGTTCATCCCATTAACGAATCTCCAACCAAATGTTTGTCTGTATCTTGTCCAAGTAGAACCACTTTTTGAGCTATGGATCGAGCAAGACTTGAAAGGTTCATGCTATTTTCCCAATAAATAATTTCTCACCATAAGCAAAAGCAATGAAAGTGAGCAAAGAAAGAGGAAACTTTATTCCATGGAAGGATTCAGAGTGATTGAACTTTCATCTTTATACTTAAGACATTTTTCCATAAATGATGGGAACAATTTTGAGCGAACTCGGAATGAGATTTTGAACAGGATTCTAACAACTTTTGCATGATTGGATCTAATAAACTCATTTGGATGGAAAAAAGTCTTTGGATGTTAACAAATTCAAAAAATTGATCTTTATACTTAAGACATTTTTCAAGAATAATGCAAAGTTGAGAAATTTGAGTCATAATATCCCAATCGATGATCAAATCTTTGTTAGGAAGACTTGAGCCAAAGATTTTTGTAGTTATAGAACATTGTGGAAAAAACTGGACGGTGATCGGAGTGGTTCTAACATTTGTAGAGAATGTATTCCCTGAAGCAGAATTGAAGTATCGGACATAGAAGTCCAATATTCTTCAGGAAGAACTTTAGTGTCTAAGATGGAGGAGGCAGCTCCAGTGTCTATAAGGGTAATGACAGTGATTGGCTTAGCAAACTTTAAAGTGAATATTTTCATAGGAAAATTGGGACAATGAGTTTGGCTTGAAAATATGTCAGTGCTTTCTTTTGAAGGGTTCAAAAATATGTGGAAGATATCTTTGGGATATGAATCTAAATCAGATTCACTAGGAGTTTGGTAACAAAGAATGATACAAAGAATTTTTTCACATGGTTCTTCATCCGCAGAGAATAAAGATTCAATATCATCATTTTGAAGATAAATACCAATTTCATTCTTTATATGATGTATCAAATGATTTTGACATTTTTTCGCCTGAGGATAGTTTTTGGCAAAGTGTCCTTTTTGGTTGCAGATGAAGTATCGTTTTGATTTTTTATGGCCTGAGTGATCTTTCCTTCTACGCAAGTATCGCCATTTCTTCTTCTTTCTGAAGTGCTTAGAGCCATGTCTGGATTTGTTTATCTAGAGCTTCTTAAAGTGCTTATTCTTTCTGGAAGATTTTCCGCAAGAACCATCACAAATCTTTCTTGGAGCATTTAATTTTCAGGTTTTGGCGAGAACATGCCTTGTCGAGTTCTTTGTTGTCGTTGACATAGGAATGGATCATTTGGCGTTTGATGCACAGTTCTTCGAGGTGTAGATGAATTTCTTGTTGAATTTCTCCCAACAGAACATCTTGAATTCTTCTTTGTTTGGACAGAAAGGTTCTTTTTACTGTCTGAGATAATTCTTTGGGGATGGAGGTCAGGAAAACATGTTTCAAGTTTGCATCAGCTCCGATTTGATAAAAGAGCTTAAGCATTTCTCGATAATGCTTATCAAGATGTTTTTTCTGAAGAGAACAATATATTCTTTCAAAAAAATTTCTTCTTTTGAGTTCTATAAGATCAACAAGTTTTCCCACAAAGAAGTGATATAAAAGGGTAATGGCATAGCCAAAATCTAGGGAGAGCAAGAAATGTATTTGATCTTGTTCTACTAAAGATTGCCACCAAAGTTTGAAGCTACCTATAAACCTTGTGACAAAGTTGAAAAGGACGTCATACTTGTCTTGGTTGGTAATAGATTGGGTATTCAGCCAAGTGTCAAATTCCTCAAGTCTTTTTGGCCATTTGTGGTAAGGTATGTCATCAATGGTAAAAAACTGCTTTGATGAAGTGGACACACTCTGAGAGTGGCCACTTGGTTGAACAACTTCTGGTTCAAAAGGATTTGATTACATATCATGATCTGGAGGATCGGTCATGAATATCAATGAAGTTACTGGTACTATAGGGAATGAATCAATGGTAGGGATTGAAAGGGATGATGAGGATGAAAGAGATACCGAGTCTAATTCAGTGTCAAAAATATTTGGAAAAGCCGGTTCTGTTGGGAATAGAATTTGATCTGTTGGAATAACAGGATCAATTTGGGGTGGAAGTTATGGATCAGGATCAGGCTGTGGTTCCTGATTCCTCAAATCTCTTAAAAAGGATTCCAACGGATTTGGCAGCATCATTTGATCAGGCTCCCTTATGATAAGAGAGGATTTCTCAGGCATCTTTTCTTTTGCTTTTTCGTTCCTTATGCGATCAAGTTCTTTCAGGTGATTCCTCATCTCAGCCACATCTATCATGTCTTGTCTAACAGGTATGTCTGTAATGGCAACAAAGACAGACTTCTGGGGTGGTGGAGGAGGGAGAGGATCTACTCGCAGAGTAGTTGGAAATGGATTGAGCCTTCCTTCTTCAAGGATCTGGATTTGCCTTTTAAGCTTTTCTATTTTTGCTCTAGGACTTTCAAGGTAGTGATAGCCTAGATGTTGTCCAGATTTTAAGGCATGAAGCCTCTTCTGGAAGTCTGAAAGCATATTTTTGGTTGTTTCGTCATATCTTCGCAAATCTTGCTGCACATGCCCAATCTTGGAATCGATTGCTTTAAAAGTATTGTTGTGTGCTAGAAGGGTCTCCGATTGCCAATTTAAGACGATTTCAGCAACATGAGTTCTTTTTTGTCTTCCATGCTCATCCACATCAGTTGGGGCAGGTATCTTAGGAACATGCCTATATCTGCCTTGTGGATCGATAAACTCTTTTAAAGCAAGAAAAGAGAG
Organism: Eucalyptus cladocalyx; assembly: GCA_017140615.1. Classification (NCBI taxonomy): domain Eukaryota; kingdom Viridiplantae; phylum Streptophyta; class Magnoliopsida; order Myrtales; family Myrtaceae; genus Eucalyptus; species Eucalyptus cladocalyx. The sequence goes on from CM029525.1 coordinate 36,452,222, forward strand.
TTTAGAACTTTCTCGAACAAGAGGAGGAAAGTCTGTTTCTTGGAACATGGCAATGAAAGATCTCAGTGGTGTTTCTGGTGAAACTTCGAATGGGTATGAATGTTTTTTGGCCCATTTTACAATTGGTTTATAAAATGGGGAGATGGCCGGTTTTTTTCTGAGGAAGGAGATGAAGGAGGTGATTGTGGTGGATCTGGTGATATTGAAGAGGAAGCAGTAAACTCTAGTGGTGGTGTTGGTGCATATGATACCATGAATTGATATTTATCATACTCACCAAGAGTATCAACGGAGGGGTCTCCATTCAGGTGCCTTTGATACACAGTGTTTTTTGGCTTTTTTCTCCGAGGTGGAGATTTTGCAAATGGATCTACCTCATCAGGAGAATGTGTACGATAGGAACATTAACATAAAGGATCCCAAAAAATGGATCTTTGTAGTAATGAACAGGATGTCCTTCACTATTAAAGTGCTGAACAAGCTTTTTTGGATCTAGTTTGGAAATAGACTGAGGAACACATGGTTCAATCATAAAAAGAGTCTGGAAGATAGAAAGACTTTCTTCCTTTTTCTTGCCAAATTTGATGGAAACAGTTCCATCCCTTTTTCTGACGAATTCAGAATTTGATGACCGAAAAGGCTTGTTGCTTTGGTAAAGCTTTTCATAGTTGGTAATCCACGTTTCTGGAAGGAGCATAACCAACTTTTCTTTTGGGATCTGTCTAGGGATATGAATGCATGATGCTTGATCATTTTGCATGGAAATGAACAAAGTATCTTCATTTCCATTATGAAAATTTAAATCAATAGCATGGTTTTGCACTCTGTAGACCATTTGGTAATGCAAAGTTGCTACTATAGAATCAGCAGTCTGAGGTGCTCCAGTGAGTTGGATCTAGACTTTTAAAAAAGAGAGTAACTGGGGTTGGAAAGAGCAATAATGAAATTTGGATATAGTGTCACGAAGACTGTTCTAGCATTTAAAGTGGTCTGAATTGTACCTCTATGCAAGTATGCTAGTATTCTAAAAATCTGGTATCTAACAACGCAATTATTATCACAACTAGCAAACTTTTTCGGCCATGAAAAGTAAGAGCAAGACGAACAGCTCTATAATGAACATGGGAATATCCCTGCTAGATCCATTGTCGGGGAAACTCTGGAGGAATCTGAAGAATAACAAAGTACTCTTTTTCAGTAGCAGGAATGGGGTGCTGGTCAAACTTGGAAGACTGAACATATTCCTTTACTTCCTTTGGAGTTTAGCGAATGAGTTGGCGAATAGAGCGGATGGGTGAAAATGATGAAGTGGGTTTAGCAAAAGCTGAATAGGAGTTCATCAAAGGAAGTTGGGTTTCAGAGATCTTAGTTTCATTACTAAAAGAGACTTCATATAGATAGTCTATCTTTGAAGCATTTGAAATACGGAAATCTGAAGAGGTTGAGGATGATGGGATTTTAGTGAGAGAAACAGGTGCTTCAAGAATTTCTAGTTCTGTAAACATGGTGTACAGGGTTCTTCTCAGCACTAGATTCATCTACTAAGCACATGGAACGAATATCATTAGAAACAAAACTAGGGTTCTGATACCATTGAGTGGCTCTAGGCTTAGAACCGAGGAGGATGAAGTTAGTTTTTCTGCAGGTATGCCTTCCCTCAGTGGGCGAACCTCTTGTTCAAGCCCTTCAGAGACAGCATTTTAATAGCAAAAACTACTATGCCCTTTTTAGTTCAGAGCCTAGAAACACCCCCCGCCAGATTTGAGCGAGGTCGCTTGCCCAGCCAAGGCTTGGCCAATAAGGCGCGACCTTGGCGAGGGCTAGTGACACTCCGACAATGTCGCAAGCCCTCGTCTGACCAATCACCGATCATCCCAAGGCCGGTAATCGGCAACCCTTGAAGAAGAAGAGGAGAAAAGAAAGAAAAAAAGAAAAATGTAATAAAATTATTTAAAAATTAAAACAAAATAATTTGAAATAGAAATTTTGAGGACAGTACCAAAACGCAATTATATTTCGGGAATTGAAATTTTGGACAGTTATCAAAAGGTTTTAAATGCTTAAAAATTATTCTCGAGAACAGAATAAAAAAAATCATTTTTGATCAGAAATTGCTTTCAAAAATAGAAACATTACCAAACACGTCATAATTAGTCTTTAATAGGTGCTTGCAGACGTGAATTTTTAGTTATGGCGCCGTCCACCTACCCATCCAAACTGGTGTATATATATATTATTTTATTTTTTAGATTTCACGTGTTTGTCTCCCTTGTGTCTTCCATAAAAATAGATGTTGTACGATCAACCACCAACTCTTCACATCTCTCTCTCTCTTCATTCAAACTCCTACATCCTCTCTCTCTCCCCACTTTGTCTCTACTTCTCTCTCTTCATTCAAACTCCTGCATCCTCTCTCTCCCCCCTCTTTCTTTTGCATCCCTTGCGCGATCAACACCATCTCTAAATAGAGCTGCATTCGTGGCGGTTTCTTAACCCTCGCTGAGTTGGATTCCAAAAACCTTGAAAGAAAATATCTATCATTATTCTCCGTTCTCCATTCTTGATTTCTGACTATACTTCATCGTGTCCATTATCTTTCACAACCTCATTTAATCGAGTCACCTAAAATTTTGTTTACGTCCGTTCTCTCTCTAGAGAGATGTACATCTTCTCTTTACTATCTTCACTCTCTCAACCCACCTATCGCTCCCCCTATCTCCTCTCACCCTCCTCTCCCACTCCACCTCGCCGTCACCATATTCATCCTTCCCCTTGTCTCGCCCTCTCTCACCTCTGCTAAAGGCGTGACCCAATAAAACACAAAAAATACAACGTATCCCAATTCTCAGGTCAAATCAAACCTCGGTTTGCATGCAGAATGAGATTAGACTTGAAGGCTTTATTAGATGGGCTTAAGGCCTGTCCGCCCATGTTGGGCCCAAAAAGCCCGGCCCACGGGAATAGGGCCCGTGGATGGGGGAAGGTATAAAAGGGAGGAGAGAGAGAGAGAGAAGACACATATTGGACATTAAACGTACGTCTTCTCCTCTCCTGCGCACTCTCTCTCTCCAAAGAAAAACAGTAAAGCATACGGCGTGTTTTTCTTCCCTTCAAAGGCGATTTTGCTTAATCGAATCGAATAGGGCCAAGTTTCTCTTCCTCTATCGGCGTCGGTGTCTAATATGTGGCTAACAAGGTACGCTCGAATCTGTGGTATGCTTTACGATCGGTGATACGTGTTTTTCCTGAGCTTCGTCTTCCGCATTGATTTAGGGATTCAATTCAGTGTCGAATCCACATTTTTCGGAGATCAGTCATTCCCAACATTGGTATCAGAGCCCTAGTTCATGTTTTCCCGACTTGTTTGATGATTTTTGATTGATTTTTCGCAAAAGCAATTCGGCTGTACGGATCGGGGTGAGAAATCTCGACACTCGAGTGTTGTTTGGCCATTTTTCTGAGTTTTCATAAGTCAAAATCGTTTTTTGAACACATGAGGAGAAATGCGACGTCGAGACAAGTCTGGCGATACGTTGAGCGCCGCCGGGCGACGCCGCACGCGCCCACACGCGCGGCCGGAAGGCGCTACGCGTGGGCGCGATGTGCCTGGAAGCGCAGGTTCGCCCAGCGCGTGCGACACACGCTCCGGTCGGCGAACCGGCACGTGCGCGCCGCCGACCGGCGAACCGGCACGCGCCGGTCGATGGACCGCCGCATGCTGACATCAGCATGACATCACCCAACGGTCGGTAACCGCTGGGGTGACGTCATCGATGACGTCTGCGCCGTCGATGGTTGGCCGGGTGGTCACCGGCCGACGACCCAACACGCGCGGCACGTGCCGGCTGACGTCTGCGTGACATCAGCCCACGCACACGCGCGGCACGTGCCGTCGGTTCGCCCGAGTCGGCCCCACCAGCCCGACCGGTCCGACCAGGTCCGATGACCGTTGACAACCGTTGACCGTTGACCGTTGACCCAAAAAAAAAAGGGAAAAGAATGTGTTTCTTTTTCAATTAAGTCTATGTGGATTATATGTAATCCCTTATTTGTTCTGCATTTGTTGCAAGAACAATGCCTCCCATGAGGTTACGCACACCTATTCGCGCAGTTACCGATGAACAAAAGGAAAAGCTGTCTAAGTTGATAGCTGAGCTGACTGATCATCGATGGGAGAGTGGTGACTTAATTGATCATGTCCTTGAAGTCAATGGGAAAATTCAACATGTCATATGGAATAGTCGTCCTATGTCACAGTCAGAGATGGTGCGATTTTTCATAAACACTCTTCCACCTAAATGGCAAGATGTGTTGAATCACATATGGGATGTCAACGGAGCTGCTTCATATAAGAAAATTGTGATAGATTTTGTAAATGAATATTACTGTATTGTTTCAAGGGAAAAGATCAAGAAATTGAACAAAAAAGGATCTTTCCCAATTCGTGTGCTGACTTGGTGTTAGCTGTATTGGCTTATATATGTTAAGTGTGCTTTGTGGACATATTACATAATGATTACTACATAATTGTTGTTGATGTAGCAACCTATATATTGGTTGTATTAGTTGAAAGCATTATTGTTTTATATTTGATGTCAATTATCTGTTGTTTTATGTTATTGCCGATTGCTATGAGTAATTAGCTGTGGGTAGTTTTAGAAGTTTTTGTAACTTCATAGAATTGATTTTGCATAAGACAATCATATTAATGATAATTCTAAGTTAGGATTTTTGGAGGATGATTGGAAACGTAGTGACATTTTTGATTCTGAAGCCTTACTTCAAATTATTCATTAATATGATTGGTCTATATAAATAGGGATACATAAATGATAGGCATTAATAATTCGTGCATATTTGTCTGATGTGTTCAGATCAATGGCTTCAGCCACAAAGAGCATAGTTGCCGAGCTGAACAAAGGTGAAAAGCTCAATGGCGACAACTATGAAATTTGGCAAATGAAAATCCAATATGTGCTGGAAAAGCAAGAAGCACTAGAAGCTCTTGACCATATTATGGAAGATCTTGAGGATGCCATGCGCCACATTGAGCTAGTAGAGGACCGTCCAACGGCATTTGAATCAAAAATAGACATTTACAATGCTGGTTCTAGCTCAGAAAGGGCTTTGAGCTCTAAGCGCAAGCGTATTGATTCGTTCAATATGTGGGATTGCAAAGGATCAAGTCCTTGTTGCAAGAAATCAAGAGTTAACCAACACAAGAGAGGAAAACGTCCTCAAGTGAAGAAAATGTCAATGGTGAGATGTTACAATTGTGACAAGAAAGGTCACTATGCTCGCGACTGCCGTGAGCCAAAGAAGGTAAACACCCCTTGTACTAATCAGAACTTTACTTTTGTGTCGAGTCCTGTATTCTTGACTGAGTCTAATCCTTTGTGGACTGTAGATTCAGTGCGACAGACCATGTAGCGAAGGATAGAGGATCCTTCGTGGAATTTCGACGAGTACCAATTGGAACTAAGTGGGTCTATGTGGGAAACAACTCCAGAGCTGAAGTGAAAGGAATTGGCACATGCCAACTGAATATGCGTGGTGGACGCACTTTGTTCCTTCATGATGTGTTGTATGCTCCGGAGATTCGTCGGAATTTAGTGTCTGTATTAGTGTTGGTTAAATTAGGTTTTAATATGAACTTCCATAATAGATGTGTGGATTTGTATTTGGATGCAAATTACTATGGTTGTGGTCATTTCCTGGATTGTTTCATTGTATTAGATATTGATTATGTTAATACAAATGTTTATTATTCCCTTCTCACGTCTCATAATACATATAATAATGATGTGAATGTGTGGCATGCTAGACTTGGTCATATTGGCCAATAGCGTATGAATAGACTAGCCAAAGAGAGCTTGTTGGGCAACATTGAAAAAGTCGATTTGCCTATATGTAAGCATTGCCTAGAAGGGAAAATGACACGGAAACCATTTGGAAAAGGTAAAAGAGCTGAATTTCCTCTGCATTTAATTCATTCTGATGTTTGTGGTCCAATGAATGTGGGAGGAAGGCATGGGGCTATTTATTTCATCACTTTTATTGATGATTATACTCAATTCAGATATGTCTATTTGATTTCTCATAAATCTGAAGTAATAAGTTGTTTTAAAAGGTTTATGAACCTGGTAGAGAATCAATTAGACAAGAAAATAAAAGCATTGAGATCCGATCGAGGTCGGGAATATTTATATGATGAATTCAGAAAATTATGTGATGAAAAAGGAATAGAAAGACAGTTGTCTATTCCATATACTCCTCAACAAAATGGTGTTGCGGAGAGAAGAAATAGAACCCCATTGGAAATGGTTAGGTCCATGATGGCATATGCTAACTTACCTATTACCTTTTGGAGTGATGCGTTGTTAACTACTGTCTATATACTTAACCGTGTGCCTTCCAAATCAGTTACTTCCACTCCATATGAGTTATGGACAGGTAGAAAACCGGACTTAAGTTTTCTTAAGCCATGGGGTTGTGCTGCCTATACACATGAGTCCTCTCACAAGTTTGGGAAACTGGGTCCCAGAGGAAAGAATAGTATTTTCATAAGGTGCTCAGAACACTCGAAAGGGTATGTGTTCATAGGTGAGCAGGAAAGTGGGAGTATAACTGAATTTGAATCACGAGATGTCACATTCTTAGAGGATGAATTTCCTAAGAATGGCGAAATAGGGGAAGATCGTTCCCTATTTGAGACCTTAGATCAGGATAATGATATTAGTGGAGTTCATCCAAGTGGGAATAATATGAGAAGTGATGAATTGAATTCAACTCATTCTCATTTGCAACCACATGATGAGACGACGTCATCATTACCTCATCCAAGTGGGAGCATGATGGAGAATGATGTGCAAAGTGTACAATCTCCCATACGATTCCCCGTCGACGTTTTGACATTGAAGGGGAAACTTTTATGATTGCTCCACAAGATGAGGATGAGCCAAGAAATATTAATGATGCTCTGAATTGCCCTAGTAAGGAAAAATGGATTAATGCAATGGAAGATGAAATAGAATCAATGAAATCAAACCAAGTCTGGGAACTGGTTAATCTTACAAAAGGACGCAGAGCTATTGGGAACAAATGGGTTCTCAAAATAAAGCGAAAAGCTGATGGCTCGATTGAAAGGCATAAGGCTCGCCTTGTGGCGAAGGGGTATAATCAACAGGAAGGAATTGATTATGAAGATACGTTTTCTCTATAGTGAGATTTACCTCGATTCGCATTATTCTGGTAATAGTGGCTAGTCTGGATCTTGAGTTACATCAAATGGATGTAAAGATTGATTTCCTCAATGGAGAATTAGATGAAGAAATATATATGGAACAACCTGCTGATTTCATAGTGAAAGGCCAAGAAGAAAAAGTATGTCGACTTTTGAGGTCGATATATGGTCTTAAGCAATCATCAAGACAATGTTATATACGTTTTCATAATGCCATAATGGCATATGATTTTACGATGATTGATGAATGTGTATATATCAAAAGATCCGATGATCAATTTGTGATCATATCATTATATGTTGATGATATACTAATTGCTTGAAGCAATATGGAGTTTGTTAAGACTATCAAGAGTTGGTTGTCTTCCAACTTTGAGATGAAGGACATGGGTGAGGCTGCATACATTCTTGGAGTTAAGATTTCAAGAGATCGTTCGAAGAGATCGTTGTCTCTTTCGCAAGAAACCTATATAAATAAGGTTCTTAAACGATTTCGTATGCAAGATTGTAAACCCATAGACACTCCTATTGCAAAAGGTGAAGGATTGAGCCATAGACTGTATCCAAGGACTCCAAAAGAGAAGGAACAAATGAAACATGTTCCTTATGCTAGTGTTGTTGAGAGCTTGATGTACGCTATGATGTGTACAAGACCCGACATATGTTTTGCAGTTGGAATGGTGAGTATATACCAATCCAATCCTGGTCCAGCACATTGAAAAGTCGTTAAGAGAATACTGAGGTATCTGAAGGGAACTGCTGATTTCAAGTTGAATTACCAAGGAAATGATCTACGACTTGAAGGCTATTCAGATGTTGATTGGGGAGGAGATTTAGATGAAAGAAAATCTACCTCAAGATTTGTTTTCTTACTGAACAATGGCGTCATATCATGGAGCAGTAAGAAGCAAACATGTATAGCCTTATCCACGATGGAAATTGAGTTCGTGGCATTATCAGCAGCGGTACAAGAAGGAGTTTGGCTTAAGAGATTTTTGGATCATTTAGGTGTTATTGAGAAAGCTGCAAATCCATTGTTGGTTAACTGTGATAGCCAAGCAGCTATAGCATACACCAAAGATCCAAAATATCATGGCAAGACCAAACATATAGATACAAAGTATAACTTTGTCAAGGATATGGTTGCACGAAAGGATGTGAACTTACAGTACATATCTACGCATAGAATGGTAGCAGATCCTATGACAAAGCCAATACCTAAAGATGTGTTTTGTGGTCATGTAAAATCTCTAAGATTGCGTAGAGTCTGATGTACTATATTGTAATTTCCCTGAGTTGTTCACATTTATGAACTAGTGTTGTTTCATCATTAATGCCTATGAATCTTTGTTTGATCTTTATGCATCTTAATGCTTAGTGCATTATTTTAAATTGAGAAAGTATGTCGGACAAATATAAGATTAGCCCACTCACACAGGTAATCGCCTCTATTTACTGTATGATAAATAGAGATGAGACTGTTTTTAAGCTTATTATCTAGGTGATAATCGAGAGCTTAAGCTTAAAATACGTATGTCGCCTTAACTGGGTGTTAAGATGAGGACATGATAATTACTATGTCCGAAAGTAAAATAACCCACATATTTTACTTTATCTGTCTATGATGCCAGATGTGAGTTCTGATGAATTTTGTAAATGAGTAGATACATGAACTCAAGTTAGACATTGGGTATGTCTGAACAATCATCTGTACGGTATTGAAAGGTATAGACATACGCTCCATGGGAAAGGAGTTAATACCGTAATACGTATTTCATACTACGTATGCATGCGACGACCAATAAGAGTGGCAAACAGTTCGATCTCAACTTTTATGACGTGTGAGACTTTTGAGGAAAAGAGTTCCTCAATTTTTAGTCTCCTCATGACTCTTACTTATTTTCAAGATTTCTATTTAGTGTTTCCTATCTTAGGGTGTTGCCAATGGTCATGAGATGATTCGATCTAATGGGGCATTTATAGAAAAGCAAACTGAACTGAAATTGAGAGTTTGAAGGGAAGAGGAAGATCGATTTTGGAGAATCACATTATAGTTTTATATTCACTGGTCGACCAATTATGACTGTCTTTGTAATAATCATAATTATGAATACAATATATATATCATTGTTTAAAAGAGATCAAGAGAGATATAAATGTGATCGATCGATCTAGGCAGATCTTGCATACTAAATCTACTCGGAGTGTGACGTCCATTATGAACTATTATATATTCCTAACGGATGTATAAAGAACGAGCTCTCAAAGTATACTTTGCCGTCGCGGATTATTCACCGGTATGAATGTTGAAGAGAGGTAAAGAGAATCTTGTTCGGCCCACCATATGCGAGTGGGAGATGAAGGCTTTATTAGATGGGCTTAAGGCCCGTCCGCCCATGTTGGGCCCAAAAAGCCCGGCCCACGGGAATAGGGCCCGTGGATGGGGGAAGGTATAAAAGGGAGGAGAAAGAGAGAGAAGACACCTCTTGGACATTAAACGTACGTCTTCTCCTCTCCCGCACGCTCTCTCTCTCCAAAGAAAAACAGTAAAGCATACGGCGCGTTTTTCTTCCCTTCAAAGGCGATTTTGCTTAATCGGATAGAACAAGGCCAAGTTTCTCTTCCTCCATCGGCGTCGGTGTCTAATCTGTGGCTAACAAGGTACGCTCGAATCCGTGGTGTGCTTTACGATCGGTGATACGTGTTTTTCCCGGGTTTCGTCTTCCGCATTGATTTAGGGATTCGATTCAGTGTCGAATCCGCGTTTTTCGGGGATCAGTCATTCCCAACAAGACTAGCGGTCTAGATTAGTTTCAGTGTTGTCAGACAGCAGTGGTCGTGGGTACGCGTTGTACAAGGCGAAGTTAAATCCCATGTTATTGATCTCATCCCCTAAATTCAAAATTATCGCCTTTAAATAAGACCCCCAATTAGATGATGGCGAGCGTAGTCCAGTTCTCAATTGTCTTCACCCAAGAAAAAAGTCCGCTTCCAATTTTACCATCTAATAAGACATAGAAGGAACACTTATTCGTATCCACTGGGTCGGAAGTAATGTCATTGAACTTTTGTTATATAGGGATAATTACTATGTATATGACATCATCGATCACCACTAGGGGAATGAGTATGAATTTGAAAGCAATGGAAACTTGAAGTACTGTCGTAGTACAATAAAAAACATTTTATATTTGCATATGGATTTATTGGAACATTTCCCATTTAAGAGGACACTCTCACGTATGTTATATAAACAAATACAAAGAGTGTCTATTATCGGCAGAGATACACTTGGGAGTGAATATGAACATTTGGATGCAAATATTCACAGTGCAAATGCCGAAAATGCCTTTTAATAGTAAGTATAAAACTTGGAGTGTCAAAACTTGGCATAAGAAGATTTAAGTGTAAAAAGTTAGTAAAGTAATACTTAAATGTAAAATCGAAGCAAACTTGATCAGTTAAGTGTTAATAGCAAGAAAATCCTATCAAAATATTGATGTGACGATTTTCTAGCGAAACAAATGCAAATTGACGTTATTTTGCATATTGACGTAGCTAGACAAGTGCAAAAACAACATTGTTTTATTACTGGCGTGACTAAATAAGTAATATAAAAAATTAATTTAATTTAATTTTAAAATCAAAAAAAAAATTAGAAAGGAAGAAGATGAACAATAGTGAGGGCTGAGCTGCTATTGCCTCGCCACTGTCGCTAGGAAGGGTTGGTGACGGTGGGGGAGGATTGGATGGCATTGCCAACCCTGGCTTCCTTTTTTAAAATTTGATTTTAAATTAAATTTGATTAATTTTTAAACTCAAATTCAAATTCGCGCAAAACTGATGTTTTTACATTTCTTTGCTGAATCAGCTCTTCTGCAAACCATGTAGGTGAGCAAAATTAATAAATAAAAAAAAAATTATTACATTGAATTTTTGGCAGAATTTATCGGAGATGACATTCAAGTGTCCCATTTTTCAAAATAAAGTAATGTGTTCGTTTACCAAATAAGAAATATATCAATCTTGGGATTTGGCCTTTTTCTTATTCGGCCTTTTCCCTGGGTTTTGTTTTGATTCCATAGAGAGTGACGTGCGACGGGGTATATACTGAAGAGTGGCCAACCGATCTGCCTGAAGTTGACTCTTACAGGGAGTGTCCGCCCGGTCATTAGCTAAATGCCCCCTTCCCAATCCCCCCCCGGTCTCCAACAACTGACGACCTCAATAGATATTCGGACTAACTGAAAAGGCTTCATCCCATCCCCACAATGAGAAAGATCAAAGCTATCACCAACCGGCAGGCATCCACAGAAGTTGCTCCTTGCAAGGATAAGTTGCCCTTTTTACTGTGGCAACCAAACCCAAGAACTCAATGCTATAGATGCAGCTTTGGTTTCATTAGGCTCCTCTGACCAAGACAAAATAAATTCGCAGATATACTACACACAAGACACAAAAGAAGTACAACGCTGGTGAAAATATAGAAAACCATCAACATCCAGAGTGTTTCTTCAAGGTGAGCCTTGTCATCCAAATATCATGCTCCAGTGATTTTGTCGATGATTGTAATATCTGTTCGCATATTCTGAGATTGAGCAGTGTATTCACATGCTTAAGCCCCTTCAAATGAATTTCCAGATGAATTAGCCACTCTTATAGTGATGCACGAAGGGAATGCATCTGCAGCAGGACTTCTCAAACATGCTCAATTCCTACTCAAAGAAAAGAAGAAACTGATTTACAGAAGTGCTGCCAATCGCTACCCAAAGGTGTCGGATCTAAAACCATGTTCTCCTAGACCTTCTGGATAGTTGGCCCTTCCACTAGTTCAACGGCTCACACCTTCACTTCTGACTCTTCCAAACATACGATGGGCTCTGAGAGTTGATTGGACACAGCAGATTGCACTTCCACAGAACTACTGGATGTAGAGGATTTCTTAAGCTGAACTAGAATCATGGTCATGTTGTCACAGCCTTCACCACCAGCAGAGGGTGCCAAACATCTCTCAAAGACTTTCTCACAGATAGCTGAAAGTTTGCTTTCCTGCAGAGATTTTCAATATAGTAAATACCTAAGTTTTCTTCTCGAGCTTTTCCAGCATTGCCATCAGTTTGGAAGTTTGAATCTTATGTGTTAAGAATGTACCGTGTGTAACTGTTCCCTAACATAGTCCACCAGCTGCTGGCTTGACATGCAATCCCTGGTGAAAAAGATAATTTTAGTCAGACAGGATTCCCAAGAATTAGCAAACTACAGATGTCATGAACTAAAATATTCCACCAAATTATATAACTGGGTGATTAAATAATTAAACTAAGGAAAATAAGACCTCTATATGGAGGGGATAGATATTGGAATTTATGGCCCCTTCACTTCCAAATTTAGCTGACAGGGAACTCTGGTTGCAAGACCACGAGCCATAAGGGATGAAAATCGCAAGGGAAGACATGACCAATTTTTTTGGGTCAAAATGAGGTTTACTTGAGTATAACGTCATAGCATAAGCTACTTACCAAAAAAAAAAACGTCATAGCATAAGCTTTTAAATTGGAATCACTAATCAACAATACATCACCTGCTAAGAGGAAAATTCTCCTCAAAGTCATAAGCTTGACAAAGAACGTACATCTATTTATTAAAGTCGACAAAATGAAAGCAACCTAATCAATCCTCATATCCACTAAGCTGTAGCCATTTGGTAGTCGAAACAAGTACACCCTTGTAACCAATGGAACTACAAGTCCCCACTTAAGTCTGGTATTTCAAGTCCCCATTAATTATTAATGCAAAGTACTCATGTCATATGTAGCATTTCCATTTCAAGTTCACTTCCTCAAGCTTATGGACCCAAAAATAGTTGGCTGTAAGATTATTTGTTGGCAGAGAAAATGATATCAGCAAAAAGATGTAATGAAGTACCATATTCCATCGCATGCTAGTACAAGGAACTCATCATCTTCGCAGAGCTCAATCTACAAGATTGGAGAAAAACAAGGAGAAAAGGATTAAATGCGTAATAGAAGTAATTGCAGGCGTAAATAACAATGTTAATAAATGGACAAAGTCATATAGAATTCCTGCATTAAATCTACAGGAATTCAACTATCTTGATATAAGAAATGTAGATAAACTCACAAGACTGCAAGATCATATCTCAACTAGCTTATCACATACAGTAGTTATGTCAGGATTTGCAGTTACAATCTGTCTTTCAGCTGGGAGTGATTTGTTCTGCTTGAATTCCACATCTCCTGCACCCAACAGACATCACATCCCCAATTCACATTAGATGGTGTGTACCCAATAAACATCCACAAATGCATGTGCATACCCCAGCACGCATACACACTGAGAGAGACAGAGAGAGAGAGAGAGAGAGAAGAAGAAGAAGAGAGAAAGAAGAAGAAGAAGAAGAAGAAAGAGAAAGAGAAAGAGAAGAAGAAGAAGAAGAGAGTATCTCTCCACTCTATCAATTGGTCATCGAGAATAAAACTATGCAGTAGTACCAATAGCTCTTGCTAGATTCAAACTTCCATTGACCCGTCCAACTTGAATAAAACCCCCAGCTTGAAGAATTCTCTCTCTCTCAATCTCAAGGTCTGGCTTGTGATCTTTAGACAAATCATGTGCCTGCATAGAGCTAGAAACACTTGCCTTAGTTACTTCTTTTTTTTTTAAAATAATGAAGGTAACAAGATCATCATCATTATTCTAGCAGAATACTAGATACTAATGATAACACTGTCCACATACTATACTACCGCACAAAACCAGGCATGTTAGCCAGATTCATGGTTGATGCATCAGTTCTCCTGGTTTCAAATTACTGCATAAAAATCCATCATGGCATTTTTTAGCTTCCTTAGAAATCAAGATTTGTAACCAAAGCAAAGATATGATGTTGGAATTAGTTACTCTTTTTATAATGGGTAATCAATCGAGTACATGAACTTGGCATGGGAAAATTGATCTAATCTTTATTCATCTCCATCCTGGACAGCAGGCATCCCTTTTTTCTGCGCTTATTAATGTTTAAATCCACAGGTCCGGGTTTTCCCAGAGTTCAGACCCATCTCTTGCCTCTATTCTCTGTCCTCACTTGCCACCATGCGTTTGGTAGGATTGACAGCAAGCATCCTGACTTCACTTGCCATTACATCCTTTTCCTTCCACAGATGAACAAATGCCAATTGAATGCGCAAATGGAAACTATCTTATACCGCGAATACATATGCACTATTTGTTCAACATGACTTCATACTTAAAATTAAGTTAACACTTCTTTCCAATCTAATCAAGGTGAGTTATAATTGAGGGAAATACATTTACCATTTAATATCTTAGACTTTCCCTGAACATGCTCAACTTTCATCCAATCAAGAGCAGAACTCTGAGGATTTAACTTATGCGAAAAGAATTACCAGACCCTTCCGAGATAGCACGCAACGAGAATCGCCAGCATTTACTACAATTAATTGTTTGTCCTGAATGATCGCGACACAAGCAGTGCTTCCACAAGTTGGTCCAGGAAAATCAGAGTGAGGCCCCTAGTTTTGACATGGAAATTGAACACGTTAATTATTCGCCCCAAAAAATTTGGAGACAGAAATAAATAAAACAAACCGGAAAATGAAAGACTACAATAGCTTATAACAACCCATCAGAAACTTTTGAAAAAGCTAATTATCCAAACACTTTTCGTCTAATATTTACTCAAGAGCAGAATTTCTCCTTTCTCTTTATAGAATTTGATCGTGTCTTGTCAATGAACAACACTAACACAGCAATAATGAAGTTCAGCATTCCTGAGAACTAAAAGACACTTCATGTAAACATAGTCGACACCCAATGGCAAGTTCATTGATGAGATGGCTATGATCCCAATACAAAGAATGGATCATGTCACAGAAGAAAACACGCATGCTGGTCTCACACTTAGGTCTCTGTCCAGCTTGGTGGACCAGGTAAAATCACTGTGTCAGATGCAACAATTGAAGACAATGGACAAGTGATGCAGTTAAGATGCAAGCAAGTTTAGCTTATCAAAAAACTGGTTTTAAAGATCGGTGGTAAATACGTTAAGAAGCAAGAAGCCTGCAGGGATGTTCGCTAAAAAAGGCTAGCCAGGCTCAGGTGAAAATTTTGTCCCAGCCTAAATAGTAGGCCTGGCCTGATAGAAGAGAAAACGGCCTGGCCCCGAATAATCACGGTTTGATCAGTCCAGTCTAGGCCTATCCCAAACTATTATATGAAAGATCTGCAGGTGTGGCTAATTCACTCAGAATAATCAAGATAAAACATAAAGATCATGACCTGATCATTTCTGGGGCCAGACCTAAGACCTGATTATACACCTTATTTAAACGAAATAATGAATATTAACATTAGATTTACCAACAGATTAACCACATTTAACTTTTGATGCATCAACAGTAAAATAGAACAAAACTAAAGCCAAGATATGCAGATCGTGGCTTCATATAGCACTAAATCCTAAACTTGTCGATCAGAAGATAGGGGGGGGGGTTGAGGAGCTGTGCTTTTTGCACGCTCAAGATTTACTAATTTGCTCCTCACGTGAGGGTTGGTGGTGCTTTAGTAGGAGGCAAAGAGACAGCTGAGAGGTCGATTGAGCAAGACAAGAGGGACTTGAGAGATCAGAGGGATTTGAGAGGGACAGAGTCAGAGAAATGAGAGGGAGGATGAGTGCATGAAAATGAGAAGATTTGGTAGAAGGTGTTAAGTTCTGGTATTATACACATTATTTTGTACTGAGGCCAGTTTCTTCCGGGGCGGTTAGTGGTGTTTAGTCAGGGGCCCAAGGGTCAAACTGGCCTGAAAGTGACCTGAAAGCCTGGACTGAGTTTGTCTGGGACTGAAAAATCGGGCCGGTCCTGTTTAAACCAACTGGGTTTTCGGGCCAGCAGGCTTTTTAGAACACCCCTACTTTAAAGTGTATTTCTTTAAGATGACAGTGACTTGATAGCAGCCAACGCCCTTTCAACTTATAAGTTGTACAAAATATGTAATTTTGGAAGTCAGATATATGATATAGAACCATCTCATTAGCCTTATTTACTTTTTGCTACTGTTTTTTTAAATGTAGGCGGGGGGAAGACAGTAAACTTGACGTGTGATATACCTCTTCGGAGTGCCAATCATCAGTCTGCTCATTGGTGTCAGTACTCCTTGGAGACCAAATAAATCCTTCTATCATTCCAGAGAACTTGTCTATCTTGTCTCCTAATATTGCTAATTCCCTCCACCCTCTTTGCCCACGCATCATCTCATCCATTCTGTAGCAGTTAAGATCGTTTGGTCGGAAGCATGAAATCAGTAAACCAGAAGATGGCATGAACTGTTGCTTACAGTCATAAAGAAGTCGCCAAGTTATTTGAGAGAAACAGAACCATAACAACTATCAATTTAGGAAATGATACAAAATAGCACTGTTCTTAATGACCGAGCAGTCCTAAAGACTCCAAAAGAGACCTTGATTGTAAAAATCTTGTTATGGTGCAATTAAAGCCAGTGTACAAACCTGAGAAAAGCTGTCCGTGCAGAAGTGCTCAAATCTCCGGCAGCATAAGCTTCATGCTTGAGTACCTGCTGATGGAGATACTTCGCACAAAACTTCGCAACTGCTTTGCCTGTAAGCAAATTGCTTCCATGAGTTTATAATATGGTCAATGACGCCCAAAAAAGTGGAATGCAAGCTTCATCAAATGCTTTTCAGAAAAAGTCTATTTGAATGTGCAATGAGCAAAGATGGCAATATGATAGAGTAGAACAAAATCACACTTTGAAAGAAGCACAAAGCTTTAATGAAAATGTAGTAGTTTGTGGGTGGTTGGCAGTTACAGGGACCAATCTATGAACTATGAAGTATGCTTTTCTACTACACATGAGGTACAAAGACCTCAATGTGGTAGTCCTTATTCATCGATTGGCTTCCTATTACTCACAAGAAGCACCAATCACATTGAAAAAGGAAAGACATACACAATGATTAAACAAGGCAGGCAAATAGATCAACTCCCAACAAGTTGAGTAGAATATGAATGGCCACTCTAAACCAATCTACTTCCAACACATAGTCTTGTGGACATAAAAGAGATCATGGCCTGCCTGCACTTTGAGTAAGTTCCCCTATTCGATATGTCCTGATATTGATTAGAGAATAGGAAAACAAGGGTGAATGTCAACAACATTTATGGGAAAACTATGATAGAAAACGGCTTTGATCTAAAATGATAGTGCAAGTGCAGGAACAAAAATACGAAATTTAGCTAGGCATTCTTTTTGGCCAGATAACTCGGCATACATCGAATTGGACTCTCAAGCATATAAAAATAAGAACCATGTGAACTAGTTCTAACCTCCATGACCATCATAGACCCCAAAGAAAGACGTGGAATCATCAAGATCTGGATAAGCTGCATGCTGAGAAGACTACATATCAATGCATTGTTGAGTGCCAAGATTGAGCAAGCTTGAGAGTGCATAACATAATGAGTTCAAGAATAACTTAAAGTAAGCTCCTTCTTGGGAGTTGGGGGCCCTAAAAAGGCCCAACCATGGCTTCTGGCAGAAAAGGTGCAAGCAAAAGTTACTTCAAAAGCGTAAAATTAAGGCCACAGCTACAAACCACAGGCAACCGAAACAAAAAATAAGCCAATCGTTGGAGAAACTACTTTGCACGTGGTATTGAAAAATTTTAGTCACCTCACCTCATAATTGCAAATTCTCCTGTTAAGAGCACTCACAAGCAGTTTCGATACTTGTATTAACCAAAACAAAGTCACACCTTGGTCGCAGCATTCGAAATAAATCTAGAAAATTTTGACCACAAATAACCAACTACCAAGAGTCACCAAACTAATTTAAAACCAGGAACGCTGGTTTTCATGGATTAGATAGTATAATCAGGCAAAGCAAGAAATCGGACATCAGCTAGCAATATGCAGATTAATTAAGAGCATAATAACATGGAAACAACATCGAGCAACATAGAAAGAATATTAACTGCATCTTCCATGGTTGCACGCCACCCTTGCATGGAGGACAGCCCATAAGAAAGCCTATCATTCCCACCATCTTCTGAGAACTTGTCAGTTTTCGGGGAGCTGAGGTATATGCCCATATCTAGCTGCAAAACACATAAAACCTCTGCAGCCGATTAAAATGCAAAAAGAAGAACTTGTAACCTGACTTTCCCTTGTTAATACGGTAAAAGCCAACATATTTCCACGGCGCATACAATATTACATATAGGCATAGAAACGAAGAAAAATAGCCATTTCCCTCTTCTATTTAGCCACATCGAAACTGATTTTCCTTTCTATATAGAATGGAAAGTAGAAATGAAAATCGCAGTCAATTTTCAGACTCGAGTAAGAACCTCAAAAGGACTAAAGACTCAATCGACTCAACTCCCCGAGAATCTTCAACCGAAAGCTGAACCGACGGCCGGGTGCCAAGGAATACTTTGACTCAGCAAGCCGGTACAGCTCCCAGCTCATTATCCGCGCACACACACATACACAGTACACACATCACATCGAAAGCTGCGCGCTCAACAAATGAACTCAACATCGTACTTCAAGCTCAGACCAAAGAGCCTCGGAGCCGCCGAATGCAGACCGAGAATTGCTCCGACCGATCCAATCCGCGCCTTCAACCTATACGCTCAACATGCGTCGTACGGTCACTGCAAACGCACCGAAGTAAGCTGATCCAGCTAAGACCGAGCGGTTGCGTCGGCAGCGAAATCGCCATACGACGATCGAGGAAACCAAGACACACAACAACAGCGAGACCCGATGCGACGAAATGAAATCGCATCGAGGAGAGCAAACGAGAGCAAGAGTTCGAGGTCGAAGAACTCACTCGCCAGATCAGAGGACGCCGCGCTCCTTCCTCGAGCAGAGCGAGGGAGAGGGAGAGAGAGAGATCTTTGCTGTTGGGTAGAAGTGCGTGATGACACTGTGCTTTTCGCTGATTGGCGATCTGTTCGTTACCTCACTTCCTGACCACTGACCAGTGCAGGGTTCAGTGGCCACTGCGCCCCGCACGAGTCCCGATTTTCCTTATCTCGGGTCGGGATCGGGCTCGACCATCCAAGCCCATTGGGCTTGACTGTAAAGACCAGGTCCTTATTGGGCCTTTGGTTCGTCGTTTTCTAGAATAGAACCCTGAATAGCCCATTGCATTTTCGAACCACCTCGACCTCGACCTCGACGAAGGTGGGATGATTCTCGAGCTCGAGCTCAGCTCAGCAATTATGTTTTGCTCGAGCTAGACATGTGTGATTGGGAACTTTATTCCAATCTCGGGTGATTGCCTTTTTGATCCTCTCTTAGCTCTCGACTTCGACCTCGACGAAGCTGGGATTCTCGAGCTCGAGCTCCCCTTGATTATGTTTTCAATGTGTTCAAGCTAGATTTAAGATCATTGGGACATTCACTCTAATCTCAGGTGAAGCTCGAACTCGGATTTCGTAAGGACATTGATATTTGCAAGATAATATCCTTTTTATTTATTCACCAATAATTGTGAACGAATTTACATCGATCGAATTACAATAAAAACACAATTTCATGATTATGCTTTCCGAGTCACGGCTCAAGTATTTTCAAAATTACGCTTGACTTGATCGAGATCGATGTTTGTCATTGACTATATCGTGATTTCCTCCATCATTAGCAGACCTCCACTTTATTATCTTCTTTCTCGTGTAGCCACATATAAAATGGTTATTAAACGAGTGAAACTAAAAAGTCGGAGCGCCCTACCTTATTTAGTTCTTGCTGTCTAATCGAAGAGCTGGCTCCCAAAAGTTGGTTAGTGTCTACGGTTGGGAGGTTGACAAAATTGGATGAGCAGATGTCGAAGTAATGCAATGCCGTGATTACGATCGCTTCTTGAATTTCAGATCTACAACTTCTTGGTGGCCGATAGGACGACCATCTTCCCGAATTAATGCAAACTTGAATTCCCCAAAGTCTCTTCAACCTCCCCACGTGGGGGTGATTGGTTTCAGGGTGCATCGATTCCTATCCTGGGACCGGTTCCAAAAAATTGAAATTGGAATTACTCGTTGTTCATGGACCCAAGCGAGATTTGGATCGGAATGATCAAAATATCCTTGCTTTGGAAGAGGCATGAGACTCAAGAGCGAGTAATGAGGTTAGAGACCAAAGGTGACCAAGAGTGAGAGCGACAAAGAGATCGACAGGGTCGGAGGTGATCAAGAGCGGAGCGAGAGAGGATCGACAAGATGGGAGGCCACAGAGAGCGAGAATGAAAAAGGGAGGCAAAGCCATGAGATGAGTAACGCATTTTGATCTAAAAAGTCACAACTTAAAAATTTTAAAGAAAATTATATACGATATACCAAACCGGTATGGATAAGTTAGTCAGTGATTTCACACCTAGAATTGAGAACCGTTGGTTCCGAAGTTGATCGATTCGGTTCCAAGTGATTTCTAATTCTTTTTGCACACTCCTATATTCATGATGTTGAGATTGTCTTATATCGGTTGTAGAAGGAAGAGTGGCTTGAGACCATCTAATAGGTGCATATCTTATCCTCTTGTCTATATTGTGCATAGCCAACTTCATGGGATGGAGTAAGAGAATTTTCATACGATAGTACTCGATACTCGGTGCTTGGAGTGGATTGACTAAGGAGTAGTCGTGAGTTTCTTGTTGTGAATGTCCGCTCGAATCGACACCGATGATTGGATGGAAGGACGAACTCAATACGCCGTGTTCGAGGAAACATCATCCTCGTCTCGGGTATCTTCTTCTTGCTGAGGTTGAGTGAGACTGAGAACTTTGGGTTTGGTTTTTTTGACTAGTTCAACGGCAAATGTCAATTCTCCCTCGCGCCGAACTTTGGCTAAGTTCACCTAAAGTCTTGTTTGGCGGGTGAGAGCGGATAGCGTTAGGGACGACTATTCAATGTATTGCTCCTTTCTTGACCAGGCTATTCCACAATCTCAAGTCTTCATTCATTCCCACGTAGACGCGCAGTGTGTGCATTTCCAATTTTAGTACGATCGAATTAATTAAGGTCTCGTTAAGGCCACCGTCGTCGTATGACTTTCTTTATCCGCCCTGTTTTGTTTTTTCCTCGGCATCTTTGGGTCACAATATAAGTTGAATTTGTACGCAATCTTATTCTATAAACAAATCTTCGTTGGAAGGTTTGACTTCAAAACATTGATTATGATTACTGATTAGCCACGCTGTTTAGGTTGAGGGCGAACATATTTATTTGGTTAGTCCAATTAAATATTGTTACCGTTCAAATTCTGCATGTCTTACAAATTTTTTTTTTCAAAAAATCAATAGTTTTTAATAAATTCCACCAAATCCAATTATGGGCAATTGGGACACTTGAGATCTCGCATATTCATCATCTATGAAGTATTAACACTTTCCGGGAACTTTCATATCGTATCAAAAACTCTTGGACACTTTGTAACATTCAATTAACATGTGTTAAAAAATTTGATACTTAGTTAACTTTCTTAACACCCTTTAATACTGGAGTTGGAATTTCGACATACGAGATTCCAACAGGTGATTCTGACATGCGATATTAATTTTAAAAATTTTCAATAAATGATGAGTCAAAATATGTGTATATATATAATAAATAAAAATAAAAATAAAAACAATAAATTGGGGAAGAAAAAAATCTAGTTTCACACTCCAATTTCTCTTCTTTTCGGACATGTATGACACGCAAGTTCATTATGTGAATTGCTTTTTTTTTTTTATCTCCAAGTTTAATAGATCATTGGAATAGAGTTAGATTTATCAAATTAAAACAATGAGTGATATTAATAAATAATTGATTAATATTTTTATTATAAATTCATTATAATCTTATTTATTTATTTGTGAATTTGAATCAAATTAATTTAATTAAAGTAATAATAAACATGATAATTATTATATAACGTGTTGGAATTCTAAAATATCTAACTGTCTATATTAATGCCACTTAGTTGATAGTTACGAGGGGGAGAAAAAAGGGCCTTAGACTTGATGGCGTCACTAATGACCTCAAGAACGGACCGACGGGGGGCGACCGACCAACTGCCGTCATGACGGATGCGACACGAATGCCCCCCAACCCGCCATGATACTGACACGTGGCGGGGAGGGAGGCGTCCGGACAAGCCTCTAATTGGATCAGTGGCTTCTGACTGTTCAACTCCACCAACCCCCAAGTGGGCCCCCCCCGAAGAACACCCCCGACACGGTGGGGTCGGTTGGGAGTTTTCTCGAGTTCCTAAGATGGTTGCACCATGCGGCGGGGGGGGGGGGGTCCAATTCCAAGGACTTCCCCTTGTATCCTCCAATATTATTCGGGATTAATATAAAAAAAAACCTAAATTGATATTTTAAATTTTACTGTTAAATTATAGAGCTTGATGACATGTTTTTAGTTAAAGAATATTTAGATTTATTTATCATAAATTTATCGGTTTGAGATTTTCCGTGATACTAATCCAATTTAACAGAAATTAATAAATAGTAAATTTGTCGCGATTATATCAATTTATGAATTTTAATTGAGTGTATCAGCTAGGGTCTTTAATGGTAAAAATAATTTATTTTGGATAAATTTATTACATATATACCTAAATTTAAGGTTTTTTTTTTCATAATATTATTAGTAATATTTATATCGATTAGGACATAAATCACACTTCGAGACAGTCGTTGAACATGCTCGGCGAAAGTTTGAATTCCCTCAACATTGCTAGGCATACGCTACAAGGAAAAATGATATATTTTGAATCTAGTTTCTTATCCCACGGTGATCTCGTGTTTGATTATCCCGCGCGCGTGTCTCGATTGCTAGCTGACGCATTTGCTTCGGGTGAGTCTAAACCACGGTCAAGATCCAAGCTGTAATAATTAAAGGATGGATGATTCGCAAACGTGACGTTCCGGATTGGTTGTTATTATGGCACGGCATGAAGAATCGGATAAGCTGGGGACAGTTTTTTTAGGGGGGTGGGTGGGTGAGGGTGGGGCCCGGAGCTTTGTGTTTTTGCGACGTTTTCTGATTAGGTCGCTGTCTCACCAACTTCCCAATCTCTTTCCCCTCCCCTCGGTTTTTTCTCCCACCGCAATCGTGACCGAAACAATGATGTCAATCCTACCTTTTAGCAACCCCTCAAAAACCGGTCGAATTCCCCCCACCGCTCGGCATCCATCGTTTGTCCAACCTCCAACGCTTCCCGCTCTTTTAAGTTTTGACCCCTTTTCGACTCGTCTCATGAATTGTTCAAGAGAGGATAGGGCTGGATAGCCGTTGGGCTCCCCCTTCTTTAATACTTAGCATGCAAATAGATTGATATACGGTATGTCCCATAAATACTCATGAAGATTGTACTTACACATCACGTGTGGTACGTGGTAGAAGTCGCCTTACCCACCTGCATTTTCCTCTTTTCTTTTGTTCTATTTGTAACGTGATTATTGTAAAATTGAATTTTCAACGGTTCAAATTTACCTTCATTTATGAATCGATGGGGACAATGCAGTTAGGATAAATAAGAAGACCGAATTTTTTGTTGAGTTATAACATCTTACACAAAGTGGGCTAATGTAGGTTGAAAGTAGCTAATATTTTTCTTATGGGATTGACCTGGTCATATTTATTAAAGACTTTAGGCTTTATCCATAGGCTACTTGCTCATTTATTTTCTCATCCACACTTGAAAACAGGAGGACTTATTTATATTCTCTTCATCTATGCTTAAAAAAGGGAAAGGTTCTACTAAATTCTAATATCTTATAGCCAATTTCAAACTAAGAAAAAACCTTGTCTGTAAATATTTTCTTTTTAAAAAATGAATATCATAGTGGATTTCATTTTTTTTTTTTTTGTGTAAAGTAAATCTTAAGAACTCGTTTGTTTGTGCTTTGTAAAAAGCAAGAAGTCTTCAGAATTTCAAGTGTTATCCAAGTTTCAAAATATTATATAGAAATTATATGTGAATATTTTGTATATTATGAAAGTTTCTAATGTTTCAAGATAAGAAAGAGCCAAAGTGGGTTCATCGCAAAATTCAGATTAAATAAATAAAAAATAAAAAAGGGAGAGCCTATCCAGGTGCGCGGCTATTAGCCTATTACCGTTGAGAGTTATGAGATGTAAAATGAACGAACAATAAAAATGTAAAATAAATTCATAATTTTCTAATTTTAAACGCAAATGGAAAAATGCACCAAATCAACGAGGAGTCTCCTTCGGTTCAAAAGGAGAAAAAAACAAGAAAGAAGTGAGAAGGGAGAGGGGCCCACGAGCTGACGTGGCGGCTGGGCAATGGTCAACGTCAGTAGGCGCGGTAGGTAAGTGACAGTGCGCTGCGGCCTGAACCACGACTCCCTTCCTTCCCCGCTCCTTCTTCTCCCCTTTCGTTTATATATATATATATATATATATTTGCCCCCAGCCTGACCATCGCCAATCTCTCTCTCTCTCTCTCTCTCTCTCTCGGCAACGTACTCTCACCGAATCGACAACCATCTCATCTCCGCCTTGCCCTCCCTCCATCCTCCTCTTCCTCTCCGTTGTTCGCTTCTCTGGGCGATCTCCGCCGCCGCGCATTCTCCTCCCCTTTTTCGGTTTCTTCAGAGCTCGCGGCGTTCGCAGGTAATGCTGCTCTCCGTGTCTTCCTCCTCCGTCGCTTTTTCGCCTTATTTTTGTTCCTTGATTGCTCGGAGTCGCCGCCCTCAAAATGCGATCTTGGAGCTCGCGCGAGCAGATTGGGCTCCACGGGTTATCGAGAACCCGCTTTTTCTTTCTTTCTTTCTTTTTTTGTTGGGTTGTATTTAGAAATTGAAAAAGGTGGCGGGCGGGACTGCTTTGATTAGAGCCTTAGGCGTTGATGACGATGCGACGAATTTTTTAAAGGTGTTAGCGTCGACGATTTGGTAAATGGTCGCCAGCCTATGCATATGTTGCTGATCTTTTGTGGGGGACCGGGTGCTTGCTCAGGTTAGCTTCACCTGCACAAAAGAAAAAAAAGGAGAAAAAGGCCTTAATCATGAGATGATATGGAGGGATATAGGCGCGCTGGTTGCATTAAATGCTAAAAAGATTTTAACTTTAGGACAAGTCATACGCCGTTTAATTGGGCTGCGATAAAGTCGGAATTTTTTTAGCTGAGCTTCCTCCTCTGGGGATTTCGCAGGACAGCCGGTCGATCTGATACCGGGGGAAACATCGTCTGGTTCGATATGATTGTCAGCGTGCGAGAGTCCACGATGGTGCGCCCCGCTGGGGCGACGCCGATCCACGCCCTGTGGAATTCCAATGTGGACCTGGTGGTGCCCAGCATGCACACCCCTAGTGTCTACTTCTATCGGCCGAACGGCTCCCCTGACTTCTTCCATCCCAAGGTCCTCAAGGAGGGGCTCAGCAAGGCCCTTGTGCCTTTCTATCCCATGGCTGGGCGGTTGAGGCGCGACGAGGATGGCCGCATTGAGATCGACTGCAATGCTGAAGGTGTGCTTTTCGTGGAGGCGGAAACGACCTCCGCTGTCGATGATTTTGGCGATTTCGCCCCGACATTGGAGCTTCGGAAGCTCATTCCAGCTGTAGACTATTCGGCAGGGCTGTCCACTTATCCTCTTTTAGTGCTGCAGGTATTGTCCTTTTCCCGAATGTTGTCTTAGCGTTATTTTTTTCTGGAGATTGTCTTCCCCCTCGGCTGATGTCTATAATCCGTAGCCACAGCCATTGGTAGGTTTAATTTGGATATTCAATCAAATTGATTTGTAGGAAGTCAAGCATATTCTCATCTAATTTTGTGAAATATCTGTGAAAGAGTTATGTGCTATTGATCCCACTTACAATTTAAAAAAAAAAAGTTTATAACTGAAGATCCCGACTACCGAGCGGTGGTTTGGAACTAAGAAGAGCCTTTGCATGGTTCTCACTTGCATTGATAGCACTTGTTGGTTGATGCATAAAACTCGTAGTAAATGCTGACATTGTAGTTGTGGAGGTGTCTAGTAATTATGTGGTTAGTCCATCATTATGTCTTATTCAAGCATGTTTTTGCCATTAGGAAAGGAAGACCTGAGACAGGATGAGAAATTTCAACCAAAAAAAAAAACAAAAAGAAGAGAGAAGGGATGAGAAATCAAATTTTATATTGCTAAGTTCCTTTTTTGTCTCAGTAGCATCTCTAGAGATCATCAGTAAACTAGAGCTCCATTGGAGGGGAAGAACTGAAGAATAAGTTTCATTCTAGTTTCCTCAGGATCTTAAGGAAACATTTAGCTGAAGTAAGTAAGTTTCTCTCATGATTACTGGTTGGCCCAGGAGAAGTCTTTGGTGGTTGTTATTGCTTGAGCCAATGCCTTGTGACAAGACAGCTATTGCAAGTAAATGGGTGCAAAAGGATCCGCTAGAATGTCTCTCTTTTTTCGGTTTTGCATTAATAGATTGAGGCCAAGTTAGTTACAGATGTTCAATTGTTCCACATAAATAAGCGGTCCAAGGAGAAATAAATGACTGAAAGAAGTCAAATTCAGGGAAATCTTAGACTGATGGCAAAAGAAGTTGGGGTGCAGACTGTTCTGCCTGCCTCAAAAGCAACAGTTCCAATAAATTCACAAAGGTGAAGATTGACCATCTACCTAAGTCAGTATAATTCTTCTGTACTGTGTAAAGTGTAACTTGGTTTACCCAAGCTAAAATATGATGCACTGAATGAAATGTCCTGCTGGGGATGTGAGCTTTCTGGTGCTTATTCACTGCAATGACAACTATGATCTATGAACTAGTTGGTCACCAACCATTCGGTGTAGGGGTCATGTCATGTGCTTTGCCAACTCGTCGAGAGTAAATGTCCTAGTATGGCTACTTCCGCATTGCATCTATTAGAAATGATTTCTCTAGTGTGCATGAACTTTAGGACCAATTTTATCATTGTGCTTGCATATATTGGTTTACTTAGGTCTAACTACTAAAACAAGACACTCTACATATGTTACTTGAGAGGATAGTATTTCCTGTCATGGCATCTTAGAACTGTTAATTTGCTCCCAGCATCTCACCTTCTACAGTTAATTGCCTGAAATAGAATCTTCACAGCAAGAGCCTGTTAATCGGGGTGACTGCTACTGTTTGTGAATGTGATGTGTGCCTCAGCAAACATAATGATATGTCATTGCAGATCTTAGGAAAACTTTTTTGCTCTCAATTAGTCTATACCACTTCTCTCCAGTTAATCTGCTTCTCACAGATGCAGAAACTTATTGTACTATGCAAGCAATGTTCCTTCGCTAGTTATAAGCATTTTCCTTTGGCGGTATGAAGTAGGCTGCAACTATATTTTGAGGTTATAAACAATGCAGCTGTTTAAATTTCTCTATGCTGGTCATGCACTATATTAGACATTTGGCAAGAGATCATAAACATTTTTGTGGCTAAAATATGGTAATGAAATGCGCGGATATGCAGTAATTGGGTGTGTTGCATTTATCACTCGACTAGATTGGTATGACAAATAAATAAAGAACAAAGAATTAAAAATGGACCCTTGTCCTTTTGCCGTCTTTTCTCATGCAAAAGTAACATTTTAAGAATGTGTGTCAAGTTTGTCTGTAGGTATTATAATGTTCTATGTTTTTGTTTGCCTGCTATCTGTATTTCATCTCTTCGTTGACCTATCTTTCCTTCTGGAAAATCTCAAAAATACATTTGAAGTCATCCCTTAGGGTTCATGATTGCTTACAAGTACATACAACGTGCATAAAAGGATGACCATTCATAATAATAGCCTGTACTTCATACTTTAGTTTGTTATATGAAATTACACTTTCAGGAGACTGGAAATATGGAAGAAGCAACTGCTCCATATTGAATTGCTGGAGTAGCAAAGCACTCCGTAAGAATTTGCTTATAACAGAATTTTCTTGAAAATTCATGCAGGTGACGTACTTCAAGTGCGGTGGAGTTTCGCTTGGCGTTGGCATGCAACACCATGTTGCAGATGGATTTTCTGGCCTTCACTTTGTCAATTCATGGTCAGACATGGCTCGTGGTCTTGACCTCACGACTCCACCCTTCATTGACCGCACCTTATTGCGTGCTCGTGATCCACCACAGCCTCAATTTAAGCACATTGAATATCAGCCTCCACCTGCTCTTAAAGCACCGCTGTCACAAACTACTAAATCCGGTGCTGAGAGCACAGCAGTCTCCATCTTCAAAATGACTAGGGAGCAGCTTAACAAGCTCAAAGGAAAGTCAAAGGAAGATGGAAACACTGTCAACTACAGCTCTTATGAGATGTTGGCAGGTCATGTTTGGAGAAGTGCATGCAAGGCACGTGACCTCGCCATTGATCAAGAGAGCAAAATGTATATTGCTACTGATGGACGGTCCAGATTGAGTCCGCCCCTTCCGCCCGGTTACTTTGGCAATGTCATCTTCACTGCAACGCCACTCGCCGTTGCAGGTGACCTCCAATCCAAGCCAACATGGTATGCGGCAAGCCGGATCCATGATGCCTTGTTTCGCATGGACAACGACTATCTCAGATCTGCCTTGGATTACCTAGAGCTCCAACCCGATCTATCAGCCCTTGTTCGAGGGGCCCATACATTTAGGTGTCCAAATCTTGGCATAACTAGTTGGGTTAGGCTCCCGATCCATGACGCTGATTTCGGCTGGGGCAGGCCTATATTTATGGGGCCTGGTGGAATTGCGTATGAAGGATTATCGTTCATATTGCCAAGTCCCACCAATGATGGCAGCATGTCCGTGGCCATCTCCCTGCAAACCGAGCATATGAAGGTGTTCGAGAAGCTGTTGTATGAAATCTGACGAGGGTCGAAGGGAGCCTTTCAGGTGGGATAAATAGTAGCTGGTCGGATCAAGTGCATCAAAAAGAAATTTTCCCACGGCCATCATGTTTCTTTCCTAATGCAATCTTGATTTTAATTTTGCGACACAAATTGCACATTTAAGGACACCCGAATCAATTGTATTATCATTTTACCTGTGCCGGTTCGGTTGGTTCATGTATGTGCCTTTTCCGGTTTAATTGATTCTTTGAGCACCGCTGGCCACATTACACATTTCGTTCCTTGAGTAGAGAAGGGCTCGGGAGCACTATCCTCAGGAGGAAAAGCTGCGAAATTCAGACGGAGAAGCGACCATAGATCATCATTGAAACTTATGACCAAAGTAGGAATGAGGGAACATGACAAGCCAAACCATGGACGCAAGTAGAACAGAGACGGAAGTAACCATTGACAAAGATGTTTCCCTTTGGTGTACTGCTGATGAACGATTATTTCCACTTCCTTGGCCTCCCTTCACAGTACACTTCCCTTTTCTTGAGATGAGAATCTTGTGCATTCTCGTGTATCTCAAGTCATCACCTTTTGCATGCAACAATCCATTACTTACCGTTTCAATCTGCGTAAGTAATGTGCGTCAGCGCGTTGTTGGCTTAAAAAATGGACGACAAAATGTGATGATTAGCAGGTATCTTGTCACCCAAGACTACAAGAGTCTTGGTCTACAACAGCTTGTTCCATACGTGCTGTGCTAGCAACAAGCAACCGCGCATTCGATAAATATTATTTCAACTCATAGTCAAATTAACATAAGCGGAGAAGAGGGATGATCACATACCAAAGCGCGACCTTCTTGTGCTCTCATGGCACCAACTGAGGTGGTAATGTTGCCATTACCACAATTTGGACATGGATTAGAGAAGCTATCGACCGCCAAGCTAAAAGAGGCCAACTGGATGAACAGGAGGAGGCATGCAGGGCATAATCCAATTCAATTTTTTTCAATTAGCCCAATGGTCACTGACTTATTATTTTAACTAGTCAAAAATGTGAAATGTCCTTGCTAAGAGTGGCAACTTATCTCCATCCACAATGGTCAGTAATAAAACGAGAAAAGGTATAATTTTGAGGTCATGTCTTATAAAGTGAGGCTTTAGTTTTAATGGTGTGTTTGGTAACGATTTTGTTCCGAGGAATAATTTTTTATTATAAATGATTTTTTCTGATTTTGTTTTCGGAAATAATTTTCGAGCAAAAGAACACGTTTTGTAACTTCATAAAATTTCTATTATTGAGATAGAAATATGTTTGGTAGGATTCTTAATTTTTTTTTTGTTTCTTTCAATTTTTTAAAATTTTTATTATATTTTATTCTTTTTTTCTCTTCTCCTTCCTCCTTTTTTGTGGCCGGCGATCAACTACGCGAGGTCCTACAAACCTCAACCTCACCCAAGCAGCATAAGGCAGGCCTCGCCTTGGCCTGGTGAGGCCCAGCCTCATGTTGGCTGGGGAGGCTTAGCCTCACCTTGGCTAGGCGAGGCTTAGGCCAATGAGCCTCATCGTGGCTCATCATCGTTGGGGTTGGCGACACTCTAGCGAGGTTGTCGGCCCTCGTCTAGCCAATCGCCGGCCAAAAGGAAGAAGAAGAAAATGAAAGAGAAGAAAAAAAGAGAAGAAGAGAGGAGAAGACAAAAAAAAAATTAGATTTTAGGAATTGTTTCCAAAAATAAAAAGTTACTTTTTTCTGCTTCTTGATTATATTCCAAATCTATTCTCGGGAAAAAATAGACTTTTATTTTCAAAAATAAAAAATTTACCAAATGTATTTCTATTCTTTTTTTGGTCTTGGAAATAAAAGAATAAGACCAGTTATTCTCGGGAGTAAAAACAAATAGGTTTGCAGGCTCGCAGCTGGATTGGGTCGGGCCTTGTTTGCCTAAGAAGCCTCTCTTTTATGGGTCAGAATGGCTATCTCGAATCATGATAAAAAGCAAGAAAAGCTTAATATTGTAACATGATGATACGGAGGAGATAATTCCAGCGCCAAAAACCCTGGAGGAAGACACCAAGTTTACAGATTGGACGAGACGGACGAGCAGCTCCAAGAAGAATATGTTGACTTTCCATGTCCTTTTTAACACTTTCAAGAACCGATATGGTCCATCTCAATTAACTAAACTTTCCCCTAAATGACCTAAAGTTCATTTCTACGGATGATTTTGCCTCCTATGGTTAGGGTGGCGAACTAAATCATTAAGTGAGAGCAAAAATAATGGAATTGGCTAAGTAACAAGAGACTCACCAACTAATTTCTGGCTATTATTCTCATGGCTAATTCTCAAGAAGTAATTCATCTGCAACTTTTCTAGGAAGGCCATCGTAACCTCTTGGAGTTCACTGACAAGTTTTAGATTTCACACTAGCATATAATTCAATAGATTCCTTACATGGATATGCTAGTAAAAACTATAAAAAAAAAAGAAGAGAATTGGGGGGTCATGAAGATGACTTTATTTCACACCAGGTAAAACTTGAAATTACATCAAAACAGAAGAAATATTAAAACGAACAAAGAAAAACTCCAAGAAGCTCACACCGCGATTACATCATTTCTTATATGTTACATGAAACCAGTCGGAAGTATATTATGTTCCAAGGTGCCAAAAGCCCGAGACAGAGCAATAGCCGCAACCCTTGGAGAAAAACAGAACAGAACAGAACAGAACAGAGCAGCCATTTCTAGACAAATGCTCAATCGACCTCTTCAATCTTTGGGCCAGCACCGCCGCCGCTGCCTCCAGATCTTGGCCTGCCGTAACCACCACCGGGCATGTCGCCCATCGGCGCATCGCCGCCACCGGGTCCGCCCTGGTACATCTTGGCAATGATCGGATTGCACAGCCCCTCTAGCTCCTTCAATTTATCCTCCAGCTCATCCACTTCGGCCAGCTGGTTCCGATCCAGCCACTCGATTGCCTCGTCGATCGCCTTCTCAATCTTCTGCTTATCTGCCGGGTCGAGCTTCCCAGCGAACTTGTCGTCCCTCACCGTGTTCCTCATGTTGTACGCGTAATTCTCGAGCGCATTCTTGGCTTCCACCTTCTTCTTGACCCCTTCGTCCTCTGCTTTGTACTTCTCTGCCTCCTGCACCATCCTCTCGATGTCTTCCTTGCTCAATCGTCCCTTGTCGTTCGTGATCGTGATCTGGTTCTTCACTCCGGCCGTCTTATCCTCCGCTGATACATTGAGGATCCCATTCGCGTCGATGTCGAAGCACACATTGATCTGCGGCACGCCTCTCGGCGCTGGTGGAATGCCCTTGAGCTCGAACGTGCCCAAGAGGTTGTTGTCCTTAGTCCTGGCCCTCTCGCCTTCGTACACTTGGATCAGGACGCTGGTCTGGTTGTCTGCGTAGGTCGAGAACACCTGCTCCTTCTTGGTTGGGATCGTGGTGTTCCTCGGGATCAGCACCGTCATGACGCCGCCCGCGGTCTCGATCCCAAGGCTCAGCGGGGTGACATCGAGGAGCAGCAAGTCCTGGACTCTCTCGTTGCCCTCACCGCTCAAGATGGCGGCCTGAACTGCAGCTCCATACGCGACGGCCTCGTCAGGATTGATGCTCTTGCACAGTTCCTTCCCATTGAAGAAATCCTGCAGCAATTGCTGCACTTTCGGGATCCTGGTCGACCCGCCGACGAGGACAACGTCGTGGACCTGGCTCTTGTCGATCTTGGCGTCCCTCAGGCACTTCTCGACGGGCTCCATGCACCTCCTGAACAGGTCCATGTTGAGCTCCTCGAACCTGGCCCTTGTGATGGTCGCATAGAAGTCGATCCCCTCGTAGAGGGAGTCGATCTCGATGGTCGTCTGCGAGGTCGAGGAAAGCGTCCGCTTCGCCCGCTCGCAGGCAGTCCGGAGCCGCCGCAGGGCCCTGGCGTTCCCGCTGATGTCCTTCTTATGCTTCCTCTTGAACTCCTGCACGAAGTGGTTCACCAACCTGTTGTCGAAGTCCTCGCCGCCCAGGTGCGTGTCGCCGGCCGTCGCCTTCACTTCGAAGATACCTTCTTCGATCGTCAGCAGAGAGACGTCGAACGTCCCGCCACCCAAATCAAAGATAAGCACGTTCTTCTCGCCGGCCCTCGCCGCTTTCTTGTCGAGTCCGTAGGCGATCGCAGCGGCCGTCGGCTCGTTGATGATCCTCAGCACGTTCAGGGCCGCGATGGCGCCGGCGTCCTTGGTGGCCTGCCTCTGAGAGTCGTTGAAGTAGGCAGGGACGGTGATGACGGCGTTCTTGATGGGGTGGCCCAAGAAGGCCTCGGCGATCTCCTTCATCTTGGTGAGCACCATGGAGGATATCTCCTCGGGGGCGAACTGCTTCTCCTCGCCCTTGAAGGTGACGACGATCATGGGCTTGTCGCCGGGGCCGGAGACGACGCGGAAGGGCCAGTGCTTCATGTCGGCCTGGACGGAGGGGTCGGAGAAGCGGCGCCCGATGAGGCGCTTGGCGTCGAAGACGGTGTTGTGGGGGTTCATGGCGACCTGGTTCTTGGCGGCATCGCCGATGAGGCGCTCGGTGTCGGTGAAGGCGACGTAGGAGGGGGTGGTGCGGTTGCCCTGGTCGTTGGCGATGATCTCGACGCGATCGTTCTGCCAGACGGCGACGCAGCTGTAGGTGGTGCCGAGGTCGATGCCGATGGCTCTGGAGGCCATTGCTGAAGATGAAACAGAGCTTGGAGGTAGGTTATCGCTTTGCAGAGAGACGGAGAAAGACGCTTTTAAGTTTGCAGTGATGAGATTTCTATCTTTCTTTCGTGGTCGATGGGATATATATGGAGGTAAAGCGAGGGAGGGGAAGGTTATGGAGAAATGGAGATGGTGGGAGAGACTGTGCATTCGAGAGACAGCGAAGCAGGGACGAGAGTGTTCCAGAGAGTCGCCATTGTTTTGGGTCGAAGCATGCATGCTGGGCCATTTAAACTGGCCCGAGAACTCGACTGGGCTCTCTCTCTTTCTCTCCCACATGATAAATCTGGCCCAAGTTCTTGACTGGGCTCTCTCTCTCTCTTTCTTTCTCTCTCTCTCTCTCTCTCACCTACAAAGTGCAAACTCCAAAGTTAGCATGGGATCTTCTAAACTTGGATGATAAATCTACAATATGGAGATTAATACATCATCACATATGTACTTTATTTTTTGTTATTACTGCATATATCGTGAATTGGGAATAGATTTATGAACAATAATCATTACAATCTGCCAAAAGTATATTATAAAGGTATCTCAATTATGAAATTATCAAAGGTGTAAAAGAGAAATCTGATATCAAATTAACACTATAGAGATATTTCGAGTGTATAAAATAGGGACAAGCAGCACACATTACTTTATTGCATAGACTTCTCTATTTAGCATACTCAAATCATCAACCATTTATCACTTTATCAAAACCTGAACTTTAAGAAGTACCGACACTTTCCAAAAGCATTCATATTGTGATGGGCACTCTGACATGTACTCAACATGTAGTCAATAGTCGTTCAAAAAAAAAAAACATGTAGTAAAATTTGACATGCTTTGACACGTGAGTCCGAAATTCTGACACGTAATTTTGATATACATGAAGTCAATTTTAAAAATTTTCAATAAATAAGGGGTCAAAATCTAAATATATAAACAAATAAAAAAATAATAAATAGGGATGACTTCTTGTTATATTTGATGATGAAATGTGATTTTTTTTTTCGACTTATTGTTAAATGTTAAATTTAATAGTGGAATGTGAGTTGCTGTTTTTTTTTTTTTAATTCCTCCAAGTTTTATGGATTATTGGGATAGAATGCAGTTGAATTTGTCAAATTAAAAAAAATGAATAACATTAACAAATGATGGATTAATGTTTTTAGTGTAAATTCGTTCTAGACTTTTTTATTATTTATTTATTTGTGAATTTGAATTAAATTAATTTGATTGAAATAATTATATAAATGATAATTTATCATGTATATATAAAAATATATATTTAATATACAATGTGTTATCAACATGTTGAAATTCTCTATTTTTTTAGATATGACGTGTCGGTGTATTGTATTATATTATGTCGCGTGTCGATCTTTACTTAGTTTGAATCCCAAAGGAACCATGAAGCAAATCTCCAAGTTGATGTTGGTCTTCCTCTTAATAACTCTAATTTGTAACTCCCCCACGCCCCCTTCCTCCGCACCCCACCCCACCCCCCACCCCACAAAAAAAGAAAAAAAAAGTACTAACTTCAATGTTAACTTGAGAGCTTCTAAACTCACAGTTGATAAATCTACAATCTAGAGATCAATATATCATCACATATACATTTCGCTTTCCTTTATTATTGCATATATCGTCAGTTGAGAACAAGTTTATGAATAAGAATCACTATATAATCTACCGGAAGCAAAGCATGTGACGAAGGTATTTCAATCATAAAATTGCCAAAAGCGTTGGGGGGGGGGGGGGGGCTAGTAATCCAATTCAGGTGAAGTTCTCTTGCTCAATGGGCCTTTGCAGCCCAATTCGTTGCTCAATTGGCTTCTTTGGGCTTCGTGGACCAATTTTATGCTTGGCATTTGGTCCAACAGGAGTTTGCAGTCTTCCATTACTGATTGAGTAGCCCATGGAGATCCTTTTTGGCACAAGATACATTGAACAACACGGAGATATTTCAAATGTATAAACAGGGACAAATAATGCACAATGCTGCATTGCATAGCCTTCTCTATCTAGCATAACCAAACCATCGACCATTCATCACTCTATTGAAACTTGAACCCCAAGAGGAATCATGAAGCAAACCTCCAAGTTGATGTTGGTCTTCCTCTTGCTGACACTAATCTCTCTCTCTCTCTCACACACACACACACACACACACACAATTATAAAACCCTAATGCATGATTTATGCAATTGATCTCATCTTATTAGTCATAAGGAAGATATTTAACATTTCCGTTTCATAAGTTAATGCAAGGCTAAGGAAGTACAATGAATACACATCTATTTGCTTAATTTTGTAATTGCTTTCCTTTGTGTGCATGGCACATGCTATTTCAAAGCAAATATCCCCCAAAATGAAAATAAAAATAAAAATGACGATATCTTGGATTTTTGAACATGTTTTTATTTTTACTTTTTCAGGTGAGTCACGAATGGTGATGAGAGTTAAAGCATCATGCCAGTGCGACGTTGATTGCTTGTTTCAATGTCTGAAGGGCAAGTTGGCACTTTGCAATTTGATAACCCACAAGTGTTCATGCATTGAAAGGGTATTAATTAGTTCCTCTGATGTTAATGTTGGAATCCCTAATTAGTTAGTATGAAGAATCGAACTCTTGTTGATATCTCTCAATAATCAAATTATCTATAAATTTGCTTGATTGTATGAGCTTGCATAGGTTCTCTTACTATTTTTGATTTTTCGACCTTCTTATATAACATTAATTGGAAGATGTTTTATGTGATCAGCGATTTATTCAAACTCCGTATTTCGATAATACCTAAACAACAATGAACGGAGAATGCTGAAATATAAATCGCTACCTGGTTTGATTTTTGCTCAAAAAGGGGAATAAGTATGTCTTGATGCAATCATCATAATATAATCCTCCACACGATGACCACATCATTCGTTGAGCCAATCATTTTTTAAAAGTGATTTTTTTTTTCTTTTTTCGATTTTTCGATTAAAGCACTTTGGCTCAGTGTTTTAATTTGTTGTATGAATTTCCCAGTGAAATTAAATTTCATCAAAAAATCAAAGTGTATGTACAGAGAGGCACATCTTCGCTACCAAGTTTTCGCAGGACTTCACTTCACTTATTGCAAATGCTATATTGCCAAAAAAGAATTGAAGTTGCCGTTCTCTCAATTTAGAGTTGAATGCAGTTTTAAGCTTTCAATGTTCAACTTGAGCTGAGTCCCAGAACTATATCGATTCCGCTCAACTTGATTGTACTGCTATTGCTGTTATACGTAAGTTCTTTTATAACCAACTTTGACCAATGCATCTATAAGAGATTGTAACAATCCAAACGATGCCACTTAGGACCTTTTCAACATTGCACAAGAGCCATTACTTTATGTTCAACTAGCACTAAACACCATTATAAGTGGTCCAAGTTGCCAAGAAATAGTTCCTTTGCACGATCAAAAAACCGATGTATTTTCACACGGGTACCCTCATTCCTTGCACAGAGTTCTTTCGAATTTCTTGAAAGGGGAAGTGTAATCAATTAAAGATGAAGGAGAATTGCTTTATTTTCGCATAGGGAATTTCCTACGAGACGGATTTAGGGCCGACGGAGAGACTTGGTCAGGCAGTACAAGAATTAGCACAAAGAGCAGCGCTGGAAAGTTTGATAACAACCGATTCGCTTGCAAAGCCAATGGCATTGAGAGTGCTGACCTGTAACACTGATTTTTTTATATATAAAATAGTTCATCCAAAAATGCCTGGAATTTATGCTGTTATTTGTTTGTTATTTAAGAGATATGATTTGGAGAGCTTTGTTCCTGTTCTTGTTCAAATTGCAGCAGCCCGACTGCTCGACACCCATGGTTTTAGCACCCCTGGTTTTTCAGAAACTTGGAGCTGAGTTTTGCCTTACTTGACTTTTGATATAATTTAGTTCTTTTCCACTCCTCACGTATCGACAAATTGTTTTTAATTGTTCATGGTCACGGTAGTCTTACTTGGAGGGCTAGTCCAGCAAAACTCTTTGACCACAAATCACATTCATAGGTTTTCTCCTCTCCATGATGATCTAGACTGACCAAAATGAGTTATTCAGTATGTTCATTTTGCTAATCATAGTTTATCGAGAATATTAACTTTAGGCAATAAAGCATTGTTAAAAGTTCTGATCCTGTGCTACTCCTGATCATTCATACTTCGTTGGTAAACTTTTTACAAGGGCACGCGTAAATCATGGATTTGGGGCATTATCATTCCAATTTCTGGTTTTTGATTAATACGCAGGTGATATTAAGAGGGAAAACGAAAAGTCCAAATCTATCTGTAAATGCTGGTATTGGGTAAGTCCCCTTACAGAATAATATTAATGCTAGGTGAATGAACAACTTGATCACAAGAATATCCCAAAACCAAGGCGTTTTCTCCTGTATGTGGGCCTATAAAAGGCGCCAACTTCAGTGGAAAGACAAACGGGACTCAAAACTTTGTCGTTCTCTCAGTGCAAAGTACAGATCTTCCCTGATCTTGATTGATTTTGAGATGGAGTTTCAGTATGTAAGCGGAGCACTTGTGGCTCTTCTCTTGCTAGGATGTGGTTTTTCGTGGCGAATGTCGGGAAGAAAGAGGCGAAGCAAAAGTGGCTCGGTTGGGTTTCAGAAAGATGGGAGTGGAGAGGGACATCGGGACGTTGCTGCAAGTGACGATGTCGTTATTGTTGGTGCCGGTGTGGTTGGCTCAGCTCTTGCTTATGCTCTTGGCAAGGTAATATCGTGACCCGAACACGATATCCATCTAAATGCAACATTTTCTTGTAAAAATCTGTTTTACGAACAGAGTGAGATATCAATTCTCACAAATTCACTCATTAGGCATGGTTGCAGAAACATATGAATGGTGATGGCAATTTGATATACAGGCATATTTCCTGCATTTTCTACTCCATTAATGACCATTTCTACTGGTTACAGCAAGGGCGTCGGGTTCATGTGATTGAAAGAGACCTGTCTGAACCAGACAGGATTGTTGGCGAACTTCTTCAACCGGGAGGCTATTTGAAATTAATGGAGTTGGGTCTAGAGGGTAAGCCGGAAATTTAAAGCACCCTTAAGTAGTAATTATGAAACTTCTCATCTTTACTTTGCGATTATATCTGACACAAATGTTTCGCTCCAGATTGTGTAAAGGACATCGATGCACAAGAAGTTTTCGGGTATGCTCTTTTCAAGGATGGAAAGAAGACGAGAATTCCCTATCCGTTGGAGAATTATCGCTCGGACGTTGCCGGGAGAAGCTTCCACCATGGAAGATTTATCCAGAGATTAAGGAAGAAAGCATCATCTCTATCAAAGTACCTACTTTCAATTGTCAATTCGCTCATTTTGCATTATTGCATTTCATTTGATCTTCCTCTTGATCAAAATATCTGTCATGTGTGATCATCACAAATGGCTGTTTTTATTTTCTTGCGTGTAGTTTTAGCATTGGAATAGGTGGTTTTTCTTGTTTTAGGCAAGTGTCTGATCATTCTGTCTCCATTGCAGTGTAAGACTAGAACAAGGTACAGTAACATCTCTGCTTGAGGAAAGTGGGATGATCAAAGGGGTGAATTACAAGACAAGGACTGGTGAAGAATCGACTGCATATGCTTTCCTTACGGTTGTGTGTGATGGTTGTTACTCAAATCTCCGACGATCACTTTGCAATCCTAAGGTCAGGAAGTTTTGTTGATCTCTTCAGGATGACTCTTTTTTTTTTTTTTTTGTCAAAAATGAAATGGATATGCCGACTTGCTCATTTGTCCCCTGAAAATGGCGTTGTCTTCATACAGGTAGATGTGCCTTCGTGTTTTGTTGGTTTAGTCCTAGAGAACTGTCGACTTCCATTTGAAAATCATGGGCATGTCGTTCTGGCAGACCCTTCGCCCATCCTGTTTTATCCTATAAGTAGTCACGAGATTCGCTGTTTAGTCGATGTACCTGGCCAAACGGTGCCTTCCATCACAAATGGTGAATTAGCGCAGTATTTGAAGACTGTCGTGGCGCCACAGGTACTTACTGATTACTGGCATATTTCATGGGCAATTATTGAGATTTGGACCTAATCAGCAATTGAGTTGGCAATTTTTCTTCCTATGATCACTGAGCACTTGATCCTACTTGCATTTATGGAATAAGTAAAGAGATCTTGTTCTTCAGGTGCCTACTGAGTTGCACGATTCCTTCATTACTGCAATTGACACGGGAAATGTAAAACCAATGGCCAACAAAAGCATGCCGGCCGATCCTTGTCCCACTCCCGGGGCGCTTTTGTTGGGAGATGCATTTAACATGCGACATCCTTTAACTGGTGGAGGAATGACCGTGGCTTTATCAGACGTTGTTGTTCTACGAGATCTGCTCAGACCTTTAAGCGATTTCAATGATGCATCAACCCTGTGCCGATATCTTGAATCTTTCTATACAATTCGTAAGGTGAGCAATGAGCAGCAGGCCTTTTAGGATAAAAGCTATGTGATAAAAGTAGTTCTGTTCCTATTGTTTTAGTCTCCAATGTCTGCATAGAGTTCGCTTTTTAAGCAACTTTAGACCATCTTTTGTACGACATCATGGAAAGATTGTATCAATCTCGAAGTATTTTGTTTTTGCAGCCCATGGCATCAACGATAAACACACTAGCAGGTGCCCTGTACAAGGTCTTCTGCGCATCTCCTGATCCGGCAAGAAAGGAAATGCGCCAAGCATGTTTCGACTATCTGAGCCTTGGAGGCATATATTCACTCGGACCGATTGCACTACTCTCTGGACTCAATCCTCGCCCTCTGAGCTTGGTTCTCCACTTCTTTGCTGTGGCTGTGTATGGCTTTTGGCGATTGATGCTGCCTTTTCCTTCCCCAGACCGCATTCATACTGGGGCAAGATTGATTTCAGTGAGTGATCCATTTATCCTTGTTTAAACTCGAGTAAGAATTTTCGTTTACAAATCATGTCAGAAGTAAGAAAATTTCCCACTTACTTGCTTTTGGTTGCTTATAACGAAATTATCAGGGTGCGTCTGGCATCATCTTTCCCATACTCAAAGCTGAAGGCATTAGGCAGATGTTCTTTCCATTCTCCGTGCCGGCGTACTACAGAGCACCCCTGTTGAGGCAAATCATACAGAAGAAAAGAACCACGCACGTGATGAACGAGATGTCCCATTAGCGTTTCTTCTACGCATGTTTCCATCTGTAGAATTGATAAAACTACAGTTTCACATTGCTCTAAGAGAATTTAGGGGGGTCTAGCTTTTTCCATTCTCGGAGCGGATTACAATTTTTAGTTCTCAATTATAGGATCCTATAACAACAGAAATTTCTGTCTGTTGTGTCTGGCTTGTACTAGTTTCTCAGCACAAATGCAAAGAGGTTCCTGAACATTTTATACTGCCAAGAGTAGAAAATCTCAAAGGATTGGAATGGTTTGTGCTTGCTAGTCAGCGTGCCCCTCAGCTAAGAAAAGGAAGGTTATCTTCTACCTTCATCCCGAATTGTTAAGTTGC
Organism: Eucalyptus cladocalyx; assembly: GCA_017140615.1. Lineage (NCBI taxonomy): Eukaryota > Viridiplantae > Streptophyta > Magnoliopsida > Myrtales > Myrtaceae > Eucalyptus > Eucalyptus cladocalyx. The sequence continues at coordinate 36,493,584 of CM029525.1, forward strand.
GAAGTGAAGGATGACTCTGGAAATAACTCTTTGGAGGAATGAGACAAGTCGAAATCCTAAGCGGATTTGTTTGGGGAATTTTTCCACAGCAGAAAAGTTACATCTGAATGCTGAAAGAGCCTTTCAATAGAGTCTGGTTCCGAAAAGTGCTGTTCTTCTTGCATCCTTCGTTTGTACAGGTGTTTAATCACTTGATCAGTCACATAGTACTCATAGAGAACATCTCTGCTATAACGGGTGTTTCTTAAAATGCGAGGACAATGAAAGGTGTAGCAATGGCTTGCATTTTTCTGTCAAAACAAATCAAACACCTAATCAGTCTTCAAGAAGCCAAGTGGCATGTTTCTTACTCTCTCGCTTGAGAGCTCTCCCTACCTTCTATGGTAGCTGCCCCTAAACCCTAATTCTACCCGGCTGATTTTGTCTGACCCAAAACCCTATGTGCTTTCTTCGGTCAGCTTTACGTCTTCTTTTCCTTGGTCCGCTGAAGATGCCGACGTCTCCTCGCTAGCTTCCCGTGAGGATTCCTTCAGGGCTGATCTTGGAGTTTTTATCGAATGGGGCGGCAAGATGGCTTGCTTCCTGTGAGGGTTCCTTCGGGGCTGTTTTGGAGTCTCTATTAAATGGGGATTCCTCTCGCAAAATACGGCTGGATGGCTTCATTTTAGGTGATTTTTGCAACGGAAGGATGGTGGAAAGTGGGTAAGGTCTCGTTATGATCTTTGGCTCTTTTGGTGTTTCTTCATCGCTGCTTATTGGGGATTTTAAATGGATGAATCTGGGGAAAAAGACTGTCGCCTAGCCTTATTGTGTAAGAGGCTTGGGAATTTGAGAATAGAGGTGGATGAGAGGCTTGGGAATTTGAGAATAGAGGTGGATGCCCCCGCCTCGGGAAAAAGTCATTTTAGCGGAGACTAGATGAATGTAAACGTACGGTGTTTGGAAAGCTGTATTTGGGAGGAAATATAAATTACCAGGCATTTCTTTCTACTATGACGTGAGCTTGGAAGGTAGATTCCCTGAATTTTGCGCAACAAGAATCTGATATCTTATCCTTTACCTTTGAGTCTAAAGGGAAAAAAACAGAATATTAGTAAATAGCCCATGGTCCTTTGCGAGTAATTTACTAATACTTAAACCATGGGAGCCAAATAAACTTGCGCAATGTTACAAGTTCACAAGCTGTGAATTTTGGGTTCAAGTTCATGGTCTTCCAATCAAATGGTGTAGTGAAGAGATTGTGTCTCTTGTTGCCCAACAAATAGGAGGTGTAAAGGAAGTAAAAGTGGAGAAAAAAGGAGTGGCGTTTCAGAAGGTGGGGAGAGCTAGAGTTGAATTGGACCTAGAAAAACCTTTAAAACCAGGTATCTTATTTAATCTGGGAGAGGAGAAGGTTTGGTTGGATTTTAAGTACAAGAGGTTACCTAGATTCTGCTATTCATGTGGAAGAGTTGGGCACTTTACAACCAATTGTGAAGAAATTCCGTATGATGTGGCAAAAATTAAGGATAGGAAGAACAATAAGTTTGGCAATTGGCTAAAAGTAGAGGTGAAAGAAAATAGCCCTTTTTGGGAGAAATTTTATGATGAAAATGTGGCTAAAGAAGAGGTGGAACTACAAGAGGATAGCTTTATATCATCTCATGATACTCAAATTGTTATATTCACAGGAGAGCAAACAGAAGGAAAAAATTCAGAATAAACACAATCTCTAAATAGGGCATAAATGGATGTAAACTTACTTGAACTCCAAATGCAACAGCAATAGGAGAAAGGAAAAGGCATCGTGAATGTAGATGAACCAACACAACTAATCCAGCAAGCTGTCATTTCCTCTTCCTGAAAAAAAAAAAAAATAGGTTTAAAGAAGGAAAGTAGGATCATGAAAAGTTCACCAGCAAAGAAGTTAAAGAGTTATACTCCTTATCACCCTTCAGTTGTTGATATGGCCAGTTTGGATGAAGCAAATTTGCAGGATACTCCTATCAGTCTTTTAGAAGAAACCAAGGGAAGGGCTTTGGTGGCTAGCCCAAATAAGCCACCGGTTCACAAATGAGAGCAATTTGCTGGAACTATCAGGGGTTGAGCACACCACTGACAGTTCAGAATTTAAGAGCCATGGTGGCTCAGGAAAGGCCAATTTAATCTTGCTAATGGAAACAAAAAACAAAGAAACAATGGTAGCTCGTTTTAAAAGAAAACTGAAGTTTCAAAATAGTTTTGTGGAGGAACCGCAAGGCATTGCAGGGGGGATGGCGGTATTATGGAATGAGGAAATGGCGGTGGAAGTGGAGTTTAGTTCTCAAGAAATGATAAATTTGATATGTTTTGATTATGAGAGTAAGATAAAAATGCGGCTAAGTTGTGTGCATGCTCCAAACATATATGGGGAAAGACTATAGCTATGGGAGAAATTGAGACAGATTGCTTCTTCTAATACACTCCCATGAGTGTGCATGGGAGATTTCAATGAAATACTGTATTATTGGGAGAAAGTGGGAAGAAGGATGGCAGAGAGTTCTAAAATGCAGGCGTTTCAAAATTGTATCAATGACTGTTCGTTAATGGAAATTGACTGTAAAGGGTGTGCGTTTACCTAGTCTAATAACAGAGAAAGGGCTGATCTGGTTCAGGAGAAACTAGATAGAGTTTTCTGCTCGATGGATTGGCGGGTTATGTTCCTGGAGGTTGAAGCTTTTGCCCTACTAGCTGTGGGGTCTGATCATAGTCCACTCCTTGTGGTAAGCAGTGCTGAATCTGTCAAAAAACAAAAAGATTTTAACTTTGAAGCCTTTTGGGTTGAAGACGATGAATGTAGGAAGATAGTTAAACATGCATGGCAATCTCAACCTTGCATCCAAGGAGGCTTGAGAGATAAATTACTTTATACTAGCCAAGCATTAAAAACATTGAGAAAAAAGAAATTCTCCAATAATAATACCCGCATTATAGCCTTAAAGAAGGAGCTTCAATCCATCACAAACAGCCACCGGAGTTATCAAGACACAAGTAAGATTAAGAGTATAAAAGAAGAGTTGGAAACTTTATGGCGCAGAGAGGAAATGTTTTGGGGTTTGAAATCACGGATCAATTGGCTTCGTTGGGGAGACAAAAATACAAAGTATTTCCATGTAGCAACGATCCAACGGAGACAAAAAAAATAGAATTAATATGCTGAAAAATGCAGAAGATCAGTGGGTTAGAGGAAAACAGCAACTTCAGCACCTCACCATGTCTTTTTTCAAGAAGCTATATACCTCGGTAGGACCTCGCAACTACAACCTTGTACTAGATCAATGTCTTACGCTAATCGGGAATGATATAAATGACTGTTTAGTGGAGGAAGTAACTATGGAAGAAATTCGTGCTGCTGTTTTCCAACTAGGAGCTCAGAAAGCCCTTGGTCCAGATGGTTTAAACGGACTTTTTTATCAGCATCACTGGGAAATAATCAATCCCGATGTCTTAAAGGAAGTTCGAGGTTTTTTCCTCTCGGGGGTTTTGGATCCAGCCCTCAACAAAACGCATATTATGTTAATCCCAAAGGTTCCCCACCCGGAGAAACTTGATCAATATCGCCCTATCAGCCTATACAATTTTGCCTATAAGATTATTGCAAAAATCTTGGCAGACAGACTGAAGAGATGGCTACCTATGCTGATTTCAGGAGAGCAAAGTGCTTTTGTTAGTGGAAGATAGATTCAAGACAATATTTATATTGTACAAGAGGTGTTGCATCAATTGAGAAAGAGGAAAAGGAAGAAGCACTTCCAAGCGGTGCTAAAATTTGACATGAAGAAAGCTTATGACAGGATTGAATGGGATTATCTAGAAGGTTGCTTGTTGAAAATGGGGTTCTGTGCTCAATGGGTTCATTGGATAATGCAGTGTGTCACCACAATCACATTTAATATTAAGCTTAATGGGGAATCTCTTCTTGCTTTCACTCCCACCAGAGGCATTCGACAAGGAGATCCTCTCTCACACTATCTATTTATTTTGGTAGCAAACAGCTTATCAACTTTGATGGGAAAGGCGCTACAAGAAGGAAACATCAAGGAATCAAGTTAAACAGATTCTGCCCTACTTTAACTCATTTGTTATTTGCAGATGATTTAGTTTTTTTCTTAGACGGTTCTCTCAAGGAATGCCAAAATGTTGCAGCTGTTATTAACCAATATTGTTATGCTTCAGGACAAGCTGTTAACTTAAATAAATCAGGGATTTTTTTTAGTAAAGACTGCCCACTTTTATTAAAGGACAATATGAAGAGAGAACTAAGGGTACCAGAGCTAGAACGAACAGGAAAGTATTTGGGAATCCCATCTGATTGGGGAGCATCAAAGAGGCAAGTGTTTGGGTGGATTTTGAATCGGATCAACATGAAATTGGAGGGCTGGAAGGAGCAACTCATATCAAAAGCTGGTAAAGAAATTCTCCTGAAATCAGTGGTGCAGGCGGTACCACAATATACCATGTCAGTTTTTAAAATTCCAATGTCAATTTGTAAGGCTATAGAGAAAAGAATAGCTAATTTCTGGTGGAATAACAGTGATTCAAAGGCTGGTTTGCATTGGAAACGATGGGAAATCATGAAGATGAGGAAAGATAGAGGAGGAATGGATTTCAGAGATTTGCTCACTGTTAATAAAGCCTTATTGGGGAAGCAAGCTTGGAGGATGGTTAAAAATCCGAATGCGTTATGGAGTAAATTACTGAAAGGGCTGTATTTCAGTCGTTTAGATCTCTGGCATGCTGATATCGGTTGTAATCCTTCATGAGAATGGAAAAGTTTGCTTATTGAAAGACAGGCTATTGCGGATTCAGTCAGATGGTCGATAGGAAGTGGAGAAACTGTTAACATCAGAATAGACAAATGGCTGAAAAGAGGCTTAATAGGAGGGTTGGCAAATAGAAATGATCCCCAGAAAGTTTCGGAGCTAATACTATCGGGGACACAAAAGTAGAATGAACCACTGCGAAGAAATCTTTTTGATGATCAGACTATTCAAGAAATCCTTGCAATACCAATAAATGGTCATTTCTTCAGTGATGAATTATTATGGATGGGCACAAAACATGGATCATTTACAGTCAAGAACGGTTATAACTTGCTAAGAGACACCACCACAGAAAACAGAGCAAATGAACACCCTTCCTCTTCATATCAAACTCCAATAGCACTATGGAATGCAATTTGGCATATGAAAACCAGCCCAAAAGTGAAGTTATTTGTATGGCATGCTTGTCAAAACGCTCTACCAACCAAGGAGAATCTATGGAAAAGAAAGATCTCACCTGACCCGTTGTGTGATCTCTGTAAAGCCAAGGTGGAAATGGCCGAACACACCCTTGTCCTCTGTCCATGAGTTGCCAGGGTACGGAATCGCTAGGAAATTAACCTGCAAATAGATGCACATGAAGTTAAACGAATAGATGAATGGTTGGATAAATTTACAAGCAAAAAGTCGCACCTCCCCTCTCTAGAAACAATCAGCAATCTCCTGTGGCAGGTATGGAAGGAGCGCAACAATTTCATCTTTTGAGGAACAAAACCAGAGGTCTGCAAAGTAATAGATCTAGCAAGATCTCAGCAAAACAGCTACCATAAATGGGGATGTGGAGATGAACCGGCCGAAAAAAATGAAGAACCAAAGAACCCACCTACTTGGCGAGCTCCGAAGACCGGCTGCCTCAAGCTGAACGTCGACAAGTCGTTGGGGGAAGGATCGACGGAGGGAGCAGTGGCTTGCGTCATCCGGGACTCCTCCGGCACCCTCTTAGATGGATTCATGAAGACAATATGGGCGGAATCAATTTTACAGGTTGAAACCCTAGGGGTTCTTGAAGCCCTAAAATTTCTGAAGGAGAAAGAACTCAGGGAAGCTGTTGTGGAGATTGACAACAAACTCTTGGTCGCTAGCTTGAAGCACGAACAGCAAACTAAGTCAAACGCACGTGGGGCGTTGATGGAGTGTCGTTTACTCCTTCAACAACTGCCAAGAGTGGGCTTGGCTCACTGTCCACGTTCAGCCAACTCAGTGGCGGATTGGGCCGCACGCCACCAACGCATGAAAACAATTCCTCCGAATTGGCGGGCCTCCCCTCCCTCAGGCTTTTGGGCTCTCTTATGTGTTGATGCCCCGATAGTGGGCTTTTCGCAGTTTTCCGCTTATGCAATAAATAAAATCTACCTTTTGACAAAAAAAAAAAAAATCAAACACCCAACACTTGCGAGGAAATTCTGAGAAGCCATTACTTATATTCCTAGGCAATTGATCACAACTAGGTAGATTTATGACCTATCTTCCGTCAAGAGAGATAACAAATCCGCCTTAAGAGAATAATAGGCGCTGCATATATTTGCATCCGGTTGATCCAGTCTATAAAATCAGTGATTTGGGCAAATTTAGACACTTTTACCAATTAAACTAGTATGCAACCAACAATACTAGACAAAGTTCTATGGTTCCGTGCGCAAAAATATAGAGTTTTTTTGGTTCCGGGCGCGCATGGTAAAATTTCTGAAACAGAAATTGATTTCTGGCCAGAAATCAATTTCTCAATTTCTATTCCCCGGACAAGTTTTTGAGCAAAGAAACCCGTTTGATAACGACTCAAAATTTCTATTTTTGAAACAGAAATCCGTTTGATAACAGAAAAAAATTTCTATTTCTATGAATCATGTTGTCCCCATCCTTTTACCTCACTTTTCTTGGTGCTTGTTATGGTAATTTAATTTGATAAAAGTTGGTAAATCACTTTAATTTATATTGGTAATTCGATAGAGTAGTTAAGAACTTCAAAACATTAGCAATTAATGTAAATAAAATCTAGTAATTAGTATAAAAAATCTAGTAATGTAAACGATATTCTGTGGAAAGCACAGAAAGCTTGGAAAAAAACATGATAATACAAACAACGGGGGCAAAAAGCATAGCAGAAAATTGTTCTTAACCCAAACTACTCCGCCACAATCAACCATCACAGCTATTTCAGGAAACTATCCTATGCTTCTTGACATCCTTATAAATGTCTTGTATGCATTGGTAGAAGTATCTGGATGAGAGACAATCAAACTGCCCCAAAATTTAGAATAGAATGGGTAGAGCAAACTATGGAAGGAAACTAATTATGGTGAAACCAATGGAATTTGACTTGATGGAAGCAAAACAAATTGGGACAGAGAACAAATAAAACAATATTTCAAAGGACTGTCTCTGTCTGAACTCACTTTCAAGTAAGGTGATAAAACTGTTGTGGCTGGCTTGTAAAAAGCGAAGGATCGCCCTTTGGTTTCTCGAAATCTGCTACCCAAGCCTACATTACCACAAGAGGGAGAATGCTCAAGGCAATAGAGAGAATTGACATTTTACAAGAAGTTCCGAACAGCAACAAGAATGACAAAATAATCGCATTAAAATTTACCTTTCATTCGGTGAATTCGAGGGAAAGAAACATAGACAGAGAAACTAACGTCATCCTAATTAAGCGAGACTAAAAGACAGAATAATACTTCCCATAGACAATTGGCATTACCTAATCAAAATCTAGATTCATAGGCTCATATCTTGGCTTACTTGCATCGCATCAATCGAGATAATGGATTGTTTTACATCGCTTGCAATAGCACTATCAGGTTAACAACCAAACTCCATATATGATATCAGCAGCAAAAATTGAAGGCGGAGTTCCGGCTTCATTTAGGAAACTATTCGAGGAATTCCGGCGGCAGGAATCCCCCTTCCTCACGCATAAGGGCTCCATATTTCCTAGTGGTGAACGGCTCCCAAGAAACCTCCCAAAATCCCGTCTTCATCACCTACCACAATCCGTCCACACAATTCCAGCACTCCCTACCTCCTATTCCATGAAACCGCCCAATCCGAACAACCGGCCCACTCCCTCGCCAAAAAATGCCCGTGGACAAACGCGGGCGAGCCTCGAACTAAGCACTCCCCGGTAATCACGGTAACTCCGCAAGCCAAAACTCTAGGGTTGAAGTCAAGTACCCCCAAAACCGAACAAATGAACAAGAACAGAGACAACACAACCAAGAAAGAGGCGAAAAGGGAAGGATCGATCGAACCTCGTGAGGAATCGAAAGCGAGAAATGGGCAACGGCGACGGATTCGCGGAATCGAGAGTGGAAGGGGACGCGGACGAAGATGGGCGACGAGAGATGGGCGACGGCGACGGCAACTGGAGTTGGGCGACCGGATCCGCGGACGAAGATGGGCGACGATTGGAGATGGGCGCGGCGGCCCAGGAGTTGGGCGATGGATCCGCGGACGAAGATGGGCGACGACGGAGATGGGCGCGGCGACGGAGTTGAGCGATGGCTACCGGAGTTGGGCGACGACGACGGCTCGGGCGATGGCGGCCGGATCGCGACCGGGACACGGATGGACGAGGCGGGTCGAACGGGACGACCGGAGCAAATTGGCCGGTGGAGATGAGCGGCTACGGCGACGGCGACGGCGAGATGAGCGGCGACGGAGTTGTTAGGGTTTCTGGTTTGAGGTGAGGAGAAGGAATGGGAAAGCTACGGTAGTGAGGAGAGAAGAGTCGATATTTACTGAAGGAAGAAGGGGATGGATAGAAACAATTTCTATTTCTACTTCGGAAATAGAGAAGCTAAAATTTTTAGCTTCTCATTTCTCATCAAAAAACAATTTCTGAAACAAAATCTGTTTTAGAAATAGAGAAATCAATTTGCGTTACCAAACGGGTTTCGTTCCAAATGCTCCCGGAATAGAGAAATAGAGAAATTGAGAAACATAAATTTTACCATGCGCGCCCTAAGTCTTATAAGTATCGGTAAATGTCAAGAGCTGCTGGTAACAGAAAAATTGACAGGTGGCTTTTTTTAAAGATAACTAGTTGGTAACTTACCGGCACTTACCAAAACTCGTTTAAGTTGTTTAGGTTTTTCTGGTGTTGTCTCGTTTGCCAACACTTTTAAATTTTTTTTTTTATCATATAGAAAATTTCGTTTGTATTTTTTGGCTGCTCTTCAACTTTACCAATCTTAATTATAATCATTTGCCATTCTATGAGGAATTAACATACTAGTTTTGAGTTAAAATTTTTCATTTTAGTTATTTTTCTATATATTACTGACTTTTCGTATCTTCTACTAATTTATGTTTACCTTTCTAAGTTACATCTTTTGTTTACCAAGAATAGTAGTAATTACTAACTTTCATTCAAGTGAGTTGTATAAATTACCAACTCTCTTTTGAGTTAATTACTGATATTTGTTTGTTTCTTCTCAATTTACCAACTTTTCTATTGTGTTATCTAATCGGGAATAAAATTGATAAGTCACCAAATCAAGATTTGTAATTTCATATAATAGTTGCTGATTTTAGGGCGTCCATTAGAAATGTTAATAAAAACAAATAATAAGACAAGTTTTTTTTGTCAAAGATAAGGTAATTTGGCAATCTAAAAGAAAGTTGGTAACTAACTCAAGCAAGAGCTAATAATGCAAAATTAGCTGGTAATTTAATATAGAAAAATAGTTGTTAAGTAATGTTAATAAAGTGGTAACTCAATATAAAATTTGATAAATTATGGAATAAAAAAATAAATTTTAGTAAGTAACTTAAATTAGAGATGTTAATCACACAAAATGAGTTGGTAATTTCTTATTGTAGTTGGTAAATCTAAGGTTTTACCAAGAAGGCAAATAAAAGTTGGTAAACTTATGGCCTTTGGTGAAAACGTTGAATGATAAAAGAAGGCTTTTCCTCATTAGAAATGAAAGAAATTTATACTTTATAAAAACCAAATAAACATTGGTATTGAACTCAAATTGGAGTTGATAATGCAAAATTAGTTGGTTACTTAATTGGAGAAGTCGGCAATCATCAAATTGAGTTTGGCAATTGCTAAAAAGAGTGAAAAAATAAATAAATTAAAGAGTAGGCAAGTATGACAAACAAAGTGGTAATTTAATAGAGAAGTTGATAAATAAATAAAAAAAATAGAAAAATACAATTGTCAATAGCAACTCAAATGAGAGTCGATAGCCCAAGTAATTTAATAGGAGGAAAGTAATAAGTTACTCAAATAAAGGTTGGTAATTTTATCAAATAATGGGAGATTTCACGCTAAGTCTTTGGGCATAGTAATTCGTTAGGTTTCCCATTGATGATTCACTTCTAGTAAGGTCGTGATAAGCATCATTAGAAGTGGTTGAGCCATCATTATGTATTATTAAATAATTTATAGCTAGACCAAAAATTAAAATAGTACATATTCTTTTGGTCGGAGAAAAAAAGTGATTACCTAACAGCTACTAAAAAATAGAGGGAAACTATCTAGAAAGTCTTAAACATATTATATTTATGCTAATTTTATCGTAGATCTTTTCACGATTTATCAATTCTATTAGGGTAATTTTTGTTAGAAATCACGGATGTGGCTGCCAGTCGCTTATATGGCACGATCGACACCTGCATGGATGATTTTTGAAATTTTTTAATGTTTTTTCGTTTTTTTCCTTTCCTTTCTTTTTGGCAGTGGTCAGTTGCTAGCCACCGCCCATAGATGATGGCTGGTGATGCTTGGGGGAGGGCCTACCACGCTAGGTTTGGTGAGGCTGACTCTCGCTTAGGCTACAAAAGGAAGAAGAGGAAGAAGAAGAAGCTGTATGGTGAGATTCATTTAGTTAAATCATACATTAGGAAAACATTTGGACCTAATCAAGATCCGACTCTGTGATCAATCAAATCGACATGTATCACCCATATTTCCTACGCTGTAAAAATAAACTGCTAATGAAAAAGCTATTATAAAAGCGACTTTGGCTATACTCAGCTGATATTCTCACAAATCACGTAAAGAGACCATGAGATATATCGACAATTCAATAACGGCGTCTCCCTAAGTCAGTTTGTTCTGTTACGATGTTATAGTGATTTAATGTCGTCGAAATTAAACAGAAGCTTCGGAATGTAATGATTATAATTTAAGAACAAAAGACGAAATTAAACAGAAACTTCGGAATGTAATGATTAGAATTTAAGAACAAAAGACAAAACAAGTGAAATGCAGCACGTGCTACGACTGGCTGCTTGTTTCCACGCGGTGCGACACTTACCGAGTGATTGTCTTGATTTGGTGGTTGAGAGAGAGAGAGAGAAAAGAAGGTGCCACGCTAATACATGCAATCCTCCGTTCGGTGCAGGGAAACGCCAAACGGTACTGGTTACATAAACAGTAGGGCGAGCCACAGAAAATGAGGGAGAAGAAGACCAAGAAAAAAGGTTTTGTCTCCTCGTGGCGACTCTTGTTAAACTGAGAACACGGTCGCTGCTTTCCAGCTTCGACGTCAACATGTACCCTCTCCAGATGAACCTTTCGGTTTCTATATAAAGCCACTTGAATTAGCCTTAATGGCATCATTAATGAGGAGCAACCCCCGTAGGGACGTAAGGGTTCCAATCATGAGGGCTTCTCATTTTTCTTTTGCTCGCTCACTCTCTAATCTCCTCCCCCTCCTCCTCCTCCTCCTCCTAGCCATTGCTGCTCAAGTTCAAGCAAGACCTCTACTTGCAGGTAGCCCTTCCGACTTTGTCCATTTTGCTACAACAGGATTTCCCTCTTGCCATAGTTCGCGTTTAATGTTCATTGGACTATGCTCTCATTAACCCAAGATTTATATTGCGTGTGAACTGCAGAGAGGTTGAGGATGACAATTGACGAGTATGCAAGGTCATTGAGGCCACTGCCTCTGAGACATGCGGCATCACCACCTGTAATCACGCCATGCGAAGAGATGCCTGCAACAGCGGCGACCGTGACGACAAAAAACGATAGTTATGACCAAGTTATGGGAGCGACATCGTCTCCACCGCCACCTCCTTCAAAAGCATCTCCACCGACCCAACGAATCAAATGCTTATGCTCTCCTCCTTCGAACGACGATTTAATCATATCAATGGTTACTGATCTTGATTTTGAGGCACCGTCCAAGTCACCACTTCTACCTCGAGCTCCAGATAGAGCGCCCCCCAAGAGACCAGGGATCGACAAGAAATCACCTTCACCTCCACCCACTCCAGCAGCAGCACCCCAAGAAAAACCACCATCCTTAACAGTAACGCCCCCATCGAAACCAAGGACCAGCGATTTTGAGGCGCCATCAAGATTACCACCTCCAGCTCCAAAAGCATCACCCCCATCCAAGCATATTAACAATTCCGAGATGACATACAAATCACCACCGCCATCTCAGAAGTCATCGCCTTCAACCCACCAGTTAAACGAAGAATTTGGTCAACTTATTATCATTAATTCCAAAAGATCCCCGCCCTCTGGCGAGTCTTATTATTCGTCTTATTAATTCCCTTCATAGTCCTGAGTTCTAAGAGCTGCCTTCAATTATCGGTGTGTTGATTAGTGTATTCTGTGGCTGCAGCATTTTATTTGCTTCGAATGTGATGTGAATGTGAAGTGTTTTCGCAGTATGATATTGTAAATTAGCAGCCAGTTAATGTACTTTGTAATTGGCTCGTTCAACGTTGCCCATGTGTCTCGCTCGAAATGTAGAGCTCCCTCTACCTCCTAGGTAGCTTTTCCCGCACCCCCTCGCCCTTGTTGCCTATCACGAAGCTTTTTCTAATGTTGCCCCCTTCATCTTCTCCGATTCTTTGCGTTCTCAAGCTTACTTTACAGACCCCTCTTTGCCCTAGCTTTCCCCCATCTTTTCACCATTGCCCTCTGCCTTAGCCTTCATCCATGGTTGCATGTTCCTCTCGTCTTGATCTGACGACCATCGCCCTCTGCCTTAGCCTTCATCCATGGTTGCATGTTCCTCTCGTCTTGATCTGACGGAGCCCTAGCATTCCGATGCTTATTTTCTTTCTTCAATTCGACTCTCTGGATAGGGGATTGGCTGGAGTAGCTTGCCCATGTGAACTCTTCTCGCGCTGCTGGTGTTCGGACCTTTCTCTCATAGGAGCTATTGCCCCAAATTGTGTTGCTGCTTGCTCTTGAATGGACCACTCGGTTAATGAAGATGAGGCTCGCCTTGCTGCCCTGTGTACTCAATTGGGCCGTCTCTGGTCAGAACAGCAAATAGAAGTCTGGGATGAAGCAGTTCCAAGTGACAAAATAGAGGAATGCCGATTGATTTTGGTGGGTAAGATTCTCACTAATCTATCAGTTAATTTTTAGGCATTTCAAAATACTATGAAATGGGCTTGGCGCACTGATCAAGTGGATATTTCCCAAGGCGAAGCTGGGCTATATGTTGTGAGGTTTAAATCAGAAGAGGAAAAACAGAGAATATTGGAGAATGGACCTTGGCTATTCGCCAATCACTTGGTCATTTTAAAACCTTGGACACTGAACACGCCTTTGCACTGCTATGATTTTAAAACCCGTGCTTTTTGGGTTCAAGTATTTGGCTTACCTTTGGAACGGTGTACTGAAACTATGATTAGTAAAGTGGTGAGACATGTAGGTAGGGAGCTGAACGTCAAAATCGAGCATAAGAATGGTACAACTCTTAGAGCAGGGAGGGCACGAGTGGAGATCGATATACGATAGTCGCTTAAAACAGGGCAACTAATCAGATTGGAAGGGAATAATATTTGGTTAGATTTTTGATATGAAAGGCTGTTTCACTGCTGTTATTCCTGTGGCAAACTTGGTCACTATGCAATGTATTGTAAAGATTTCCCTTTCGATGAAAGCGAAATGGAAGGAAAGGATAATATGTTTTACAGTGTCACGACCTCTTTTTTTCCGTCCCGGGAAAAAGAAGAAGGTTTAGGGGTATTTGCCTAACGAAGCGGACCAATGGCCCTAAATTAGGCGGGGCTCTCCCAAGCCCATACCTCGCGCGACGTTGGATTTCATATTTCAATTCTTAACAACCTAAATATTTCTAGGAGTCGCCACTAGCCTATTGGGGTCGGCTAGAAACCAATCGAGACACGGGAGTGGTGTCTCGATTCCTACGCAACCAGAGATTTCTAGGAACGGGGACTTATTTACGCCAATGTTTCTATTAGCGCCCTTGCGGTACCACTAACTTGGAAAGTTATTTATCTAAATGGCCACACATTCTTGATTACCAATTATAATTTTTATGAAACCACTAAGTGTCCATGCAAATGTTTTTGTAGTTTTTTTTTTTTAATGTCTAGATTAATCCTAACATAATTTAGAAGAGAAATTTACACTCAAATTAATGAAAAGCGGCACGTAAGTAAACATCCAAGAAATTGAAATGAATTGAAAATAAATGCGGAAAAGGTAAACCCGATACAAGTCGAGCAAATAATATTACATGGCCTTGTTATCACGCCCGGGACAGGACCCCCATGAGCAAAATGAGAATTCAAATATGCATGAAATTACTCTATATGCATGAAATTACTTTAAATAGTTTTAATCTAAGCAAAATGGATTATTTACAAAAATGGTTATAAAATACCAAAATAGCATTAAATTAGGAAAATGACTTTTTAAAATTAGGAAAATTTAATATATGTCATTTATATCCTAATTTGATGCTATCTAACATTTTTTGATATTTTTGAAAATTTCATATTTTTCTCTTTTTTTTTTTTTTTAATTTTTTTAAAATAATTAATAATAATTCCTTAAACCGATCTATGCTAACATGGAGTAACACAGCACATGAATATCATAATAATCAAGCTCAAATCGACCGTTTCAAGATCGAAGCTTAGTTTGGGCATTTTGTCGAGCGCTTGGTGTGCATTAAACTAGCCCCAATAGCCTCCTCGAGCCATGTTTGCGGCCTTCAATCTCAACGCATGAGCAATATTATGTGGAACTAAAACATCAAGGTTAAACTACCACATGCAAGGAGTAAGATTAGATAGAAATCACAGCTTAAAACACACGAAAACCAAGCTGGAATCGTCATCAAATATGCGGGTTTGATCTGATTTTGCAAATCTGGGTTTGAACCCGGGTCAGGCAAACAGGTTGAATGCCCATATTCAAGTCCCGACACCCATCACATACGAGATCTAAGGGAAACATTACTTGATCCGAATGAAAGTAGATAACATGAGCTTTCAAATGCAACAAACATCATAGAAAATGACTAACCGAACACATCAAAACAATCTCTTCAAAAAGCACACATGCAAAACTCTTGAAGAGATTTCAACACTTAGAAAAATTCCAGCCTCAAAATCAGTTTCTTGGACTAGTTTTCCTCTTAATTTTTCACTACTAAAACATGTTCAAACTCCAACAAAAATACATCTAGGATACTTACCTTGCTTCATAGTATCTTTTGCAAGTGGTTCTTGGCCAAGGAAACCGAGAAATTGTCCTCTGGAAGCACGTGGAAGTTGGCTTCTTCAACTGGAAATGAGATCTGCACAAAAGAAGAACATGCTCAACACTTAGAAAAATTTTCAGTTTCTTTGGCCCGCCAGGAGGGCACTGTTTCGGGGGGCTTTAGGAGGCCTTCCCGATCTCCATTTTGGACATGCGACCTATGGATGGAAATATCTTTGAGTGAAGTTTCACTCTCTAGTTTAAGGTTTTGGCTAATTTTGGCCGTAGGTGTGTGAAAATCTCACTTTTCTCTCTCCAGGTCGGTCTGGAATTTCTGGGTTTCTCTCTTCTGGAGTTGCTTCTGAAGGTGTGTTTGGGGTACGATTCCGAGCTCTCTCCTATCTCTCTCGTCTCTTCTCTCTCATCCCTTGAAAGACCTTGCTTCAGTGATCTTATCCCCCGAATTAAGGGATTTTTGGTCAGCCTTTTGGCCACCTATCAAGCCTGCAAACTGAGCTAGTCCACCCACTCTCCTGACTTAGCCAAATTTTTTAATTCTGCAGCTGTTGAGTGTGCAGGTTTTGCTGCGATTTTCCGGTGCTGTCAGGAGCTTATCCTTGGCCAATTTCCGTCCACTTGCACTACTATATATGGTCTTCCATCACGTGCAAATATCAAGCTATATGGGCGGCTGAGATATGGTGGGGCCACCAATATGCCTACTTATCAGCTCCGAATTAAGACCTAACCGTGGGCTGGGTTTTGGTAGCTAGTTTGTGTGCTTTAATCCATCAATTTGGCCGCGGTTTCTAATCAATTAGCAACCTCATGTATAGTAGCTTAAGATCTTGACCATTTTTCGCAATTGTGCCCACCCAATTTTGCAAAAAGACCCTCAAAGTTGGCCATTTTCTTATCCGAAAATACCAAATTCAATACAAATGTGGTCTTTTTGGCTCAATTTGATTGATTCTACTTGGCCCAAATTCAATTTCAACTTAATTGATGACCAAGATGATGATTTAAGGGCTCGGCGCAAATTTTACAAAATTTGCGAATTGGTCCTCGACTTTTGGAAATTGCATTTTGGCCCCAACTTGTCATTTGGATTCCAATCTGACCTCCTAGGCTTGGCTAGTCACATTTAGATCGTTGGCCCCAACTTGCTCTCTCTCTTTTTTTTTTTTCGATTTTTTTCGATTTTTTAGGAAAAACATCTTTAATTTAAAACACAATATTAAACACCTAGATAATCTATATGCTGGAATGAAATATTTTTGGGCAAAAATTAGGTGTCAACATACAGTCAATGGCTTTGAGCAGAGGTTTGGGAACACAGTCCCTTTTGGCGTACCTTTTATGAGCCTCACCACCCTCGGGAGGATTCTGAAGAGAGTGTCCTGGAAACTCCTTAGCCTCCCTCTATTATGATTCTTGCTCAGGATCCACCTATTTTGCTTTCTGTGGACCAACCACCAAAAACCAAAGACAAACAAATCATGGAGTTACCTATTTGCAGTCAACTTATTACAGCTGTGAAACCGATACAATGGCAACCTTTAGTCGTGGATTCATTGAGATTTGAAGCTGACTTTGAAAAGTTTCTGCACATTAGCAGCAAGTTAAAATCACGGAAGCGGCAGCAGGTTCCTTCAAATCCAAGAAAGTAAAAAGCACACGTTTGAATGCAAGATCAAGTCCCATCAAGAAAGCAAAAAGGTTCAACATGTATGAATTATGAACTCAGCTACAAGAGGGGCTTGATGAATCTCATTTACAAGAGACTCCCATCCTTGAGGTAGAAGATCCCGAATGTTGGGCTTTGGTGGCTAGCCCTAAAAAGCCACCAAGTAACAAATGAGGTTAGTAAGTTGGAATTGTCATGGTTTGGGCAATCCCCTAACAGTTCAAGCTCTAAGAGTCTTAGTGACCCATGAAAAGCCTGATATTTTGTTTTTGATGGAGACTAAAAATCAAGAAGGGAAGCTTCTTTGCCTTCAGAAGAAATTAAGATATACTAATAGCTTTATAGACAATCCTATCGGCTTGGCTGGTGGTTTAGCGGTATTCTGGAACGATAGAGTTTCTTTGACAGTGGACCATCATTTCTCGGGTTTTTTTGATTTGATATGCACGGACTTAGACTATGGCTTAACAATGCACCTTACCTGTTTACATGCACCGGTAATATACCAACTCAGACAAAGTCTATGGGCAGAAATTGGACAGATCAGTCACTGTAACACTTTACCTTGGCTGTGTGCAAGTGACTTTAATGAAATATTGTATCCTTGGGAGAAAGTAGGGAAGCGTCCAACAGAACCTCACCATATGTACTCCTTCCATGAATTCCTAAATGACTACTCTTTGATGGACTTGGGCAGCAAAGGTTGTGCATTCATGTGGATTCATAATCAAAACGGAGAGGACAAATTTTATGTTCTAGGGTGGCAATTGACCTTCCCTGATGCTGAAGTCTTTACATTACCAGCTCTTGGATCCGACCATAGCTTGCTCCTGTTATCAACTGAAGCTACACGAATCAAAAGACAAAGAGCTTTTACTTTTGAAGCTTACTAGTTACAGGATCAGGAGTGTCGTTCTATAATTGCAGACTCATGGGCTTCTTTTCAGGTTGGAACAGTGATGTTACCTCATAAGTTAAAGGCTATTTCTGTTGCTCTCACAAGTTGGAGCCGATCCAAATTTACCAATGCTAGGCATCAGATCAATTCCCTCAAGCAACAACTTCAAATTCTGACTAATCAACCCAATAGTCAATACGACAAGGTTCTGGTTATCAGCCCACAAGAGAAAATCCAGAAGTTATGGCAACAAGAGGAACAATTTTGGGTGATGCGATCAAGAGTCAACTGGCTCAGATGGGGGGACAAGAATACAAAGTTTTTCCATTCCACACCTATTCAAAGAAGACAGAACAATAGGATAAGCATGTTGTAGGATGATAAGCATCTTTGGGTTCGTGACCCGACCCACCTCAAGGAGATGACCTCTCAATTTTTTAGGAACTTATACACATCAGCAAGTTATCGTGACTACGGGCCTGTTCTAGCACAATGCAATCCTATGGTGACAACGGAAATGAATTGTAACCTTGTCGCAGAAATCACTAGAGAAGAAGTTTGGATTGTAGCTTTTCAATTAGGGGAAGCAAAAGCTTCGAGTCCTGATGGCTTGAATGGTTAGTTCTATAAATCTCATTGGGATATTTTATAGGAAGATATTTTCTCTGCTATGAAGGAATTTTTCAACTTCGGAGTGATGCTACCTGAATATAATAGGACATATATATAAACGATTCCTAAAATCTCTCACCCAGAATGGCTTGATCAATACAGACCAATCAGCCTTTGCAATTTTATTTACAAAATTATATTGAAGGTCCTAGCCAATCAACTCAAGCCCTGGTTACATGAGTTGATAAGGACGGAATAGAGTGCTTTTGTTAGTGGCCGTCAAATTCAAGACAATATTCTTGTGGTTCAAGAAGTGCTTCATCAACTCAGGATAAGGAAAAGAAAAAAGACGTTTCAAGTAGTTCTTAAGCTAGATATGCAAAAGGCCTATGATCGGGTGGAATGAGATTTTCTAAAAGACTATCTGTTGCAGCTTGGATTTCATTCTCAATGGGTATAATGGGTGTTGCAATGTATAACTACGATCTCCTTGAGCATCGAGTTTAATGGAGAACCTCTACCCTATTTTCATCCGACTAGGGGTCTGAGGCAAGGTGACCCTCTATCTCCGTACTTGTTCATCCTGATGGCTAACGTTCTCTCTACTCTTATTAGTCAAGCAGTGGACATGGGAAATCTTAAAGGTATTAAATTAAATCGGTGGTGTCCTACCCTATCTCATCTTTTTTTCATAGATGACGCCATATTCTTCTTAGAAGGCAAACTCCTGGAATGTCAAAATTTAGCTAATGTACTGAATCAATTTTGCCTAGCTACAGGACAAGCAGTTAATCGAAACAAATCTGGGTTGTTCTTTAGTAAGGATTGTCCTACCAGCCTACAAGAGAATTTGGCTAGAGAATTCGGCTAGAGAATTCAGAATCCTTGTGTTAGAAAAGATTGGCAGGTATCTTGGTATACCTTCAGATTGGGGGAAATCAAAACGGGAAATGTTCGCTTGGATTCTGGGTTGAGTACATTTCAAGTTGGAAGGGTGGAAAGAAAAGCTTATTTCCAAAGGGGGTAAGGAAGTTTTAATCAAAACAATCATTCAATCACTCCCACAATATGCAATGTCTACTTTTAAAATCCCTGTGTCAATATGCAAATCAATAGAATAGAAAATTGCTAGATTCTAGTGGCAAACCAGCAGTAGCAAGTTCGGCATCCACTAGAAGAATTGGGATACTCTCAAGAGTCGGAAAGATAATGGGGGTCTGGGTTTTCGTGATCTTATTGCGTTTAATAAGGCTTTACTAGGTAAACAGGCATGGCGGCTATTATAGCATCCTTCCTCCTTATGGAGCAGACTATTCAAAAGATTGTACTATCATTCTCAAGATTTCTGGCACGCTGCAAAAGGAACAAGGCCCTCTTGGGGACGGCAGAGTATATTGGTAGGCCAGGAATCAATTGAAGATAAGATCTAATGGTCAGTTGGTAATGGATAAAGGATAAAAATCCGAGAGGATAGATGGCTTGCTAAGGGCGTTATTGGTGGGCTTGCACCTAGAGGCAAATCAGAAAAAAGTGGCTGATTTTATTGTCCTGTACCAAAATGCTTGGAATACTTCCCTTCTTCGCCAGAGTTTTGATAATCAAACTGTGGAAGAAATTCTCTCTATTCCAATTTGACCATAGTGCACTGATGATAGGCTAATATGGAGGGGAAAGCTAAATGGCATGTTTACGGTGAAGAGTTGCTACAATTCTATCAGATCACAACACAACAGAAACAGCTAGAACCATGCTTCTTCATCTTTCCAAGTCCCCCGTAACCTGTGGAATAGAATCTGGAATATGAATACTACCTATAAATTACAATCCTTCCTGTGGTATGTATGCAACAATGCATTGGCAACAAAAGAAAATCTCCATAACAGACACATTTTATTGGAGCCGGTATGCTGTATGTGCAATGATCATGCCCCATAAACAATAGAACATCTATTCTTGTTATGTCCTTGGTCTCATACGCTAGTTAACATCACAATACATTTTCGTGGAGTTCATAGGATAGAAACTTGGCTGGTAGACTTATTAGAAAACAGAGATGGCTTACCAGATTTGGAGATTATTGCATCCATTCTTTGGCAGATTTGGAAAGCTCGCAATAATTTTGTCTTTCGCCAGCAGAGGCCAAACTCTGAGCAGGTGGTGCAGGCAGCCCTATCAACCATCAGGTCCAATCGATGCAACAATGGGATGAAGCTGAAACAAGGCTCGTAGCATTCAGAACTAGATTAGCGATGGCGTCCACCAGATCCGAGAGTGTTAAAAGTTAACATAGATGCTGCTTACCCATTTGCCCTCAATGAAGCTTCGGTGGCATGCATGTGCCAGGACTCCTCCGGCATCCTGATCGACGGGTTCACAAGAACCGTTACTGCCTCCTCAGTCCTACAAATAGAGGTGCTCGCGCTTTATCTCATTCTTCAATTTCTACTGTTGCAAGGGAAATCCACAGATCAAATGGTGCTGGAATCTGATTGCTCAGTTCTTGTGGAAGCCCTCCATAACCCTAACCTGACGCCTTGGGAGAACAGAGTCCTTTTCAATGATTGCATGGCGCTTTTGCTATGTTTCCCTAGTTTGCAGGTTCAACACTACAGACGAGAAGCGAACACTGTTGCCGACCGGGCCGCCAAAGACCGTGGGGCCTCTTTACTTCCTTCTACCTGGCCTATTTGTCCTTCTCTTTATTTGCTAGATCTTATGTACTCGGATATCCTGCTAAACGGTTCCTCTATTTTGCGTTATTAATATAACTACTGTTTTAGACCCCCAAAAAAAAAAAAAAATGTACTTTGTAATTGGATGGAAGTTCTGTCGCATCAGTTCGTATCTGTATGAAGCTCCAAATTACAGTTAATTGGATAAATATTTCGAAGTTGACTAAGAATCTAAGAATATTTATCCAGCTGAGCTGCGTGGCTTATGCCATTGTATATATGTTTTCAGGTAACTGGGATTGATAAAGGAAAAAACATGCTTCATGGATTTAGTATTTCTCCTCACTCTCGGTCATATCAGCAAGAAGTCCGCCATCCTTCTTTTTTTCTTTTTTTTCCTGTTATAAATATGTAAATGTCATCAATTAGATGAAGTATGGAAGCTTAGGAGCATGCCTAAGCATTACAAACACAACTAATTATGCGAGAATATGGAGGTCAGAAGCCTTCACATAGTTGCCAACAAATTGCCTAGGGGGTTCTACAATTCAGGAAAAATGAAGCCATACCTCTAACAATTTTATGTATCCTAGCAAAAAAAAAAGGAAAAAAAAATGCATCTTAGTTGACATACTTTGAAATGTTAAGATTATGAACCATCCACATGCAATACATGGTCGCTAAAAAGGATACCTTGAGGAGTCACGGAACCAACTTCTTGCCTAGTGTGGCTCTTATCATCCAATGAAGTTTAAAATTCCATCTTCCCGATTTTGTGCGAGGATACTTCACCATATACTCCTAGTCCATTTACACTCGAATAATAAATGAGTTTTGTTTCTAATATGAGACACGCAAAAGTTATATTGAATATCAACCGAAGGCTTCCATCATGATTCAGCCACTGCTGTTGATGATTTATCTTTATAGGCAAGTCAAACTACTTTTTCAGTCACATCTCTGGGTGATTTGACTGATGTTCCCATGACAAGGCCAAGAACAAAAGACATAATTATGCGCAAGTGATGGGATTAGCAGGCCAACCAAGCCAAAATGGGACCAAACTTTTTTGAAACTGTGGCACCCACGTTCTGAGTGAATCTCACTCCCACACGGGCAGTACAAAATTGCGAAAGAGTATCCGTACTAAAAAATTTGCAGAGATGGTGACTCCATTAGGAAATCACATGATTAGTTCCCACTCCCCTAGCTAGCAAATGTTCTTACTTGCATCCGAAAGTCACGAAGGATGCATTTATAGGGCGCATCGAATTTATGTGAGCGCGACCCTTCGATTTTATGTGTCTTAGATGAGATTGAACAAAATTAGAGTCAAGAACATATGTATTGTGTGTGCACATAAGCTAAACCTTTTTAAATGAGTCATAAATCCATTTTTTAATTCACATTTGATGAGTTAAGTTATTAAGTAAGTTAATTATACTCAGTAAACGGGTTTAAAATGGAAAAATTGATAATAACATATATGTTAAATGGGTTCATAATTTACTTATTCCTAACCCATCTCTATAACTCACTCGCTCATTCCACGTTCTCATCTTAACTTGGGTATGACTTTTTTTTATAATTTAACTTAAATATAGAAATATTTTAGCAGTATGGTCAAGTATGGATTATATTGCTCGAAAATATGTCAAAATGGTTAGTCACACAAATAAAGATGGCTATATTTATATAAGAATTGATAAATTTGTGACGTGCACAAGAGAGACAAATGCTAGGTGATTACAAAAGAAAGAATGTTAGTTGATAAAGGGCAACCAAAGTTGGTAAATTAAAAAAAAAAAGAAGAAGGTGAAAATAACATTTGTAAGTAACTCAAACGGAATTTAGTAACCCATAAATAATTGATAATTTTATCGAAAAAATTTGGTGAGTCACTCAACGGTAAATTTATGTAGGAGTATGTTAATTTGAGGCGTTGACCAAAAAAGGACAAATAAACTTTGTAAAATATAAGTAAGGTAGATATCTCGAAAAATTGTAAAACAAAGTTAGTATGTTTATAAATGTACTAATAAGTTATTAACGAGTTTCCAAATCAGGTTGCAAATAACTGATTTTTACAACCACATTTTAATACTTACCAATTCTTTCATAAGTACATTGGCAAGAAATGAGTTTTTATTCTAAAGTGACAAATTTGCCCTAATTTTTTTTTTTTATGATATGAAAAATCCCAAACTTTGCAAATCGTGACATATTTATCCAACTAAAGGCATTTTTGTCTTATTTTTGTCTATTTATTTTTTATTTTTTATTTTATTTTTCTTCTTTCTTCCCTTTGCCCACTATGGCGGAGGGAAGCTGGAGTCAAGCGAGGTTGCCCTCGCCGATGTCAAGCGAGGGTCGAGCTCACCTGCTCGACGCTGGCGAGGGTAGCCCTCGCCTGACTCCGGCTTCCCTTCGTTGGCTTTGCCATGGCCGGTGGAGGGAAAAGAGAAGACGAATAAAAAAAGAGAACTAATTTAAAAAGTAAAAGATCAAAATGCCGAATAATTTAGGGTAAATGTGTTACACGAGATATAAGTTCAGAATTTTTTATATCACGAAAATTTTTCTTAGGTAAATGTGTCACGGTTGGTAAAGTTCTGAATTTTTCATGTCACAAAAAAATTGAAAGTAAATTTATCATTTTAGGTAAAATATAGAAATTTTGATGGTATTTTTCCTTATTTTAAAGAAGAAACCGTACAATACTTTACATTTCTGCCTTAGGAAGACTTCCTTTTTACAGTGTCATCTCTGGGTGATTTGACTGATGTTCCCATGACAGGGCCTATGAACAAAAGACATAATTGTGCACGAAGTGATGGGATTAGCAGGCCAACCAAGCCAAAATGGGACCAAACTTTTTTGAAACTGTGGCACCCACTCACTCCCACGCGGGCCGTACAAAATTGCGAAGGAGAATCCGTACTAAAAGCTTTGCAGAGTCGTTGACTCCATTAGGAAATCACATGATTAGGTCCCACTGCCCTAGCTAGCAAACGTTCTTACTTGCATCCGAAAGTCTCGAAGGATGCATTTATAGGACGCATCGAATTTATGTGAGTGCGACCCTTCGATTTTATGTGTCTTAGATGAGATTGAACAAAATTAAAGTCAAGAACATATGTATTGTGCGTGCACATAAGCTAAACCTTTTTAAATGAGTCAAATACATTTTTTAATTCATATTTGATGAGTTAAGTTATTATGTAAGTTAATTATACTCAGTAAATGGGTTTAAATTGGCAAAATTGAAAATAATATTTGTGTTAAATGGGTTCATAATTTACTTATTCCTAACCCATCTCTATAATTCACTCGCTCATTCCACGTTTTCATCTTAACTTGGGTATGATTTTTATTTATTTATAATTTAACTTAAATATAGAAATATTTTAGCAGTATGGTCAAGTATGGATTATATTGCTCGAAAATATGTCAAAATGGTTAGTCACACAAATAAAGATGGCTATATTTATATAAGAATTGATAAATTTGTGACGTGCACAAGAGAGACAAATGCTAGGTGATTACAGTAGAAAAAATGTCAGTTGATAAAGGGCAACCAAAGTTGGTAAATTAAAAAAAAAAAGTGGTGAAAATAACATTTGTAAGTAACTCACATGGAATTTAGTAACCCATAAATAATTGATAATTTTATCGAAAAAATTTGGTGAGTCACTCAACGGTAGATTTATGTAGGAGTATGTTAGTTTGAGGCGTTGACCAAAAAAGGACAAATAAACTTTGTAAAATATAAGTAAGGTAGATATCTCGAAAAATTGTAAAACAAAGTTAGTATGTTTATAAATGTACTAATAAGTTATTAACGAGTTTCCAAATCAGGTTGTTGATAACGTTTTTTTACAACCACATTTTAATACTTACCAATTCTTTCATAAGTACATCGGCAAGAAATGAGTTTTTATTCTAAGGGAAAAGATCACCAAAACCTTTAAACTTTTCATAAAGTGACAAATTTATCCAAAACTTTTTTTTTTTTATGATATGAAAAATTCTAAACTTTGCAAATCATGACACATTTATCCAACAAAGGACATTTTTGTCTTATTTTTTATATATTTTTTCTTTTTCTTCTCTCTTCCCTCTGCCGATCATGGCAAAGGGAAGCTGGAGTCAGGCGAGGGCTGCCCTCATCGGTGTTAGGCAAGGGTCGAGCTCGCCTGCCCGACACCAGTGAGGGCAGCCCTTGCCTGACTTTGGCTTCTCTCCGTCGGCTCTGCCATGGCCGATTGAGGAAAGAGAAGAAGAAGAAAAAAAAAGAAATTTTTTTTTATAAAGTAAAATATAAAAATGCTGTATAATTTAGGATAAATGTGTTATACAGATATAAGTTTAGGAATTTTTGTATTACGAAAAAATTTTGGGAGTAAATGTGTCACGATTGATAAAGTTCCGAATTTTTCATGTCATAAAAAAATTGGAGGTAAATTTGTAATTTTAGGTAAAAATATGGAAATTTTGATGGTATTTTTCCTTATTTTAAAGAAGAAGTCGTACAATACTTTACATTTATGCCTTAGGAAGACTACTTTTTCACAGTGTCATCTCTGGGTGATTTGACTGTTGTTCCCGTGACAGGCCCATGAACAAAAGACATAATTATGGGCAAGTGATGGGATTAGCAGGCCAACTAAGCCAAAATGGGAGCAAACTTTTTTGAAACTGTGGCACCCACGTCCTGAGTGAATCTGTGGACACAGAGGCCGTACAAAATTGCGAAGGAGAATCCGTACTAAAAGCTTTGCAAAGCCGTTGACTCCATTAGGAAATCACGTGATTAGGTCCCACTCCCCTGGCTAGCAAACGTTCCTACTTGCATCCGAAAGTCTCGAAGGATGCATTTATAGGGCGCATCGAACTTATGTGAGCGCGACCCTTCGATTTTATGTGTCTTAGATGGGATTGAACAAAATTACAGTCAAGAAAATATGTATTGTGTGTGCACATAAGCTAAACCTTTTTAAATGAGTCATAAATCCATTTTTTAATTCATATTTGATGAGTTAAGTTATTATGTAAGTTAATTATACTCAGAAAATGGGTTTAAAATGGCAAAATTGAAAATAATATATGTATTAAATGGGTTCATAATTTACTTATTCCCAACTCATCTCTATAACTCACTCGCTCATTCAACGTTCTCATCTTAACTTGCCTATGAATTTTTTTAAATTAACTTAAATATAGAAATATTTTAGCAATATGGTCAAGTATGGATTATATTGCCTAGAAATATGTTAAAAGAGGTAAAATAAATCAATTTGGGTTGAAGCATTTTTTATTCGACCCACCTGTTCGATAGGTCCAATATAAACCAATTACCTCTAACATCATGATGGGTCATAGGTCTATCACATGGAGTCCAACATAGACATTGTGTTAATGATTTTTGGGATTATGTTTAAGTAATCAATATAGCAACCGTAGATTGGTCATGAAAGCATGGTAATCACTCAACTACACGGGATAAGGGTAAAATTATGATATGATGTTCGGAGTCAAATCCGTAAGAGATCTCTATTCACCAGACATTACTAAAAGTAAAATTATGCCCCACCCGCAAATTCAATTACATGAGCAAAGTTTCTCAATTGAATGACTACTTTAGCCAAAAGGCCATAAAGTATTCAAAGTTTCCAAATCCAAGATGCAAATATTCCGAAACAATTAAAATTTTTACCTAGCTTTTTTCTTTCCCTTTCACTAATATCAAATCACTGCAGATATACATGTCCTGCTTAATGTAATAGTTTTAGGGCTTTGCAAGTAGCATAATAGCCCTTGCTTATTGTGAAAATAATAACTTATAGTGAATTGCAAATTCTTCAAGGAGTGGACCCCATAATAATTTTAAATTATTTATTTTTTCATGGTCAAAATATGTTGTTAGTCTCTTAATGTTTTAAGGGGATTTCTCATAGTTTGAATGTCTTACTTGATTTATCTACATTAGTACTAGCAAGCACTTGAATTTAGTTTCACATCCCAAGAAGACAATAATAATCTTGCGAATTATCTACAAGCAATTAATATCCTTTTGATTTTCGATTAAGATACTTATAGATTTCCATATTAAAAAAATGTGATACGGCATTAGACTCATCAATTATTATTTAAGTCTTACAGAAAAAAAAAAAAACATTCTTCACTAAGAATCTTTTACAGAAATTTCATGTGCTTGGCAATATAGCTCATGCAATGCAGCTCTCAAAGTGTTGTTTTTATTTAACGAGAAGAACCTAATGTTTTTTCGAATATACAGCTATATAGATAATATTTGAATTTTGGCGATAAATTAATCATCAATAAGTATCTTTTCGCTGAGAGAAGCTAGAGGAAAGAAAGTAAACCCTAACTCTCCGGCGTCATATAGCACAAGTGATTACCTACCTGCTTACAAAAATGCAGGTGCACCTTATGCAAGCATAAAAAAGAGGGAATGCTGTCCTCAAGAGCGTCGGAATTCACTAATTTCTTATATAATTTACAACAATAAATAGATTTATCAATTTATGACATGTGATTAAGGAATGGTTGGTAACCCCAGTGACTTTCTGGTGATGTACACTTTTGTCTGGAGCTTGTAAGGAGTAAACCCTACCGGCCACCGTCCTCATAAAGAAGAACTTGAAAAATCTGTCCTCTCAGTTTTTCTTTAGTTGACAACTCAATTAGTGGCGTAGAGTTTTTTATTCCATGAAAAACAAATGAATTAGAAAACATTTTTCAAAATATGATCGCTTCAATCACTTACATAAATTAATGAATAAAATATATTTTCATCATTACAAATTTGTTCGGGCATGAATAGTTATGAATAATTGAAAACATTCTTCATTAGTTAATCATTTCAAACAATCATTGTTTTTGGAAATTTTTTCTAAATTACTAATTTCCTACGAAACAAATAGAGTGTGATAAATAGTCTAAACTTAAGTAAGATTGACCTATTGTGAAGAAGTTTTGATTGGACATACATTGTAACCGATCATTTTTTGGAAAATATATTTGAAGTTATTTGTTTTCTGTAAAACAAACATAGTATGACAAATAGTCTAAATTTAAGTAAGATTGACTAGTAGTGAAGAAATTTGATTGGACATGCATTTAAAATGATAATTTTTAGAAAAAAATTTCTTAGTTATTCATTTTCCGCAAAATTAATGGAGTACATTAAATAGTCTAAACTTAAGTAAGATTGACCGGTAGTAAAGAAGTTTGACTGGACACGTATGTGTAAAATGAATTTATCACGATTTATAATCAATCATTATGAAACGCGATGATTCTATATCTAAAAACCCAATGATAATGAAATGTCCTTATGAAAGGTATTGAAGAGAAACCCAGTAGAGACAAAACATCGTACGTACCTTTGTATATCTTCTTTCCTCGTGATGTGAGAATTGGGACCCTTGTCAAATCTAGGGTTTCATTCCTTCCTTTCTTTTTCCCTTTACTATTTTCTTCTTTAGTGGTAGTGTCTATGTAACTAAGATGATGCATGCTCCCAACAATACCTACTGAGCGATAAAACAAATAATTGACTTCACATCCATGTCCTCATGCATATGGCCAGGAACCAGCGGGAGAAGATGCCAACGCAAAACATCAGTAGAATCACAAAAGTTTGTGATGAAAATGATTGAGGGGAAGTTTTTTCCCTTTACTCTTTTCTTAAACATCAATAGAATCACAAAATTTTGTGATGAAAATGATTGAGGGGAAGTTTTTTCCCTTTACTCTTTTCTTAAACATCAACAGAATCACAAAAGTTTGTGATGAAAATGATTGAGGGGGAAGTTTTTTCCCTTTACTATTTTCTTCTTTAGTGGTAGTGTTTATGTAACTAAGATGCTGCATGCTCCCAACAATACCTACTGAGCGATAAAACAAATAATTGACTTCACATCCATGTCCTCATGCATATGGCCAGGAACCAGCTGGAGAAGATGCCAACGCAAAACATCAGTAGAATCACAAAAGTTTGTGATGAAAATGATTGAGGGGACATTTTTTCCAATTAGGTGACTGTGTGGTCCATAAATTCCACTTTAATCGCTGAGGAGTAGTAGATAAATATGGTTCTAGATTCGTCGGCTATCTGTCGACCTCATCAGCCTTGAGCTCTGTTGTTTTGGACCTTCTAATGCTTGGAGAAGATGGATATATAATTGTTCCCGTCTATGAGAGAGTTTTTTCGTGATGCAACGGGCTAGAAATATTGTATTCTAAGGTTGATAAGATTATACATTGTTTGCTTGATGCAAATTAAGTATTCGAGAGGTGATTGCGAAGTAAAGGATTTTGGCTTTGTTTATATACATGTTCATGTCACGCTGTATCATTCAGTATTCCATTCTTATGTACCATCCATGTCTGTGTATATATACATATACACATGATGCATGGCACGGAAAATATATTAATATTAAATAGGCGTTTGGCTTTCAATGCATTTGCTAGAATGTCCAAATTAAAAATTTAAACCACTTATCAAAAGTAGACTACATATGTGCAAAAGGCATTACAACAGAGTATTTGAGTGATGTGGGATAGTATTTAGTGAATATTTAAATATGTGAGATTGCGAAGAGGGATAAGGTTTTCAACACATATATGCAATAAACGAATTCTTATAATTTTTTTTTTTTAACTTTATAGCATTTGTAGATGCGTAAATAATAATTTATACTAGAAGTATAATACATATAATCCTGTGTATGCTTGTTTTAGAAAGAAATTGTTCAGATGACGATGGGGATGACATATTTCAATTAGTAAAGGTAATGCCAACTGGTTGAGATACCACACTTAGTCAAGAGCATCATTAGAACCAGAAGTACCTGAACTATCATTATGGACTTGTAAATATTTTATAGCTAGACAAAAGGTTAAAATAATATATTGAAAAATGACTATCCAACAGCTACTAAAAAAGTTAAATCGTAGCACAAAAAAGAAGAAGCTATATGATAAGATCCATTCGGTTAAATCATTTGTTAGGAAAACATTTGGGCCTAAACAAAATCCGAGTATCTGTGATCAATTAAATCGACATGTAATTACAAAAAAAAAATTCTAAATTATAGTATCCATGTCATCGTAGTCTTAAACCTTTTCATTTGGTCAATTTAGTGTTAAACTTTTTGACAATTTACTAATATGGTCCATCGAGCCAATTTAATAAAAAAAAAAACCATGACTTAAAAATGCTGGTGTCCTATGTGGCACCATGTGGTACCATTGGCGTTGACATGAATAATTTTTGTAAAATATAAAGTAAATTAAGAATTTTTTTATAAAATTTTTTAATTGCTACGGATCAGGGCTTGACAACCCTTGTTGGCCATGGGTGAGAAGCCTCGCCCAAATTTGGTGAGCACAAGCCTCCCTTGGGGTCAGTGAGGGCAAGGTCGCATAGATTAGGCAAGGGTAGTCCTCATCCAACTTTTGTTGGCTATTGTTTGAGATTGGCCACTAGTGAAAAAGAAAAGAAAAATGATAAAAAGGTCACGCCACAAGGGACGGCCAATAATGATGGGACCACCACATTAGCATTTTCTGATCAAAATTGGCTAGAGTGACTACATGTTTATGTTGTAATTAATTTGCTCATGAAGTTATCAAAAGAGAGGGTCTAGCTATACCCATCTATTTTCTTATAAATCACATAAAGATCATGAGATATAGCGACAAGTCGTAGTGGGCTTCTCCCTAAATCACTTTCATCCTCTATGTTGTAAAAGTGATTTCATGTCGGCAAAGTTGAACAGAAACTTCAGTATGTAATGGTCATAATTCAAGATCAAAAAACGAGGTACGTGGAATGCACCACGTGCTGCTACGACTGGCTGCTAGTCCCACACGTGGTGCGACACCTAACTTCAACTCAACTCCATCCAACTTGTCCTCGTTCCTCCATTCCAACGGAGATCAACACGCACAGGCATAAGACTCTCCCCCAAAAACAAACGGAGTCAAAGAAAGCACAAACGTTGACCATGACTCGACTCTCCCGCGGGCTCTTCATTTTCCAAAGTGCTGAAAAAACTAAAACCCTAGAATGGGGAAGTAGGAAGACCGTGCACCGAGGACAAGGTCTCGTTGACCGAGTGATTGTCGTCATTCAATGAGAGAGAGAAAGAGAGAGAGAGAGAGAGGGAGAGAGAGAACGGGTATTTGTATTAGCAATTTGATTCAGCGTAGACCGCGGGCGATAATACATGCAATCCCCGGTTCAGCAGTGGGAAACGGTACGGAATTTACACGGTAGGGGAGCCACAAAAAATGAGGGAAGAAGACAAAGCAAAGGTTTTGTCTCCTGTGGCGACTCTGATTAAACCGAGAACATGGTTGCTGCTTTACAGCTTTGACGTCAACATGTACTTGCTCCAGATGAAACTTATCGTCTCTATATATAGCCACTTGGAATTAAGCTTAAAGGCATCATTAATGAGGAGCAACCCCCATTGGGACGTAAGGGTTCCAATCATGAGGGCTTCTCATTGCTCTTTTGCTCGCTCTCTCTCTAATCTTCTCCTCCTCCTCCTCCTTTTAGCCATTGCTGCTCAAGTCCGAGCAAGACCTCTACTTGCAGGTAGCCCTTCCGACTTTGTCCATTTCACTACAACATTATCTTTCCACTCGCACTCGCCACAGTTCGAGTTTGATGTTTTTGGACGATGCTCTCATTTTAGTTGGAGTTTTTTTCATGTCTATTACATGAGTAGTTCATTCATGACAGTCTAGCTAATGATCTGGTCATTTCAATTGGTATTAGCATAAGATTTTTTGCTGCACGCAGTTTTTCACAAAAATAAATAAATTACCTTTCATATATGAATGACGAGAAAGAAGATTGAAAGCTGTCTCGGCTGCTAATAAACCGCTTTTAATTTCCAAGGATATCTTGTATTTCACTGGAAAAGCTGAAACTGGTAACTGAAGAATTATATTGCGTGTGAACTGCAGAGAGGTTGATGATGACAACTGAAGACTATGGAAGGTCATTGAGGCCACTGCCTCTGCGACATACGGCATCACCACCTCCATCTCCCCAACCAGACACCCCACCGACACCAGGCGGTGTTGAGGCGTCATCAAAATCACCACCTCCAGCTCCAAAAGTAGCACTACCGATCCACCCATTCTCATGCTTAAACTCTCCTCCTTCGGACGACGACTTGATCATATCAATGGTTACTGATTTTGACTTTGAGGCACCATCAAAGTCACCACCGCCACCTCCAAAAGTTTCACCTCCACCGAAGCAAGTGAAGGATGATCTTGAGGCGCCGTCAAGCCAAGCACCTCCATCTCCCCAACCAGACACCCCACCGCTACCACCGACAGACGATGTTGAGGCGCCGTCAAGCGAGGCGCCTCCACCTCCCCAACCAGACACCCCACCGGGACCATTGACAGACGATGTTGAGGCGCCGTCAAAATCACCACCTCCACCCCCAAAAGTAGCACCACCGATCCACCCATTCTCATGCTTAAACTCTCCTCCTTCGGACGACGACTTGATCATATCAATGGTTACTGATTTTGACTTTGAGGCACCATCAAAATCACCACCTCCACCTCCAAAATTTTCACCTCCATCAAAGCACGTGAAGGATGATCTTGAGGCGCCATCAAGACCACCACCTCCAGCTCCCACAGTAGCACCCCCACAGAAACCAACCCCACAGAAACCATCCAGGACCGAAGATTTTGAGGCGCCATCAAGATCACCACCTCCACCTCCAAAAGTAGCGCCCCCAAGGAAACCAGGGTTCAACGATTTTGAGGCGCCATCAAAATCACCACCTCCACCCCCAAAAGTATCACCCCCAACCCACAATATTAGCAATTCCGAGAGGACATACAAATCACCGCCGCCATCTCAGAATTCATCACCTTCGACCCACCAGTTAACCAAAGAATTTGGCGGACTTATTATGATCATATCTGAAAGATCCCCGCCCTCTGCTGAGTCTTATTATTCAGCTTATTAATTCCCTTCCCAGTCCTTAGTTAGGACCTGCCTTTAATTTTGGGCGTGTTGATTAGTTGATTCTGTAGCTGCTGAACTTTTTTTGCATCGAGTGTGGTGTGAGTATGAAGTGTTGTACGGTACACTATTGTAAAATAGCAGCTAGTCAGTGTACTTTGCAATCAGATGGAAGCTCAGCTGGATCAGTTCATATCTGTGTGAAGCTCCAAATTATAGTTAGTTGGGCACATATCTCAGAGTTGACTGAGATACCAAGAGTATTTATCCAGCTAAGCTGCGTGGCTCATGCCATTATTTTATATGTTTTCAGGTAACTAGGATTAATAAAAGAAAAACATGCTTCATGGATTAAGAATAAGTTCTCGCTTTCTCGGTTATACCAAGAATATCTGCATCATCTTGTAGATATTGACTTGCTCGCGGTTTGGACTTTTAAGTACCTGATTGGACTTGGAGTTGAGGAGCTCTCATTGAATATTGCCAATTAACTAAACTCGTATTTTGACACACAATCACGTGTTTGCATCTTGATCTCGATGTTCTACTTGGCGTATATACATACTGTTCATCCCATTAACGAATCTCCAACCAAATGTCTGTCTGTATCTTGTCCATGTAGAACCACTTTTTGAGCTATGGATCGAGCAAGACTTGAAAGGTTCATGCTATTTTCCCAATAAATTTCTCGAATTTCTCGAATGTGCGCGCGTGCGCCAACCGGGAGATATACTCCCGGACTGGGTCATTGCCTGTACCAGGACCAGTCGTTAGCTGGGGTAGGCATCGCGGGCTCACCAGCGGGTTGCTTTCTTCTGGGCAAACCATGAAGATTGGCGCGCAGAGCCCTTGGGGGAGATTTTTGACGGATCTCCCCAGAACCAGCCACTTGGGGACTCTCACCCCTGCCAGGTTCTCCCTGGAGTGACTAAGCCTTTTTAAGGACTTGCTCAGGTCCTTAATGTGGGGTCTTTCCTTGGCATTTTCTACAATGACGAGGATGTGGGCAGAACCTAAAAGAAAAAAAATATTAAGAAAAGAATATTAGTGGAATGCAAATATGTGATATTGATGAAAGATCGGCTTCCCCTTTCTTGTCTTTTTGCAAAAAGCTTCCTCTGTCTCTCTCGCCTTGGATCACTCCAGACAAAGAGCGCCGCTTCAAAGGCTTCTTTTTTTTTTTTTTTTTTATGCTTTTGGTTGCTCGCCATAAGCAAAAGCAATGAAAGTGAGCAAAGAAAGAGGAAACTTTATTCCACGGAAGGATTCAGAGTGATTGAACTTTCATCTTTTGGCCTGCGCTCGCCGACAAAGGAGGCGCAAAATATGAATAGGATGATTTTTTCTTTGCCGTCTTTGCATTTTTAGTAAGTTTTACCGTCAAAGAAGTATATTTAGATCTATAAATTATTTGTATTTTTCTATGTTTGCAGTAATTTGTCATAGTCAAAAGTAGTGCATCAGTCAAGAGTTAGATAGCAATTTTTCACGTGCAAAAGTAAGAAGTCTACAATACAGAATACGTTTTTCACTTAGGTAGTAACTTTATTAGTTTTGAAAGTAATTTCTCTGCGAGGTGAAAATTAACGGTAACTTTAGAACTTGAGTAAATGCTAATATATATAAACTCATTTCTTCATTGATACACTTAAAAGAATCACCCTATTCATAAGCAAAAAGAATGTCTCTTTTTATTGCACTACACTAGATTGAAGAGATAATAAAGAAAATCGGACATTTTGGAATAAAATATTTTTTCAGCAGTTCATATAAGCATATTTTAAATTCAATAACCTTTTTCTTAAAAAGGGAAAGTCTGATTTTTATATCATTTTTCTTTCTTTCAATTGGTTTATTATTCCTAAGTATAATTACAATAAGCTAGCATCGTTTTCATTAGTAAAAGTAATCTCATGTAATTACTGTCGCGATCAAATTTTTGGGTGAATCACCTAAAGTTTGGCTAATGGATTACTAAGCCTAAACTTAGCTTGAGCTCTCCCAAGCCTATACCAATTCGCGACTTATGTTCAAATTTTTTTAACATGCAAATTGATTTTATCTAGGAGTCGCCACTAATCAGTTTATGGTAGATCGATTAGACACCTAAGTAAAATAATGAGAGAATTATTTTACTCCTACAGACTTTGGGTACAGGAACTTGATTACACTAGATTTTTCTAATGCCCTTTCAGTATCATTCTTTTTATTTTCAAAAATGTTTTGTAAAGAGCTTGAATTGATTCTAAATCTATTTTCTTAACATGTGAGGTGATCATGCGGGTGTGTAAATCACCAATTTAACATCCAAGAAAAATAATGAATAAATTGCATTTCTTACCTTGTAACAACAAAAACATCTGCAGTGTTAGATCATAATTCACATTGACAGTCCTAAATATGATTTCTAATTAACATGCAATTTTTTTTTGTTTTCACTTATTTAATGACAATTATGTTTTATGCAATGCATGCTACTAATCTAACATGAAATGATATGACATGGCTAAACTATATGACATAAATAAAATGCAGTCTATCCTAAAGAATGAAATTGATTTATTCTAAGACGATTTTTTTGGTTTTTTCCCTGAAATTCGAAATTAGAAAAATGCAAAAATTATCTAGCTAGATTAAGATTCTATCTAGCTTATATTAAGAATTAAGTTAGGCCAAATCTTAATTTAAACCAGGATGTTATCTTAACTTGGTAATCTCTAACCTAAGATGCAATCTATCTAAAAAATTATCTAAACTTATAATAAATTTAAAACTATTCTCTATAATTAAATTTCGTGCAATTTTATCCTAACATGCAATGATGTGCAAAGAATACCCTAATTCTAGGTTTTTTTTTTTAGTTCGAAATTAAAATTGGTAAATAATTAAACATGTAATTTAACTTAATGAAATGAAAATCTAACATCCTAAATTTATGTTTTTGGTATTTTTTTATTTCAAAAATTCAGAATAAATAAAATACTTAGTCTAAATATGCAAATTACCCTAAAGCATGCGATATTCTAATATGAACCTAATCTAACTCAAACATTTTTTAGGATGTATAAAGCAATCAAGACGATACGAGCACCAAGCCATTCAGAATCATCAAAGATACCATATATCGTTCAGATCAATGAATAATATCTAAATCAAACTTAATTTTCTTGCTAATAAAATCAATAAATTGATTTTAAGCCTTAAATATCAAAATATCAATTTTATTCTCACTTGATTAATTATTTCATCTAAAACCTTATAGATGGAATAAAAAATCAGAGCGCGGTTGCGAATTATGCAAATAACCTTGACTGGGAGATAGGTCCATCACTTGTAAATATGCACGTTATATACCAATAGACGTATATCAGTTAGGCGCGAATTTTTTACCTAAATTTGAAGATAATTTCCAAATCCAGGCCTAATGCGATCAGGGTCGCGGCGACTCGTACTCGAAACTCCAGCGATGAGAACGACAAGAGGGCTCGCTGCCGGTGTTGTGGTCTTGCTGCAAGTGGTGTGGCTACTGGGACAGAGGGTGGGCCAGCAGCAGGCAGGGGAAGCCGAAGTCGCAGACGGACGGGCTGAGGTGCGGTGGCCGGCTCGAGATGCTGGTGTCGAGCACAGACAGTGGCAACAGCAGCGGCGTCGCGGCTGGGGGGTCGGAAAACTCGGCGACCGGCAGAGGCGGTGGTGAGCTGCTTTGGCGATTGGCAGCGGCGGCGAGCAGTGGCCGTCGCGGGTAGCTGCAGGGGCACGGAGGCGTTGGCGAAAGGAGAGCAGCAGTGGCGGACGCGTCGGGGTCGTCGGGACTGCAGCAGGCGTCGGGAGTTGGCGGGGCGACGGCGACCGGCGAGGGAGTTCGGAAGGCGAAGCAGAGGTGGCGCGGCGAGCGTCGGCGGGCTACGAGCGGAGCGGCGAGAAGCGCTGCAGGGGTCGTCGAGGGAGGTCGGGTGAGCTGCGAGCGAGGCGGACGGCGGACACAGCGACAAGCGAGCGGGAGTCGGCGACGGGGCTGCACGTCGCGTTCGAGACCGGCGGAGCGGCGGTGGCCGGCGGCTCGGCTGCCGGCGCTGGACCTGCGAAGGGCAAAAGCGCGGGGGAGAAGAAGAGGACTTTTCTGCTTTTATTTATTTATTTATTTATTTATTCTCTCACAACTGTCTCTCACGTCACTTCTCTCTCTCTCTGTTTGCCCTTTTTGACTTTTTCCCTTCCCAAAAGAATTTTTTCTATTGAATTTTGAGCTCCAAGAAACCCAAAAGAAGCCCCCATTGCCGTACGCGCATAATTCTTTTTATAGGGGAGGAATTTAATCTTCGCAGTATATTTTACTTCCCTTTTTTTAATACGCATGGAAATTGATTTTGCTCGTGCATAATTCCCCTCAATATATCATTAAAATATATGCACTTTGCGTAATATTTCCTTTTATATTTTTTCAAATATTTCATCAGAAACCTTTCTTTTTACTAAAAAAAATGTCCCTTAATATATATTATTTGAATATGTGAAAAATCTCACCTGAATATATGAAAAATCTCACGTCGTATCAACACTCACCGTCGATCCAATAAAATAAATAAAATAGAATAATGTAAAATAAAATAAATGTTTCTAAACTATATGTTATTCAATTATTATTTTTGAGGTAAAAATTAACCCATTTTTTATGTAAAAATTTAGGTGTCAACAATTATAAATATGTGCTCTCTCATCTTCACTTAAATTAGTAAAAAATTAATGTCATGTACGTCAATGACTTTTTCTAATGTAAAGTCGAG
This sequence comes from Eucalyptus cladocalyx, assembly GCA_017140615.1. Classification (NCBI taxonomy): domain Eukaryota; kingdom Viridiplantae; phylum Streptophyta; class Magnoliopsida; order Myrtales; family Myrtaceae; genus Eucalyptus; species Eucalyptus cladocalyx. Next base: position 36,531,553 of record CM029525.1, read on the forward strand.
TTTATAGTGTCTCAATGAAAAAAGGGGCGAGGAAGATTAGTGAGGCACGCATTGCTATTGCCCCGTGTTAGAACTTCTTAATTGTGCAATTATAAACTATGGGACTATTTTTGTTCACAATGTCAAAAATGAATTTTTTTGATTGTTGGAATTGATGCAAGCCATAACTAAAAGAAGTGAGAGACCAGGATGCAACCACGCAGTACGACAATTGTTTATACTTATATAGATATCGAACTATCGACTCCACTAATTTCAAAATATGCACGCAATCTGCTCCTTTTTACATATGTTGATAATTCTACTCAAAGGTTAATTGATGGGCATGGCCCCTAACATTACTATGAGCAAGAGACTCTACAAGATTAGCCGTTTCCAAAATTAAGTGCATGACCACTTATATATGGAACTAAATTATCTATAGTCCAAAATTGGTTGAGATTGTATACATCCATCATATATTATAAATATGAAAAAATTATAATAAACATATAGGTTGACGATCGTGGCTCTTGTGGCCATTATGAGCAAAAGATATGTGGTTCAAGTATGAGATCTAAGATGTATAAATCGGATATATGACTGAATATATAACTATTTATGCTCGCTAACTTATAATCTATGATTGACTAATAGATCTACTGCTTCAGAAATACATAAATACTAAAATTAGCGTACATAAATTTATTTTAGCCCCGGGCTATCACTAATTTCTCATACGATGAAGTAAAGATCCCAAATAGAAAACTAGCTAGTACACGTGATTTGCATGGGCACGTGGGAAAACCCGAGGCCATGCCTGGTCCCTCCTACTCTGGAGACTTGAAATGGACCCGACACGACCGCATCGGCAATCGTCGTCCTCTCTCTCTCGGGTTTTGGTGAGAGCAGCTGGAACTCCAAGAAAGCCGATGCGGAAGCAATCTGCTGCCACCATAAGAATCCGTTCTCTAGTCGCTTTTGTATGATCTCTTTCGTGAAGCACGAGGGGTGGAATTCGGATTTCGTTGCTCTGTTCTCTTCAGATGGAGCAAGCGTCTAAGGACAGCACGAACGGGACTCTGCAGGGCTTCTCGCGAGTGACCGATGCTCCAGTTCTTTGGAAATCTCGAAAGAGATCAGGTCTCGACTGCCCGAACAACCCAAATTTACTTGACTCTGTTTCTTCTCTGTTTCTGAATATGGGTTTAAGTTGAAGAAAACTGATGATTGATTGATGCATGCTTGGTGGGGGATTTCATTTAGGGACTAACTGTAGCAGAACCCATCTGGGTTTTCGAATGGGGCTGTGCATGATCGCGGAAGATAGGGTCTTGTGGAGGACTCTATTATAGTTTTACTTGTTTTCCTGCTTGCTGATACCTGAATTATGCTAAGACCGTTTGAACAGTGCATTGTCTTGCACCTTCATTTGCTTCCTCAAAGGAGGGTAATGATCTTACTCGGTGTATAGAAGTCCATCCGCCCTGAAAATGGAAGACAAAAAGAACGTCTTTTGCTGAATTTTTTTTCTAGTTCACCTCTTATTCTGACTCTGTCTGTCATGCTGCGCAACTTACGTTTCATTCTTGCATTTTCTCTGATTCGATCTGCTGTATAATAGCGGACACCATTGAGTCACTGACGGCCCTTTGATTTGAGTCATCCCAACGACTCGAGTGATATTTCACATATGATGCAATTCCCCTTTGAATTAGTGCCTCAACAAATTTCTGTCATGTCAATAGATTATGAGTGTTCTGCAGTTGCAGCTGTCCTGCTATCTCGTTCCTTTCGTCTGATGGAAACGTCAATGGATATGCTAGGAATTGAATATTCAATAACTTATTGGTGCTCCTCCAATTTCTTAGCGATGATTTCATGGTGATGTTACTCTGAGTTCTTTTATCAAATATAGGCTATGGCTCAGGATGAGATTGATAAGTTGCAAAATTGGTTAACTACTCATCACTTGCACTTAATATTGTTCTCCTTTTATGTGATTCCTCAATCTAATAATCGGGAAAAGTTTGCCCATTTTTAAACTAAAACTCTGGTGTTCCTAATGAAATACGGATCCCACCCATTTTATTTGTTTGCAAGTCTCAGTGAACCCTGACCTATCGTGTCATTACATCTCAAGCTGCACGATCTTCCATTGTAAGCTTCAATATCTCCCTGAGATTCTTTGAAATCTAAAGAAAGTAAAGTCCTTTTCTTTTCAGACATCTGAAAGTGAAAGGAAGACATTATTCATCCACGTTTGCATGTTCTGAGTCGGAATTTTTTATTTTTTAGGTACGGAATAAATGTTTTGCCCAAGCATCATATCTGTTATTATTCCTCTTATGAAATTTCTGCTTCCTTTTGCCACACACAGAAGAACATATGGTGTTGATGCTTGGTACCACGAAGTATACCTGTAACAAATATTATGGGCACTCTATATGTTTCTTGATCCTAGTTAGAATTGATTCTCAATTACTTGGGATTATGGATGCTATAATTTGATATCCACAGCAGATGCCTGGAATTTAGACAAGACCATGGCAGACACTGCTGATGATACACCTACTAAACAAGAAGAGAGGAGGATGGAGGAGAAAACCCAGGATTCGACACCACTCTCTGTTCTTTCTGGGAAGCGCAAGGCTCTGTTTGAGCCATTAGAACCGATAAATGATATCAACAATAGAAGACCATCTGCTGAATCCCTGCTCCCACCACCAGATTTCGACACTGCAAGCTATCCACGCGGCTGGCTAGTTGGAAAGAAGCGCAAACTAGTTAATGTGGATGTTGTCGAAAGCATGAGAAGAATTGCCATTCAAGAGATGAACAGAAAGGTGCAACTCCTATTTATCTCTTAAGTCATCCTCAGTCTCGCTTGTTCATTATATTAGAAAGTCTGAAACAGAGAACTAAGGATCATGTGCTTTGCAATTTCTGTGTGCAGGACCGGGAAATTGTTGGTCTAAATGAGCAGCTGGAAGAGGACTCTCGGGTACTGGAACACCTTCAGCTACAGCTCCTGGAGGAAAAGAGGAAACGTGTGGAAGTAGAGAGGGAAAATGCAATGCTGCAGGATCAAATATCAATGTTGATGAATATGATACAGGAGAATGACCCGATAGATGAAGAAAGGCAAGGCGAGCCATAATCAATGAGTCTTTGTTGATAAATAGTTTTCTCAGTTCTGCGTAAATCTTGTTTAGTATTCATCTTACATAGGTAAAATCGGCTATTCAAATGTTAGTAGTATCATCAGTGGATCCTCGTGCATATCATATCTCTAGTGAGCTTGAATACGCTCAACTCTGGTGGTAGTCCAAACCTACATCTATCGAGCTGTTGATTTGTGTATTCTGTACCTGGTTTCATTGGATCCCATGTAAATATTCAAAGCACAAGTTGTTAGTTTCCTATGGATTATCGTACTTCTATCAAACAAGAAGCAAGATAGATCAAATTGCATTTTCTTCCACTTCAGGACTTACATCGAGATTAGAAAGTCAAGGAGAGAAGACCTTTCATTGTTTGGTTTCTGAGACTGCCTGTGATATGAATTACTCCTTGACTTCATCTTGTGCTACTCGGGACTGGTGATTCTTGTTTTGAGACCCTATGTTCTACGCAAAGAGAGAATGTATGGTTCCACAATGGTACCAGGATCTTGGTTTGAGATTCCATCCCTTGTGCACATTCCAGCCATTTGGCATCATAAAATATGCATGTATTGGTGAATGGGAATATAAATAGCTTTATCAACGTGAAGTTAATTTATAAGAGTCCCCTTTTGGATAGCCATGACAGTTACTAGTGGGTTTCAGGGTTGTAGGTTTCAGTTTTGCGGACGGGGGTTGCATGCTCGGCTGAATTGCCGACAGAACGCATGGACTTGCGAATGTTTCAGTCGAGGTAGCTATGTGTGATTAGAAGTAAATTTCTGTGAAATTTGGGAACCAAATGCGGAAGGTATTCACGACTAGACATGGCTAATGCCCTACAGATGGAACGTGTGTATTGCTTTCGTGTTGCTCGAAAAGGTGAAAAGAAAAGGGACTTTTCCTCGCCCTGCGAGTGGTAAAATGAGCCAGCTTTTGCCATTGCAAATACTAAGACTCAGGATAAGTTAAGTTTCTATTGGATGACATAAACCTGCTCATTCCTATTATTGTTTGCGTTAAATGCATTTTTACCTTCTTTTTTTAGCTTAAGATACAAGATATATCACTTTTTCTGTCTTTTTTCCTTTTTCTTGAATCTCAGCCTCCGCTCTCCGAAGCACTTGGGCTTTCAGATAAGAACGGGGCTACTTTCGGTCTCTTTTGAGCCCCTTTAACTTTGACAGGAGATGGATGGTTTCTCATCTCTCTCTCCCTCTCTCTTTTTATCTGAATAATAAAAATGAAATTATAGTGTGAAAATAGTTACATGAAAAAGTTCCGAAAGATATTTTTGTAACTTTTTACATGATGGGTCAATCAATTCTCCACAATTTGGACATTCCTAATCCCATGGATTGCACTCAGGCTCTGATAATGCTCGAAACTGAACTTTGATTCCTCAAAGAATCCTCAAAGGCCTGCACAGAAACTTCCTGAGGATTTCTTTGGGAAGACCCTTCGGTGCTTTAAGTCCCCAAGAAGAAGAGAGCAAATTCTATAATTAGTTTAGGAGATCATCTGAGACTCTGAGGGCTTACCTGCGCTCTTCTATGCTATAAGTACGTTTGACTGATTCTATTACGGGATTGGGTATCACTTTGTTGTGTAGCAAGACCGAACATCATTTCATAATGAGATCAAATTTCTTGCTGGCAAGCAGGTTGCCCATATTCTACATCTTAATTAGAAAGATAGCTTTCAAAACAGATGTACAAGAAGTTGAATTATGAATCTATGCTGATATCTAATGGGCAGGGGCTTACTTTATGGAAATTTCCAATCCAAAAGCAAAGCATTGAATGAAAACAAAAAATGAGTGGCCAATATGCTCCTAGACCTGTATAGAGTTTTCCCCATCCCTTATGCTTTCCACTCATCATATGCCTATGCTTATGCCCAAGGACTTTTTTACATGCTATCACGAAAGAAAGTATTGAGATTGAGTCAAATACAACCAATAAAATCACAGATTCAATAACCAAGGAAGCTCTCAAGGCAAGACAACCTAACCAACTTCTTTCGCACAGCTTTCACAATCCGAGCGATTGCTCAGTGAGGCCCATCATCTAAAGTAGAACTTTCGCACTAATTCGGATGTGTAGTTGACGAGGCCTCTATCTACGCAAGAAAATAAGGAGTTTCCCATCTTTCATGGGTACCGCGAGAGGCTTGAAATCATTCAATCAAATGACAATTCATCTCCTGTATCTTTTCATAAATAAGGGCAAATAAGTTTTATGGAAAAATGGTGGTTCAACTCAATGTTGTATAAAGGGAAAACAGAGTGAGGTTTGGGTTAAGAAAATCAACTGATAGGTTTGGTGTTCCTATTGAAAAACCAGTGTAAGTGAATATATGCTTATAAACGATATTGATAAAAAGATAATTTTCTTGCTTTATCACTTCAACATCTTTTTTTTTTTAAATTTTATAGGAAGTCTTCCTTTTGGTTACATCAGACACCCCCATCTCCGGGCTAAATGTATAATTAAATTTCGAATTTTATTACGATATGAAAGTACTTCTTAACTCTAATTTAACCATGTTAAACATGTACCGCCTTTAAAATTCGGGAGAGTTTTGGCTTCGTTAGAAGAGCCACATCTCCTGTCCTATTCGACGAAGCAACACCTCATTTGGTTTAAGGCTGTCTTGCACTTGTTGTTTAGTGGTGGTGGTACCGGTGGTGCCACTCCACCCATCGAAACCCCAATCCATCATAGCACTCCCAAACACAACCAAAAATAAAATAAAAATCAATGGCAAACTTATTCGCCAACTTTATCACTGAAACTGCAACCCTAGAAACTGTGCTTAGTTTATCCTCCACATCAAGATATGGCCCATTACAAGATTACACATGCAGTACCTCCAAAAGTTCTGTGTAGTCATCATAGAAGAAAAGAAAACATAACCGCATGATGTTCTCTCGTGAAATTGTTCTGTCGTGGGGGTCAATCAAGACTTGGTAACGAAATCTGCACTGCTCACTTTCTCCCTCTAACTGGATTCCACTCCCAGCGACAAGAGTGACGACCACCTGAGGAACAATGGCATTTGCTTCAAGTAGAACCGTCCAGAAATATAGAATCGAGACTTTGGAGTTTGATTTCACAGCCCATCATACATAGGATTGCTCGCAACTTTTGAAATGGGACGTTGTTAGAGTGACGATGTGATGTTCCCGATATAGTGGTTGTGTCTCGACGTGATTTACAATGATTTCATGTGTTAAGCTCATCACAATTATATTCACGTGCAGAGAAGTACTGTGAAGAGCACGCGGTTGAAACGAACATCTCACATCTCCTATGAATAAAATGCAAACTAGATTTCCTTGTTTCCCACTCTCATAAGAAATCTGCTTGCTGTGATACAGATAACGTTTCATGAACTACCTGTCTAGAATTTGTAAGGGTAGAAACATCATTGGCGAGGGACCCTGTAAAGATCATTACAGATGACTTCCTCCATGACGGTTGAGGAGAGGAATCATTGTCGGGCATCACTACAAAGAGGAAATGAGAAAAAGCCAGCACGGGGTAAAATTTCTCTCTTGATGGAGAATGAAAAGACCAATTCTTAAGTTCCAATCAGGGTAAATCACTAGGAGATCGATCTCTTTTATCAAAATGAAGGTACTATTATCTTCCTGACCAATGAAGAGACAAATTTGACACAGGACAAGAAACTCATCGCATGGGAAAGAGAAAAGGATGAGCTCACATTCCTTATCTTATCTTTAATAGTAAACCAGATTCTAATGTCAGATTTGAATGTGTTGATTGGATTCTTGCGATGAAATACAAATATTAAACTCAAGCGGACAGTGCATTTGTGGACTAATTAATTGTTAATATTCTCCTCATGCCTGTCAAGGGAATATAAGGACCAACATGGTCTAGGGCTACACGCGAGTCAAGTTGAAGCAAGGGACAAGCTCAAATGCCCTCGCAGGGTGGAAGTTGTGACAGTTGATTCCGTGAAGAGATATAGAGAGAGAGAGAGAGAGAGAGTCCTTATCTTTTGAAAGCTCAGCAAGCACAATGAAAATCTACTTGAAATCACAAGCGCTCAATCCCACTTGACAAAACAAAGAAAAACACAAAAAGCACCATACGAGTTTTTTTTTTCTTCTTCTTCTTTGGATCAATGGTGGAGGACGCAGAAATTAGATTGAGAGGAGGCAGGAAAATTAGGAGGCAAATTGAGAACTTTTCCGTGACATTTATCTAGAAAAATATGTAAATTCACAAGGAAAATTTTAGTGCACATCTATGAGTCAAGGAGCGACGATCTCTATGAGCCACGTGTCCATCATTGCTGAGGCTAGAAAATAATATTTCTAAAGGAGATGTAACATTTGAAAGAGAAAATTAGTCACGAGCAACAAAATGTGGGTTATACCATGCATATGTAAACTCAAATGCCATTATTAATGGTTGTCGCAAGTGTTTTTTTATACTAAAATATCTTTCTTTTTTTCTTGCAAAGAATGTGCACGTGAAACCCCAATAATTTCTCATGCACCCGTGGGTCCTCAAGCCAGCCCTTCTTCTTTTGTTCTCGTCCCAAACTCCAACTCCCAAGAATCTCCCCCCCCTCTTTCTCTCACAAACACTCACGCACACACGCAGAGGGAAGTGCTGTTTCTTCTTTTGCTTTTGAATGCATATCTGCACCTTGGGAACTCTTGCACTGTTCTGAACAATGGCACAACGAGCACAACTACCTCAGCTAGAACTGTCTGTGCTTCTTCTCGTGCTCCTTCTTGGCACTGCTCATGAGGTTCACAGTCTTGAAGTCAAGAAAGCTCTCAGCTTGAGAAACTTCCTCTGGGATCAGATGACCAGCACTCCCAACTGCTTCTCTCAGAAATCAAGTGAGTTTAAATCTGAAAAAGAAGGCTATAACAAGAATTGAACATGATGAAATGGTATTCTGTGTTCGTGGACATGGCTTTTCTTTTTCTTATTTTATTCTTCCACTTCGGGATTTGCAACTTAGAACCGCTTCTTTTTGTTAGAATGTGAGCTTTCTTCATCATTGCTTGCTTTTATGGTGACATGTAACCACGCTGCTCTCTCTCTCTCTCTCTCTCTCTCTCTGTGCGAGCGCGCGTGAAAAGTAGGAACCAGCTGTATTTGATAAAGCAAAATTTGGTTTTTGCTTTGCTTTACCATTTATTTAGCAAAGCACCGGCTGTTATCTGCTTTCTCCACTTACATTTATTGTTTTGCATTCACAAAACATCAGAACGACATGCTTTTTCCATAAATTCACTTGTCTGCCTCATGTTTGGTAAAACAATGTCAATGGTTTAAGAAATTGAAGAACTATGTGTAGTTCCACCTTATGCTACTATATCCCACATCATGCAACTCATTACTCCTCGCAATCAAGAAGCCTTCTCAGAAACTCTTGTTTGTTTGAAACTGTAGTACACAAGAATGGTGCAACCATATTGGAAATAGTACACCAGGATCACTGCTCAGGGAAGACCGTGAGCTGGAACCAGAAGCTGCAGAAGCGCTTAATCTTGGATGATGCCCGGGTCCGAACGCTCCAACACCGTATCAAAAACACAAACTCCAGCAACATTAAAGATGTTGCAAAAACTCAACTTCCATTAATTTCTGGCGTGCATCTTCAGACTTTAAATTACATAGTCACTATGGAACTAGGCGGTAGAAAGATGAGTGTGATTTTAGACACAGGGAGTGATCTCACATGGGTCCAGTGCCAACCTTGCAGAGTATGCCATAACCAACAAGACCCTCTATTCAATCCTTCAGCTTCTCCTTCCTACAAATCAATTCTCTGCAATTCATCAACTTGTCAGTCCCTAGAATATGCCACTGGGAACTTAGGAGTGTGTGGTCCGACAACCCCGATATGTAACTATTATGTTAGCTATGGCGATGGTTCCTACACTCGTGGTGACCTTGGCGTAGAACATCTAAACCTTGGAGCGACTCCTGTGGACAATTTCGTATTTGGGTGTGGGAGAAATAACAAAGGTCCTTTACGGAGGTGCTTCTGGTCTCATGGGTCTGGGGAGAAGCTCTCTTTCGATGGTCTCTCAAACTTCAAACCTCTTTGGTGGTGTTTTCTCATATTGTTTGCCATCTGCAGAAGTTGCAGCGTCAGGGTCTTTAGCTTTTGGTGGCGACTTTTCAGTCTACAAGAACTCCACTCCCATTTCTTACACTGGAATGATCCCAAACCTGCAGCTGCCTACCTTCTACTTCCTTAATCTTACTGGTATTAGTGTTGGTGGAGCAGCGATACAGTCTGAGAGTTTTGGTAAAGCTGGAATTCTGATCGATTCTGGTACAGTGATTTCAAGACTTCCACCCTCAATGTACAGGGCTCTGAAGGAAGAATTCCTGAAGAAATTTACTGGGTATCCTCCAGCACCGGGCTTCTCAATCTTGGATACGTGCTTTAATCTGAGTGCATATCAAGAAGTGGAGATCCCTACAATAGATATGCACTTTGATGGTGATGCTGAGTTGAAAGTTCATGTGGATGGGATATTTTATTTTGCAAAGACTGATGCATCTCAGGTGTGCCTGGCCCTTGCAAGCCTCACATACGAAGACGAGATTGGCATCATTGGTAATTATCAGCAGAAGAACCAAAGGGTTGTATATGACACCGTGGGATCTAAATTGGGATTTGCAGGGGAAACTTGTAGCTTCGTGTGAAAGGACCTCGAAAAATAAGTACGAGGTTGTGAATATATTCAAGAGGAAAAGCCAAGAAGCTTGTTGGCCGAAAAAGAACAGCAAGTGGTTTTTTCTTATTCCACAGTAAACTAAAGTGGTATTGATTACCTACTGAGAAAGTATAAGAAACTCGAGTGGAGTGTGGTTTCTGTGTGATGCCTTTGACATGCAATATTACTTTCCAAAGCAGAGTGCAAGTTACATAAAATGGCGGAACCATTCTTCTTTTGCATATGAGGCTGCTTTATAGAGGAACTTCGAAAGATAGTTAAAGCTAAAAAGAATAAAGGCATAATCTGTGATCATGAAAATAAAAAGGTTCCGACAGCTATAGTATAGCAAACAATAAAATTTCTGATAGAGGTTTACATTTTGTGAGGTACTAAGGAAAAATAAATTGCTGTTGTTTGTAGGATCACCAATCATTATGCAGGATATGGAAATTTTCATATTGCTAAGAATTATATATGCAAAAGGATGAAAGGGGAAAAAATCTCTTTTGGAATGCTTCTGCGTCAAGAGTATGCTAACCTGCTAAGAGCTTCTTGAAAAAATTGCAATCGCTTGAAGAAGCAACTGTCCAATACTGAGAAACAAGCACTAGGACATCCTCTTTTCACGTATTATGCAGAAAATGGCCCTGTCGTTACTGAATTTCTTTCGATGATGAGACAAGTAAATTGACAAAGAACTTCTGCATTTCTTTCCTACTCCCAGAAGACACTGTTGAAACTAACACTAGTTGTAGGAAAAGATTTCGATCCCAACTCAACAGGAGTTGTGTTCCAAGTATTGTCAGCTCATTTCAACACATTGCACATTACAAAATGAACCAGGGAAGCCATTTTATGATTCTTTGTTCCCAAAGCTCCTCCTAGAAATTGCACATTACAATATTGACCTAAAAAGGTGTTTCGATGACTTCACTTTCAAGCCAATTGTGCCCACTGAAATTCTTCGATGTTCTCCCAGAAATGGATGGTCGAGTCTTGATCACTTCTGTGAAGTAAACAAGTGAAATGGACTTACTTCATCTCAATGTTACTAGAGCCAGGTCTCTTTGTGACGCTAAAGTCAATCATTTCACCTCTCAACAATTCCACATCACCCCATCTTCGTGCTTCAGAGTAAATGTTTGATAGAAGCACATAATCACCATCCTGAGTAGGTTCCAAATCTGTAAGCTCTTGGAAGGATAACTCAGCCAACTCAACATTGCCATGTACCCTACAGGCACCAAGTAACGTTCTCCACAAGACAGAGTTTGCTTGGAAGGGCATACTCTTGATCATCTCATAAGCTTCACTTAACAACCCCCATCTGCTTAGTAGATCAACCATGCACCCATAGTGTTTCATGTCAGGCTCTATCTTGTACTCCTTCCTCATGCGACCAAAGAACTCACGGCCCTTGTCCACTAAGCCCATATGGCTACAAGCGATGAGGACTCCAATAAAGGTGACCCGATTTGGTCTAACTCCAGCAATCCTCCTCTCCATCTCTGCAAACAATTCCAAAGCTTTGTCAGAATAACCATGGACAGCCAACCCCACAATCATTGCATTCCAGCAACTAACAGGTTTCATATTCACTCGACTGAATACTTCCCAAGCATGACTCAAGTTTCCGCATTTAGAGTACATGTCAACAAGTGCAATACCTAAGTAACCTTCAATTTTATATCCCTTGGCTTCTAAGGACTCATGGATCAACCCGCCAACATTCAGAGCACCCGTCTCCGCACAAGCACCCAGAACAGAAATAAGCGTTATCTCTGTTGCTTCAATATTGGCATTTAACATTTCATGAAACAGACTTAATGCGCCATCATAATCTTTAACTTGAATGTAACCAGAAATCATCGAGTTCCAGGAAACGGCGTCTCTCTCGGGCATCTCCAGGAACACCTTCTTCGCCGCTGCAAGATCGCCCATCCTGACGTATCGTCCCATCAAGGTATTCCAAGAAACCACATTCTTTGCAGGCATCGACTCGAGAAGGCGATCTGCAGATGCGAAATCACCCGACCGATCATAGGCCGATATAATTATGTTCCACGAAGCTACAGTCCTCAGCGTCATTTCATCAAAAAGGCGGCGGGCGTGACTCACCGACCCACACTGAGAATACACATGGAGCAGAGAATTCTGAACATACTGATCCTGATCGAACCCTACCTTCCAGACTCTGCAATGAATCTCAGCTCCCTTGGAAGCGACATCAATGCGTTCAACATCCCTCGCATCATCTTTAGTGCACCAGAGTATTTTGCCACAGGCCTTGAGCACGAAATTGTAGGTGAAGTGATCACATTCAACGCGCGCGCCATGCATGTGGTTGTAAATGAGTACAGCTTTGATGGGAAACGCGCTCTTTGAGTAAGCTCGAATCATGGTGTTACAAACAAAGGGGTTGTCCATGCTGGTTTCTTGAAAGATCGCTTGGGCGTGCGAGAGGCTACCTGCGGGAGAGAGACAAGCGAAGGATATGAGCTTGGGAACGATGCCGGAGTGGTCCCAGAGGGCTGCTTTGAGGATGGAAGCTTGGGCTTGTTCTGCTTCCTTCAAAGATCGAAGCTTTGAGACCATCTGCGTCAGCCTGCTCCTCACCATCGCCCATCGACGTAGCTACAACTCTGTAGCGATATTGCATTGCTCTCGCAGACGCGAGTCGAAAGAAAGGTTCGACCTTTCGAGTTCCGGACCAACCGTCGTACGTTGGACCTCCCAGGAACGACGATTTCGCTACTTGGTTGTATCATTTGATATTATAGAATCATCTCAGTTTCACCTTTTTTTGCTTCTGCTTGAAAGAATTATCGAATGATTTCATTGTGCTAAAATAGATGATGATTTAGTACAAAATACCTTGTACTTTAATTAATGAGTAACTGCAATTTATTTATTTATTTATTATTTTTTTCGATCAGTTAAATAGTAACTGTAAGTTAAGGCAATGCTAAATTGATCATTTTCACCCGAATGCTTTGGCCTTTATGGTAGTGATCACAGCGGCACATCATATCCATAAGCCTCTCTTTTCTCCTCTTGAGAGGTCCACTCCTAAGGATTTTGCATTCTTTATAGCATCTAACTCCAAAATAGCATCGGAATTTGCAGGCTCATTGGATCAGCAAACGCGTAGAAAAAGCGTAGTAAACAACGGAAAAGGAAAAAAAAGTGAAGGAAATGTCTTCGATTTGGGATGACGAGATGCATGCGTTTTGCATCTAAAACGGCCCATAATTGTTGTCTCGAAATGTTTGCCTCTACAAAAAATGGTGCCATACTACTTCTGCATGAAGTAGTGGGATAGCGCCCAAAAGATGAAGATACAACTTCTGACATCTGTATTCAGAGATTGAATTACATATTCAGGAGGGCAAAAACAGTGTCATCACACTGTGCAGCATAGCTTTGTATTTATGGAGGCCAAACAAATGCAGAATGCCTGATAACCTGTCAAAGGGTACCTGCATGACATGAAATAAATTACTAAAATTTTCATTTCTTGGTCGCACAACATGGTTTAAGCCAAAGTACATCAAATTGCAGTTTATACCTGTAGTCCATGACATATTTAGATTTTCCCACCCGTCCGAGCTGCAGGATTGTCTGCTTACCATTCTCCTGAAGAAAATGTGTTAATATCAGCCATCATAATCACCTGTTTGGGACCATCTCATTGCATATTCTCTTTGCATGTGTATAATAATCCACGAGCAAGGGTGAGGTGTATTCATTGTTGGATGTAAGGCATGACACCTATTATTGTTCCTTGCTCACTTTCGAATTTATATGAATTAAACTTTCGGATTTCTCTGACCCAAAAAAAAAAATAATAATAATATCACGGAGTTGAGTGTACCTCCAACTTAAGCTGGAAATTCTTGACTGATCGCTGTATTTTAAGTCCAGCTCTTCCCCTGTCTCTGAAATCTAACTCGTATTGCTGAGAAATCTGAGATTTCAAAAAGCAACACAAGAAACTTAGCTACCTAACTCAAGGAAGAGAATAAAACTTTGATCCGAGCAGATCGCTGCGAAAGAACATTTCCCCTACACATGCAACCCTCTTTCTTGATTAAAAAACAGAGCATTTGTTATGTTACCTTATTGTAGTGTGGAATCCTAGAGACTAGCTGATGCACTCTATCTCTTCTTTCCTCCCAGTCCTTCGGGAGTCCACTGATGTGTGGAACCTGACAGCAGAAAAAAGATCAACATTCTTTTTCATCGGAGACCTAGGAAAATAGAAACAAGTGACAAGGTTGTTTGTCAAAAGAATTCCATGAAGCTCACTTGAGTTGTGTTCTTCAGCTGCATTGATTGATGCTTCGGTATGTACACTCTCATGATCCTGTGGCTTCCCGTCCAAGTGGCTATGGTAGGTACAAATCTGCATAACCAAAGGTAAACCGACTCTCATAATTTTCAGTTTTGCATTTTGAGTGTGACTTTGTGCGCACATGTTACAGAGAGAGAGAGAGAGAGAGAGAGAGAGAGAGATTGCTCACGTTACAACTGCTAAAAGAGCTTTAGTTCCTCTAGCTGCAGAGTCCAAAGAGACCCCCTGAAAAAACGACCGAATTAATCTGAGTCGTCCGATTAATTCCAAACATAGATGGTACTTTCAATCTATGTGGGAGTCCACTGAGCTTTAATTATCTGTGTTACGTTGGCTAAAGTTTCAAGAAGGTGAACCTGATCCCATATATGGTACTTTGAACCCATGACATTGGCTGTTACAGCACCGATGTAACTATCATCACCACTGGATAATAATCCTTTTACAGACTGAGCTATGGTGAAGATGGATTTTCCATTGCGTCGCTTGCAGAAGGCAACAGCTAGTTTTCGATCTTGTCGTCCCTTACCTTCCTGCAAGTATCAGATGCTCAGCAAATCATTCTGACTCTAAGAACTGTTTTGTCTTTCGTACCTAAAGATTCTGAAGCGTACATATATGCCTATCCACTAATAGATAGCAAGAGAAGTCGATAGTGAAAATCTACAATAAAGCAAATGGTGGACATGCACCATCACCTAGACAATCATATGATCCATTGCAAGAGAAGCTATGAATATTCAGAGTTCTTTTACTTAGCCAAAGCTGCATTTGCATTAGATCTTCAGATTCTATCAAGAAGGATTGGCATCTGTCCAATTGACAAGTTATAACCAATTGATACTGCGACCTTTTAAATCATTGTTCAGATAATTTCTTCCGTTGGTAGTCAAAGCAATATTCAAAATGCAACTAAGAAATTATAAACCAATGAACATCCAAGACGTGATGAAAGGATGCTCAGTGCAGCAAAATCTGAGCTACGAAACAAAAACAAGCGTACAGTACCACATTCAGAAACCCATGGTAATGCAGATGCATGCCAATCTGGCAGTGTCATTATGAGAAAAGCAAAAAATTTACCTATATCATAAGGATAAATTGATTATCCTGAAAAAGAAAATAAGGATCCACTATGTGATGGATTAATTGTGCCCTATCTGCGGTTGTGAACAGGGCAAAACTATGTAGGAAATTTTTGGAAGCGTCTGAAAAATACCCAGGTACGAAATCGTCAACCATCAGAAAAGTACAGCTTATCATGCGGCATCTAGGAACATTGAACCCAAGTAAACGAGAAATTCTACGGGTCCAACTTCGTTGAAGCTATCTTAAACTTCTCATAGGTTGTGTACACTGTGGTCTTAACAGTATTTCATCGATCCCAACATGATTTTCAGTTCGATTTAACCGTGCCTTTACTTCCACAAATTAAGCTTCATCCAACAAACTGACAATAAAAAGCAAAATAAAGAAAGGAAAACAAAATCTTAAGTTTAAAATGTCAATAAAACAGGGATATGAAACAGAATGAAGGACATCCAGAAAAATAACTTACGTTGGTGTATAGAGAATACAGGGTGCCACCACTAACTCCATCTACAGAATTTTCCCTCACAATAACACAGGTGCACCTGCCAATGTCCACAGGCAATGGTCTGCACAACAAAGTCCTGAAATCACACCAAACATCAATTTAACATCGACCCACAATTTCTGACTCATGAACGAACACATCAGTCAATTTCTAGACTTCAGGGAATGGAAAAATGGTACTTTTTTTTTATCTGAGCCGGAAACTCACCTATTTGGCAATGTAGACCAAGACGAAGCAGGAGCCGCCTCCGAATCAGAGTAATCCCAGATATTCACAGAATGCGAGTTCTCCGACCCAATTGGGTCCCGTAATTTGGACCCCAAATTCGGATCCTTGTCTTGCATTTGCATGCAGAACTGGAGAGAAGACGGCTTCAAGTTCAAAGCTTTCCCGGTGGACAGAGACTTCAGATTCGAGGAGTGCTTGGAAACGGCCGCAGACCAAGATTTCGGAGCGGCGTTCTCTTTATCGTCGCCGTCCGCCGCGTCCCATTCTTGGTTGGGATGGGCATTCTCCTTGCGGTGGTCGCCGAGCTTGACGGGGCTGTGGTTCGAGTGGCCCTCGAGGGCGATCCCTTCGCTGCAGCTGCGGACGTGCCTGGCGTCGGTCAGGGGGTTCACGTAGAGCGGGTTGTACGAGAATTGGCGTGGGATGGTCTTCTTGGTGGGAGTCATCGTCTCGCAAGAATGAGAACGACAGGAACAGAGTACACAAGGGTGTCGGTGTCGGTGACCGTGTCTGTGGGGTGACGATCAATGCTCTGATTGTTGGCCTTGTTTTGGGGAAAGAAAGATGTGACAGTCACGAGCGATGTCCTCTGATGGGGTTTGGGTTTTGTGGTGTGATGTCTTGGGGGGCGTTGGAAATGAGGAGATTCTTGGATTGGTCTGCAGAAATCTTACCCAGGAAAGGAGCAGCTAACAAGAAGCCATCTTTTTGAAATTTTTGCAAAGCAGGCGCTTCGAGAAAGAGAAAGGTGAAGACTTTTACTGCATCCAGTCACTCCCTGTATGAAGTGACAATCTAAAGTGGGACTTTACTGCAAGCTGCTTCATGATTTATATAGAATGGTAATTAATTATGGATATTTCTTTCGACCTTACATTATCTTTTTTCATAAGGAAAGATTATTACCTGATTTAAAAACCAGAATTCAATGCAAGCAGTCATCTCTACACTACACATTAGGTGAAACTACCATAAGGCGTATCTGGGGCCAGTCGTCTTTCGCCATGTCGGAGGCCCGTCTGGTGGGTCCCGCATGTCAATCTGACGTGGCGCTCTTGAGGCGTTTTGGGGTTTGATGGGTTTTATTCAATTTATTTAGTGGGGGGTGCATTCCTACGGGGTTTAAATTTGAAAATGCATGGGAAAGTGTGCGTTGATAATTGGAATGCGGCTTTTGGATTGCGGGCGGGTTTGGTGAGGAGTTAACGGTCGGTAAAAACCATTGGGCACTCGGCGTCGTTTCGTGCGCTTTCGGAGACCGAAACGGCTGGGGCTTTTTCTCAGTGTTTTTGACTTTGGCGCATGTCCTTGGAAGTTTTCGCAGGGTTAAAAAGCGGGAGTTTTGTTTGAATGTGGTGGATGTCTCTTGAGTGGAGCGAAGTAAAGCTGTGGGAATCGAAAAGCGGCAACGATTATTGGTGTACCATATTTTACTATTTAGTGGCGTGCATTGGAGACTTTTGTAAGAGTGTTTGATAGCCGCACTTTGTTGCCGAGCAATTATTCGGCCTGTTCAAAAGATAAGTGGCTAATATTGTTTGCTATGAAAATGAATGGAAAACACTCAATTAGTTGATTGTCTCTTATGGATATATCGCATGAGCAGTACTTATCATGCTTGTTTTAAGTGCAAGGGCGAGAA
This sequence comes from Eucalyptus cladocalyx, assembly GCA_017140615.1. Lineage (NCBI taxonomy): Eukaryota > Viridiplantae > Streptophyta > Magnoliopsida > Myrtales > Myrtaceae > Eucalyptus > Eucalyptus cladocalyx. The sequence goes on from CM029525.1 coordinate 36,549,244, forward strand.
CGAGCTCGTCTTTTTTTTTTTTGGTCATATTATCTCGAAATGAATAAATCAATAATGCATTGGACTTGATAGAAATAATCGTACTTTCGTTGTTACAAAACATGCATGATTTGCTCAATAATCTTGCCGTAGCGTGTTTTATCAACTAAAATGTCAAGCTCATAAGACTTTTGTATCTCGTGGAGTGTGAACATTCAAATTCAACTTCGACCTTACGAGGAAAAAAAATCGAATTTATTAAGATCTATTTATATACTTTATCAAAATTAACTAATTATTATTTGAGGTTAAAGTTAGGAAATTGCGTTCCTCATGGAAGGGATGGTGAGTTCTATGCATGAATAAGATTAACTAAGATACGGAGGTTATGCATCACCAAGAGAATGAATTATCAGAAGTTCGTATTCGTTTCCATAGTGATTTTATCCATGACTATTAGGGAATAACAAATTTTACGTCTCGTACTTGTTAAATTCCTCTCGGCGATATAGAGTTAGTATTTCTAGGCCACGTTAATAGCTCATTTCATGAGAGGCTCAATCAAAAAGACCTATGTCTGCGCCGTATTTGTTTAACATTTACTTATCAGGTATTCTCAAATAGGTCATGATGGTACCCTCAGGTACTCGTTAAGCATACTTAATATCAAATAATTCAATTTTCAAAGAAATGATCATGTATGACACAGGTCAATTCATGAAACTGGGAAATTTTCTTGATTGACTGTTCGACTAGTGCTTAGAAAACTCAATAATGAAATCCTTCGAAAAGACACCATATCATTTTTTTCTTTTTTAATGTGATTAGGAAATTATCATTCTATAACAGAACATGTAATGTAAGACATTCCCTCTTCCAGTTATTTCTTCGTTCTTGTGGGGGAATAAAGCCTGATTCTCATGAATTAATATAGAATGCCACAACAGCTGCGAAGACAAGCTGAGCACCGAGTACTCCTTTCCTTTCACTCCGACACCAAATCAGCAATCGGAAATATGGGAGCAATGTCCACTGGGACCTGAAACCATTAGGCAAAGACATGTGAGAAATACACCAGCACACTGCAAAATACTCTCAACTCATAGAATGGCGGACTGTTTGGTACAGGGTGTCTCTCTCTTTATTTGGCTGATCTAGTGCAGCAGTGCTGCTCTTTAACATCTTAGGATGTCCGTATTAAACCAAGGAAAAATATGAAGGAGTTTGTAGATGCAAAAGTTATAGAATACTACCTGAATGTTTTCTAGTCTCTGCAAAGCAGATTTGAGTGGATCTGTCATTTTGCAATATCTATTCATGAGGGACCTTGCGGCCGGCTTGTCACCTTTTGCTTGAATTGTGAGTATTTCCCGGCTCAAGCTTTCTACGGCACCTTCAACCTTACAAAGGATTTATGGCAATCAATTGGTTAGCTAAACAGAAAACGACACTAAGGACGTGGGGAATGCCCACTGTAGTACCTTTGTAAAATCAATGCTGAATGTTTCATCATCATGCAACACGAGTGCTCCTTTCTCAAATAACCAGTTGAACTGCAACGCCTGACCTTTCCTGGTAATATAACAGGACCATATCCAGCTCAGTGGGAATTGTCCATATGATGGGACAAGGATCCATGTATAGCTAGCTTACCCATGAGCTTCCTCTAAGCCAAAACGAACCGAGCGAAAGCATCCGGCTAAAAAAGAGACATACATTGACTTAACCAAAGTCTTTGGAAGCAAGTCCTGAATGCCATTGCAAATCGTGTAAGAGTAAGAATATCAGCCTTATTTTAGATATTTCCAGAACCTAAAACATCGTTACCTGGTCAATGAGAAACTTTAGCGCCCAAAGACCAACTATATCAGCTTTTGCTTCTTCCAAAGCTGAGTGAAGTTCTTGAAGCTCCTGCATTGGTAGATAGAAGAATGTCACTGAAGCCAAGAGAGAATAATACTGGAATATTTACATTAAGTTCGTACATGGAAGGGTCTGTCTACACTCCCATGTCGATAAGCATGCAATAGTATCCCATGGAGTAACTTTTCTCAAAATGAGCAATATTTTTTACATTGGTCAGTATCTGAGTACTAGTTCCTTTATTATCAAGCAAATCAAGTGATGGTTTCTGGACGACAGACACGGTATATACAGACATGGACTCATATGAGTTTATTTATTGGCAAAAAAGAAATGAGAAAGTAGCTCTTTAAGTCTATACTTCCACTTTTATGGGTGTACATTGTGAGCAACAGGCATTTTGGAACTGCCGTGCTGGACCTTGTAATGGGATTCTCTTCACCGTCTATTGCAATGTGTTAGCATCAAAAGCACAATCTTCATTGTCTTTCAACACGTGTTAGACAAAAAACAGAAATTGCTATTTAAAATTCTATTAAACCATGAGATTATGATAACAACAATGAGAAGGAAACGGGAAAAAAAGTATGACAAGGTAAAGTTGAGGGGACTAACTAGTCTCACTGTAGACTCCTGACCATTTGGTAGAGTTATGGTATGGGGGCCAATTCCATGGCAGCACTCATGGCAAATCGTGTGAGTAAAGAAAGAATCGAAATCTACTAGCCCACATTGTTCCCTTGAAATGCATGCGGCCGCTATGGGCTGGAGAATATGCTTGAACCTGGTTTTAATAAGAAGAGAGTTGAGAAGCATAAGAAGAGATTTCAGGGTGTAGAAAATCAGATGCAGACATTATGCTGTAATCTAAAGGAAATACAACAATCATAAAGATGGCAAGGAAGTCGTACTTTGCTTCTGAAACATTCTTGAGGATGACCATTGATGTTCCTCGATCCTTCACGATACGCTCATCATTTGGTAAATTAAAAGCAACAGTTTGAGGGCCCTTGACATCCTGGATATCAATCCATCAATTAGTTTTCAGAAAATGAAAGCATTGGGGTGTCTAAGATAGCATAACTATTAGTCAAACTGTCAAACGATGAGTAGAAAATTGTTACTATTGAACTGGCTAAGGAAAATATGTGTCCACAATCTTACTCCACAAAGAGGTGTTCATTAACTGGAATTTAAGACCATTATATGAAAGAAGTCCACAGGCAATTGTAATGATTCACATTCTGCTGAATAACCAAAAACTCACCCCTGCATTGTAAACAAGCTGAATGACACGTATTGGTGCAGCGATCACATCTTGCGATTTGTATACACTGTCCAGAGGGAGATTTTGTTCCAATACCTAGTGCGATGTTACAAAAGATAAGAAAGTATCCTACATCAGTAAAGTTGGACTATATTTGTTTAGTCCCTGTGGAAGATGATTTGACAAAGGTACCTGAAGATTATCTCCAAAGAGTTTTAATTGAGCAGTCGCCTTGTCATCACGAATACCAATAAAAGCTTCAAATGTCGCCTAATGCAAATTATGAATTGATAGTAGCATTGCCAAAGACGTAGAGACAAATATTAGTACAAGACCATGGACATGTTAAAGGGCATTGAGTTGCACCTAAAGTGCATCCAAGCATTATCACGAGGCATATCAACATCGTTGCATATGGTATTCCATACTATACAGACAAAAGTGGGTACTCATTTTTTGCACATTTTCTCCCTTTCCTACTTAAAAATAATTCATCTCTTGCTTTGATAACTGGTCTATTAGATTGAGGACAGATACATAGAGGAAAAAAATAAATAAATAAGAAATATATAGTCAGTCAAAAACAAATCACCAGTAACATCATAACTTTCGCTTCCCTTTCCATACTTCTCTCTCTCACATATTATTTTGCACCATTTGCTCGCAGTCACCTCAAATATTCTTTCATCTTCAACATTTCAATCATGGAAGTACTTTTTTTCTGTGAAGATCAATTGAGTGCATGTGATCAGGACACATCTAAAGGCTAGTGAGGAATAAAATAACAGGACTGGTGGAGTTACTACGATGCATGGGTAGCAAGGTCAGAACTTCAAGGAAGAGAAAGGGACACAATTTTATCAGAATGCACTAGATTTGTAATGGAAGTCTGGCACTGTCCAATGAAGGAATTTCAACAATTTCATCAGCTACATCAACTTAAAATCTGTACATGATAGGTAAAGACCGGACTTCAGGAGTCCAGGCTCCGCAGGCATCATTTACAAAGGTTCCAACCAGTCTGGTGATTGTGTGCTTCCAAGGTCAATTGCAGTGGTTTATCAGATTTTCTCATGTAATTATAGCAACAGATGTTTTTTCTTGTCTGCCTTGTAGAAGGATAAAAATCAGAAGATCATGTTCTTCTTTGTTCAGAATTATATACCGATACCTATCAATGATATGAATATATGTCATCTCTACTATTCATCTCTGAAGACAACCACCTCATTCATTGCTGTTCGTATTTTTAGACTGATAATGCAATTAAACAGTCTTCTTCCGAGGTCAGTATCCAAAACTGTTATAGGTTAAACAATCTATATGAGAGTGAATCACAAGTAGGCTCTATGACATACATGCATGACGAACCTACAATGCATGGATGAAAATTCTGGGGGAATAATACCTTGTAGCCAAATAGCGTATCTTCATAAGTCTCATAAGGACCGATAGTCACGTCCAACTTGGAGTCCTTCAAGTTAGGGAAAAGTGAGAGGATCAATACATTAGTAATGTAGGAATACTTCCAGAACTTGGTTTTAAAAAATAAGCATCTTTATTTTTTTTCCCAGCAATTCTAGATCATGAGAAGCTTCACAAATTATCGCCACTAAAAATTGAACAAATGACCATTTTTTTCTGATGGTCCATGCAGGCCAAAACCTGGCTTGATACCAATGCTCCAGCTGGGTAAAAAATCAGTATAATAACTAGGCCAGTGACCTTCATTATCAACAGAATGTTGCAGCATTAAACTACTGAGAACATAACCAGCTACAGACCGTAAAGATTTTCTCCAAAGCATTCACTTCTCAATACCAACAGGAGAAGTGACAAAATCATCAATGGCTTGCACTAAAGAGGTCTGAGAATGGGATACGATTAGAAGTAAACTGACACCATTCTTAAGATGAGTGTTTGTTAAAGAGAGTCCCTCATCATAAATCTTTTATTTTAGAAGAAAAGGTCACAGCAGCACCATTTGCAACCAGTGGAAGGAAGCTCATCTTATTCAGCTGGTGAAATTTTTACTCAAAGAGTACGAGAAGGAATGTTATCTCAGAATTCCACCCAAAACACTTTCTCAAATTTATCAAATTATCAACCTAATCCTAAATGTGGTGGCAACCAGTCTTGGCAACCTTAATCTCTCTTAGTCAAGCTTCTACATTTTCTGCTCCAGATACCTAACTGCTAAGGTGAACTCTGTACTTCCTAATATATGGAGATTGACAGAGGACTCTCTTTTCCTCCAGTAGATAAAGCTCATAGGTATGCTAAAATGTCGTCAGAATACTTATCAAGCCATAGCTACATCTTACACTTGCTAGGTCCTCTCTCCCATTGTAGATATACTACAGCCAGTCACTGCAGAATTTCAATCTCAGAAGTAACACGTCTATTCACAATGAGAATTATGACATTAAAGTTGAAACAAAAGGCAAGATATACTAACCAACTCCATCCAGGCAATGTCTGATTCATAATAGTCATTGGACAAAAAGGCTGCAGCCTTGCTTTGCAATAGTCTCTTCAAGCTACAAAAAGCAAGAAAGTACAGGTGTTTGTGAACAACTAAGCCAGTATTGGCATGTTCATTTATATAGAATGACCCAATGATTTGTTAATGGTAATACTTCAACCAACAATACCTTGGGGAGCTAGTTGAATTTCCAGCTTTATGCAACAGTTCAGCAGCTTTTGTAAGCAAAACTCTGTATTCTTGTGAATAGGGGACAATAAAAAGGTCATGAACCGGTTTGACTGTATTATTATTACTTTCGTCAGAAACCATAGATGAGGCTCCATCCAAACTAGATTGACTTTTCCTCTTAATGACATTGAAAAAGCCAGTTGCCTCCACTTGTTCATCTTTTGATAAGCTACTCTTCCATAAATCAAATTCCTGATTCCACACAAGCAGTTAAAATAACTTTCTAGCAGATATATAGGGAATAGACAGCTTCAATGATTACAAATCCAATCTTGAGTGGATGTTAGCTGGCGTAGGTCATTCTTGAATTTGGATCAATTTAAAGAGATACCTCTTTGTCCATGTCAGGAGGATAAAAGTTTGCACCGGGTGGTTTTTGCATGGGAAATGCAGCCTTATATTCTATACCCTTCCACCCATTTACTTGCTTTGCGGGTTTGGAGAGCAACTTAACAGCTGAATCTGCAGTTGTCAAAAATGCCTCATTCTCATCAAGGCAAGACCTGTGGACAGATAAAAACTATCATTCTTTGACAATTCTAGATGTCATAAAGGACATAAAAATTAAAAAAGGTGGCCCCCCATGCACAATCAAATGGAAGTGTTAAAAGGATGCAATTAACATCATGTCAGTCCCTTAACACTCTGAAACTATCCGTGAAGGAAATTATCCATGGCAATAACCTTTTCCAAAACCAACACAAATACTATAAAAGGTCTTCTAATGAGAGTTTCAATAAATCAAGCGAGCATGTTGCCTGTACTGGACAATTGTCTCTCAGCTGATCACTAATCTTGACTGTTTCTTATCTCTCCATATCATAAAAAAAAAACCCAAAGGCAACTTTCCATCTCAATCTTTCACCCAAAAATTCCATGAAAGATAAAATGCACGAAAGCTGTATATTACTGAAAAATGGGCAAAATAATAATTTAAAAGGGTTGACAAACTATTATTTTATTTCATAAATCTCTCACGAACTCTAGATTTAAATTAACTTTTACACCCAACTAGCATTTCAATGGATTTCCTAAAATAACTGAAACCACACCATCTCTTTCCTTGTCAAAATTTGCACACACGTATGAGAGTGCCATTTTTGCTAACCAACTAAGAAAGAAGAGAGACGTGAATAAAAGAAATGAGAGACATGTCAAGTCAGAGCTTTCCATCTTGGCTTACCATGGACTTTTATTTATTGAATAGTATATCCATTTAAGCTTGTCCAGCTCTGACGAAGCAGTATGCTCCTTCAACCAATCTCTCAGAGCTGGATTGTTGTACCATACCTAAAATAATAAACAAAAAGTTACCCACCAAAATCAAATCAAGCAGAAAGCTGCTTAAGCTTAGTATAGAAGGATTCTCAACCCTCTTATAATTCAGGAATTAGTACATCTGTCTACGACAATAAGTTTGACTGGAAGAAAAGAATGGTTAGTATCTTCATGATCCTAGTGCTATCTTCATAAAGCGAACACCAACCTTGCCTTTTAAGAAACGAACAAGGCATGTAATGATTTATGAAAGCAGCCAAAAATATGCAGAATCATTCACAGCCTGACGATAAGGACTATATTCAAAGCATTTGATTATAGAATATCCTTTCGCCAATCTCAGTAGATAAGCTATTAAATTACGACCGCATAAAAATTTTTTAATGATAAAAACAACAAAGCTTTACCCCCATAGCTGCATCAACTATATGGATCATCTCATGCCATTGAACGTCCTATCTAACACTATCTTTCTCATTCTGCAACTACTGGACCTCCATTTGATGTTGTAATTGACTGAAAAAAAAATTGATACCAGTACTTGACTCAAGATAGGCTAGTTCCTTCAGTTCAAGGGTCCGTTTTAAGGTGAAGAATTACTGATTGATAGGTAGCACACATGCACCATATTTTACACATACCAATCAAAGTTAGAGGTAAAGTATGCTTCACTTAAGAAAGTTCAGTATTGATTTAGAAATAATTGTGGATATGCATGTCCAGTTTTACCAACCTGTAGGTAGAAGATCTCATCAATAACTTTTGCAGCCTCAATTATTAAAAGCAGGGCTTCCCTTTCTCCATTTGAAAGCCCCGAAAGCTGCACAAGAAAATGTGAGAGTGAAATGAAAAGGTGAATATCCTTTCTTTTTTTGTAGATAAAGAGATGAACGTTGTTTCTTGTGCATGCAAGAAAAAAAAATGTAAAAAAGAACCTTGAAGTATAAGAAGTAAATTCCACTACTACTTTTGAGCAAGCTAGTGCAAAGGCCTTTTTAGCTGACATCACATAACCAATATTGAACCGATCCTCACAAGATTTTTCCACATATAAGATACATAGATATGAAGAAAAAGTCACTGAGACCACTGCACATTACACATTGCACTTTTTTTTTATATTCTCTTGGAGAAGTAGAAAATGAGCTTCTTTGTGTAACACCTACGAATACGACAGTCATCTTATACTGGGATTGGGGTGGCATGTATTTAGTCCTTCCTAATGAATGTGGTTGGACAATAGAGCTAAAAACAAGTCCTAATCATGGGCAATAAGCAAAGACAAATTGAACTCACATCAAATAGCAATTATGACTACAATTAGCGCAATGAGTTAGAGTAATAAAAATATCAAAAGAATTGCAAGCAGCTTCTATAGTTCTTTATCCCCTTCAGCTAGACAAATAAATGACCTGAGAATCATAACCATCCAAGACTAGCTGCCATAAATTATGACAGATATGAGAAAAGAGATCTACATAAATTCCACCAAAGGAATTACAACCTCTGCCTTGAGGGTAACAGAAGCATAGCGATGGATTTTCTTTTGTAGAGCCAAGCTGCAGTCAATGGCCTTCTGGTTGTACCTTTAATAAATTCAGATAAAATAGATTATGCAAGTGGTATAAAACATTGCAAATGCCCATAAGGAAGAAATTAGCCAATATTCTTTCAATTACTTCTCAAGTTAAAAATTAATGTCAAGAAACTAAATGATAGGATATCTAGCCTAATCTAAAACTTCTCCAAATGAAATAACAAAAGTTCATTAGGCTTTCTCATAGCAAGCATCTATTCCGAAGCTTACCTTTGTGTAATTATGTCAAATAGTTGCCCGTACTGCCCATTCACGTCATATGGGACGTACTCAGGATCTTCTTTAGCAAGAAAACTTCTATACTCATCATAAGATAAGTATTTAACAGCAGATACTTCGCTTTCCTATGCAACAAAAAGATCTCAGATGCTATGGTTGTTGAAAACCTCTTTTATAGTAGATAATAAGAAGGTTGATAAGGGCACTTGTAAAACATCTCAAATTAGAAAAAAATGTCAATGCATTTACATTTTCTTGTTACAGGTAAGCAGTGCATTAGAAATGAAAACATTTCCTTATCAAGCACAGCTATAAAGTGTCCCGGGGGCACTTGTTAACAAAACCCTAAAAAGATATATGTCATAAACTTACAGTAGACAAGTCCTCGAATTAAAAGAAGCAATAAATATGAAAGAGCAAAATCCTGGAGATGCTGGTAATCATTTCAATATGAAGCTCTGTTTTGGGATAAATATTTTGCCGTTCTCCAGTAAGTTCTCCATCAAACTGAATAACCGTGAACAACTTAACATTCTGACAAATGACAAATTGGCAAAGAATATGGTCCCATCTATATTTGTAAATTTCCATGTGAATGTTCATGCACATATCTACCTAGATGCATATTGATTACCGTCCATACATGCTTTTATCTTAATGATCCTCCAATTTATACATAAACGCCACTACAAGGAAGACCATCTTCTGAGTGGGCAAGAACAAACCTCACTTTAGACAAGAGCATGGTACCTGCAGCGTAAAGGCCTCCAATGGAATTGGATCAAGAGTGGTCACCAGATAGACATCATTAAATTCATTATTGATGAAATCACCATCATTTGTCACACTGCATGGGAAAGCAACATAAGAAGTCAATGAAGTATGAATACCCTGAACGTCCTGTGAGCAAATTAAAAAAAATGAAAGAAATATTAAAGCTGGCCAAAACCTCTAAAATCATTTGTTATTGAAGATCTGTAGAAAACTGACTTTTCACACTTTGTCTTAATATAACCTCATGAAGAAGTCATATAAATGCACGGTGCTCAGTAGTAGATAGGATGCCTTCTACTTATTCAGTAATTGATGATGCAACTTCTGGATCTGATGCTTCTCATACTATGTAAACAGATTTTTTCATTCTAGGTAATGAAAACTTAAATTTCGTCAATTCTTAGTTCAAATTGGGTTTAATAAAATCTCAACATAAGGATATTAAATTTCAATTGACCAAATTCCAGAAGCAAGAACTTGTACAAGTAAAGAATGGAAAAATGGAGTAAGACAGAGTGTGACCGCCAAAAGCATTAAAGCAACTGTGCTGCACACAAAAACACATCAAATGACTAGCCAATAAAGCACTTAAGAGAGGTTGTGGAAGTATTAATTGTCTTTTTCAAATAAAGTCTAAAACTTAAAATGACATGATACCCTATCTTGGAACTCCCATTACATGATATGCACAAGTCAAAACCAAGTAACCCATAGATTACACACAATGTTCCGTGGGTACCAGTGCTACAGTTAATAACTTGAAACATGAGAAAATGCTTCAATCCATTGATATGAAGAAGAATGAACACAGAATCTTGAAAATGTCTAGCCTGGTTGATGCATCTTTGGAGGGAAAGGAAACAGTTGCAGAAATGGAGGTAAGGGTCACTAACCACTCTTGAAGAAAAATAAATAGCAACTCAAACGCATCTTTTGGAAGGACTATCCCTAGCTCCTCCTCAAGTTCCCTCCTGGGGCATACAAAGTTTATCTCAGAATAAGCATGATTGAGCAAGCAGGTAATTCTTTTTTTTTGGTGGCCAGAGCAAGCATGTGATTTACATAACCATAAAACATCAAGTCAGGAACATATAAATTCAGTAAATGTAAAGGAAATGGCATGAATTTCTCTGTGTATTTAGTTTCTGTTCTAGATTTTAATATTATTGTAAAAAGTTTCTTCACAAACAGGTCCACAAGTCACAGGAGCCTTCATAAACAATCATAAGCCAGCTCTCTAAAATCAATTTTTACAATTATATATAAAGCATCTTCTTTCCACCAATTGGGATTATTGCTTTATTGAAGGAAGAAAGTACTCTACCTCGTGAAATCTTATTATATTTCTAAGACATGGTTTGTATATAATTAAAGTTTTCAGGGTTGTAAAGGCCTTGGCCAAGGTCCATCCTCTTATTCTTTCCTTTTCTGCCAGCCAAAGTCAGAATTACGAGCTCAGTGGGTCTAGAACTGCACTTTCAGACTCGAAGACAGATCATGTTGTGTGGGCTTTAAGATAAGAAGAGAAATCATGCATATTTTAAATTTGCAACTAGCAAATAGCCAAATTAGTTCTATAGTGGTGAGATGAACAGAAACTGCAAATAGTCTTTGCAAAAAATGCTAATGAATGAAAATTACGAATATGTACACAAATTGAGGTGAAAACTTGCAATGGTGGGAATCCACATCAAGAGCAGCTCTATCAGAATTGTTGCCAGTAGAAAAAACATGGTCTCAAGAACTTTATAAAATATAGATCAAACTGGTGGTTTTTAGGCGAACTAACTTTCTCCCAATGTAATCTGTGATTGCAAGATAACAAAAAATAGCCTTTCTTCTTTATAGGTAACAGTACTGTGGGAAGCATTGCCATTAGAAAACGACCCAGGTAACAACAAAACACAACTTACTAGACGTCATGTATAAAACTTGAACCACAGCAAAATATGAGGCCCAAATCTTAGTGTAGATGCCACAAAGATGAAAACCCTAATAGGAGTTCCTGCAGAGCATAGAATTGCTCTGAACCTAGAAGCAGAGAATCAAGCATTATTTAAGAATTGAGATTGTTAACTGGGCCGTCACAAGCGAGGAATCGCCAGCAGATATATGGCCAGCACTCGAAATATCCCAGTGGCCTGGCCATGAGTCCTTGCAGTCAGCACGCTTCTGGAGGAGAAGTTCCTGTGTACTCTCTGAATATATCCACACATGAACTGCTCGATGGTAATCCCCATCACGGTGCACATCACCCCTGCACAAGATAACAGCAACAGTATGCAAATAGGGGGAAGGGAAAAGGGTCAAAAAGACTAGTCAATAAACATGTTTGAAGGGGGAAAAGTTCTTGAATAGATGTCTTGATGTTTATGAGCAAACAATGCAGATTAATATGACAGATATTGCTTCCAGTTAAAGAAAAGGGTACCGGACAGTAAAGCTATAAACTGGTAAAACGATTTGAATACGTAAAGTTGGTAGAGACAGGCGTAGAACTAACTTAATTCTAGCAGTTCAATTACCAGCTTGATCGTCCAACATAATGCAAGTGCTATGATGAGGAAAAAGACAGCACAGTTTCACCATCCATGCTATTAAGACTAGACACAACCTACGCTTTGTCAGGACTCGGGATACACTCAAAGCTGAGTACTTTTCACATCGCTCCCGTTTTCCAGCCGACCCAACAAGTGATCCCATCAGCATTCAAAAAGAATCGCATCATCAAGAACCCATGATTGAACGGAAGAAAATGATACCCGCGTTTCCTCGTCTCAAGTTCTTTCTTTTCACTCAATTTTCAAGGCAGCAAACAAAGAACTAAAAAGGGTTGGACGAAGAGTGGGAGAGGCGCGTGCCTGGGTTTGCAAATGCCGGTTCTTTCACCGGTCCTGGTGAGGACGTCAAAATACTCAATTCCAGAGTGAGCCGGAGCTTCCGCCATGTTTCAGTATCACAGGTTCGCCACTCAAACCGCTTTCTTTCAGCGTCTCGATGTCGGATGCAAGAGAGCGAGAAGAGAGATAGAATATGGCCCGGCGTGTGATCTCGGCTGAGTATTGATTCGGGTTCTGGACGGAGTCAAATCAGACACGGCTGAGGAGATGTCTTCTCGGAGAAAAAAGTGTCTGGGTGCAATCATCGCCTTCGTCTTGCTTCCAAGTAGGTTTTTTACGAGGCATTTAATATGTGAAAAAGTACTTGTACGCGAAATTCTGCCTGTCTGTCTTGAATAATCGTCGCTTCTCCATTTGCCAAAAACGGATTCACTAAACTTGAATAATGGATCATAGATTTAAAATTCAATTAATACTTCAAAGTTCATCCATAACTTATCAGTATGGTCAACTATTAATTAATTACCAATAGAACAATAATCTTTTCCTATTGTCGAAACCCGATAGTAGATTACCGATTATCTTGAATTTTACAAGTGATCACCCTATTAGTGAGTAGATTACGGATTGCATACGTAATTTACTAGTAATTTCAGTTCACGATTATGACTTGTGAACCAAATAACTAATCTACCATGAATTTTGTACTATACTAGGAATAATGTTTTGATCTTACGAGCACCAACGTTCATTTGTCAATTACATGCTAGTGAAATAATTGATTTATCATGTTGAAATACTCTTGTAGATCACAGGCAGTCAACCGTTTTTACAAATGAACATGTTTTTATATCAGTAGACTATGAATTGTTTACATCCTTTCCCCCTAGCATATGGACAAGTCACCGAAGTCAATCAAATGGCATCAAACCGCACATATTTTGACTAGCAGTATGAATACCAGCCACCGCACACAGTTATATTTTCTTCTTCAGTCACCATCGTTCCTGCTAAACATGGCGTGATAGCTTTTTCGTCTACCACCGGTCAGCATTCAGCAATTTCTCACCACCTTGTCCAAAGCCAAACCCTTTTGAGAATGCCAATTGAGGATGTTTTTTCTCACCAGAAAAGCTTTCAAATGCCAAGACTCTAAAAACAATCCCTACAAGAATGACCATCCAGGAAAAATCTATTCTTGGCCAGGCATATCAAATTCTACTTGGTCATGAACTGCTGAAAAAATTCTCTGAACATCAGCCTCTCGGCACCAAAATGCTATGCTCCAGTTAAAAAAAAAATTACTAGTTGATCCAGTTTAATGAGTTAGCCATGGCAACGGCCTGGGAGAGCATGACGGTCAGGCCTCCCTCCATGCAACATTGCTGAAGTAAGCAGTTATGCCCTTGAAATTGCCATCCACATAATTTTCTTCAATCTGCAGATCTCTCCTATAATGTTATGCAGGGAAGACAAATCAAGTCCATCAAAAAGGGTTATAATCTAACAAGGCAGTACCTCAACGTGTAAAGGAGGAGAAGAAAGCCAAGAGAGCTCTTCCACTTGGCTTAAGTCCATGTTGCGGGGAAGAAACATGACGACATTTGGTGTTATCCTCTGAGCAGCTTGAAATACTGAATAGCTGTCATTAGATGGATATTAGATACTTTTTTTTTCTGGAAAAAAATGGTGATAATTTTTTGCCTAGCCACAACAATGGAAGTCTCAGAATTAGGTGACAACAGTACTGCAGAATCATACAGCCTACAGACCATATTCATCTTGATTGAGTTTTGTTATAACACTCAAGCCGTGCACACATGAGATAACTATTGATATGGAAAGAATGCATTGGTAAAGTTAGTTCAGAGGAAATATAGTTTGACCTCCTTTCTCCTTTCAGTTATTCATACCATTGACCTATGACACTACTACAAAGAACAGAACTCCTCTTTGTTTAGACAAAGAAAGAGAAAAATTTGTATTATTTTGTATTATTTTCAGTTAAAAATTGATTCAGGTACTTTTACTCCTCTAGTATAATAATTTACACACGACCAATAACTTCATCACTATCTGAAAAGGCCTTTCACTTAGATATGAACAAGAATGTGCATGAAGAGATTCTGCATACCCGTCTTTTGGCTTGAGCAGATCAAGATTAAATTGCTGAATCATTTTGTATGATGGGCCACCCCACGGAGGTGAAAGGTAAACAACATCACCCTGAGGAAAAAAATCAAGGGGCATTTTACTTATAGTTGAGCAAAATGCAGCATAAATTGTTGACCCTGGAAGATGAGAACCCAGGCAACACACTTGTACCTTGAGCACAAAGAAAGAATTTGAACCGAATAATCATGCCAGACATGTGATTGCAAAGTGATATTGGAGGACAATCATTAAAGGGACCTACCAAGCATTATATGACGCAATCATAAAACAAAAGCAAGGCTCAATCTGAAGCATCAAATCATTGCCAGAAGCCACCTGCCAAATGGTTGGCATTACTTGCTCTATTCTTCTTGTATTGCATAACCATTATTAATACCATATAAGTGTCTCCAACTCAACAAAAAGTGACAATTGAACTGCAAAGCTTATTCTAACTACGTATGGCATGTAAGCAGCACAATAAACCCAGACTCCCTCAACTACCTTTGCAACATGAACAAACATGTGAAAACCGGGCATGATTAGAATGAAGTAGCATCTCTTGTATATTATATCACTACCTTCAGTGATGGAGCAAGTTGGAAGAAGTCCCCAACAACAAAATCAATACGGTCTTCTACCCCATACACTTTGGCATTATGAAGAGCCAATGCAATTTTTTGAGGATCAATATCAATTGCGATAACATGGTGACATCTGCAGCAAGTAAAGGCAATCTCAATTCATAAATCTAAGAATACTCCCACTAATGAGATAAACTAATTAGTCTTAAAAGTCAAAATATCATGAACTTTCTCAACAGACATTCAAGAAAGGGCGGTTATATAAGCATCTCAAGCATCTAACCATTATCAAGAAAACTGAAACTCCCATTGAGAATTCCTAAGCTTTTAATGAAGGCATGTATATAATTCTCTCAACTTCACCACCAAAACATTCTGCACAATCGCATTCCAGAAGTAGTATAAAGAGCGTGCAGCGAAGCAGTGAATGAAGAACTTACAGTATAGCAAACTGAATGGCATTGCCCCCAACACCAGCAAAGCAATCAATCACAGTTTTTCCACGACATCTCTCTGCATGTCGGATAGCAATCTCCTCAGGAGTGACAGAATACCACCCTTCCTCGTCCAATTCGACACCTTCATCATACCTCGAGAACAGGTGATATCTTTGCAACCAGTACTTCTTGACTAGAGGACTGATAATGGCACAATCCCCACGCTTTCCTCTGCTTCGCTTCAACTTAACTGAAAGAACATGCAATAAATTGATCTCAACCCGGATGGATTATATCAACAAAAGTCGGGACAGCGAGCGACAGAACAATAAGAGGACATTTGCTTTTCCTGGGGTCACCCCATGAGAGAAAAAAAAGGCCATTGCTTTGAGGGTTTGGCCTGTAGCAACTAGCAATTCGAGTCGATCAGATAATTTGGGTATCACAAAAGAGAGCATTTTCGACATGTTCTGCTCGATCAACTGAGTAACACAACTCGGAAAAGGAATAGCTTTTCTTGAAAATTCACTCCAAGGAAAAGCTGAAAAGGAGATCAGCAGAAATTGATAAGCGAGCAAGGTAAGCAAGGAAAATGAAAACAGGAGTACCTCGCTTGCGTTTCTTGAGACGGCGAGAATGGGAAGCTCGAACGGCAACCCTCTCGTTCGCCGTCATCGGCAGCTTCCCGCTCTCGCTCGCGCGTGCCAAGTTGGGAGGGCGGCTTCCCGGGTCGAGTGGAGAGAGATAGAGAGAGAGAGAGCTGGTACCGTTCGTTCGCGCAAGAATCTACCTTTTTGTATCTTACGGCTTATGCATTTTCTTAATCTTATAGTCCGGGTTGACTTCGGCTTGAGATCAGACCCACCATAACCCGGATCAGCAACCGCTCTGACCGGCCTTGTATGTACCATTTTTTCTTTCTTCGCTTTCTCTGCTTCCCCCGTTTCTTCTTTGTCGTGTTTCCAACATTTGAACCTTGTCAAATTCTTTATACAAGTTCCCCCTGTCTCATTCCCGTCGTTTCGTTTTTCAAAAAAATGCGACTTTTGATAATGGAGTCGAGGGAAAACTCAAGCTTTGATGCCTTTTGCCTGATCTTAGCTTATTGTTTCGGTGGAATGCATGATAGTTCGATTGCCCCCGATTAGCTTACCATGTAAATGTGATTAATTTTTTGTCTCGCTCTTCGCAATTAGGCTTGGTCAATCATCTCTCCTAGGATGCTTACATTGTAGACTCCACGGTTCGCAGATCACTCCATGAGTTTTATTTAATTTTGGCGATCATTTATAGCAGTAATCACCAATTGTTCTACTTGCTTTGCACCCGACAATGTGCTGACATTTTTGCCTTGTTTCGCTTTCCCCCAGTCTAAGTGTAGATTGCATGGTCATGAGTGAGGATGAGGTCGCCTGCATGCCTCGTACCCTGCTGCACTGCGTGTGCATGCTACGTGTGCCGAACTGTTGTCTCAAGGATTAGCAGGGGGTCGGCTCTGATTGCATATTGTGGCCTCTTCGGGCTTCCTCTGATGGTGTGGTGGATATTCCATGAGGTCACTGCCCCCCTGATGAAGAAGCTCCTAGTAAGTCCTTGATGTTGCTTCTTGGGTTATCGTGTGCATAACTTTCCTTGTAATTTGTCGAAGCAGATACAGCGGTAAGTAATGGTTTCTCTTATCAAATAGGTTTCAAAGAAGTTATCATACTTGATTCAATGGAAACGGGTAACTGGGAGCATTCTACCGGCTTCGGTTATATCTCTGTATTGTATGTACCTCTGCTACGGTGGGCTTGCCAGTGAACCAAAGGGAATACGGGTGCCAGAATCTTCCAAAGAGGTACTTAAGCTGTTTCCACTGGCACCTTGACTGTTGGACTGCTTACCACTTTTCTTTTGGGGGTTTATTCTGCCGTTGATGCAGGGTCTTCCGCCACCCTGCTCTCGCCACCACATTCTTAAGTTTTCACGTATCAACATAAACATTAGGAGTGAGTGTGGCCTTCTTATAACATGGGCCATGTCAACCTCGTCAAAGTGTCAATGACTAGGCCTTTCGCAAGAAACTCTTGAGTTGGAGGACACGCAATAGATGACTCAAATAGACCTCTTGGTAATGAAGCTAATTAGTTAGCTATTGCCCGTCTGAGACATGTTTATGGTGCAGGGAAGCATCCACCACCACTGGATCAGACAACTTGAACACATGGAGAAAAGGAGGGGGCTAAGCCAGTCACGTACTCGTACTCTTTGCCTCCACCTTCCAGCACGTACACCGCACTGACTCTGACTGGGTGGTCGACGTCAGTTGTGGAGAAAGCGGGAAGTCGGCTGATGGTGGTTGGCCTTCTTTGTGGGTGCGAATTCTACCTGGCTGGGCAACGGCAGCGTTGTACATAGATGGTCTCTCGAGGCTCCAATCTTGTTTTTCCAGATAGGGAATTCTGAGCCAACCTGTCGACCTTGAGAAAAAGCTTGATGAAGATTGTATGTAAGCTGTGGACTCTAATCTTGCTAGGGGTTTCCTTTATAGTTACCGCAAAGTGACTTACCACAATTATGTCCAAACATGTTGATTCTGTGGTCTTACTTCTTCCATATAGCTTTTCCCTATATTCTGGAGCAAAAGTCCGTCCTTCATGCTTCATTACTGCTTCAATCAAATGAAGTGGTTTGCGGCTTACTTAGAATTTGAGGGTTTGTCATAACTAGCTTTGGTTTGAAGCCTTTTCGATCTTTACAACTCCAACAAACAAGTGAAATTTATGGTACGTTTAGTAAAAATTTTGTTTCCAAGAACAATTTCAGCTCAAAAATAGTTTTTTTCTAATTTTGTTCCTTGAATAAATTTGTGAGCATTTAAAGGAATTTAATAATTGTCCAAAATTTCTACTCTCGGAATAGAAATGTGTTTAGTATGATCCTCAAATTCTTTTATTATTTAGAATTTCTTTTAATTTTTAAAATAATTTTATTATATTTTTCACTTTTTTTCTTCTTTTTCTATTCTTTTTTTCCCATTCTTCTTTTTCTTCCTTGAGCCAATTGCTAGCCTAGGCCATGGATAGTGACCTCGCCCAAATCTGGCACGGTTGAGCTCACTTAACCACAGTCAAAGCTCAACTTTGCCAAGCCACCGCAAGGTCGGCCTCGCCATGGTTGGGCGACGTCGATCTCACCGTGGCCTGGCGAGGCTTTAAGGAGGTCACCGGCCATGGTAATTATGATGAGAAACTACACTTGGTGGAATTTACATATAATAATAGTTTTCAGCAAAAGATTGGTATGGCTTTGTTTGAGGCATTATATGAACGAGCTTGTAGAACTCCTGTCTGCTGGGACGAGGTAGGTGAATGGAGATTGATAAGACTAGAATTAGTACAAATCAAGTCTAACACAATAAAGGTCATTTGAGATCAACTTAAAACTGCTCAAGGACAGAAGAGCTATGCCGATAAACATTGAAGACCTTTGGAATTTAACATGAGGGATCATGTATTTTTAGAAGTATTGCCAATGAAAGGCATATCTAGGTTTGGAAAGAAAGGAAAATTAAGCCTAAGATTTATTGGACTATTGAAATCCTCAAAAAGATAGGAGAATTGGTGTACTGGTTAGCCTTACTGCCAAAGTTATCTAATGTTCACGATGATTTTCACCTATCAATGTTGAGGAAATATCAACCCGATCCTACCCATATTCTGGATTTTAAGACGATAGAAATGGATGAAAGAGTTAAAGTACATGAAGGAACCAATACAAATATTCGATTGAAGGGAATGGATTCTCAAGTGTCAAAGTCCCATGGCAATATCATAATATGAAGGAAGCGACTTGAGAAAGTGAGGAGGAAATGAGACGTTGCTATCCAATCTCTTCGAATGAACATGTACGATCTCAAATTTTGAGGATGAAATTTTTTAAGAATGGAAGAATTATGACATCTAGATTTTGGCCTATTCGATTAGTGAGCTAAGAAAATGGTAATTGGCACTGCTAGGAAATGTGTCATTAGTGGGATTGAAGGATAACTGTATTTGATCCATAATTTAGCAGAGAAATTTTTAGGACCAATTGGATGAATTATAGACATAATCTTTAGTCCCTTAACATGAAATTGAACACAACTAGTGCCATTTCTTCTTCAATGGCTGACCACCTCTCCTCTTCACCACTTGTCGTTGTGGTCGTGCCACTTGGCACTGCCACCCAATTCCACCAATGGCATGTTGGAAGATACGCAAGAATATTAGAAGATATGCAAGAATCATCCAAATATTATTGGATCAACCAAGATCAATCAATATCGGATTTGATTTGTAGATTATATTGTTGCCTTTTCTTTACACATAATATTGATTATGTACATTGAGTAAAGTAATATACAAAAATACAAAGAAAATTTCCCCCCTTCTTCTCTCTTGTTTTCCCTTCCTTTCGACTTCTTTCATGGTATCAGAGTAGGTTGCACACCTATTTTTCATCTCTTCCACTTTATCTTCTCTTTTGGTTTTTTGATTGCTTACCGGAAGAAATAAGCTAACCTGCAAAAAAGCGTTAGCACTTTGGTGTAGGAATCAGTACCTTGAAGATTTTTTTAAACAGACGAAGGAAAGGAAAAAGAGGATTTTACCACCATGGCCGACGATCAAATTCCTGTAGAAACACCTACCTCAGGAGCACAAGACTCTGTGCGGAATGCCACGGGTCGAGCTGATCAGCCCACTGTAGGGCAATTTTTTCCATGGCAACCCAATCTGGGGCAACCCACTTTGGGGCCTCCCTACCAGTGGGTGCCATTTCTCATGTACTATGAGCCAAGCCCAAATGTTTCTTTTTTTTTTAGGAGGCCAGATTCGAAGAGACGGCGTACAAGGCGGCCCATTAGCAGCAAGCGGGGCGGGCCCTTTAGAAACAACCGGATCCTCCAATGCGTGCAAAAACCCTAATGGGTCAAGCAATTCGAATGTGGGAGTTCCGAGCAGGTTCAATGCAGGTCAACTTGCAAATCCCTACCCGGGATTTCCACCTGGTTTTCTGCCGTTTCCCATTGCAGCCACCATGGGTCGCCCAGAACCCAGTGACTCGCTATACGTCTCCACCGCCGATGGGCTGGAGTTGCAGCTTATCAGCCACCTTCTCACAATACCATAAAATTATTCGAGTTGGGCGCGGGAGTTTCAGCGAGCCCTCGTCACAAAAGACAAAATTTTTTTTATCAACGGGACAATTCCGGTTCCGACTAACGAAAAAATGGGGCGACGGTGGAAAAAGTGCAATTAGTTGGTTAGAACATGGATAGGAAATTGCATTAGCCTAGAAATTGCCGTTGGTTTGCCTCCCATAGAAGACTTGAAAATTATTTGGGACAGCATCAGAGAAATGTACAGGAAACTGGATCGAGCGAAAAAAATTTCGCTACATCAAACCCTCAGCAAACTGAAGCATGGAAACATGCCCGTAACGGCATGCTTCAACAAGCTTTCAACCCTCTAGAATGAGCCAGAAGCGGCTGAAGAAAAACTCGAAGGACCCGAAACAACCCTTCAGCAATACAAGTTGATGAAGGATAAAGAGAAGGCCACACCTTTTTTGCAAATTTTTAATGAATCTTACCTCACTTTCAAGTTGCAGATCCTAGCAATGGAGCCAGCATCTTCCCTTGGTTGGATCTTCTAGCTTGCAGTGCAAGAGGAGAACCAATGACTTACCTCGTCGGACAACAAGGCCACCGAGACCTTGGCGCTGGCGGCAAGAAGCAAGAAAGGGCAGAAAAACCCTTGAAAAAAAAGTGAGATCTGTCGCTAGGGTTTGCTGAATAGCGAAGCTTTAAAGGCTCTATGATGGACAGCCAAGATCGAGTGCAGTGATCTGACAGCTCTAAGGGCACGCGCTACCCACCTGATCTGGACGACGGAGATGGCTTCGGATCCAAGGGATCCAACGGTGCCCATTTTTCAAAAACCTATGGGCCGAATTTTAAAAATAAGGGGAAATTATTTTGTGATTTTTGCAAGCGACCCCACCACATAATTGAAAATTATTGGAAATTACACAGCAGACCTGAAAGAAAGGAAAAGGAAATATCAGCTGTGTTAGGGAAATCCCTTATGATGTTTTGAATATGACAAAATAAATCAAAGACTACTAACATGTTTAATGGTTAAGTAATAGACCATGCAGATAATAGAACATGTAAAGGATATTGTCAAAGTCGAAGACGGCGGAAAGACCGAACGTAACATATGTCCAAAGTATATTCGAAGATTTCCAAACTTCGTGTCAAAGTCCAAGACCGCGCGGACTTTAGTGTCAAAGTCTGTTCTACATCGAAGTCTCATCAACACCGACTAATTCCAGGATCGAACGTGAATGCTTTGAACCGAAGATAGACTCTATGCTAAAGCCGAACCGTAAGACGACTCTATATTGAAGTCAACCCGAAGATAGACTCTATTCGTTTCGAACTGGTATAGACCTTAAAGCTAAATCTGTTCGGAAGCAGATATGTTCAGATCCAGATTGTAAAATCTACAGACTCAGATTGTAAAATCTATTGCTCTCAAACTTTACATCTAGATTTGATGAAACATAACTCAAGCCCAATCATATAACGGCTAGTGATCTGGTTTGGATTCCACATCAAGATTGATTTGATTGATTCAATATAATTGATTGACAATTGGATCTTGAAGACAAGAGCTTTCTATACGAAGAAACTTTACTTATGGAAACCAAGATTTCGTTTGTATTGGCAATCGGAATCAATTTGGGATTTTACCTTTGTCACTCAACGGCTACCAAATCTTCTAGATACAGAGCTGTCCAATGGGTATATTGAAAGACGATTCTCCGGGATACTGTCCAATGGGTAGTTTGGAAGTGGAGGAGTATTTAAGGAGATCATGGACCGATAAGCAAATAAGAGATAAAGTGTAGAATTTATAATTCCAAAGTCTGAGCGACCTTCGATCATACATTTGTCTTTGGAGAGCTTAAACGTTTGTGATCGTGAGAGAAATACTAAAAGAGTGACTTAGTGAGATAGTGTGATCTACTACTAAGTGTTTGCACTCAAAGTTGTAATCTCTTGTTGATTGCATAGTGGAATCCAGTCAAGAAGGCTGTTAGCGTGGGAGAGTGGACATAGGCTTGGATTAAGCCGAACCACTATAAATCTTGTGTTCTTATTCTCTTCCTTAATTCCTTTATTTTATTCCGCATATATTTGCCAAGATTTATTTTATACACCTATTCACCCCCCTCTAGGTGTTCATACTAGCACTCTCAAGCTGCAGCCTATCAACTTACAAGATCGGCAGATGTGAATCAATCTATCACACATAGGGAATATTAGCAATTAATGCAAGCATTACAGAAATTAGAGGTTCCTAAAAGGAGAAGCAACTTTATAGGTATTTCTCATTGCCTGATTAATACTATATCGAGAAATGCCTAGATTATTGATTCGAGAGCCAGTGACCATATTGCATGTGATAATGGATTATTTTCTATTATTCATGGAGATTTGGATAATCCTATTACTGTGCAATTGCCAAATGGAAACATTACTCATGTTACTATAATAGGGACAGTCACTCTTATCTCCCAGATTGTTCTCACAAATGTCTTTTATACCTCGGACTCCCAATTTAATCTTATTTTTGTGTCTAAAGCTTGTAAGGAAAATTCATGTCAAGTATTTTTCAATGCTGATACCTGTCTATTTCAGGCCATTTTGACTGGGAAATTGATAGGTTGGGGTAATCTCTCTGAAGGATTATTTTTCTGGAAAAGTTCACCCAAAAATCTTGATCATTTTCCTTGTAATAAACAATCATTGTGTAATTTAACTACTAATGATAGAAACTTTCTTTCACATTCTAGATTGGGCCATAGTTCTTCATTTCCCTATCCTCAGTGTCATATTTGTCCACTTGCAAAACAGTCACATAGCCCATTTCCATTGAGCAAAAGTCGTTCAAATAATATTTTTTCATTGCTACATATTGATGTCTAAGGACCATATCATACACCGAACCATGATAGGTCTCGGTTCTTTCTTACCATTGTGGACAATTATTCCAGAGCCACATGGATTTTTCTCATGCAGTCTAAGGGTCAGGTTATGTCCAATTTAAAGACCTTCCTTTCTCTGTCAAAAACCCAGTTTTGGAAAACTGTCTAAAGAATATGGACATACAATGGAAGAGAATTTTTCAATCACGAATGTGCTACTCTATTTCCATCACAAGGGATATTACATGAGAGCTTATGTACATATACACCACAACAAAATGGAGTGGTGGAACGGAAGCATCGTCACCTGTTGGAAGTTGCACGGGCTTTAAATTTCAAGCCTCTATTCTAGAAAAATTTTGGGGGGATTGTGTATTGACTGCAGCTTATTTGATAAATCGTATGCCGACTAAGATACTTGATGGGCAAACTCCTTTCAAGTTACTTTTTGGGAAGAAGCCAGATCTAGGTCATCTGAAAATCTTCAGTTGTTTATGCTATGCCACAATAGTATGACCTAGGGATAAGATGGGTCCTCATGTTCACCGTTGCATATTTATGGGATATCCCAACCTACAAAAGGAATACCGAGTATTTAATCCATCTACAGGAGAATTTTCTGTTAGCAGAGACATTTTATTCTAGGAAAATGTTTTCCCATTTGTTGCTCTGGAATCATGCACAAATAGCAATGGACATTCTCACACTTCTCATACCGAGTAGACCATCGAAGATCCGAGATATGTTTTACTTCGTTCATCAGCAGATACAAGGAACTCTTCTACATCAGCTATAGACTTGACACCCTTAATGGAAGTGAAAGATCAAAGTCAGGATGATGTCGTTCCTCAAGACTCGGCTGCTGTCGAAAATCTAGATACTCATTTACCCCCAGAGAATGATCCACTAACACGCTCTAGATGTGCCACGCGTCCACCTACTTGGACTAGAGACTACATATGTGGTGTCAGGAATTCACCAAGTATTCTTTTCCCCATTTCTTCTTATGTTTCCTTCTATTGATTATCTCCGGAACATAGATTTTGCATCACTCACATCTCTAAAGAGCGAGAACTGTCCAATTTTGATGAGGCAAGCACTGATCTGCAATGGCAGAAGGCCATGGAAGCAGAATTGAAGGCTTTAATGGATAATCACACATGGGAACTTGTTACCCTACCTTCGCATCACAAAGCAATTGGATGCAAATGGATATACAAGATCAAATGTCGCGCATATGGATCAACTGAAAGGTACAAAGCCCGATTAGTGGCTAAGGGTTTCACACAACGAGAAAGTTTTGACTATCACAAAACCTTTTCCCCGGTAGCCAAAGACGTTGCAATCCGCTCATTTCTTTCAGTAGCGGCTTTTCAAGACTAGTCATCGCATCAGATGGATGTTCACAATACTTTCCTGCATGAAGATTTAGACGAGGAAATTTATATGGAAGTGCCGCAAGGTTACGGAGACAGGGGGAAAATAAAGTATGTCGTATCCGCAAATCCTTGTATGGACTTAAGCAAGCTTCCAGACAGTGATACGCACAATTTGTTGAGTCACTAATAGTTGCCAGTTTTCAACAGTCTAAATTTGATTATGCTGTTTTTACATGGACTAAATGTACATCATTTATCTACTTGATGATATATGTAGATGATACACTTATTATGGGCAATGATGAAGTAGCTATTAAAGGTTTCAAGGAATATTTGCATTCTACCTTCCACATTAAAGATCTAGGTTTGCCAAAATATTTTCTTGGAATCGAATTGCACGATCAAACCAAGGAATCTCCTTCAACCAGAGGAAATTTGCATTGGAAATTATATCAAAAGCGGGTTTATCAAGATGTAAGCTAGCTGTAATTCTAATTGAGCAAAATGTCAAGCTGACTACAGCGGATTATGATGCTGGACTATCTCAAGAAGCTGATCTCGTACTTAGAGATCCATTAGGTTATTAGAAACTTGTTGGGAAGCTTATATATTTGACTATGATCAGGCTAGACATAAGTTATGCGGTGCAAACACTCACTCAGTTTATACACAAACCAAAACAATCTTATATGAATGCTGCACTAAAAGTGGTGAAGTACTTGAAAAAATGTCTTGGACTTGAGATTCTTCTTTCCAGGAAATGCGATAGGAGAATGACTGCGTATTGTGACGTGGATTATGCAATATGTCTGATGAGCAAAAGATCCATAACTGGTTTCTATATTAAATCGGGGGATTTTTTACTTTCGTGGAAGACAAAGAAGCAACCAACCATTTTATTATCCTCAACAAAGGCATAATATTGTGCCATGGAAAAAACCACATGTGAAATAGTGTGGTTACGAGGATTACTTCAGGATCTTAGGGTATAGGTTAAAGGACCGACCAAATTATTTTGCGACAATGATGCAGGCATCAAACTTGCGTCAAACCCCATTGTGCATGAAAGAACAAAGCATATAGAAGTGGACTGTCATTTCACTTGAGAAAAAATCCAGCAAGGAATGATCGAGACATAGGGGATTGGAACAAAAGAACGATCGGCGGATGTCTTCACCAAACCTTTATGTCAAAGACAGCATGTGTATCTCTTGAGCAAGCTAGGCGTCTTGGATATCTACAAGCCACTAGCTTGAGCGGGAGTGTTGGAAGATATGCAGGAATATTAGAAGATATGCAAGAATCATTCGGATATTATTGGATCAACCATGATCAATCAATATTGGATCTAATTTGTAGATTATATTGTTGCCTTTTCTTTACACGTGTTTTGTACTATAATATTGATTCTGTACATTGAGTAAAGTAATATATAGAAATACAAAGAAAATTTCCCCCCTTCTTCTCTCTCGTTTTCCCTTCTTTTCGACTTCTTTCATGGCCTTTCATGCAAGAGGCCAAAGATTGGATTAACATGATCTCTCTCTCTCCCCCCCTCTTCATTTTCAGTTACACCTTTTGCCCCATTTCCTTCATCTCTCTCTCTCTCTCTCTCTCTCTCTCAATCTCGCTCAAGAAATCGCAGTCGCCGAGCTGTGCTGAGCGACGCCAGGAAGGTTTGCGAATTGAAGTTCGATTTTCGTAGTCGCCGAGCTATGCTATTT